>CM024593.1:28373758-29040145 GCA_014182565.1 Eucalyptus marginata
CTCAAGTTGCAAGACCGAGCCGCCCGACACCACCGACGAGGGCCGCTTGAGGTCGGGCAACCCCGCCGACCGCCGTGAAGGGCCGCCGGAGGTCGTGGTAGGGTCGCCGGAGGTCGTGGTGACTGACCTCGCCGTGACCCAGGCAAGGTTGTGGGTCGCAGTGACCTCCGGCCACCTCCGCGACGAGGTCGTGGGTCGTCGGAGGTCACGGTGAGGTGGAGGAGGTCGCGCGCCACGACCCAGGCGACCTCCGCGACCCAGATCTGGATTGTGGCGAGGTTGTAGGTCGTTGGAGGTCGCGGTGAGCCAGGCAACCTCTGTGATCGCCACGACCCAAGCGGTCGCGGTGAGGTGGAGGAGGTTGCGCGCCGCGACCCAGGCGACCTCCGCGAACTAGATCTGGGTCGCGGCAAGGTCTTGGATCACCAGAGGTCGTGACGACAGCTCGCTGCGACCTAGGCGATGTGACCGTTGAGACCTAGAACCCAGATCTAGGTCGCGGCGGAGGTGGCGGAGGTCGCACACCGGCGACCTGTGTGCACGACCTCGCCACCTCGCCGCGACCCAAATTTGCGCCGCACGATCGGTCGGTGACTGCCGCCGGGTGTTGCGACCACGCGGCGCCTCTTGCCGTTGCCAATCCATCACAACCTCGCCAGCCTCTTTGACGAAGAAGAAGATGAACAATGCCTGCGCCATTCCCAAAATGCCGAAAGTTCCAAGCTGTAGCTTAGTTCTCTGAATGCCAGCATTCCTGTGGGTTTTATCGGCTCCTAAAAGACCCAATATTTCAAGAACGGCTTTGGATCCCCAAAGTGCTTTGCAAAGGGTTCCCACACGCAGCTCGAACGTCATGCGCGCTCATTTCCGGGAAATTCACCTCACAATTCCATAAAATTTAAAAGAGAAAGGGAGCTCACCAAGGAACCGGTCTATTCCTTTTACTCGGGATCAAGCGTCCCCATCTCGAGATTATTTGCCTGGTTTTGGGTTTGTCCATGGGGAATTTTTGGAGCAAACGCAAACGACCTCTTGATCCTGACTGTATCAATTTTCCAAATTCCAAGAGGCGCAAGTCAACCGATATCGACTCGCCGGTTCTGCAGCAAGAACAGCAATCCGACAACCGAGCTCCTCCGACAGTGGACTATGAAAGAGCCACTGAACCTCTGTGCGTATTGTAGCAAAAGGAGCAAGCTGCTTTTAGCTTTCCTCGACTTTTTATGGTTTGTTCCGAAAGCGAAAGAGACCCATCTTCGGAATCCGCGAAAAGAGACCCGTTTCGCTTCTTATAAGGCGCCGCGTTCTTGTTTCTTGTTCCTCGAGTTGGTCTCTTGTTCTTGTTCTTGATGTCGTTTTCTTTTTTTCGGCAGATGCAGCAACGGACTCAATTTGGCGAACCTGGCCGTGTCCTCCGGTATTCTTGGCGATTCATGGGCTGCAATCTCTGAACTCCGGTCCCAGGTTGACCGCGACCACCAAAGCCCATCATCTTCCGAAACCGTGAAGATTCAAGAATTTGAATACCCGGGATACAAGATCATTGCTTTTGTGACGCCTCCGGTTGCTGCAAGTTATCTCCAAGAAGAGAGCGATTTGGTCGAATCTTCTTCATCGGAGGCCTCCGAGTTTCAGTTTCTCTGCTCCAAGAAGAACCCGACTTTTGCCATAAACAAGGCTGCGATCTCTCTGTTCAACTCTCTCCAAGATAAGCTCTCTCACCTGAAATCTCACCTGAAAGCTCAGGTAAACACCCTCTTATCTATCTTTTCTTTTCGAGTAATTTATGAGCTGGAGTTACTAATTTTGAAAGTCAACGAGCTTTGCTTATAGTCTCTCAGATTTAGGAATTAGGTCTTGTTGAAGTGGGGTTGCTGCAATACATACATGTGCTGCTTCGCCGATGATCGTTTTGAGCTGTCGTCTTCACATAACGTTAGCTTTATTTGAGTGAAAAGTGGATCGCCCCCTTTGCGGCTTCTTTCAGAGCGTGGATTGCTTCTTTTGGCAAAATGGGTGATGATCAGCAGTCGGTCAATTGTCTGAACAGTTCCTCTGGCATCGATGGCCCGTCACCTTTTCCAATCTTTTTCAGTTGAGTTGACCTTAATCCCATTTGTAGCCGATAAGAGAAAAAAGGATCAAAACGTTTCCAGTTAATCTTAAGCATGCCACTAGTGTCAATTGTCAATGTCTGAATCTTGAGTCTGGTGTGAAAAAGTTCGTTCCACATCTTTTCTGACTGACCACAATATCTGCTGAGAGCACTTCTAGTTCGAGGGACCCCATCCAAGTAGAAATTCCAAATCTGACTTTTGATGGAAATTAGGAAAGTCTTGAGTGGACTTTTGGTAGACCGAACATACGGAGCAACGATGAATCTGGTTTGGAGTTAGACTACGTTTGAATAGATCTCCTAATTTGAGTATGCTAAAAGGGGTTTGCTGCTTTGGATCAAAATATTATGTATATAAGAGACGGTTTTGGTTTTTTGCCCGAGCTTTTGACTGTGACAATCAATTGTGCAGCTTGGTTGTGAATTATCTCACCAAAAAAAATAACAGTGTTTTGAAACCAATTAAATTTGTGGGAAAATCTATGAATTCCTTTATGAGATTGATAGATCGTATCGTGAGGAATTGTGAGGTCTAAATTCTATGTCAATTATTGAGTGTACTGGTAATTGGGAAATAGTGAGAATGTTTGAGTGATTTGAGTGTGATTGTAATTTTGGTGCCTAATTTTGTTTATATTATAATAAATGCCTGTTTTTCGCAATAATATGAAAAGGGAAATGGTGTGATTATGCCTGCAAAACTGACTTCGGGACGCGTGCTGCAAGTTGGAAAATCTGACTGGCCCCCATAGACTTGTGTTTGTCGATGCTCATCCAGCTTTGTTGCAGGTAGTGAATTCCCCCGAGTCTATTCCACACATTATAACTGGAGATTGTTTAGGTGGATCCATTGCCTCTCTTTTCACATTATGGCTCCTACACACACTCGGTACAGAAACCACAGAGTGTCCGCTTTGCATCACATTTGGTTCGCCCCTCATCGGGGATGACGGCTTCCAACAAGCAGTATCGCAAAATCCAACCTGGAGTGCTTGCTTCTTGCATGTGGTTCATATGGATGACTGTTTCCCCAAAATCTTTCACCCATTGATCATGGAGCAGAGCCTATACAAGCCTTTTGGAACATTTCTTGCGTGTTCCGAGTCAGGTAGTGCATGTTTCGAAGCCCCTAAATCCATAATTGAGTTGCTAGCCCTCAGGAGCCCAGAAAGTGCCCAAATTGTCAATTATGAGAGCATCATTAAATGTCTTGAACGGCAATTGATTTGCAAGAGTCATTCTGAATTTAGTGTGCCCGTTACTGATTTATTTGAAGCTGGGATAACTGCACAAGTTGCAGTAGTTGGCCTTCTGCAAATTCAGGTAACTATTTATTATACCTTCTTTTGTGTGCACGTTCTGAAAACATCTCAGGAGGGATTTCACAATCGTTCTAGTCGAAACCAGAAGTGTGCTTTGTTGTATAAACCAAAATGCAATGTATCCCAGCTTTTAGCTTCACATACTTAACCAGGAAAATTCGCTCCACTTGAATAGTCCCTTGTTATGAATGCTTTCCTCTTACCTTTTGGAAGTTCATTTACTGAACTTACATTGTCATGGCAGCCACAGAATATGGATGTCGATGCTCTGTTGAGGGATATAGTCAAGTCTGAAAAAGATGTCCTAGAACAAAAGAATAAAGCATTTGATCCTGCAAAGGATTTGAATGACATGAAAGTGTGCCTGGCTAATTTGGAATGGTACAAGAAGAAATGCGAAAACAACGGCCAGGGTTGTGGTTACTACGACAGCTTCAAGAGCAAAATGGCTAGGCGTGACTATGAAGCTGTTAAGTTTATGAGAAAGCTCACTGATTACTGGGAACAAGTGGTGGAAAATGCGGAGAAGAGGCCTCAGAGAGAGGGAGCACCACTGCGGAATCGCTGGCTTTTTGGAGGAACAAACTATCAGAGGTTGGTCGAACCGCTCCACATAGCTGAGTACTATAAATGGGGCCAAAGAGGTTACATGTCTCAAGGGAGATCCAAGCACTTCAAGCTATTGAAAGACTGGTTGGACAAACATCCGAAGCAGCCAGCAAAGAGTGTCCCTAACGATTCGAAGATGAAGAAGATCATGTTGAGTGTCACGGAGGATTCGTGCTTCTGGGCACATGTGGAGGAGGCACGAATATCGTGTAGGTTGTTGAACAGTGGAGGATCGAACAGCACAGAAATAGAAAAATTGGTCTGGTTCGAGGGGTATGTCATGAATTTGCTCAAGAACTACGCGGTTTCTACTGATATTTTCTTGGATAGCAGCAGCTACATGCAATGGTGGAGGGAGTATGAGGATATATTGGGGAAGCAAATGATGGGAGCTTCTCACAACTCGCAACTTGCTGTTTTCATGACAAATGGCGACTGGTACCGGTATAAATCAGGTACCCCAGTATTTGAATGTAAATGATAGTGTACCATAAGAGCAAGAATGTGCCCATTTCACTCGATTTGTTGATGCTTTGCTTGAATTGATTCGGATTCTCATTGCACCATCGGTCATCTCAAGTTCAAAAATTTGCTTCGGAAGGCAATAATTTATGTTTTTAAAGCCTTTCTATTTTTTCCACTTCTGGAATTACTCATACCTTTGTTCCTTACAGTGCTGGTTCTTACTCGATGGAAATAATTGCCACAAGACTATAATATAAAAACGAGCAATTTCAACCACAATAGCATAGGAAAAAAAGGCAAAGAAAAAGATTGCTGCTACTTTATTAAGCATTTTTAATGCTTTATTATCAAAAGGCTCCTCTCGTTGAAGCGGAGAGATTGACCGAATCATGCCAAATACAATTTAAGATGAGTCAACAATCTCTCCCTACGTCCGCTGGAATTGATTACTCATTTCCAACTTGTACTTTCCAAGGATCGTCGCATTTATCATTGTTTTGGCTTCTGAAAGAGGCTTTAATAGCTCCTGGGCATGGAGTTGAACTTGAAGCCTTTAGGGCCCAGAGCTCCGTCCTTCTCTTGTCCACCGCGTTCTCGGCATCTTCCAGCCATTTCCGGAATACCACAAAATCGTTAAAAGCTAAAGTTTTCGAATCGCAGGGGCTTAATTTCGCTCAGCTCTTTAGCTCCTTTCATCCCAGCTTTCAGTTGCTCGAGCACATCAGCATATTGTTTGTTCAGTTGCTCTGGGATCTTCTGTCTATCAATTTGAGCCTGTCGAGTAGCATGAATACAAGCCATCTTTGGATGGTCACGCATTCCCCCCGGTCGCATCCACAGATGGGTGACCAAAATAGAAAGGCTTGCCTGTGGGAGAGAGAACGATAATGGCCATCTCAACAGCACAAAAAGCATATTATTCACTCGCCTTCTTCAATAGCACCGGTCGACGTTTCGAGGAGGTGGCTTGTCGAGCATTGGCACCCTCCTTCGTCGTCCCCGCTTGAGTGGTTTTGCCCTCCGTGGCACACACTGGAAAATCAATATAAATTCAACTGATATGGTGGAACGGTGAAAAAATGTGACCATTTATAAGAAAGATTTCACAGGCCAAAATAATTCATGACTCTTGTCTTTGATTGGTAACTTTTCGGCTTACCATATATTAACATACCTCCTGGAGCGGTTTAATGATAAGCGTGTTGTTTTCCATCTAATGAACCGATGTACATTCATCTTAGTATGTCTATAAGTTGTAGCTTGTAATGTCGATTACTAACTCATAATGTACATGGATAAGAATCCATAATAGACTTCTTCAACGGCTACTCAGCGGGAAAAGTACGAAAAAAGTTATAAACCTATTGCATTGGTATCAATTTGGTCATAAACTTTTCAATTGGACCAATTTAGTTCTAAACCATTTAATATTGGTATCAATTCAGTCCATCTGGCCAATTTTGGCTGGTCGGCGCTGACGTGGACGTCGGCTGGTGGCTAGACATTGATGTGGCAATTTTTAAGATTTTTTTTTTCAATTTTTTTTATTAATTTTTTCTTTTTTTTTCTTTTTCCTTGTCTTTTCCGACGAGCCTTTGGTGAGGCTTGCTAGCCATTGGGCGAGGGCCGCAAAGTCCTCGCCTGCCACCGGCGAGGGTCGTGGCCCACCGGCCTCTCCCAAACCGTTGGCGAGGCGGCTTTGCCCGCCTGGTGAGGCCGGCCTCGCCCGTGCATTGCCGCGGGCGAGGGGGCCTCGCCGCGGCCGGCGATGGCCATGGCGGAGGTGAGGGCCGCGACCCTCGCCAACGGCCGGCGAGGGCATCGCGGCCTCGCCTCCGCCCGGCGATGGCAACCATGGCCTCGCCAGCCGCGAGCGAGGCCGGCCTCGCCCAAATCCGAGTGAAGCCGCCTCGCCGGTGGCCTGGGAGAGGCCGGGCGAGGGCTGCGACCCTCACTAGCGGCAGGCGAGGGCTTCGTGACCCTCGCCCAGTGGTCGGCGAGGCCATGGCAACCATCACCATGGCGGAGGCGAGGGCCGCGAAGCCCTTGCCAGCCGCCGGCGAGGGTCGCAGCCCTCGGCCCTCGCCCTGGCGATGGCTGCCATGGCCATTGCCAGCCGCGGGCGAGGCCCCCTTCGCCCGCAAAGAAGGCCGGGTGAGGTCGGCCTCGCTTAGATCCGGCAAAGCCGCCTCACCGGCGATCGGGAGAGGCCGGGCGAGGGCCGCGAGCCCCTGCCTAGTGGTTGGTGAGCCTCATCGGAGGCTTGCCGGAAAAGACATGGAAAAAGAAAAATAATAATAAAAAAAATTAATAAAAAAATCGAAAAATAATTAAAAAATATTTAAAATTGCCACATCGGCGTCATAATGGCCGACCGACGTCCACGTCAGCGCCAACCGGCCAAAATTGGCCGGATGGATTGAATTTGTACCAATATTAAAAGGTTTAGGACTAAATTGGTCCAATTGAAAAGTTTAGGACTAAATTGGTACCAATGCAATAGGTTTATGATTTTTTTGGTACTTTTCCCGCTACTCAGCTAAAGGAGGAAAACAATCATGCGGTGCAATTAGTACTCCATAACTTTTTTTTCGTGCCCCCCTAAATTTTGAGATTGATGTACGATAAACCCCATAATTTCAAATGCGTCGATGTAATTCTTTAAATTTGGATTTTATTGCACCTATCAACCCTTTCCCGTTAGCATATACCACATATGTACCTTTTTTTTTTGGCTGTTGGGAGGAGGGTTTAAGATGCTTAAGCTTTGCACAATCTTATATCTCTCTCATATCTTGACAGTTAATTACTTTGCTAATATTTGCTTCGAAGGTAGAGATTGTGAATTTATAACATAGTCAGATTATGTCTATTATATTTTCTCATAGGCAATACCGCGACGTGTGAGTGTCTAGTAGCTGCCTCCTCCCTATAGTGTTATTCTCTTTCGTTTATCATTTACATAGTAAGAAGACAATTTATTTTTAACAAGTTGTAAAATTTTAATATAACTTGATGGGATGATTTGATTTTATTGACCTCTCAAAGAGCTTACTTTAAAAAAAAAGCGATAATATAACTATAAAAAAACAATTTTTACAATCTTGTTATTTTTACTGTCATGTTTAGAGGATTTCGACCATTTTCTTTGTCAAATTCCTACAATTGGCGCTTGTTAATAAGTGCCCTAGGCACATGTTAATCACATCTAATAAGAAAATGTGTTTCACATATGATGCACTAATTACAAATAATACGAAAAAGCTCGTTGTAAATAATAATCTCCCTCAATCGAAATGTTTGACAACAGCACTTCCTTAGAACTGTCTGCTTTTCTAGAGTGCATCGGGCAGCAATCAAACATTAAATAGCAACCGACGTTACAACTATCTTGATCATGAAGCCATTTAGATATATTACGGTTTTTTTCTCCAGCAATCGCTTCCCTTTAGGTACTCGGCATTCTCAATGTTCTTTAGAAGTCGCGATGGTTCTGTGCACATACAAGAGCAAACACATATTCATAAAGCGCAAATCAACACGCTCTTTGTTTTAGAAAATGGATTGTAATGAATATGCTTCGCTAACAAATGGTACAGAGCCATCCACAATACAATGTGGCATGGCTTTTGTCTACAGTTTTCTGCGCATGACAAAAAGTTCTTACATTGAGATTTAATTCACTTGAGGTCGTGTGCCATTTGGTCCTTCCATACCAAACTTCATGACTTTTTCCTTTGATGTACATGTGAGCAACTTCTTAAGAGGTCATCTATCCTAAGAGTGTTTCCATTTGAACACGCCTAACTTACGAATTAAGTATTGCCGTTACATTAAAAGTACTTATATGAGTTAATTCCATTTTTAACGTATATATCGCAGAATTGCTCTCCCTACATTCTATACATAATTTGGTTCAATTTTGTCCCATTCACTAAGCTAGAATATTGTCAGGAGTCACCCCTTGTCTAAGGTCTCTAGGATCTTTGGCTTAGGAAATCATTTCCCACCCTCATCAGACCTGCTTGTTACACATTTTGCACGGAAGAGATGGTTTTCACATTCATTTGGCAATTTTCTCTTAAAGTCTATGCCCACTTGAAAATAAAAGCTTGGGCGAGTTCTCAGCAGTTTCCTTTGTCCCACGATGGAAGGGTCCACACGGATTCATCAGAATGGCCGACTTCACTCGACGCGACTTTTCTAACGCTTCAGAAAAGGAAGACCCATTCAGACATCAAGCAATTGTCTAAGAGGGACCCGATCGCATAATGACTTGAACAACGTGACTCTACTCACCGTGACCTTTATATTCCATCTAGGTCTGCGAGGTAGTGCACGACAGGCCGGAGAAACATCATATCGTTTTGGACTAGATTCTTCTTGTAATTGTGGCCTTTAGTGGAACCCAGCCAAAAAAAAAAAGATAATAAAGAAAAGAAAGGTTGAAAAGCAAGGCTTTTTTTTTTTTTTTTTTTTTGGGGGGGGTGGTTGGTGTTGGAGGGCTATTAAAAGACGAGCACACGCATGGAAGAAAAGAAAGAAAAGAGAAGGAAAGTAGGAGAGCGAAGAGGGTGGTGCGTACACGCCACGCGAAATTTGCCAAGCCGAATCAACTATATATCGCAATAATAATAAATACGTGGGCTCCTCGTCTGTCTAATCGAGATAATTTTCTGAATTAAGGCTTAAATTCAAATATATATAAAAATGAAGTCTAACTCTTGAGTTATGGAGCTTTGAGATTTCATGAAAATGATGAATTATGTCATTATAAA
This sequence comes from Eucalyptus marginata, assembly GCA_014182565.1. Lineage (NCBI taxonomy): Eukaryota > Viridiplantae > Streptophyta > Magnoliopsida > Myrtales > Myrtaceae > Eucalyptus > Eucalyptus marginata. The sequence goes on from CM024593.1 coordinate 28,383,049, forward strand.
GCCATAAGGTTTGTCAAGAGTCCATTTAGAATAATGGTTTAGTTGAAGCGAAATTTTAGAGTTCGGCGTTAAGTTTTGCGTTACGAACGACTTTAATAATCACGTTGGATGTACGATTTGTTACTGCTTATGAGTTGTTTTATTAGTGTTTAAGCATTGTTTAGCCAATTCATACTTTTTATAATATTTTATTTAGTTTTGATGTTAATTCTTATTTAATTGTTAGGATTACGAGATTGTTGGCTCATATAATTAGGTTATTTCTTTGTAGGCTTTCCCATTGTTAGGATTACGAGATTGTTGGCGCATATATTTTACTTAGTTTTGATGTCAACTCTTTTTTGGTTTTGTAAAATCCATGTCTTGAAAATGATATGATAATATATCACGGGTTGAGGAAATGTTATATGATTTGATATTCCTTTGAAATGTAACAATGGTGGTGCTTAGAGCATATTGAAAGCATAAAAATATATCAAGTATTTACTACCTTTTTGTCTATTGGAAATAACAAAGTATATCTTGAACATAACTTGAGTTGATTGTTGTGAATGGTTTGTGAAATGTTTTATGAAAGACGTTTTGAGAAACTTTTTATGAAAGACATTTTGAAAAGTTTTATATATATATTTATCAATTTTATGAATTTGGTTTATGAAGAATTCTGAAATATGTGAGAAATGTCTTCTGAAATGTTTTCGGTTTGATGAACAAAGTTTAGAAAAATTATGTGTTTTGTTTTGTGAAATTAATTAATGATATTGATTGTGGATTTGATTGTTGGTATTGGAGGATGGGGATTTGATGTGTATTGAGGAGCTTGTGGATATGCATATTGAGTTTATTTGTAGGTAGAAACCTTACCGAGGATTATTATTAGGTATTGTGTCGTGACCATGGTTTGATATTGAACAAAAAATTAGTCGATGAATGGATCATTGACATGTGTTTTAGTATGAGATGAATAAATGGAATAAACCCTTGGTGTGTGATTTTGATGAGATAGATCAATGGATTTAACCATTGATGTTTATGATGATTTAAATGAGTGTTTTCCAAAATTATATAAAACTTGTTGAAATGAAATGACTCATGCTTGATTTGATATTAATATTAAAGAGTTGGATTATAAGTTTATGGGAAAATTCCAAATAAGGCATGAAGTGCCTTCATTTTCTTAAATAAAAGCATTTTAAATAAAGGCTTGAAATGACATCATTTTTCAAAGAAGAACCCGAAATGGATTTTATTTCAAATAATGGCTTGAAATAACCATATTTGTTTCTAAGAAGGGCTTGACTTTTCGTTTGTCCTTTTAGTTATTTACATTTTTTTGAATATTTTCCTTTATTGTTATTGTTATTATTGTTATTATTATTATTGTTATTGTTATTATTGTTATTATTATTGTTGTTATTGTTGTTATTGTTATTATTGTTATTATTATTATTGTTATTGTTGTTATTGTTATTATTATTATTATTATTATTATTATTATTATTATTATTATTATTATTATTATTATTATTATTATTATTATTATTTATTATTTATTTTTATTTCAAGGGTCGCCAAGTCTTCACCGGCGATCGTTGGCCCTTGTTGGAAAAAAAAAAAAAAGTGAAAAAAGGAAAGAAAATAATAAAATAATAATAATAATTATTATTGTTATTATTATTATTGTTATTATTATTGTTGTTGTTGTTATTATTTTTTTTTTTTATTTCAAGGGTCGCCAAGTCTTCACCGGCGATCGTTGGCCCTTGTTGGAAAAAAAAAAAAAGTGAAAAAAGGAAAGAAAATAATAAAAATAATTTAAGATTTAAATTGTAATTGGATGAAAACTCTCTTGACTAGTCGAAATATTTAGTCGGTCGATGATCGGTGAGGTCAAATCCTTATTTGAAATGATCATGATCACTTTAAGCTCTTATTTGAAACAATCATGACCATTTTAGATATTCACTTCATACCTTTATTTCAGAAAATGAAGGCACTTTAGGCTTTTATTTGAAATTTTCCCTAAATTTATATTTATATATATGCATAGTGGTTATCCGATCTGCTTAAATGAAATTTGTACTACTCAATGAACTATGATTGCTCATCCCTCTTCTTCCCAATCTTTTAAGGTTTCTCAGTTAGCAAAGATAGAGCGAGAGCAATTTGACAATGACTTTTGGGAGTTGATATATGGGTGATCAGACACTACATCCTTCAAGTGTAAGGACGGCCATGTCATTTCATTTTCTGCTAGGATTCGGGGTGTGACACTTCTAGAATTTGAGTTGTTCAATGGAGTCGAGCTAGAACATGAAAACTACTCAGCCCAGTTGACTCATGAGTTTGATCAAATAATTTATTTGTTCAGTATATTTATTTTTATTGTATTTTCAGAATCTCCAATCTGAGCTTAAAGGGAGTATACTTTTCTTGTCGTTAAGCAATCACTCAAGTACAGAGAACACATTGCGAAGTTGAGAGGAGGCTGAAGCCATAAACTCAACTGAGCTCGAATCAAGTTTGAGCAACATCCGAACTGAAAGGCTCGACTCGAGTATAGAGACGTGTCCGATGCAATTTAATTGAAAAATTTAGGCCTACTCAACTCCGAATCAATCTGATTGAAAAAAGAGAGCTCCCAATCAAAAATTGACGGGAGGAAGTCATTACTTGCCAATAGCAGGGAAAGGAAATGGCGCACCTTTTATAGAAAACAATTTATTACTAACGAGGGAGTTTACGGTTCGAGAAAGAATATATCGGTCCTTTCACCGTCTAATTGCAAAAATAAATCATTATTTTCCCACGGAAATCCTTCTTTGTTTATACCCAATCCGGCTATTTTGATAGAATGAAGGTTACTTAAGTTGAAATTACCTAGACTCTTTGCGCATTGGAAGGATTGAAAGAGTATTGAAACCATTCAAGGATGAAGAAAGCGAAATTGAAAAGGCACTACGAGCTATTCGTATAAGTGAAAAGGAGGGGCAAAGGAAGGCTTAGACTGATTTATTTTTTTTTATGCGAAGAATTCCATCTTACCTTACTCTTAGTCTTCCTTATAAAATGAAGGATTTTTCTAAAGGGGAAGATGAAAATATCCATTTTGTTCGATAGCGCAAGAACAGCCTTTTTCCATTCCGACAAGGGCATTCGGGGTTTATTCCGCTTCCTTCTTCTAGCTATGATCCCATCGGTATAGTAGGATGATTACCTTCGCACATTACTAATCTTAAAAAGGCAAGGAAGAAGTGAAAACATGGTTTTCATGTGATTAACTTAGGGAAGATTCCTAGCTACTTAATTGATTGATCTTCCTCTCGCCCGAAGGAGTTCCTTTTCCAGCGGGAATCGAATTCAATGACCACGTTGCTATATCAAGAACGAGTGGCGAGACGGGGTTCAACTAGCGGAGACTCTTGGAACAGCTGGGGTAAGAAGTCCCCAAGCGAGTTCCGAATATGCCGCTGAATTGAAATCAGTCTCTTTCTTCCAACGTGCCATACGTGGGCTTCGGAGGGGCGCGAAGAAGAAGAAAAGAACGGCTTATGGCATTTAAGAAAGAAAACGTTTTCCTTCGTCGGATGGGAACGCATGCCCATTCGGAGAAAGTTCACATGGTCGTACCATGAATTTAAAAAAAGAAAAGAATAAACGGAGACCGGGCCATTGACTCGGGTTTGACGTTGTATTTATGGAGCGACTCCATCATTGTCGCTCCACGAAGGCGCGACTCAATCATCGTCAACTCGCCGGTTCTGCAAGAGCAGCAAGCCCAATAAGGAAGCTCCAACAATGGACTCTGTTCGAGCTGCTAAACCTCTGTACGTTTTGAAACAAAAGAGAAAATGCTTCTTCGATCGCTCTCGACTTTATAGTTTCTTCCGAAATCGAAAGAGACCCAATTTCGGATTCGGCGAAATACAGTGACCCGTTTCGCTTCCTAGAGGACGTGTTCTTGGTTCTTGTTCCTCAGTTGGTCTCTTGTTCTTGATGATTTTTTCTTTTGTTTTTGCAGATTTAGCGACGGACTCAATTTGGCGAACTTGGTCGTGTCCTCCGATATTCTTTGCAATTCATGGGCTGCAATCTCTGCCCAGATTGACGGCAATCACCAAAGCCAAAGGCCATCATCTTCGGAGACCGTGAAGATCCAAGAATTCGAACACCCGGAATACAAAATGATTGCTTTCGTGACCTCATTAGTTGCTGCAAGTCATCTCCAAGAAGAGGCCGATTTGGTCCCTTCGTCTTCATCAGAGGCCTCTGAGTTTCAGTTTCTCTGCTCCCAGGACAGCCTGTCTTTTGCCATTAACAAAGCTGCGATTTCTCAGTTCAACGCTCTACGGGATAGTAAGCTCTCCCCCCTGAAAGCTCAGGTAATTCCCTTTTATATTTCGTTTCTTTTCGAGTTATTTATGAGATTTTGTTAGTCGTGGCGAAAGATCAAAAGAGTTGATCTCAGTTCTAGGAATCAGATCTTGTTGAAGTGGGTTGTGGGATGCTTGCATCTGCTCTGATAGTTGCTTCATCGATGACCATTTTGAGTTGTTTCTTCACATATCGTTAGCTTTATTTGATGGAAAAAGTGGATTAACATTCCCCTTTTGCTTCTTTCGGAGTTTGAATTGAATCATTTGGCAAAATGGTTGATGGTGAGCAGTCAGTCAATGGTCTGAACAGTTCCTCTGGCATTGATGGCCCATTGCCTTTTCCATTCTTTTCAGTTGAGTAAAAAAATCCCATTCCTGGCCGAGAAGAGGAAAAGATATATATTGTTTTGAGTGGAACTTAAGCATACCAATGCAGCTCTGAATGAATCAATATATGACAGCAAATTAAATTCTGTCGTTTGGATAATTCCCATCTGGCCCTTAGAAATATTGTTGATTTATTGAACGTGCGTGAACCGAAGGAGTTTGGCTGAGTTGGTAAGGTAATTAGGCTTTGCATCTCAAGAAGCCTGAGGTCTTAGGTTTGAATCTTACTCAAAGTTACTCATCGGAGCTCACTAGATTATAAGGAAGTGATCCGTCGCAAATCTTCTTATCCTAGTGGGACCAAAAGCTGGTTCGAGATTTGGTTTGATCTAATCACAATGATTTTGAGTATATGTCTCTAATTTGAGCCTATGAAGAAACCTGATCCAAATGAAAATTCCATATCCCAATAGGACTTGCGATTTAAATAAGAAAAGGCTTGATTGGACATTTGATTCACCAAAATATATGAAGTAACAACAAATCCTCATTAGAGTTGGATTCCTTAATTGAGCCTGCTAAAAAGGTTTTCTATTTTGCATCCAAATAATATATATTAGAGGTGGGCTTTAGTTTTTTAACCATTAGTGAGCAGAGGAGCTTTTGTCCGTAAGAATCATTTCTACAGCATGCTCCTAAATTGCATACTGAAGAAGTTATAAGTGTTTTGAAACTAATAAATCTTATGTAAGATTTATGAATTCCTATAAATTATTTCATAAGAAATTGTGATATTGAATACTATATGAGTTATTGAGTGCAATTCGCCGCTGGAAAATTGTTAAAGTAATTCGAGTACGGTTGTAGTCTCTGTCATATCGATTGATCTATATTGAAATCTTATGCTGCCCTCTCCATGGGGTTGATCACATCGACCGAACTGTATAAATCTAATGTCCAATTTATTTCCTTATTTTGTTTATTTTATATCAGTTTGTCTGTTTTTCGAAACAGTATCAAAGGGAAAGAGTGTGTTTATGTTAGCAAAACTAACTAAAAACGCATGCTGCAAGTTAGAAAACCTGGCTGGCCCCCATAGAGTTGTGTTTGTCGATGCTCATCCAGCTTTTGATGCAGGTCGCAAAATCGTCCAAGTCTATTCCACACATTATAACTGGAGATTGTTTGGGCGGATCCATTGCCTCTCTTTTCACGTTATGGCTCCTCCACACACTCGATTCAGCCACCAAAAACCGTCCACTTTGCATCACATTCGGTTCACCCCTCATTGGGGACGATGGCTTCCAACAAGCCATATCTCAATATTCAACATGGAATTCTTGCTTCTTGCATGTGGCTCATATGGATGACTGTTTCCCCAGACTCTTTCTGCTGTCGACTGCAGAGCGGAGTCTATACAGGCCTTTTGGAACATTTCTTTTGTGTTCTGATTCGGGTGGTGCATGTTTTGAAGCCCCTGATACCATTATTGAGTTGCTCACCCTGATGAGCCAGGAAAGGAATGGTGGCACTTCAGATTCCCAAAATTTCAATTATAAGAGCGTCATTGAATGTCTTGAACGGCGATTGATTTGCAAGAACCATTCTGCATTTAGCGTGCTTGATGCTGATTCATTTAAAGCTGGGATAAATGCGCAAGTTGCAGCAATTGGCCTTATGCAAATTCAGGTTACTGTTTGTTGTTCATTCTTTGGTGTGCAATACTGTAAATACATCTCACAAGGGCATTCACACTTGTTTTAGTCGAAACCAGTAGGATAGTTGTGCTTTGCCATTTAAAGCAAAATGAACTGCATCCCCACTTTTAGCTTCAAATACTTATTAACCAGGAAATTTTTGGTCCACCTGAATTGTCCCTTGTTATGAATGCATTCGCTTTACCCTTTGGAACTTCTACTGAACATTCATTGTCATGGCAGCTGCAGAATATGGATAGTGATTCTCTGTGGAAGCCTGAAAAAGACATCCTAGAACGAAAGAATCAAGCATTGGATCCTGCTAAGGAGTTGAACAAAATGAAAGTATACCTAGCTTATTTTGAATGGTATAAGAAAACATGCGAAGATGATGACCACAGTCCTGGTTACTATGACAGCTTCAAGAACAAAATGTTTAAGCGTGACCATAAAGTCGTTAAGTTCAAAACAGAGCTTGAGATATACTGGAAACCTGTGGTAGAAGAGGCGGAGAAGAGGCCTCATTTACCGATTGCACCGATGCGGTTCCGCTGGCTCTTCGCAGGGACAAATTACCGGAGGATGGTTGAGCCGCTCCACATAGCCGAGTACTATAAATGGGGTAACACAAGTTACATATCTAAGGGGAGATCCAAGCACTTCAAGCTATTGGAACAGTGGCTGGACGAACATCAGAAAAAGCCCCAGAATAGTGTTCCTAACAATTCAAAAATGAAGATCATGTCCAGCATCACGGAGGATTCATGCTTCTGGGCCCATGTGGAGGAGGCGCGGATATCGTGCAGGTTGCTGAACAGCGGAGGATCGAACAGTGCAGAAATAAAGAACTTGGTCGAGTTTGAGAAGTATGTCATGGGTTTGCTCAAGAACTATGCAGTTACTCCCGATATTTTCTTGGAAAGCAGCAGTTACATGCAATGGTGGAGGGAGTATGAGGACATGTTGGGGAAGCAAATGATGGGAGCTTTTCACAACTCCGGACTCATTCGATTCATGAAGGACGAAGAATATCTCCATTATAAATCAGGTACCTCAGTATTCACATGACAGATGAATAAACTGGGTAATTAATGTGCTGGTCTTGCTCGTTATGTTGATTTTGCTTTGCTTGAATTTAGTTGGATTCTCATAGGACTATTGGTCGTCGCGAGTTCAAAAATTTGATTCAGAAGGCAAGACTTTATGTTTCCTCAGGAATTACTCATTTGTTTGTCCGCTTAGTGCTGGTTCATATTCGGTTGAAAAACATCCATCACAAGACCATAATGGAAACGAGCAATTTCAACCAATACAGCATTGAGACAAAACCCCCCTCCCCCCTCAAAAATAAGAAAAAAGGCAGCTGCTACTTAATTGAGCATTTTTAATGCTTTATTATCAAGAGGCCTCTCTTGTTGAAGCGGAGAAATTGCCTGAATCATGCCAAATACATTTTAAGATGAGTCAACAATCTCTCCGTGATTCCCTGGAATTGATTACTCAGTTCCCAGCTTCTGCTTTACGAGGATCATCACATCTATCGTCGGTTCGCTTCTAATGGAAGCATCAGTAGCCCTTGGGCATGGAGTTGAACTTGAAGCCTCTAGGGCCAAGAGGTCCATGCTTCTCTTGTCCACTGCTTTCTCGACATCTTCCAGCCATTCGTCGACTATCATAAACTCGCTGAAGCTAAGGCTTTCGAATCGCAGGGGCTTAATGTCATCCAGCTCTTTAGCTCCTTTCATTCCACTTTCAATTGCCCGAGCACGTAGGCATATTGTTTGTTGAGTTTCTTTAGGATCTGGTCCCTATCGGTTTGAGCCTGCCGAGTAGCATCAATACGAGCCATCTTTGGATGCTCAATCCCATCTAGGACTGCATCCACAGAAGGGTGACCAAAATAGGAAGGCATGCCTCTCGGAGAGAGAACGATTATGGCCATCTCAACAGCACAAAGAGCACATACTTCACTTACCTTCTTGAATAACCCCGGTCGACAATTCAAGGAGGTAACTTGTTGAGCATTGGCACCCTCCTTCGTCATTCTCGCACGAGTTGTTTTGCTCTCCGTGGCGTCCACTGGAAAATCAATGTAAATTCAACTATGTAAATTCAACTAATATGGTGGAACAGTGAAAAATGTGACAATTTATAGGATTTCATAGGTCAAAATAATTCATTACTCCCTCTTTGATTGGTAACTTTTTTGGCTTTCCATATATTAACATACCTCCTAGAGCGGTTTAATGATAAGTGTGTCATTTTTCGTCTAATGAATCGATGTACATTCATCTTAGTATGTCTATAAGTTGTAGCTTGTAATGTCAATTACTAGCTCATAATATAATGGATAAGAATCCAGAACAGACTTCTTCAATGGCTACTCAGTTAAAAAAGGAAAACAATCCCGCGGTGCAATTAGTAGTCCGGATTTTTTTTTTTTTATACCCACCTAAATTTTGAGATTGATGTACAATAAATCCTTAAATTTTATAGGTGTCATTGTAATTCTTTGAATTTGTATTTTGTTGCATCTATTAACACCATTACTATTTCCATTAGCATGTATTGCATATATACCCTTTTTTTGGGAAAAATACCAAAAAAGTCAAACATTTCAATCAAATCAATTTAGTTTTAAATATTTTCACATCGCTACCAATTGAGTCCATCTGTCCGCCCAATTCAGACCGAAAATTGCTGATATGGACCCAATCGTCCTACATTCTAATGTAAACAATATTTTTAATTTTTTAATGAAATTTTTGCATTTTTTATTAATTTTTCCCCTTTCCCCCCTTTTTTTTTTCCCTTCTCTTGCCTTTGGCTTGTGGCCAGTCACCGGCCATACACAAGCCAAACAGAAGGAAAAGGAAAAAGAGAAAAGAAAAATTAATAAAAAGTTAACAATTTTGAAAAAGTTATTAAAAAAAAAAAAAAAAAAAGGCAACGTTAGTGTCGACCATTCCATGTAAGACCATCGCATCCTTTCCGGCCAAAATTAGTTAGATTGACTCAATTGATGTCAATATGAAAATGTTTATGTCTAAATTGATTCAATTGAAAGGTATAAAATTTATTTGTATTAATACGACGGGTTTATGACTTTTCTTTTTGTACTTTTCCGACCTTATTTTTCTATTGGGAGGATGGGTGGCGTTTAAAGTGCAACCTTTTCTTAAAATTTCTAATAAATTCCTTTTGGTCCCCAAATTCAAAGTTGAGGGTTTAAAATGCATATTTAGACAGTAATTATTATGCTAATATTTCTTTGGAGGTACGGATTGTGAAATTATAATGCAGTCAGATTTCGTTTCTATTATATACCGCTCAGTGAAAATGTGTCTATGGCCATCTCCTCCCTATCGTGTTATTCTCTTTCGCTTATTATTTACACAGTAAGAAGACATAACTAATTTTTAACGGTTTGTAAAATCTTAGTATAACTAGATGGGACGATTTGATTTTATAGACCTCTTAAAGACCTTACTTAAAAGAAAAGACGATAATTTTACTATAAAAAGGATATTTTTAACAATCTTGTTATTTTTACTTGTTATGTTTAGAGGATTCTGACTATTTTCTTTATTAGCTAATCGACCGCAACATACTGGCGCTAGATCTCGCCTCGCCTCCCGATTGTCACTCCTTGGACGCCGAGCTGCCCCATCGTCGCAGCAAAAATCTCTCAAGAACTTGCTTTGGTCGGTCACATATGTGGCCATGGAAGCATTCGTGCTTGGGTCAATATGGTAGCGCACGGGACGTTTATGTTCCTTTGTTCTTCTATTCTTTTGCTTTCGGAATAAAAAAATAATAGAAAATCCGTTTGATAACGTCAACTAATTTTTTTATTCCTCAAAATAAAAAAGTAGCCGGATAATAGATTTGGAACAGAATAAGAAGTAGAAAAAAGTAACTCCTCGTTCTTGGGAATAATTTCTAAAAATAAGTCATTTTTTTATTCTCTTTTTTCTTTTCTTCTTCTTCCTTGTCGCTCCCCATGGGCTGCCGTCGCGGGCCAGCCACTACCCATCGCCGCCGACCGCCACCACCAGTGGGCCACGGCAGTTGACGGTCAACGATCGGTGGCGATATTTGGTGGTGGTCAAACGAGTTCCTATTCTTTTTCTAGATTGTACCAAATGCATTCCTATTCATTTTTTATTCCGAAAATAGAAATTATATATAGTTATCAAACATGTTATTTTACTCAAAAATTGATTTAGGGAGTAGAAATATAAAAGAATTATTTCTAAAAAGAAATTGTTCCCAAAAAAAAAAAAAAAAAATGTTACCATTTGTATCATATACAACACGAGATCTGATGCAGATAATCTTTAGGCAGATTCGGGTGACACATGCGCCTTTGACAACACTCAAGTAAGGGATCGTACTTGTAATCCTCACAAGCTGTCTTTAATACATGACGTCGAAACTCTCTCGAAGATTCCTACTCTTCAAGCGTAGCCATGACATTGCCATGAACCAAGTCCCAAAGCATGTACATGTGAGCATCTTGTTTGGGCCCCTTTCTGACCCCAATCACTCCCGCCCTCATTAGAACAGGTCGTTACAGGCCCACTAGCTTCCGCGTGGTTAACCTCACATACCATAATGTTGGCCTTAGTCCTGCTCGTAATGATATTATCCGCTTTGAGCCGGAGCTCACACGCTTTTGTTTTTGTTTTTGTTTTTTTTTTTTTTTTTTTTTTTTTTTTTTTGGAGACAGGAGGAAGCCCCAGGTTTGCGGCCGACAGCCGCGCCAGTAAACCCCTGGTGACACTAGCGTAGGACCCACCACTACGGCGTCACGCTTAATACCACTAGCGACCACGCTGGGATTTGAACCCGTCCCCTTCGTGAGGAGGATGAAAGCCCAAGCCAACGCGGCCACCACATAGGGTGGTTACACGCTTTTGTTCTTCTAGGCTTCACCCACAAAAGACCTCATTACAAGTTAGAACAATTGCCATCCCATATAAAGCATTTCATCTTATCACACCCAAGCGATGTGGGATTCAGTTTATTCATACCCCCACGTAGGGATGTACAGCTGGACCGGGTATACCCGGTTCCCGGACCGGCCCACTCGGAAAATAGGGTCAGGAATCGGTTCCCAAAATTCGGAACCGGTTTAAATCGGTCCGGGAACAGGTTCCGAGTGATTACCACCCGGAAACTGGTTCCTGGACCGGTTTTGGAACCGCTTCTTCGACCGGTTTTGTAAATAGAGGTCCAAAACCCTTTTTTTCTCCCGATTTCTAATCTTACTCCCGCAATCATACGACGTTTTTCCTCTTGGCTCTCTTAAACACGCACGACACTCCTCCTTTGTCATTCCTCTTCTTTACTTAACTTCCCTCCCTCACCAGCTCCCTCTCGCACCGTGTGATGGACGGACGATGTTCGTTGCTGCCAAATTCTCTTGTATCACATGGATTGGCTTGCCTAATTTCTCTTTTGTAGGAGGAGTTATACTTACATAAATGAGTAGCTTCATGTAGCAATTGTGAGAATGAGACTAATATTAAACCCATGTTTGTTGTTAATTCTTTGCCTTATGATTTTATTTATTTATTACAAGTGCTTAATGTTTCAATACAAATTATGAGGATTACGTTATTTTCTCGCATATTAATATAAAATTCGAAGTCGTATAGGATATCGGGAGATTGCAAAACAGGTTTCAGTGGAAACAGGGTTGACCCTGGAACCAGATCGGAAAAACAGGGTGGGTCGGGTACATGGTCCAATACAAACAGGGTCGGGTACATGGTCCAGAAAAAGGGAACCGATTATAACAGGATCGGGTACAGGGTCCAAGTCTAGACCCTACCCACCCTGGACCCGATCACCCCTACCCCCACGCCATCCTACAGTTGGAGCAGCACCTTATCCGGGCCCTTTCGGGCCTTAGCGATTACTTCCGTCATTGTCGGACCAAGCCGTTACACATCGCCCTGATCAGACCGGGTCATCACACTTGTTGTATGGCATATATGGTTTTCACATAATTGTCTCTTATTTTTGTAGTGAACGCCCACTTGAAGGTAAAAGCTTGGGACAGGTCTCAGCAATTTACCTTCTCCCATGATAAAAGGATCCACTATTCATTCGAATGGACGACAACACCCAACGACTTTTCTAACGCTTCAAAAAGAGAGAGACCCATTCGTAGATCAAGCAATTGTCAAAGAAAGTCATATTTACGACTTGAACAACATGACGCAACTCACCGCGACATTTATATTCCACCTTAGGTCTACAAGGTAGAGCACGACCGGTTGGAGAAACACTTTCTTCTTTAGGACTAGTGTGAGATTTTGTAAAATTATTACCGATTATTTTAAAAGCTTAAACTTTTAAATGAATGTATGATTTAATATTTAATTATTTTAACACTCCTCCTCACGGTTAATCTAGTCTTTTGCCTAGCACAAAGTGTGGAAATTTAATTGGGGAAGTAAATGAAGTTTGGAAAGATTTGAACTCAAAACCTCAGCTTTAATATCATGTGAGATTTTTAATTGTTCTAAAAACTTAAACTTTTAAACGAATGCGTGATTTAATATTTTACTTACTCTAACAACTAGGTTCTTCTGGAGTTTGAAACGTTCAAATATTGAATGGAGTCGAGCTTGAACATGAAATGAAAACTACTTAGCTCGATTCATTTGTTCATTTGGTATATTTATATTTGTTGTGTTTTTGAATCTCCATTTCGAGCTAAATGGAAGTCTACTTTTCTTGTTGTCAAGTGATCACTCAAGCACGGAACACACATTGCAGAGTTGAGCTAAGGTTGAAGCCATAAACTCAATTGAGCTTGAATCAAGGCCGAGCAGCATCTGAGATAGAAGGCTCGACTCGAGCACAGAGACGTGTCTGACGCAATTAGACTGAAGAATTCAGGTCTACTCAACTTCGAATCAATCTGATTAAAAAAAGAGAAACCTCCCAATCAAGAATTGACAGGAGGAAGTCATGACTTGCCAACAACTTCGATAGCGCTTTCTTTAGACACCGAGGACTAAGTAGTAGTAATTGTAGCAGGAGAAAGGAAAGGACGAGCTTTTGATAGTAACATCTTACAAAAATAATTTATTACTGATGAGAGTGTTTACGGTTCACCAGAGAATATATCGGTTTTTTCACCATCTGGTTGCAAAAATAAAACGTTATTTTTCCGCGGAAATCCTTCATAGTTTTTACCCAATCCGGCTTTTTCACTGGCTCTTTGGAGGGCCACGAAGAAGAAGAAAAGAATGGCTTATGGCATTTAAGAAAGAATTTGTTCTCCATCATCAGATGGGAATGCATGCATGCTTACCCTTGCTTGTTCCGAGAAGGTTCACATGGGAGTACTATGGGTTTGACGACGTCAATGGGGGAATCTATGGGGCAGATCCCACCGAGAAAATATTGGTTGGAGTTGTGATATAGGGGTCCACTCGCCGGGTGACACGTGTCGTCCCGGCCCCACCGCGTCCTTCTGAGGCCCACACCATCCCCCTCTTATTTTTGCCTTTATTTCTTCTTCCTCTTCCCTCTGCTCACGGTGAGAGCCTCGCCCTCAAGATCCCCGTCGCCGCCAAGCAAGCCCGCCTGCTCCGTCATCCACCCATTCTCCTCCCCCTGCTTCTGCAAGATCAAGTTCAAGAGCTTCGCCCTCTAGACCGCCCTCGTCCCCCACCTCCCGGCGGCGGCGCCACCTTCCACGTGTTGACCGGTGAGTGGACTCGTAATTTGACACGCTGAAATCAGAGCTCCGGCCAATATTTTCTTCCCACCACTTGCTTCTGCCTGTTTCAATTCGCCAGGTCCCAAAAGGCGCGACTCGATCATCGTCGACTCGCCGGTTCTGCGTGAGCAACAGCCCAATAAGGAAGCTCCGACGATGGACTCTGTTCAAGCTGCTATACCTCTGTACGTGTTTAGACAAAAGAGAAAAAGCTTCTTCGATCTTTTCTCAACTTTATAGTTTCTTCCGAAAGCGAAAGAGACCCAATTTCGGACTCGGCGAACGAAGTGCGCCCTACGCATATAATTTGACCCGTTTCGCTTCCTGGAGGACGTGCTCTTGTTTCTTGTTCCTCATTTGGTCTCTTGTTCTTGAATTTTTTTTTTTTGCAGATTTAGCAACGGACTCAATTTGGCGAACTCGGTCGTGTCCTCCGATATTCTTTGCAATTCATGGGCTGCAATTTCTGAACTCCATTCCCAAATTGACCGCAACTACCAAAGCCAAACCACACCATCTTCAGAAACCGTGAAAATCCAAGAATTCAATCACCCGGAATACAAAATCATTGCTTTCGTGACCCCACCAGTTGCTTCGAGTCATCTCCAACAAGAGGGCGATTTGGTCCCTTCTTCTTCATCTGAGGCCTCCGAGTTTCAGTTTCTCTGCTCTGAGGACAACCCGTCTTTTGCCATTAACAAAGCTGCGATTTCTCTGTTTAACTCTCTCCGGGATAAGCTCTCCCCCCTGAAAGATCTGGTAATACCCTTTTATCTTTCGTTTCTTTTCGAGTTATTTGTGAGCTTTAGTTACTAATTTTGAAGATCAATGAACTTTCGTTAGTTGCTGTGAGGGATCACACGAGTTGGTCTCAGCTCTAGGAATCAGGTCTTGTTTAAGTGGGTTGTGGAATGCTTGCATCTGCTCTGATAGTTGCTTCATTGATGACCATTTTGAGTTGTTTCTTCGCATATCGTTAGCCTTTTTTGATGGAAAAAGTGGATTATCATTGCCCTTTCTGCTTCTTTCGGAGTTTGAATTGAATCATTTGGCAAAATGGTTGATGATTAGCAGTCCATCAATAGTCTGAACAGTTCCTCTCGCATTGATGGCCCATTGCCTTTTTCATTCTTTTCAGTTGAGTCAAATGCTATTTGCATCTCAAGAAGCCTGAGGTCTTAGGTCTGAATCTTGCGCAAAGGTACTTGTCGGAGCTTGCTAGATTATAAAGAAGTAATTCGTCGTGAACATCCTAAACCTAGTGGGAGCAAAAGCCAGTATGAGATTCTGTTTGACCTAATCACAATAATTTTGAGTATATGTCTCTAATTTGAGCATGAAGAAACTCGATCCAAATGAAAATTCCATATCCCAATAGAACTTGCGAATTAAATTAGAAAAGCCTGGATTGGACTTTTGGTTCACCAAAATATATTAAGTAACAACAAATCCTCGTTGGAGTTGGATTCCCAATTTGAGCATGCTAAAAAGGTTTTCTATTTTGCATCCAAATATTATATACGAAGAGGTGGGTTTTAGTTTTTTACCCATTAGTGAGCAGAGGAGCTTTTGTCCCTAAGAATCATTTGTACAGCATGCTCCTAAATTGCATACTGAAGAAGTTATAAGTGTTTTGAAACTAATAAATCTTATGTAAGGTTTGTGAATTCCTATAGATTGTTTCGAAAGAAATTGTGATGCTAAATATTGTATGAGTTATTGAGTGTAATTCATAGCTGGAAATTGTTTGAATAACTCGAGTGCGGTTGTAATCTCTATTATATCAATGGATATTGAAATCCTATGCTGCCCTCTTTGTATGGTAGATCACATTGACCAAACTGCATAAATCTTATGCTCAATTTATTTCCTTATTTTGTTTATTTTGTTATTAAATCTTCTGTTTTTTGCAACAATATCAAAAGGGAATAGTGTTTTTATGTTGGCGAAACTGGCTAAAAACGCGTGCTGCAAGTTAAAAAATCTGATTGGCCCCCATAGACTTGTGTTTGTCCATGCTCATCTAGCTTTTGATGCAGGTCGAAACTTCCTCCAAGTCTATTCCACACATTATAACTGGAGATTGTTTGGGTGGATCCATTGCCTCTCTTTTCACACTACGGCTCCTACGCACACTCGATTCGGCCACCAAAAACCGTCCACTTTGCATCACATTCGGCTCGCCCCTCATTGGGGATGTTGGCTTCCAACAAGCCATATCGCAATACTCGACATGGAATTCTTCCTTCTTGCATGTGGCTCATATGGATGACTGTTTCCCCAGACTCTTTCTCTTGTCGACTGCAGAGAGGAGTCTATACAGGCCTTTTGGAACATTTCTTTTGTGTTCCAAATCGGGTAGTGCATATTTCGAAGCCCCTAAATCCATAATTGAGTTGCTAGCCCCCAGGAGCCCAGAAAGTGCCCAAATTGTCAATTATGAGAGCATCATCAAATGTCTTGAACGGCAATTGATTTGCAAAATGGGAGACAAAAGGGCGGGATTCTCAGGTACTTCATATTGTCTCAATTCTAATTTTCATGATGTATGGATAATTGATTCAGGTGCTAGTGATCACATTATTTGCGACGAAAGTTTCTTTGACGAAAGTTTCTCTTCTCATACTCATCAAAGTCATTTCCCTAAATCTGTGCAACTTCCAAATGGGAATATCACATACGTCACAAAAGTAGGGACAGTAAAACTCAGCCCATCCATTACTCTTCAGAATGTGCTTTATGTCCCTCAATTTCAATTTAATCTTATCTCAGTGTCAAAGGCCTGTGAGGACAATTCTTGTTACATTTCCTTCAATTCCAACACATGTTTATTTCGGGCCCTTTCGACTGAGAAACTGATGGGCTTGGGTTATCTTTCGCAAGGATTATATTTTTGGACTGAATTATTTGAAAATTTTGATTTATCATTGTGTGACATTGCTACCAATGATAAACTTGTCCGTTTTCATCAACGTTTGGGTTACGGTGCTTTCTTTCCACGTCCTCAATGTCCGATTTGTCATCTTCCAAAGCAATCACATGCCTCCTTTCCCATAAGCAAATCTCGAGCAACAGAAATTTTTTCCTTAATTCATGTAGATATTTGGGGCCCTTATCATACCCCATCCCGTTATTTTCTTACCATTGTAGACGATCATTCCCGTGCTACATGGGTTTTCCCTATGCAGGAAAAAAATCAAGCCCTTTCCCACTTAGAGAAGTTTTTGTCTGAAGATCAATTTTGTAAATCTGTTCAGCGTATTCGAACAAATAATGGGAAGGAATTCTCTAGTCATGAGTATAAAAACCTCTTTTCTTCTCATGAAACTTCGTGCACTTACACACCTCAACAAAATAGGATTGTTGAGCATAAACACTGTCGTCTCTTAGAAGTCGCACAAGCTCTTAAATTTCAAGCATCCATTCCTGAGATTTTCTGGGGAGATTGTGTGGTCACGGCAGCTTACCTGATCAATTACATGCCAACTCGAGTTCTCGGCGGACGAACTCCTTTCGAAGTACTTTATGGTAACAAGCCTACAATTAATCACCTTAGAGTTTTTGGCTGTTCATGTAATGTCATTGCCCTTACTCCCGATGATAAAATGAGTCCGGGGGCCCGACAATGTATTTTCATGGGGTATTATCAGAAGGGTTATCGTGTCTTCGAGCCATCGACGGGTAACTTTTTTATCAATGAAGACGTTGAATTTCATGAAGAGATATTTCCTTTTCAAGATAAGGCTTTTTCAACCGAGCCTTCTAGTTCGAACTTTCATCAGAGGTGCTTTCCATCTGAGGAAGATTTGTCCCCTATTCCACATTATATGCTTGTCCAATCTTCGGGCATTCCGACATCTTCTCCCAAGCTGGAAGTCACTGTGGGTTCTCCATCTAACCAAAGTCATTCGGTTGAAAAATCAATGATGCCCATGGAAGAGAATTCAGACCCATCGTCAGAACTGTCGTCTCCACATTTAACTTCGGAAATGTTACATTCTACGCCTGACCGTGTTCCCCCGCGACGTTCAGGCCGGGTCACTCAACCACCCACATGGACCAAGGATTATGTTTGTGCCTCTTTATAGCTCGGGCTCTCCCAAATCCATACCAATTCGTGATTTAGGTTCAAGTTTTCAACATGAGAATGATTTTTTCAATCAGGAGTCGCCACTAATTTATTTTCAGTGGGTTGATTAGAAACCCAAGTAAAGTAATGAGAGATTTATTTTATTCTTACGAACAAGAGATTTATGAGTTCAGGGACTTGATTATGCTAGACTTGTGTTTGTCCATGCTCATCTAGCTTTTGATGTAGGTTGCAACTTCCTCCAAGTCTATTCCACACATTATAACTGGAGATTGTTTGGGTGGATCCATTGCCTCTCTTTTCACTCTACGGCTCCTGCGCACACTCGATTCAGCCACCAAAAACTGTCCACTTTGCATCACATTCGGCTCGCCCCTCGTTGGGGACGGTGGCTTCCAACAAGCCATATCGCAATATTCGATATGGAATTCTTGCTTCTTGCATGTGGCTCACATGGATGACCGTTTCCCCAGACTCTTTCTCCTGTGGACTGTAGAGGAGTCTATACAGGCCTTTTGAAACATTTCTTTTGTGTTCTGAATCGGGTGGTGCATGTTTCGAAGCCCCTGTACCATTATTGAGTTGCTCACCCTGATGAGCCGGGAAAGGAATGGTGACACTGTGGATTCCCAAATTTTCAATTATAAGAGCGTCATTGAATGTGTCGAATGGCGATTGATTTGCAAGAACCATTCTGCATTTAGTGTGCCTGATGCTGATTCATTTAAAGCTGGGATAAATGCGCAAGTTGCAGCAATTGGCCCTACGCAAATTCGGGTTACTGTTTGTTGTACCTTCTTTGGTGTGCATGCTGTGAATACATCTCACAAGGGGATTCACACTTGTTTTAGTCGAAACCAGTAGAATAGTTGTGCTTTTCCATTTGAAGCAAAATGAACTGTATCCCCACTTTTAGCTTCAAATACTTAACCAGGAAATATTCGGTCTACCTGAACTGCCCCTTGTTATGAATGCATTAGCTTTACCCTTTGGAACTTCATTCACTGAACATTCGTTGTCATGGCAGCTGCAGAATATGGATGGTTATGCTATGTGGAGGAAGATAGGGATGCCTGAAAAAGATGTCCTAGAACAAAAGAATCAAGCATTGGATCCTGCTAAGTTGTTGAACAAAATGAAAGTAAACCTAGCTTATTTTGAATGGTATAAGAACACATGCGAAGACGACGGCCAGGGTCCTGGTTACCACGACAGCTTCAAGAACAAAATGTTTAAGCGTGACCACAGAGTTGTTAAGTTCAAAACAGAGCTTGAGATGTACTGGAGAGATGTGGAGATGTGGTGGAAGAGGCGGAGAAAAAGGCCTCAGTTAGCAGGTGCACCAATGCGGATTCGCTGGGTCTTCGCAGGGACAAATTACCAGAGGATGGTCGAGCTGCTCCACATAGCCGAGTACTATAAATTCGGTAACAGAAGTTACAAATCTAAGGGGAGATCAAAGCACTTCAAGCTATTGGAACAGTGGCTGGACGAACATCAGAAATAGCCCCGTAATAGTGTTCCTAACAATTCGAAAATGAAGAAGATCATGCCCAGCATCACAGAGGATTCATGTTTCTGGGCCCGTGTGGAGGAAGCACAAATACGTGCAGGTTACTGAACAGTGTAGGATCAAACAGTGCAGAAATAAAGAACTTAGTCGAGTTCAAGAAGTATGTCATGGGTTTGCTCAAGAACTATGCAGTTACTCCCGATATTTTCTTGGAAAGCAGCAGTTACATGCAATGGTGGAGGGAGTATGAGGACGTGTTGAGCAAGCAATTGATGGGAACTTCTCACAACTCGGAACTCACTCGTTTCATGAAGGACGAAGAATATCACCATTATAAATCAGGTAACTCAGTATTTCACATGACAGATGAATAAACTGGGTAATTTGCATGTAATCTGAAGTGTATTATAATAGCGACAATGTGCTGGTCTTGCTTGTCATGTTGATTTTGCTTTGCTTGAATTGAGTTGGATTCTCATTGGACTATTGGTCATCGTGAGTT
Source organism: Eucalyptus marginata (assembly GCA_014182565.1). Classification (NCBI taxonomy): domain Eukaryota; kingdom Viridiplantae; phylum Streptophyta; class Magnoliopsida; order Myrtales; family Myrtaceae; genus Eucalyptus; species Eucalyptus marginata. The sequence goes on from CM024593.1 coordinate 28,403,298, forward strand.
CAAAAATTTGATTCGGAAGGCAAGACTATATGTTTCCTCAGGAATTACTCGTATGTTTGTCCGCTTAGTGCTGGTTCATATTCGGTTGAAAAACATCCATCACAAGACCGTAATGGAGACGAGCAATTTCAACCAAAACAGCATTGAGAAAAACCGGAAAAAAAAAGAAAAAAAGACAGCTGCTACCTAATTGAGCATTTTTAATGCTTTATTATCAAGAGGCCTCTCTTGTTGAAGTGGAGAAATTGATTGAATCATCCCAAATACAATTTAATATGAGTCAACAATCTCTCCGTGAGTCCACTGGAATTGATTACTCGTTTCCAGCTTCTGCTTTACGAGGATCGTCACATCTGTCGTTGGTTCCGCTTCTGATGGAGGCATCAATAGCTCTTGGGCATAGAGTTGAACTTGAAACCTCTAGGGCCAAGAGGTCCATCCTTCTCTTGTCCACTGCTTTCTTGACATCTTCCAGCCATTCATCGACCACCATAAACTCGCTGAAGCTAAGGTTTTTGAATCGTAGGGGCTTTATGTCATCCAGCTCTTTAGCTCCTTTCATCCCGGCTTTCAGTTGCTCGAGCACATTGACATATTGTTTGTTCAGTTTCTCTAGGATCTAGTCTCTATCAGTTTGAGCCTGTCGAGTAGCATCAATACGAGCCATCTTTGGATGTTCACGCATATTTACGGCCGCATCCACAGAAGGGTGACCAAAATAGAAAGACTCGCCTCTAGGAGAGAGAACGATGATGGCCATCTCAACAGCACAAAAAGCGTATAATTCACTCCCCTTCTTCAATAGCCCCGGTCGACGTTTTAAGAAGGTAGCTTGTCGAGCATTGGCACCGTCCTTCGTCATCCTCGCTCAGGTTGTTTTGCCCTCGGTTGTGCTCACTGGAAACTCAATGTAAATTTAACTGATAAGGAGCAGCGAAAAAATGTGACCATTTATAGGATTTCACAAACCAAATACCTCTTGGAGTGGTTTAATGATAGCATGTTGTTTTCCATCTGATGAACCAATGTACATTCATCTTAGTATGTCCATAAGTTGTAGCTTCTAATGTCAATTGCTAGTCCTTAATATTCATGGATAAGAATCCAGAACAGACTTCTTCAATGGCTACTTAGTTAAAGAAGGAAAACAATCTTGCATTTTAAATGTGTCATTATAATTCTTTGAATTTGTCTATGGCCATCTTCTCCCTATAGTGTTATTCTCTTTCACTTATTATTTACACAATAAGAAGACATAACTAATTTTCAACAATTTGTAAAATCTTAGTATAACTAGATGGGACGATATGATTTTATAGACCTCTCAAAGACCTTATTTTAAAGAAAAGATGATAATTTTACTATAAAAAAGGGCAATTTTTACATGTTAGAAATTTCCTATAATATGGGCTTACATTAATTAATTGATTTTCTATTTTAAATAATCGGGTTATGGATATTCCAATATTTGTTGAACCCTATAGTGATCTGATTGAATTAGGTATTGGCATCTATTAATAAGGGACTTAGTTAAGCAGCAAAGTGTAGGCAATTGTGTTTAACTGAAACCCATAATAGGAAAGGCCCAGTTGACACGCTCCAGTTGACACGCTGTTGATTAGGGTATGTTATATCTTTCTCTCTATGACCTATTTCAGTATAGCAGCTTTCAATGGGATTAAAGCAATTGATAGGTATAACCTACCCTTTTATAAGTTAGAGAGGGGACTTAGCAAACCCTAATCAACAGCGTGTCAACTGGGCCATTCCCATTATAGGCTTCAGTTAAACATAATTGCATACACTTTGCTGCTCAACTAGGCTCGTTATTAATAGATGCCAATACCCAATTCAATCAGATCACTATAGGGTTCAACAAATATTAAAATATCCATTAACCCGATTATTTAAAATAGAAAATCAATTAATTAATGTAAGCCCATATTATAGGAAATTTCCAACATTCTCCCACTTGGGCTACATTAATTAACTTATTTTATTTTGAAAAAGATTTTATATTGAAAACAATACTATCGAGTTAATAACTGAAAATTTTGTTTTATGTGGCCACAACTTTAAAAAAATAATATTCCAATAATGGCATCTCAAAACCAATCCAATCCTATATAACCTCAGTATAGGACTATGGATATCAATGTGTTAAGAAAATACCACAACACATGATCTTCCATAATCGCATATAATAAGCATTATATTTTCATGGATTATGGGCCTAGTAGTGTAGTAAGAAATAGTGCCAACATGTGATCAAAATATTCACTATTTCTTATCGAATGCAATTTCTCAACGACATGAAACTGCATTAACGCAATTTCTAAACAACATGAAATTGCTCGACTATGTCACAATCCAACATGAGATCTCATAATTAATGACATCCAGTCATCTTTAAACTAAAATTTATTTAAAGATACTATTTTATACTTCCATTTCTTAGTCAACAGGAGAAATGATAACAATGGAATCAATAACAACAATCATTGAAAATAAACGCTTTAATAGACATTATAAAAGCATTATCGACCGCATATAACTATAATATCCAGAAATACAAATTATATAACTCCCACTAACAAAAGAAATCAAAAGAATCTAAGACACCCATATTCTTTACATGTTCTTTAAACAAAATGGGTCAAAAGCCTTTTGTTAGGTGATCAACCAACATGGACTCAATTATGACATTCTCAATCACACTATCTCCATTTTTGACCAAGTATAATATTTGATCAAGTTAATATTTCAACTGTGGCATTTTTGTTATTTACAGCAAATGTAATTGTTTATCACACATAATGCAATAAGATCAATTATGGGCAATAAGTAATTTTAACAAAAATAATTAGTACATTATAAACTCCCCTTTGGGCAGAGTGTATAATGCACCATTATTTTTCACAGCATGAAGTTTATAAAGCAATAACAAGGAGAATTACATATAATTGTTAATGATCCATCCCCTTTGGGCAGACAAATCATTTAAATTATACATCTCCATGATATTAATATATAGAGACGATAAAGGAGAATTACATATAATCTTCAAGGATCAATCCCATTTGGGCAGACAAATCCTTTAAATTATATATCTCCATTATGTCAACATAGAGGGGAATTACACATAACTCTAAAAAATTTATCCCCTTTAGGCAGATAAACCTTTTGAGTCACACATCCCCATCATTCATCTCTAATATATCAATACAGAGGGGGAATTACATATAACTTTCAAAAATTTATCCCCTTTGGGCAGATAAATCTTTTTGAGTCATACATCCCCATCTTTTAATTTTGGAATTTATCTTCATGCAATTTTCAAATTAATATACACAATAACCCCCTTTGGGCAGGTAATTGTATATACTAATTTTTATCAATAAGGAACTTCAACAATTTACAAACTTTAACAATTTGTAAATAATGTTCCATTTAATCAATGCCCAAAAATTCATCAAACAATATGAAGCACTTTACGACATGTGCTTCCCAAGATCATATTGCATTTATCAAGCAACAATTTTTGCCACAATTTTTTTTTAAATGTTTCTGAATTCAATCTATGATAATGAGGTACAATATCTTCTGTCACAATGTCAATTTATGCGAGAGAATATGAATAAAGTAAGATCCCGCGCATGGCACAAGCAATACTGTTTGTTACTAGCAAAAATCAAGATTGATATAGAAGAAGATCTCTAATCCAATTGCCCTCTTAAGCTTACTTTCCCTTTTCTTCTACACAGTGGTCATTCACATAAAACACTATCACAGACCATTGCTTATAGAGACATAATCGAATGAGAAGTTCACCATCCATCAAAGAAAACCGAGTTCATCGATCCATAAGCAGTACCCATGATTACCATCAATGGAATTCGTCTAAATTTCATTTAAAAAAAAACGATCTTGAATCCACCACAAACAAGGATATGAAAGCACACATCAATTAGTACACTAGCCGCCAGATTCCAACATATGTGAATCATTAAACGCGAACCTACACGAGAAACCGAAGACGTTCAAGCCGCTCAGCCCTCGAACCCGAATTGTTCACGCGCCCTCCAGTCAAAGCAAAAGCTACTGCACAATGAGGCTCAATCCCATGAATCTAGCCCAAATCACACCAACACCATCTATGTTTCGCAGATCTAGTCCAGCAGAAGCAAAATAGAGGGCCACGATTCGCCAACAGAAACCCATGACGGGTCCCACATCAAGCACTCTTTCGTCCGTCAGATCCAAATGTAAACTTTCCAAAAATATTTAAGGTCCAGATGATTGTTTCCTCAAGCTGGACCACTTTTGCTAGGTTAATAGCACCAACCCCATGATGGGAGAAAACTTCTCCCACAAGCTAAAACATGAGCACTTAACTGAGTACCTCCACATGTTAATTGGAATGGCAGCACTCTTTGTTTTATTGTATCTCATCAATCAGTCCTCCACCAGTCAGTCTAGTCCATTAACCCTTTCTCGAATTTGTGCAGGAAAGATGAAGCATCCATGTACGCAAAAACATTATCTGTCCCAGCAAACAAACTCGGCTAATTTAACTAGGAGTAGACGTCCTAGACTAGCCATGGTGGAGCACTCATGTCTGCTAGGACATTTGCATGCTCGAGTTCACAATTTTTCATGCTAATTAGTGGAATAACAAACCTTTCATGTACGAGGATTCCTAGAAAACAATGGGAACTCTCTTCCTTGCACTTGCTTTTCTAATTACAAAAGCTATCAATGCTCTATCTTTACCAGTTAGTTTACAAGTACTTACCACACTTTGGAGCCGAACATAACCGACGAATCATCTGTCTCTTGCTTGTGAGAACTAACAACAATTTTATACTCGACCAGCAAACAAATTAATCACAACTTTCTCAAGCAAGCATGTTGCAAGACCCCAATCATTATTCCAATTAAAACACTCAAAGTTTGATCAGCTGGATAACTATACATAAAGATCAGCATCAACCCAGTAACATTGAATGTGAGCCCCACACGTTCAACGTGGAATACATGATATACTTCCAAAAAAGGAGGCCCACTAAATAATCTACATTTACTCTGCCGTGCTATCTAAAATAGACCAAAGGCAGCTCAACAGAGGATTTTCGCATCAGGTTTTTACTTATGCAAACTTGAACTATGGATTTCTTACTTATTATTATTATTATGTATGCTTCTCAGTTTTACGCATGAAGATTAATTGAGCAAGAACATCAGTCATCCATGAGAAACGTAAAATCGTGAAATCCTATGATCGCACCATATAACGCAATCTACCAAAATTCATTGTAAAAAAAAAAACGGCATCAAGCAAGCACGTTTACACTCCTTGTCATGAAAAATTAGCTAAAAAGAGGACAAGCCTCGAGTCCAATCCAAAAGAAATTTTCGGTGGCTGCACGTGACAATCACGATGAAGCTATAACCCATTAAAGTATGAGGGCGACTAGAAGAAACTAAAGACTACTATTATGATAATCGAAAGAAACACACTCTTCCAGCATTAGCAAAAGAATCTAAAAGCACCAAACAAAATAGATGTGGACACCTGACGATAAGATAAAAGCACGGATGCCATGGAATATTAGGATTCAAAACCTTTTAAGTCTCCTTCAAAGAGCATTGGCCAAAGAGTGTACACTAAAAAGCCTTTCGCACATCAACTGCGATTTCTAGCAACTACCACCGCACACATATCGCATAATACCTTGGCACCCTAAGATCTTACATGCATAGTCGGTAGAATACTGTCCCTCGATCCTGTTTGATATGCAGGTATTTACCGTTAGCCTTCACCAATATATATTTAAAATTGGCCACTTTTCTAAATATTTTCTTACGAAAAAGCTATTAGCCATCATCTAACATAGCAACGCCCACACGAACAGATCCTTCGCCGACCCATCGCCGCAACACGATCATCTCTTAACCGAGTGATAGTTTTTTGTTGTTAGCAAAAATCATATAATTGCACCAACTGGTCTGTGTATATATTGGAAAGAGCTAAAATTCATGTGCAACAGTTTCTTACTAAGCATGAATTTGATGTTGAGGATTTTTATAAATGCCACTGTTACGGAGATATTCTTGAAGAACATTACTGTAATTTGATAGTTTGACCATAGTGCATACGGATCTGCTTATTATCCCAGCAAAATAAAGGAAGATACGAATGCTGGATAAAGTTTCTGGGATAGTTTATGTATCTTTTAGATTAACGAGTATGCTAGTCAAATACCTTGATCAGTTGATTCTTTATTAGTGGCTGGTATCTGTTTCTTGTAGTATACGAACTCTCCATATTGAATGGAGCCTCTCAGCTTTACTGAAATCTTGGAAAATTAATATGGTATTCATAGTGGTCCATGATGAAAAAGTTCTCACAGAGCAGACACTCGACAAATTCCGTTCAGACAACAAGCAGAAACAAATGACGGAGGAACAGAGGAGAGAGGACCGAAGTACGCGTAATGCGTATGGACTAATCTACTAACACGAATCGCATCGAAACCCCAAAGATCAAGTCAGCAAAATCAGCCAAAACCCTAATCGCTCGTCCAAAAGGGGAACAAACAATCAGCTACAATAATCTCCAAACCAACCGTTGCTACCATCGAATTGAAAAGAAAAACGAAGGTAACACTAGAATGTAACTTAAAAGTCTAAAACTTTGTTACGTATAAACCCTAGAATTTCAAAGTTAAAATTCTCACTCAATTCTCAATGAAACCATAGAATTTATATATGATGGGAAAGATCTCGACATGTAGAACAAAAGCCCTAAGGTTTCAAGATCAATTGAGCAAAAAATCCACATGAAAAAATAATTGCCATATTCAACTCAAAGAAGAAAATTTCGAATTTTGTTCATAAAAAAAAATTTTGGGTTCTACAATCATATATGATTGGCTCTGATACCACATATAGGAAATTATTCACATAAACAACTAATCAATCAAGAAGAAACGGATCCATATGTAACTGTAAAACACCAATATCAATAAACACAGATGAATTAAAGCGTACATGTTTGAGCCATTCCTTCACTTAAAAAAAAAGTGGATCACTTTGATAATCAGGGATTTATTGGAATGCTAGATCTTCCTCTCTATGACCTATTTTAATATAACAGCTTTCAATGAGATTAAAGCAACTGATAGGTATAACCTACCCTTTTATAGGTTAGAGAGGGGACTTAGCAAACCCTAATCAATAGCGTGTCAACTGGGTCCTTCCCATTACGAGCTTCAGTTAAACACAATTCCCATTATGTGTTATTCTCTTTCACTTATTATTTACACAATAAGAAGACATAACTAATTTTCAACAATTTGTAAAATCTTAGTATAACTAGACGGGACAAAATGATTTTATAGACCTCTCAAAGACCTTATTTAAAAGAAAAGATGATAATTTTACTATAAAAAAAGGGCAATTTTTACAATCTCGTCATTTTTGCTCATTATGTTTAGAGGATTCCGACTATTTTCTTTGTCAGCTAATCGACCGGAACACACTAGCAACGGACCTCGCATCGCCTCCTGGTTGTCACTCCACAGACGGCGAGCTGCTCCATCGCCGCGGCAAAATCTCCTCGAAGAACTTGCTTCGGTCGGCCGCATACGTGGCCACGAAAGCACTCGTATTTGGGGCATTATGCAGCGCGGGATCTGATGTCCGTAATCTTTTGGCAAATTCGAGGGACACTCTTTTGGCAGATATGGGTTGACACATGCTGTCAAAACGGTGAGGGGTCCTCACACCTTTAACAACGCTCAGTGAGGGATCGTACTTGTAATCCTTCACATAATTATCTCTCATTTTTGTGGTGCACACCCACTTGAAGGTAAAAGCTTGGGCCAAGTCTCAGCAATTTACTCTCTCCCACGATAAAAGGATCCACTAATGCATTCGAATGGACGACTGCACTCAACTAACCCTTGAAAAAGAGAAAGACCCATTCATATGTCGAGCAATTGTCAAAGAAAGTACCGATCATATTTACCACCTGAACAACGTGACGCAACTCATCGGGACATTTGTATTCCATCTTAGGTCTACAAGGTAGAGCACGACCAGCTGGAGAAACACTTTCCTCTTTAGGACTAGATTCTTCTAGAGTTTGAGACATTCAAATATTGAATGGAGTTGAGCTTGAACATGAAATGAAAACTACTCGTGCCAATCGATTTGTACATTTGGATAATTTGTTTGTTTGGTATATTTATATTTGTTGTGTTTTTGAATCTCCAGTACGAGCTAAAAGGAAGTCTACTTTTCTTGTCGTCAAGCAATCACTCAAGCATGGAACACATATTACGAAGTCGAGCGAGGGCTGAAGCTAGAAACTCAATCGAGCTCGAATCAAGTTCGAGCAACATCAGAGCCAAAAGGCTCGACTCCAATATAGAGATGTGTCCGACACAATTAGACTGAAAAATTCAGCCCTACTCAACTTTGAATCAATCTGATTGAAAAAAGAGAAAGCTCTCAATGGAGAATCGACCGGAGGAAGTCATGACTTACCAACAACTTCGATAGCACCTTCCTCAGACACCGATGACTAAGCGATAGTAACTGTAGCATGAAAAATGTAAGGGCAAACCTTTTATAATAGTATCTTAAAAAAACAATTTATTACTGACGAGAAAGTTAATGGTTTGCCAAAGAATATGTCAGTCTTTTCACCATCTGGTTGCAAAAATAAAACGTTATTTTCCCGTGGAAATCCTTCATTGTTTGCACCCAATCCGGCTTTTTCACTGGCTGTCTGGAGGGCCGCGAAGAAGAAAAGAACGGCTTGTGGCATTCAAGAAAGAATATGTTTTCCTTCATCAGATGGGAACGCACGCTTATTCTGTTTGTTCCGAGAAAGTTCACACGGACGTACTATGAATTTAAAAAAAAAAAAAAGACTAAATAAAAAACCAGCCATTGACTTGGGTTTGACGTCGGCTCAGTCATCGTCGACTCGCCGGTTCTGCGAGAGCAGCTGCCCAATACAGAAGCTCCGACAATGGACTCTCTTCGAGCTGCTAAACCTCTGTACGTGTTGAAACAAAAGAGAGAAGGCTTCTTCGATCTTTCTCAACTTTATAGTTTCTACCGAAAGCGGAAGAGACCCAATTTCGGATTCGGCGAATAAAGTACGCCCTACGCATATCATTTGACCCGTTTCGCATCCTAGAGGACGTGTTCTTGTTTCTTGTCCTCAGTTGGTCTCTTGTTCTTGATGGTTTTTTCTTTTGTTTTTGCAGATTTAGCAACGGACTCAATTTGGCGAACTTGGTCGTGTCCTCCGATTTTCTTTTCAATTCGAGGGCTGCAATCTCTGAACTCCAGTCCCAGATTGACCGCAATCACAAAAGCCCACCATCTTCGGAAACCGGGAAAATCCGAGAATTCGAACACCCGGAATACAAAATCATTGCTTTCGTGACCGCACCAGTTGCTACAAGTCATCTCCAAGAAGAGGGCGATTTGGTCCCTTCTTCTTCATCAGAGGCCTCCGAGTTTCAGTTTCTCTGCTCTGAGGACAACCCGTCTTTTGCCATTAACAAAGCTGCGATTTCTCTGTTCAACTCTCTCCGGGTTAATAAGCTCTCCCCACTGAAAGTTCAGGTAATGCCTTTTTATCTTTCGTTTCTTTTCGAGTTATTTATGAGCTTTTGTTAGTCGCTGTGAAAGATCACACGAATTGGTCTCAGATCTAGGAATCAGGTCTTGTTGAAGTGGGTTGGGGAATGCTTGCATCTGCTCTGATAGTTGCTTCATTGATAACCATTTTGAGTTGTTTCTTCGCATATCGTTAGCTTTATTTGATGGTAAAAGTGGATTATCATTCCCCTTTTTGCTTCTTTCGGAATGTGAATTGCATCACTAGGCAAAATGGTTGATGATGACTGATGAGCAGTCAGTCAATTGTCTGAACAGTTCCTCTCGCATTGATGGCTCATTGCCTTCTTTATTCTTTTCAGTTGAGTCAAACATAATCATATTCCACCCACCTTGTGGTGGGCGAGTTGGTTCGGGTATACGTTGGCCACTCGACCGGTCAGGGTTCGATTCCTCAACTGGTCACATTGTGCGACTTAAGTGAGGTGTCGTGGGAGGTTGGTCCCCGTGCTAGTGCTCCTCCGGTTTACGTCGCCAGCTACCGGCTATACGGCGGTTTCCGTGTACAAAAAAAAAAAAAAACATAATCCTATTCCTGGCCGAAAAGAGAAAAAGGAATAAATTGTTTCGAGTAGAACTTAAGCGCACCAATGCAGCTCTGAATGAATCAAGATATGACAGCAAATTAAATTCTGCGTTTTGATAATTCACATCTGGCCCTCAGAAATATTGTTGATTTATTGAATGTGCGTGAACCGAAGGAGTTTGGCTGAGTTGGTAAAGTAATTAGGCTTTGCGTCTTAAGAAGCCTGAGGTCTTAGGTCTGAATCTTGCTCAAAGTTACTCATCAGAGCTGGCTAGATTATAAGGAAGTGATCCGTCGCGAATCCCCTTATCCTAGTGGGAGCAAAAGCCCGTTCAAGATTTTGTTTGATTTAATCACAATAATTTTGAGTATATGTCTCTAATTTGAGCCCATTAAGGAAACCCGATCTAAATGAAAATTACATATCCCAATAGGACTTACGATTCAAATTAGAAAAGCCTTGATTGGACATTTGATTCACCAAAATATATGAAGTAACAACAAATCCTCATTGGAGTTGGATTTTTAAATTGAGCCTGTTAAAATGGTCTTCTATTTCGCATCCAAATAATATATATAAGAGTTGGGTTTTAGTTTTTTAACTGTTAGTGAGCAGAGGAGCTTTTGTCTGTAACAATCATTTGTGCAGCATGCTCCTAAATTGCATATTGAAAAAGTGTTTTGAAACTAATGAATCTTATGTAAGATTTGTGAATTCTTATATATTGTTTCGAAAGAAATTGTGATATTGAATACTATATGACTTACTGAGTGTAATTCACTACTGGAAATTGTTAAAGTAACTCGAGTACGGTTGTAATCTCTGTCATATCGATTGATTTATATTAGAATCTTATGCTGCCCTCTCCTTGGATTGATCATATCGAGCGAACCGTGTAAATCTAATGTCCAATTTATTTCGTTATTTTGTTTATTTTATTATTAATCAGTATGTTTTTTTTGCAACGGTATCAAAGGGAAAGAGTGTGTTTATGCTAGCGAAACTGACTAAAAACTCGTGCTGAAAGTTAAAAAAAAAAAACTGACTGGCCGTATAGACTTGTGTTTGCCCATGCTCATCCAGCTTTTGATGCAGGTTGCAACATCCTCTAAGTCTGTTCCACACATTATAACTGGAGATTGTTTGGGTGGATCCATTGCCTCTCTTTTCACGTTATGGCTCCTACGCACAGTCGGTACAAAAACCACAAAGCGCCCGCTTTGCATCACATTTGGTTCGCCCCTTATTGGGGACGGTGGCTTCCAACAAGCAGTATCGCAAAATCCAACCTGGAGTGCTTGCTTCTTGCATGTGGTTCATAAGGATGACTGTTTCCTCAAAATCTTTCACCCGGTGATCATGGAGAAGAACCTATACAAGCCTCTTGGAACATGTCTCGTGTGTTCCGAATCGGGCAGTGCATGTTTTGAAGCCCCTAAATCCATAATTGAGTTGCTAGCCCCAGAAGGCCAGAAAGTGCCCAAATTTACAATTATCAGAGCATCATCAAATGTCTCGAACGGCAATTGATTTACAAGAGCCATTCTGAATTTAGTATGCCTGATACTGATTTATTTAAAGCCGGGATAACTATGCAAGTTGCAGCAATTGGCCTTAGGCAAATTCAGGTAACTATACCTTCTTCTGCGTACACGTTCTGAAAACATCTCGGAAGGGGATTTCACAATCGTTCTAGTCGAAACCAAAAGTATAATTGTGCTTTGCCATATGAACCAAAATGCATTGTATCCCAGCTTTTAGTTTCGCATACTTAACCAGGAAAATTTGCTCCACTCAAATAGTCCCTTGTTATGAATGCTTTCTTTTTACCTTTTGGAAGTTCATTTACTGAATTTACATTGTCATGGCAGCAGCAGAATATGGATATCGATGCTCTATTGAGGGAGATAGTCAAGTCTGAAATAGATGTCCTAGAACAAAAGAATAAAGCATTTGATCCTGCAAAGGATTTGAATGACATGAAAGTGTGCCTAGCTAATTCGGAATGGTACAAGAAGAAATGCGAAAACGACGGCCAGGTTTTGGTTACTTCGACAGCTTCAAGAACAAAATGGCTACGCGTGTCTATGAAGAGAGAGGGAGCACCGCTTCGGAATCACTGGCTTTTTGGAAGAACAAACTATCAGAGGTTGGTCGAACCGCTCCACATAGCTGAGTACTATAAATGGGGAAAAAGAGGTTACATATATCAAGGGAGATCCAAGCACTTAAGCTATTGAAAGAGTGGTTGGACAAACATCCGAAACAGCTAGCAAAGTGTTTCCCTAACAATTGGAAAATGAAGAAGATCATGTCCAGTGTCACGGGGGATTCGTGCTTCTGGGCACATGTGGAGGAAGCGCGAATATCGTGCAAGTTGTTGAGCAGCGGAGGATCGAACAGCACAGAAATAGAAAAGTTGTTGAACAGCACAGGATTCATACTGCTGCTGTTACAAATGATGGGAGCAACTCGTTGTTTTCATGATCGATGGCGACTAGGATGGCAACTGGTACCAGTATAAATCAAGTATCCCAGTATTTGAATGTAATTATATTGTATTGTTGACACCTATTTTTAAACCCAAAAAAAAAAAAAAACAGAAAAACCCTTATGGGTCGGGTCGAGCCGGATCTGGCCTTGGCTCGGCCCGCCGCCCCACTCTCTTTCCCCCGCGCAGCCCAGGCTTGTTTCCCCTTGCGTGGCCAAGCCGTTTCACCTTCGGCCTGGCCCGCGCAGCCTTCTCCCTCCTCCAGCCATCTTCGCGCCCAAAACCTGCAGAGGAAAAGAAAAAGCAAAGCAACGGAAGAGACATGAAAGACAGCAGCAGAGAGGAGCAGCAGAGCAGGGGCTGGAGCAGAGGAACTTGTAGCAGAAAAGACATGGCAGGAGATAAACCTGCAGGAGAAGAAACAGAGAGGAACACCAAGGGAACTGGGAGGATAACCGGGGGAGAGAGAAAAGGGCAGAGGAGGGAACCGAGGCTACCGCCGCCGATGCGTCTCCGGGTCGCCGCCGCCAATTGACGCCCGACCGCCGATCACTGCCGTTTCCCCCGGGATCCAAGTTAGTCTTTTTGTCGAACACCTTGCGTGCATTTTCATAACCGAGCCGGCTGGAGCTCATCTCGACCAGTTCGGCCAAGCTCCGCCACCACTCTTCCCCCCACTACATTCCCTGGTGTTTCAGTTTGCTTCGATAGCCCTCTAGACTCGCACTCGAGCCTCGGCCGAGCTCGAAGCCTCCGTTTCCCACGTCACCTGCCACCCATTCGATGAAATACCCAATTGGAATCCCCCCTATTTTCGTTGTTTATTGCCTTGGCCGCATCCATCTCTCCCCCTCTCCCTTCTACGTGTCTTTTGGGACGGGTCCTTGGAGCCGCATCGCCGAAGCCGAGGAAGAAAGGGGGCCACGAGTGCTGCGTCGTCATCGTAGCTTACTTGGAGCGGACCCTGCCGCCGTCGCCGAGACCCTCGGCCCTAGGGGTCAGGAGTCGCTTCCCCCCCTGCCTTTTCCGAAGTAAAGCTGTCACGCCTTCGCCAAAGGGCAGCCTAAGCTGCGTCGCCGCTGTCGCTTCCCTACTCATGGACCAAGGAAGCAGGCTGAGCCGAGCCGAATCACAAATCCGGCCCGCTCAGCCTCTTATGCTCTGCAGGCCAACAGCTCAGAGTTAGTCTGGGCTGTGGGCCTACGGGGCGTTTGCAAGAGGGGTCGGGCCCGTCGACTGGGCCCAACCCTCATTTGAACGCAGGCCCGAGGGCCTGGTCGGTTGGCCCGCCCCCAACCGGACCAGATTCGACCCGGTTCGCCAAAAAATAAATATATAATATATAATTTTTTCGAAAAAAAAATTAAAAAATTTCAAAAATCTAAAAAATGTAGGATTTGGTTGGAAATTGTCATATCTTGCCTTTTTAGTGTAATTATGCCCTTATTTGATTGCACATTGATTATGGCGTAGGTTTAATTTACATGTTTAATTATGTTGCAATTGTTTAGTTGCATGTGTTAATTTTGTTGCAATTAGGAGCTTGGTTGCTAATTGTCACTTTAATAATTGCGTACCTGCATGATCACCTCACATGTTAGTGGAAATGTATAAAATCTGAAAAAAAAAATTCTTTTAAAATGAACAAGATTAGGTACCGAAAGGGCACTAATTTATTAATTAGTGTAATCAAGTCCCCGATTCTAGATTCTCTGGTTGCGTAGGAAGTGAGGTACACTCTCATGCCTCACTTGGTTTCTAGCCGAGCCCCAATAGGTTAGTGGTGACTCCTTATTACAAAATTCTTAAAAATACCCCAACGTCACGCAAGGTACGGGCTTGGGAGAGCCCGTGCCTAATGATAGGCCTTAGGTCCATCCTTTAGGCAATACCCTTAAACTTATTCCCTCTCTCAGAGGGATAGGTCGCGACATATATCATAAAAGCAAGAATGAGGGTGGTTTCCTTGAATTAATTCGGATTGGTCATCGCGAGTTCAAAAATTTGGTTCGGAAGGCATAATTAATGTTTTTAAAGCCTTTATGTTTTTTCCACTTCTGGAATTACTCATATGTTTGTTCCTTCAGTGCTGGTTCCTACTCGGTGGAAAATAATTATCACAAGACTATAATAAAAACGAGCAATTTCAACCAAAACAGCATAGGAAAAAAAAAAGGAAAAGAAAAAAGATTGCTGCTACTTTATTGAGCATTTTAATGCTTTATTATCAAGAGGCCTCTCTTGTTGAAGCGGAGAGATTGACTGAATCATGCCAAATACAATTTAAGATGAGCCAACAATCTCTCCCTAAGTCCGCTGGCTCAATTTCCAACTTGTGCTTTACAAGGATCGTCACATTTATCATCGTTTTGGCTTCTGACAGATGCTTTAATAGCTCCTGGGCATGGAGTTGAACGTGAAGCCTCTAGGGCCAAGAGCTCCGTCCTTCTCTTGTCCACCGCGTTCTCGACATCTTCCAGCCATTTCCCGAATACCACAAAATCGTTAAAGCTAAAGTTTTCGAATCGCAGGGGCTTAATATCGCTCAGCTCTTTAGCTTCTTTCATTCCAGCTTTCAGTTGCTCGAGCACATCGGCATATTGTTTGCTCAGTTTCTCTAGGATCTGCTGTCTCTCAGTTTGAGCCTGTCGAGTAGCATCAATACAAGCCATCTTTGGATGCCCACGCATATCCACGGTCGCGTCCACAGACGGGTGACCAAAATAGAAAGGCTTGCCTCTCGGAGAGAGAACGATGACGGCCATCTCAACAGCACAAAAAGCATATAATTCACTCGCCTTCTTCAATAACCCCGGTCGACGTTTCGAGGAGGTAGCCTGTCGAGCATTGGCACCCTCCTTCGTCATCGTTGCTGGAGTTGTTTTGCTTTCTATGGCGCTCACTGGAAACTCAATATAAATTCAACTGATATGGTGGAACAGTGAAAATATGTGACCATTTATAAGAAAGATTTCACAGGCCAAAATAATTCATGACTCTTGTCTTTGATTGGTAATTTCCTGGCTTTCCATATATTAACATACCTTGTGGAGCGATTTAATGAAAGCGTGTCGTTTTCCGTCTAATGAACCAATGTACATTCATCTTAGTATGTCTATATGTTGTAGCTTGTAATGTCAATTACTAGCTCACAATGTACATGGATAAGAATCCAGAATAGACTTCTTCAACGGCTACTCAGCTAAAGATGGAAAACACTCCCGAGGTGCAATTAGTACTCTAGAAATTTTTTTTCGTGCCCCCCTAAATTTTGAGATTGATGTACGATAAGTCCCTAAATCTTAAATGTGTCGTTATAATTCTTTGAATTTGGATTTTGGTGCACCTATTAACCCTTTCCCGTTAGCATATACCGCACATGTACTTTTTTCTTTTTTTGTTTTCTGTTGGGATAAGGGTTTAAAATGCTTAAGTTTCGGACAATCTTATATCTCTCTCATATCTTAACAGCAATTACTATGCTAATATTTGCTTCGAAGGTATAGATTGTGAATTTATAACGTAGTAAGATTGTGTTTGTATTATATTTTCTCATGCGGAATGCCGCTCAGTGTAAATGTGTAGTAACTGCCTCCTCCCTATGGTGTTATTCCCTTTCGTTTATCATTTAGACAGTAGGAAGACAAAACTTATTTTTAACAATTTGTAAAATCTTAATATAACTGAATGGGACGCTTTGAATTTTATAGACCTCTCAAAGAGCTTACCTAAAAGAAAAGGCGATAATTTAACTATAAAAAAAGGCAACTTTTACAATCTTGTTATTTTTACCCGTCATGTTTAGAGGATTTCGACCATTTTCTTTGTCAAATTCCTACAAGTAGCGTTTGTTAATAAGTGCCCTAGGCACATGTTAATCATATCAATAAGAAAATGTGTTTACGTATGATGCACTAATTACATATAACGGGAGAAAAACAGCTTGTTGTAAATAACAATCTCCCTCAATTGAAATATTTAATAGCAGCACTTACTTAGGACTCCGTGTTTTTAAGGTGCTCGGCATTCTCAATGTTCTTTAGAAGTTGCGATGCTTCTGTGCACATACAAGAGCAAACTTATATTCATAGAGCGCAAATCAACACAATCTTTGCTTTATGAAATGGATTGTAATGAATATGCTTCGCTAACACATGGTAAAGAGCCATCCACAATACAATGTGGCAAGGCTTTTGTCTGTATATTTTTGCATATGAAAATAAGTTCTTACATCGAGATTGAACTCATTTGAGGTTTTGTGCCATTTGGCTTTTCCATAGTGAATTTTGTCCTTTGACATATATGTGAGCACCTTCTCAGGAGATCACCCATCCTGAGAGTGCTTCTACCTAAGCACGCTTAACTTAGGAATTAAGTATTGTCATTACATTAAAAGCACTTTTATGAGTTAATTTGATTATATATATTTCAGAATTGCTTTCCTCATATTCAGTACACAATGGTTCAATTTTGTCCCATTTTCTATCCTAAAATATTGTCAGGAATCACTACTTGTTCAGGCTCTCCGTCCTAGCAACTATTTTCTGCTCTCATCACATCTGGTTGTTACACGTTCTGTATGGAAGCGATGGTTTTCACATTCATTTGACAATTTTCTTTTTAAGTCTATGCCCACTTGGTAATAAAAGCTTGGGCCAGTTCTCAGCAACTTCCTTTGTCCCACGAAAGAAGGATCCACACGGATTCATCACAATGGACGACTTTTCTAACGCTTCAAAAAGCAATTGTCAGAAAGAGACAAAAATGACTTGAGCAACGGGACGCAAGTCATCGCGGCATCTTTATTCCATGTAGGTCGACGAGGTAGAGCACAACCAGTTGGAGAAACATTGTCTGGTTTTGGAATAAGATTCTTCTTGTATTATTGGCCTTTAGTGGGACCCAGCCAAAAAAAAGAGAGACAAAAATGAAAAAGAAAGGTTGAAAAGTCTAAAAGAGACCCCCGGGGGGTTGGAGCGGCTCCACTACTAAACTACAAAGAGAACGTGCATAGAAGAAAGGAAAGAAAAGAGAAGAAAAGGAAGAGAGGAAAGGAGGTCCTGTGTACACACTAGGCCGACTTCAAGCCGAATCAACTGTATATTGTAACATTGATAAATATTTGTACTCCCCGTTCGTCCAATCAAGATAATCTTCAACATTAGGGCTTAAATTCGAAAATATGTAAAAATCAAACCGCGAAATCCAATTCTTGAATTGTGGTGTTTCAAGATTTCATGAAAATGGTGAATTATATCATTATAGAGCCGTGAGGTTTGTCAAGAGTCCGTTTTGAACAACGGTTTCGTTGAAGCAAAATTTTAGGGTCTAGAGTTTAAGTTTTGCGCTATGAACATCTTGAATAATCACGTTAGATATGCAATTTGTTAGTGCATATGATATGTCGAAAAGAGCTGCGTGAGGATAGTTCTCGCTTGATCTGATGAGGGCCGCCCTCGCCGCCGGCCACTGATAAGGGTCGGCTAGGACCTGCCAACCTTGGCCGACCGTGGGCGAGGCCACCCTTGCCTAGGGACGATGAGGGCTCGACGACCCTTGCCTTCAGTGAGGCCGCCCTCGCCTAGGGCCAACGAGAGTCGCCAAGCCCTCATCAGCGGCTGTTGGTCCTTGTCGAAGGAAAAAAAAAAAGGCAAAAAAAGGAAAGGAAAGAAAAGAACAAAAAAAATTCAAGATTAAAATTGTAATTGGACGAAAACGCCCCTGACTGATTGGAATATGTAGCCAGCCAACGACCGGCGAGGTCAAGTCCTTATTTAAAATAACCATGGCTACTTTAGGCCTTTATTTAAAATAACCATGGCCACTTTATATCGTTATTTAGTACAAAAATCACTTTGGGCCTTTATTTGAGAAAATGAGGGCACTTTAGACCCTTATTCGATCTAATTATAAGATATATATATATATACTATTCAATGAGCCATGATTGCTCACCCCTCTTCTTCTCAATTTTTTCGAGTTCATCGGTTATCAGCGATAGAGCGAGAGCAATTTGCCAAGGACATTTGGGAGTTGATATTTGGGTGATCAGAGACTGCATCATTCAAGTGGAAAGATGGTCGTGTCATTTCTTTTTCTACTAGGATCCATGGTGTGACGCTTTTGGAGTTTGAGTTGTTCAGACATTGGATGGAGTCGAGTTAGAACATGAAAACTACTCGGCCGGGTCAACTTATGAGTTTGATCACATAGTTTATTCATTTGGTACATTTATTTTTGTTGTATTTTTAGAATCTCCAACCGGAGCTTAAAGGGAGTCTACTTTTCTTGTTGTCAAGCGATCACCCAAGCATGGAAAACACATTATGGAGTCGAGCTAAGGCTGAAGCCATAAACTTAATCGAGCTCAAATCAAGCTCAAGAGGCATTAGAAACAAAAGGCTCGACTCAAGTACAGAGACATGTCCGACGCAATTAGACTGAAGAATTCAGCCTACCCAACTCCGAATCAATCTGATTGAAAAAAGAGAAACCTCCCAATCAAGAATTCACAGGAGGAAGTCATTACTTGCTAACAACTTCGACAGCGGTAGTAACAATAGCAAGAAAAAGAAGAGGACAAACTTTTGATAGCAGCATCTTAGGAAAACAAATTTATTACTGACAGGAAACTTAACGATTAGCCAAAGAATATATCGGTTTTTTCACCGTCTGGTTGCAGAAATGAAACGTTATTTTCCTTCGTTGCTGTTTTGGAGGGCCGGGAAGAAGAAGGAAAGAATGGCTTTACGGCATTTAAGAAAGAACACGTTTTCCTTCATCAGATGGGAATGCACGCTTACTCTTGCTTATTCCGAGAAGGTTCACATGCTCACTCTTCTGAGGCCCACACCATCCCCTTCTGTCGCCTCTCTCTCTCTTCCCTCTCTTCTTTTTGCCTTTATTTCTGCTTCCTCTTCCCTCTGCTCACGGTGAGAGCCTCGCCCTCAAGATCCCCGTCGCCGCCAAGCAAGCCCGCCTGCTCCGTCATCCACCCATTCTCCTCCCCCTGCTTCTGCAAGATCAAGTTCAAGAGCTTCGCCCTCTAGACCGCCCTCGTCCCCACCTCCCGGCGGCGGCGCCACCTTCCACGTGTTGACCGATGAGTGGACTCGTAATTTGACACGCTGAAATCAGAGCTCCGGCCAATATTTTCTTCCCACCACTTGCTTCTGCCTGTTTCAATTCGCCAAGTCCCGAAAGGCGCGACTCGATCATCGTCGACTCGCCGGTTCTGCGTGAGCAGTAGCCCAATAAGGAAGCTCCGACGATGTTGTCTGTTCCAGCTGCTAAACCTCTGTACGTGTTTAGACAAAAGAGAAAAGCTTCTTCGATCTTTTCTCAACTTCATAGTTTCTTCCGAAAGCGAAAAAGACCCAATTTCGGACTCGGCGAACAAAGTGCGCCCTACGCATATCATTTGACCCGTTTCGCATCCTAGAGGATGTGCTCTTGTTTCTTGTTCCTCATTTGGTCTCTTGTTCTTGATGATTTTTTTTTTTTTTTGGCAGATTTAGCATCGGACTCAATTTGGCTAACTCGGTCGTGTCCTCCGATATTCTTTGCAATTCATGGGCTGCAATCTCTGGACTCCATTCCCAGATTGACCGCAACTACCAAAGCCAAAGCACACCATCTTCAGAAACCGTGAAAATCCAAGAATTCAATCACCCGGAATACAAAATCATTGTTTTCGTGACCCCACCAGTTGCTTCGAGTCATCTCCAACAAGAGGGCGATTTGGTCCCTTCTTCTTCATCTGAGGCCTCCGAGTTTCAGTTTCTCTGCTCCGAGGACACACCGCATTTTGCCATAAACAAAACTGCGATTTATCTGTTCAACTCTCTCCGGGATAAGCTCTCCCCCGTGAAAGATCAGGTAATGCCCTTTAATCTTTCTTTTCTTTTCGAGTTATTTGTGAGCTTTAGTTACTAATTTTGAAGAGCAATGAACTTTTGTGAGTCGCTGTGAGGGATCACACGAGTTGGTCTCAGATCTAGGAATCTGGTCTTGTTGAAGTGGGTTGTGGAATGCTTGCATCTGCTCTGATAGTTGCTTCATTGACGACCATTTTGAGTTGTTTCTTTGCATATCGGTAGCCTTTTTTGATGGAAAAAGTGGATTATCATTCCCCTTTCTGCTTCTTTCGGAGTTTGAATTGAATCATTTGGCAAAATGGCTGATGATTAGCAGTCCGTCAATAGTCTGAACGGTTCCTCTCGCATTGATGGCCCATTGCCTTTTTCATACTTTTCAGTTGAGTCAAACATAATCCTATTTGCGTCTCGAGAAGCCTGAGGTCTTAGGTCTGAATCTTGCGCAAAGGTACTTGTCGGAGCTTGCTAGATTATAAAGAAGTAATTGGTCGTGAATATCCTAAACCTAGTGGAAGCAAGAGCCAGTTTGAGATTCTGTTTGACCTAATCACAATAATTTTGAGTATATGTCTCTAACTTGAGCCCATGAAGAAACTCGATCCAAATGATAATTCCATATCCCAATAGAACTTGTGAATTAAATTAGAAAAGTCTCGATTGGACTTTTGGTTCCCAATTTGAGCATGCTAAACAGGTTTTCTATTTTGCATCCAAATATTATATACGAAGAGGTGGGTTTTAGTTTTTTACCCATTAGTGAGCAGAGGAGCTTTTGTCCGCAAGAATCATTTGTACAGCATGCTCCTAAATTGCGTACTGAAGAATTATAAGTGTTTTGAAACTAATAAATCTTATGTAAGGTTTGTGAATTCCTATAGATTGTTTCGAAAGAAATTGTGATACTAAATATTGTATGAGTTATTGAGTGTAATTCATAGTTGGAAATTGTTTGAATAACTCGAGGCGGTTGTAATCTCTATTATATCAATGGATATTGAAATCCTATGCTGCCCTCTCTGTATGGTAGATCACATCAACCAAACTGCATAAATCTTATGCTCAATTTATTTCCTTATTTTGTTTATTTTATTATTAAATCTTCTGTTTTTCGCAACAATATCAAAAGGGAAATAGTGTGTTTATGTTGGCGAAACTGGCTAAAAACCCGTGCTGCAAGTTAAAAAATCTGATTGGCCCCCATAGACTTGTGTTTGTCCATGCTCATCTAGCTTTTGATGCAGGTCGCAACTTCCTCCAAGTCCTCCAAGTCTATTCCACACATTATAACTGGAGATTGTTTGGGTGGATCCATTGCCTCTCTTTTCACACTATGGCTCCTACGCACACTCGATTCGGCCACCAAAAACCGTCCACTTTGCATCACATTCGGCTCGCCCCTCATTGGGGACGTTGGCTTCCAACAAGCCATATCGCAATATTCGACATGGAATTCTTCCTTCTTGCATGTGGCTCATATGGATGACTGTTTCCCCAGACTCTTTCTCCTGTCGACCGCAGAGAGGAGTCTATACAGGCCTTTTGGAACATTTCTTTTGTGTTCTGAATCGGGCAGTGCATGTTTTGAAGCCCCTGATACCATTATGGAGCTGCTCACCCTGATGAACCGGGAAAGGAATGGTGGCACTGCGGATTCCCAAATTTTCAATTATAACAGCGTCATTGAATGTCTCGAACGGCGATTGATTTGCAAGAACCATTCTGCATTTAGCGTGGCTGATGCTGATTCCTTTAAAGCTGGGATAAATGCGCAAGTTGCAGCAATTGGCCTTATGCAAATTCAGGTTAGTGTTTGTTGTACCGTCTTTGGTGTGCATGCGGTGAATACATCTTACAAGGGGATTCACACTTGTTTTAGTCGAAACCAGTAGGATAGTTATGCTTTGCCATTTGAAGCAAAATGAACTGTATCTCCACTTTTAGCTTCAAATACTTAACCAGGAAATATTTGGTCTACCTGAATTGCCCCTTGTTATGAATGCATTAGCTTTACCCTTTGGAACTTCATTCACTGAACATTCGTTGTGATGGCAACTGCAGAATATGGATGGTTTTGCTCTGTGGAGGAAGATAGGCATGCCTGAAAAAGACATCCTAGAACAAAAGAATCAAGCATTGGATCCTGCTAAGGCGTTGAACAAAATGAAATTAAACCTAGCTTATTTTGAATGGTATAAGAACACATGTGAAGACGATGGCCGGGGTCCTGGTTACTACGATAGCTTCAAGAACAAAATGTTTAAGCGTGACCACAGAGTTGTTAAGTTCAAAACAGAGCTTGAGATGTACTGGAAAGACGTGGTGGAAGAGGCGGAGAAAAGGCCTCAGTTAGTGGGTGCACCATTGCGGTTCCGCTGGCTCTTCGCAGGGACAAATTACCGGAGGATGGTCGAGCCACTCCACATAGCCGAGTACTATAAATTCGGTAACATAAGTTACATATCTAAGGGGAGATCAAAGCACTTCAAGCTATTGGAACAGTGGCTGGAAGAACATCGGAATAGTGTTCCTAACAAATCGAAAACGAAGAAGATCATGTCCAGCGTCACAGAGGATTCATGTTTCTGGGCCCATGTGGAGGAGGCGCGGATATCATGCAGGTTGCTGAACAGTGGAGGATCGAACAGTGCAGAAATAAAGAACTTAGTCGAGTTCGAGAAGTATGTCATGGGATTGCTCAAGAACTATGCAGTTACTCCCGATATTTTCTTGGAAAGCAGCAGTTACATGCAATGGTGGAGGGAGTATGAGGACGTGTTGAGCAAGCAATTGATGGGAACTTCTCACAACTCAGAGCTCACTCATTTCATGACGGATGAAGAATATCACGATTATAAATCAGGTAAGTTAGTATTTCACATGACAGATGAATAAACTGGGTAATTTGAATGTAATCAGAAGTGTATTATAATAGCAACAATGTGCTGGTCTTGCTTGTCATGTTGATTTTGCTTTGCTTGAATTGAGTTGGATTCTCATTGGACTATTGGTCATCGTGAGTTCAAAAATTTGATTCGGAAGGCAAGACTTTATGTTTCCTCAGGAATTACTCATGTGTTTGTCCGCTTAGTGCTGGTTCATATTCGGTTGAAAAACATCCATCGCAAGACCATAATGGAAATGAGCAATTTCAACCAAAACAGCATTGAGAAAAACCGGAAAAAAAATAAAGGCAGCTGCTACCTAATTGAGCATTTTTAATGCTTTATTATCAAGAGGCCTCTCTTGTTGAAGAGGAGAAATTGACTGAATCATGCCAAATACAATTTAAGATGAGTCAACAATCTCTCCGTGAGTCCACTGGAATTGATTACGCGTTTCCAGCTTCTGCTTTACGAGGATTGTCACATCTGTCGTCGGTTTTGCTTCTGATGGAGGCATCAATAGCTCTTGGGCATGGAGTTGAACTTGAAACCTCTGGGGCCACGAGGTCCATCCTTCTCTTGTCCACTGCTTTCTTGACATCTTCCAGCCATTCATCGACTACCATAAACTCGCTGAAGCTAAGGTTTTCGAATCGCAGGGGCTTAATGTCATCCAGCTCTTTAGCTCCTTTAATTCCAATTTTCAATTGCTCTAGCACATTGGCATATTGTTTGTTCAGTTTCTCTAGGAATTGGTCTCTATCAGTTTGAGCCTGTCGAGTAGCGTCAATACGAGCCATCTTTGGATGTTCACGCATATTTACGGCCGCATCCACAGAAGGGTGACCAAAATAGAAAGACTCGCCTCTAGGAGAGAGAACGATGATGGCCGTCTGAATAGCACAAAAAGCATATAATTCACTCGCCTTCGTCAATAGCCCCGGTCGACGTTTTAAGAAGGTAGCTTGTCGAGCATTGGCACCCTCCTTCGTCATCCTCGCTAAAGTTGTTTTGCCCTCGGTGGCGTTCGCTGGAAACTCAATGTAAATTCAACTGATATGGTGGAACGGCGAAAAAATGTGATCATTTATAGGATTTCACAGGCCAAATAATTCATCACTCCCGTCTTGGTAACTTTTTGGCTTTCCATATATTAACATACCTCTTGGAGCGGTTTAATGATGAGCATGTTGTTTTCCGTCTAATGAACCAATGTACATTCATCTTAGTATGTCCATAAGTTGTAGCTTCTGATGTCAATTACTAGCCCTTAATATACATGGATAAGAATCCAGAACAGACTTCTTCAATGGCTACTTAGTTAAAGAAGGAAAACAATCCTGCAGTACAATTAGTAGTCCAGATTTTTATTTTTTATACCCACCTAAATTTTCAGACTGATGTACAATAAATCCCTAACTTTTAAATGTGCCATTATAATTCTTTGAATTTGCATTTTGTTGCGTCGATTATCACCGTTACTTTTTCCAGTAGCATATACCCGCATAGATACCTTTTTTGGGGAAAAGTACCAAAAAAGTCTTAGACTTATTGCATAAGTAAAAGTTTAGCCTTGAACCTTTCAATTAAACCAACTTAATCCTCAACATTTTCACATCAGTACCAATTGCGTTCATCTGTCCAATTTAAATTGAAAATTGCCGATGTGGACCCAACTGTCCTACATTTGTGACATAAACATATTTTTAATTTTTAAATAAAATTTTCACTTTTTTTATTAATTTTTCCCCTTTCCCTTTTTTTTCCTCCCTTCTCTTGCCTTTGGCTTATGGCTAGTTGTGGCCATGGCTGAATATCAGCCACAAGCCAAAGAGAAGGAAAAGGAAAAAAAGAAAAGAAAAAATTAGTAAAAAGTTAACAATTTTGAAAATATTTTTTAAAAAATGACAACACTAGTGCCAACTGTGTCATGGAAGAACACCGACATCCTTTTTCAGCCCAAATTAGTCGGATGAATTCAATTGATACTAATGTGAAAAGATTTATATCTAAATTGATTCAATTGAAAGATATAAAATTGTATTTGTATTTGTTTTGGTATTTTTCCGACCTTATTTTTCTATTGGGAGGATGGGCGGTGTTTAAAGTGCAACCTTTTTCTTTAAATTTCTAATAAATTCCTTTTGTTCCCCAAATTCAAAATTGTGGGTTTAACATGCTCAAGCTTTGGACAATCCTATATATCTCCCGTATCTAGATAGTAATTATTATGCTAATATTTCTTCACAAGTACAGATTGTGAAATTATAATGTAGTTAGATCGTGTTTGTATTGTATGTTCTCATTGGCAATACTACTTAGTGAAAATGTGTCTATGGCCATATCCTCCCTATCGTGTTATTCTCTTTCGTTTATTATTTACACAGTAAGAAGACATAACTAATTTTTAACAATTTGTGAAATCTTAGTATAACTAGATGGGACAATTTGATTTTATAGACCTCTCAAAGACCTTATTTAAAAGAAAAGATGGTAATTTTACTATAAAAAGGGTAATTTTTACAATCTTGTTATTTTTGCTCGTTATGTTTAGAGGATTCCGACTATATTCTTTATCAGCTAATCGACCGGAGCACACTGGCACAGGATCCTGCCTCGCCTCCTGGTTGTCACTCCATGGATGCCGAGCTGCTCCATCGCCGCAGCAAAATCTCTGAAGGACTTGCTGCGGTCGGCCGCATACGGAGCCACGAAAGCACTCGTACATGGGGCATTATACAGCGCGTGATCTGGCCCCGAAAGCACTCGTACTTGGGGCATTATACAGCGCGTGATCTCATGTCCGTAATCTCTTGGCAGATTCGACTGACACATGCTGTCAAAACGGTGAAATCTTTTGGCAGATATGGGTGACGCTGTCCAAACGGTGATGGGTCCTCACGCCTTTAACAACACTCAGGAGGGATCGTACTTGCAATCCTCACAAGCTACATCTTCAATAGATGATGTCGAAACCACCTCAGAGACTAGGGGTGAGCATGGTCCGGGTTGGTCCGGGCCACCCCCTAACCCTAGGATCAACCCGTACAGTGTCGATTCTCAATTTTTAGGATCGAGGACCGACCCTATTGAGCTTGGGACCAAGGACCGGACCGACCCAATAGGTTCGGTCCGGTTCGGTCAACCCGAGACCGATCGATAATTTTTTGTCTTGTTTTTATACTCCCTAAAAAAGCAAACCTACAAATTCAAATTACACATCCATCGACAATGCAGCATTGTGCAACTAAACTATAAATACCAATACATATTTAGCAAATTTAAGATGACACAATAATAGAAATTTCGCACCTGCTAACCTCTCATCGAGATATGGGACAAGATGGAAAGTTCTTGTAATCATATATCTTTAATATTCATAACGCCATATGCAAAAGCGTTTTCCTGCATTTGATCATGTAGAGTCCACTCAACCCAAAAATGAGCTTCACACCACTTGATTAGCAAATCACCGTAGCAACTGCAGTACTACTTTACTCTTCAAAAACTTCTACCATTTGATACACATTGAAAAGCAAAGTGCATCTGAAATTCATTAGTAAAATACAATTAAACTATAAAAAGTTCAAAATACTTAATATAAATCATGAATATATAACTTCACATCTTATTAATTCACTTGAACTTCTAAACACCTAAAAACAAAACAAACGACACATAATTAATACTCAACAAAAGTTTTAAATTGAAATTACTATTAGTGCTATTGATAGAACATCTCACCATAACTCTTAGGTTTTATAACAGACATTTTACTTAGGTTTGAATATATAAAAGAATTATAAATAATATAATGTGATATAATATATACACGGGGTTGGTCAGGGGTTGGACCGACCCAAAACTCTAGGGCCGAGGACCAACCCCACGGTGTCGGTCCTGGAATTTCAGGACCAAGGACCGATCCAGTCCCCTTGGGAACCGGACCAGGACCGGCAGGGTTGGGCCGGTCTAGGGTCGGTCCAGGGTCGACCCTAGACCGTTGCTCACCCCTATCAGAGACTCCTACTTCTTTGAGCCGTCTCAAAGATTCCAACTCTTCGAGCGTGGCCATGACATTTCCACGAGCCAAGTCCCAAAGTACATATACTGTGAGCACCTCGTTCAGGCCCTTTGTGACCTCAGTGGTCACTCCCACCCTTATCAAATCAAATCATTACAAGCCCACCAACTTTCACGTATCACATTTTTGGCTGATCATTGGCTCTAATATCATGATGATAAGTACAAGTATTGCTCATAATAATATTACCCGTTTTGAGAGGGAACTCATATGATTTTGTTCTTCTAGGCTTCGTCCATAAAATGCTTCGTTACAAGTTAGAATAAGTGTCAACCTATATGTGGCATTTTACCTCATCACGCCTAGGTGATGTGATATTCGATTCATTATTGCCCTTACGTCATCTTACAATGGGAGCCATACCTTGTCCAGGCCCTTTCAAGCCCTGAACAATTACTTCCGCCCTTGTTGGATTAGGTCGTTACACCTCGCCTTGGTGAGACCGAGACGGAACACTTGTTGTATGACAGGGATGGTTTTCACATAATTATCTCTCATTTTTGTGGTGCACGCCCACTTGAAGGTAAAAGCTTGGGCCAGGTCTCAGCAATCTACTTTCACCCACGATAAAAGGATCCACCAATTCATTCGAATGGACGCGTGCACTCACTGACTTTTCTAATGCTTAAAAAAGAGAAAGACCCATCCGTACGTCAAGCAATTGTCAAAGAAAGACCCGATCATATTTACCACCCGAACAACGTGACGCAACTCACCGGGACATCTATATTCCATCTTAAGTCTACAAGGTAAAGCACGACTAGCTGGAGAAGTACTTTCTTCTTTAGGACTAGATTCTTTTGGAGTTTGAGACATTCAAATATTGAATGGAGTTGAGCTTGAACATGAAATGAAAACTACTCAGCCCGATTGATTCGTACATTTGGATCATTTGTTCGTTTGGTATATTTATATTTGTTGTGTTTTCGAATCTCCAAGACGAGCTAAAAGGAAGTCTATTTTTCTTGTCGTCAAGCAATCACGCAAGCACGGAACACACATTACTGAGTCGAGCAGAGGCTGAAGCCAGAAACTCAGTCGAGCTCGAATCAAGTTCAAGCGGCATCAGAGCCGAAAGGCTTG
This sequence comes from Eucalyptus marginata, assembly GCA_014182565.1. Lineage (NCBI taxonomy): Eukaryota > Viridiplantae > Streptophyta > Magnoliopsida > Myrtales > Myrtaceae > Eucalyptus > Eucalyptus marginata. The sequence goes on from CM024593.1 coordinate 28,431,944, forward strand.
ACTCTAGTACAGGGATGTGTCCGACACAATTAGACTGAAAAATTCAGCCCTACTCAAGTTCGAATCAATCTGATTAAAAAAAGAGAGAGCTCCCAATCAAGAATTGACTGGAGGAAGTCATGACTTGCCAACAACTTCAATAGCATCTTCCTCAGACACCGACGACTAAGCGGTAGTAATGTAGCAGGAGAAAGGAAAGGACACACCTTTTATAGTAGTATGTTAGAAAAACAATATATTACTAATGAGAAAGTCAACGGTTTGTCAGACAATATATCGGTCTTTTCACCACTAGTTGCAAAAATAAAACATTATTTTCCCGCAAAAATCCTTCAGGTTACATTTAGGATGCGTTTGGTAACATTTCTGTTTAAAAATTGTTCCAGGGAACAGAAATAGAAAAAAGTGTTTCTATTCTGGGGAACAATTTTTAAACAAAAAAATGCGTTTGGTAAACTTGTTCCGAGAATAAAAAATGAACAAAAACACGTTTGGTTAATTTGTATTCTTTTTTTTATTTCTTTTAATTTTTTAATATTTTTATTTTCTTTTTCTTTCTTTCTTTCTTTTTTCTTTTTTCTTTTTTCTTTTTTTCTTCTTTTGGCCGGTCGCCGGCCTCGGCCATGGCCGGCGACCGGCCGACGAGGGCCAGCGGCCTCGCCCAGCCACGGCGAGGCTCGTCGGCCCCCGGCGAGGCCGAGCCTCGCCGTGGTTGGGCGAGGCTCGGCCTCGCCTTGGCCGGGCGAGCCCGAGCTCGCCGGATGCCGGGCGAGCCCGAGCTCGCCCGCCACCGGCGAGGCCGAGCGTCACCGACCCTCGACGGCGTCACCGGCCCTCTTTGGCCGGTCGCCGGCCATGGCCGAGGCCGTGACCGGCCAAAAAGAAAAAAAAGAGAAAAAAAAAAAAAAAAAAAGAAGAAAAAAGAGAGGAGAGAGAAAATGTGTTTTTAATTTTTGTTCCGAAATAAGAAACAAGTTTTTCTTGTTTCTTGTTTCTGTTCCAAAAGTGTTCTCGGGAACAAAAAAAAAGATTTGGAACAAAAACGCAAACAAACGCATTTTGCTTTTTTTTTTGTCCCGGAACAAAAGAACACAAAATTTGTTTATAAACAGAAAAAAGAAGTATTAACAAACAGGGCCTTAGTCGTCCGAATTTCTAATCGGGGTATGACTGAATAGTACAGAATATGAAATCCTGAGATTTTTTTTATATCATGTCTATTATTTAGTAAATCGCAGTATTAAAATCGGATATATTCATATAATATCATGTTTATTTTTTTGATATAAATGGCATGTCATTATAAATGAACCTAAATATTCATAAACAGAGATGGTAAAAATCTCTTGTAACATTATTCCTTAATTTATTTTTATTTTATTTTTCCTATTTTTTATATTATTTTCTTTATTATTTCTTTTTTTCCCCTTTCATCATTCTTTAATAAAATTTTATCAAATAGTAAACTGTACTAACATACCTAAAATACAAAAATACCTAGAATATATAATAAATATAAATATTTAATTTATAGATTGAATGTTTATTATAAGATAGAATTAAAGTTGAATACATAAATTAATATAAGATTAATTAAAAATAAATTTCTATTTTATTTTTATTTTTAATTTCTTAATTAGAATTCAAATATTATTTATATTAAAATATAATTCCAATTTTGTTAATTTAATAAGTCTGTTATTCGAGAAAAATAACTTTCCTATTATGGACATTAGAAATCCTATCTACATTTATCTGACCTCCCCCATGAGATAATTTTATTCTGTCTATATCCGACTTTATCCTCTCCTCAGGGAGCATCAAACGTAAGATAGGATAAATCATATCCTATCCCGAATTTTATCTCGACTACCAAAGAGCATTGAGAAAAACCGGGAAAAAAAAAAAGGCAGCTGCTACTTAATTGAGCATTTTTAAGGCTTTATTATCAAGAGGTCTCTCTTGTTGAAGCGGAGAGACTGACTGGATCATGCCAAATACAATTTAAGATGAGTCAACAATCTCTCCGTAAGTCCGCTGGAATTGATTACACGTTTCCAGCTTCTGGTTTACCAGGATCACCACATCCATCGTCGGTTCCGCTTCCGACAGAGGCATCAATAGCTCTTGGGCATGGAGTTGAACTTGAAGCCTCCAGGGCCAAAAGCTCCATCCTTCTCTTGTCCACCGCTTTCTCGACATCTTCCAGCCATTCATCGACTGCCACAAGCTCGCTGAAGCTAAGGTTTTCGAATCGCAGGGGCTTAACGTCATCCAGTTCTTCAGCTCCTTTCATTCCAACTTTCAACTGCTTAAGCACATCGGCATATTGTTTGTTCATTTCCTCTAGGATTTGGTCTCTATCAGTTTGAGCCTGTTGAATAGCATCAATGTAAGCCTTCTATGGATGCTCAATCCTATCTAGGACTGCATCCACTGAAGAGTGACCAAAATAGAAGGGCTTGCCTCTCGGAGAGAGAACGATAATGAACATCTCAACAGCACAAAGAGCACATACTTCACTTACCTTCTTGAATAGCGCCGGTCGACGTTCTGAGGAGGTGACTTGTCGAGCATTGGCACCCTCCTTCGTCATTCTTGCTCAAGTTGTTTTGCCCTCTAAGGCGCCCGCTGGAAAATCAATGTAAATACAACTGGTGTGGTGGAACTGTGAAAAATGTGATCATTTATAGGATCTCACGGCCAAAATAATTCATCACTCCCTCTTTGATTGGTAAATTTTTGGCTTTCCATATATTAATATACCTCCTTGAGCAGTTTAATGATAATCGTGTTGTTTTCCGTCTTATGAAGTTAAGTATTTTTATTTTTTGAAAGTATACCTCCTTAAGCAGTTTAATGATAAGGTGTCGTTTTCCGCTAATGAACCAAAGTATATTCATCTTCTTTTCTTTTTTCTTTCTTTGAAAGTATACCTTCTTAAGCGATTTAAGGACAAGCTTCTTGTTTTCCATCTAATGAACCAAAGTACATTCATTTTCTTCTTCTTTTGAAAGTAAACCTCCTTAAGTGGTGATAAGCCTGTCGTTTTCTATCTAAAGAACCCAAGTATATTCTTCTTCTTCTTTTTTGAAAGTATACCTTCTTAACTGGTTTAATGATAAGCGTGTCGTTTTCCATCTAATGAACCAAAGTATATCCATCTTCTTCTTTTCGGGCTATATTCATCCAAGAATGTTAATGAGTTGCATGCTTGTAATGTCAATTACTAGATCATTACGTACATTGGTGAGAATACTTCTTCAACGGCTACTCGGCTATGGAAGGAAAACAATCTTTCAGTGCAATTAGTAGTGTAGAAATTTTTTTTTTTCATACCCTCCTAAATTTTGAGATTCATGCATAATAAATCCCTAAATTTTAAAAGTGCCCTTTTTTTGTTTTGGTGGTAGAAAGTGCCATTTTACTTCCTTAAATTTTCATTTTGTTGCACCTATTAATACCGTTTCTTTTTCAGCATGTTTACCATTTTTATGGGGGAGTAGGGGCGGGGTTTTTTCTTTTTTTTGGTCGAAATAGGGGCGGGTTTAAAGTGCAACTTTTTCTTAAATTTCCTAATATATGCTTTTTGTTCCCAGAAAGAAGGACAAAAGTCACCAAAAATCCTAAACCATACCTAATGCCACACATTTACCCCTTAACTTTTTTCTGTGACACTAAAAATTCCAAACTTACACTTGGATAACACGATTACCCTCCGTCAAAGTTTTGTCAATGGGAACCATTAAATATCTACCTCTATGGATGCTAGAAGGCAAATATTGTTGACATGGTTCTTATGTGATTTAAGTAAAATAAAAATGACGTTGATTTAAAAAAAATCATTTAATGAAACATTGACAGAGAGTAAATATGTTACACAAGTACAAGTTTGAGATTTTTTATATCACAAGAAAAAATTTAAGGTGAAAGGTACAATGGGCATAGTTTAAGGTTTTGATGTCACCAAAAAAAAAATTCAGGTAAATGTGTCACAATAGGTATAATTTGGGGTTTTTGTGACATTTTCCTTTACCTAAATGCAGAGTCGAGAGTTTAACATGCTTAAGTTCTGGACAATCCGATATCTCTCTAATATCTACACAGGAATTATTATGCTAATATCTTCTTGGGAGGTACAGATTGTGAAATCATAAAGTAATTGGATTGCGTTTGTATTAGATTTTTCATTGGCAAAACCGCTCAGTGCAAGTGTCGAATAGTTATCTCCCCCCTATTGTCTTGTTCTCTTTCGTTTATCTTTACGCAGCAAAAAGATCTCACTTATTTTTAATCATTTGTAAAATCTTAGTACGGATGGAGCATGCCGGAGGAGGTGTTGGGCTTGGCGGCTTGACAAAATTTCTATTCCAGAAATTGATTTCTCAATTTCTATTCCCCGGAGAAATTTCTGAGCAAAGAAACCCGTTTGATAACAACTCAAAATTTCTATTTCTGAAACAGAAATCTATTTGATAACAGAATAAAATTTCTATTTCTAGAAATAGAAATTGATTAGATAACAACATAGGAAATCCTCAAATATAAAATAATAGTTGAAATAATACTAAAACAACATAGGAAAACCTCAAATACAAAATAATAGTCGAAATAATACTAATACATTACAAAAGTTGAAAATACAATTTCATGGAATTTCCTATTACATGTGCTTACCTTTCCTATTACGTAATATTTTCTTTTGAAAAATAAACAACGTGGCAAAAAAAAATCAATTGAAATTCAATTGTAGTGAATATGTCGTTATGTTTTTGCCGAAATTGATTTCACATTAATCAAATAAGTCTAATGATAGCCATGATTATAATAGTCTAATCTCCTAAAAAAAAAAAATCCTAACTTCAAGTCTAATTCCAATTTCTTTCCAAATTTTGTTAAAAAAATCTTCATCATGTTAAAAATCGTCACCAGTTTTTTTCAAAATTATCAACATTAGGATTATTTAAAAATTTATTATCAAAATCTATATTTTCATCAACACTCTTACAAGAACAACAGATTCCTTATTAGATCTCTTTTTACCCGTGTCTTGATAAGTGAGGACACTATATAAAAGAAAAATCGGATGAAACCCTAATGATTTGACCCCTTTTTACCACCTCAATATGAAGTTTATGATTAAAAAAATAGTTAGCCAGATAGAGCCGTTGTCTGGCGTACTACGGAAGAGTAAGTGAAAAAAGACTCGTTAGATATGAATATGACAAGTTGACTATTACCATGTGTAAAATCTCTTGCATGCAACAAATGAAGCCTTGTTCATTCAATTCCCACCATCTAGCCCAATGGTTAAGATTTTCAATCAATATTGATTGAAATGATTATATTTAAAAATCATTAAAATATTTTGGACTAAATTAACTAAATTGAAAAGTTGAGAAAAAAAATTATATTTTCATTTCAGAAACTGAGAAGTTAAAAATTTCAACTTATGATTTCTTCAATTTCTCTATTTCTAGAATAAAAATCATTTTCAGAAATAAAGAAATCAAATTGCCTTACCAAACGGATTTTTGTTCCAAATCTGTTCCGAGGAACAGAGAAACAAAGAAATTGAGAAACAGAAATTTTATCATGCGCGCCCTTGATGGTTGGTGACAATCTGGTGGAAAATGTGGGCGAATGGTGGGCAGGATTTGGAGTAGTAGTCAGGAGAGAGTTTGGAGATGATGGAAACGGTGGTGCCATTGTTTGTGTAGAAACTAGCAGAGTGAAACTTGAAGAACGCTCGAGGGTAAGGTTTAATATATAGTATAGAGCAAAAAATGTCAATCTAGCAAGTGGAAGTCACCACGTGATTTGCATTGATTAATTATTTACTACATGATAATACATACATACATATATATTGTCACACCCCGATTCACAAGAAAAAGGAGCATGACACGGCCGTCCTTTTTACCAAAGGACGCAGCCTCAACATAACCAAAATTCAACCCAAAAACAATATATATACATCCATATATATATATATATATAACAAAAAGGGTATTTGGTTACATTTATCGAGTATATCTATAATCCACAAAAATCAAAACATAAACCTTTTAACTATGCACAAGCCATACCCAAAAATTTCCACCACAAAAGTCCTCCCCGAACGAACGCTCACGCCTACTCGCGACTCGCTGAAGAACCTGAAAAGCAAGTAGATGAGAGGAGTGAGCTACCACGGCTCGTGAGTAACACATTTCTTCTAAGCGGATCGAGAAATCACTATGCACATTTTAAAAACACAAACATAACTCAAATACCGAAAGTACCAATGGTCGAGTCCATTAGTCAATCTCGTAAAACACGCATCAATGGTCTATTCCATTGATTAATCTCATCAAATCACATCGATGGTCCATTCCATCGACTAAACTCAAATTACACGTCAATGGTCCACTCCATTGACCAATTCATGCTCAAATGTCTAACCATGGTCACGCGTAACGCCCGTGACAAAACGACCAAGATTCCCCCTTGGCAAGGTCTCCACCTATTATTAGCCGGTGGCTCGGCCCACAAGGATATCCTAGAATAGTATGCGCATACCCACACCCCTCAGGGTTCACATAGACGTTGAGCACCAACCACAAATCACAACATCCAGTAATCCAACGTTAGAAAGAAAGTCATATCATAACTCAAGATTTGATATATATACATATCAAAACATTCTCCAAACCATTTCAAGATCCTTTCATAAAGAATTCCACAAACCATTTTCAACAACCATTCGAATTGAATTCGAAATATAACTCAGTCTTTCAAATAACGAAATGGAAGTAATAACTCGATCCTATTTTATGCAACAAAAGATGCATTTTATCAACTCATAAAGTATATAATTCACCATGTTTCTCAAAACATGAGTTTAAAATACAAAGAAGAAATAGTGTCACTCACCGGGGAAAAGCCAAAAATCAAATACGACGCTCACTCGAACCACGCACTCGGATTCCTAACAATTAACGGAAAAACAATATCAAAAGGCCAAGTAAAAAGGAATATTCTTACAACGACTCGCCTAAACTAGGCCTATTAGTCGATAAAACGACACCTACGCGCCACAAAAGCACACAAAAAGCAGAAACCCAACAATTTCAGCTAGGCGCGGTCCATGCGCCAACTTCGTCACGCCATAACTCCTTCCACAAATTTCCGTTTCAAGCCATCTTGCAGTCTTTAGAAAGCTCTTTTAACGTACAACAACAACCCCAACTCAGCTGCCCCAAAACAGAACCGAAAATGACAAAAAAAGAGGCTCGAAGCTACTGCCGCTACAGTACCAAATTGCGTCCCCAACTTCAAAATTCCGTTCGGACAAACCACAAGCTCAAATCACGATCCGTAAGATGCTATAGCTTCACAACGTCCCAAAGTACCATTTCTATAAAAATATACAGCTTAACGACTCAAAAATCGGGCTTCGCCACACAAATCTCCAAGAAATCCGAATTTCGAGCCCTAATTGCGGCGATTACTTGAAGTAGGTGATTAAAAGCTTCGATTCCTTACCGGCGTTGCAAAGCACACTTGACTCGGCTTGATGAGGCATTCGGATCACGAGCGCGCCAAAATTTTTCCCCTTTTTCCTTTTTCTTTTCTTTCTCTCTTCTCCCCTGTTTTTGCGTTTCTGCCGTGCTTTCGCCGATCTCTTCTCTTTCTCTCCCTCTTTCTCTCTTTTTAAACTCACGAAGGTTCCACAGTTCTCTCCCTCAGCCTCCCTTTTTTGACTTTTCAACCCATTATTTTTTTCTTTTCTTAGTTAAAGCCCATATATTACATTCTCCCCTCCTTAAAAAAATTTCGTCCTCGAAATTTACAGGTACGTCAATCATGAAACAAGTGAGGGTATTTGCGCCTTGCCTCTTCCTCGAGTTCCCATGTGGCCTCTCTCTCCGTGTGATTTTTCCACTGGATCTTCACATAAGGAATAGTGCGTCGTCGCAACACCTGATCATTCTTATCGATAATACGAACGGGCTGCTCTTCGTATGATAAGTTTTCTCTCAAATTCAACGGTGTAAAATCCAGAACGTGATCAGGACTTGGCACATATTTCCGTAATAAGGACACGTGAAACACATTATGGACTCCAGATAAAGCTGGTGGTAGAGCCAGTTTATAAGCAACTTCACCAATCTTTTCTAATATCAAAAATGGTCCCACGTACCTTGGGCTTAATTTACCACGCGTTCCAAATCTCATGACGCCTTTCATAGGAGAAACCTTCAAGAATACATGGTCTCCTACATTAAATTCTACTTTGCGCCTCTTAAGGTCCGCATAACTTTTCTCGACGGCTTTGTGCTGTTTTCAAAAGCTCTTGAATGAGTCTGATTTTCTCTTCTGATTGTTGTATGTATTCAGGGCCGGTTAATCTTTTCTCACCAACATCATCCCAACAAACAGGAGTCCTACATTTACGCCCATACAAAGCTTCAAAAGGAGCCATTTTAATACTGGAATGATAGCTGTTATTATAAGAAAACTCTGCCAAGTGTAAATGTTCGTCCCACGAACCACCAAAGTCAATAACACAAGATCGCAGCATATCCTCTAACGTCTGAATAGTTCTCTCCGACTGACCATCCGTCTGTGGGTGAAAAGCTGTGCTAAAGTTGAGTTGAGTACCTAATGCCCCTTGTAAACTCTTCCAAAAGTTGGACACAAACCTGGGATCTCTATCGGAAACAATACTCACTGGAACTCCATGAAGTCTCACTATCTCATTAACGTATCGCTTCGCCATGTCTTCAAGTGAAAGACCGAATCGATAAGACAAAAAGTGTGCAGATTTAGTCAATCGATCAACAATCACCCATATGGCATTCTTACCACTAGGCGTCCTCGGTAAGCCGACGATGAAATCCATGGTAATATGCTCCCACTTCCATTTAGGTACTTCAAGTGGGTGCAAGCGGCCACCTGGTTTCGATGCTCAATTTTCACTTGCTGGCAAATTAGACATTGGTCAACAAATTTCACAATATCCTTCTTCATATTGATCCACCAAAAATTTCCTCTCAAATCCCCTGTACATTTTGGTGCTCCCCTGGATGAATCGAGAATCTAGTGCTATGAGCTTCTTGTAATATCTCCTTTTTCAATTCTGAATCATCGGGAACACATAATCGACCACGAAACCTCAATGACCCATCTACGTGGATACTAAAGTCATCTTGTTTCCCAGCTTCTACACCTTCTCGATCTTTTCCAATTGAGGATCTTCATTTTGTTTAGCCTTGATTCTGTCAATCAATGTTGGTTGTACTCGAAGATTAGCTAATCGAGCACCAAGCCGATGGACCAAAACCTCTAGGTCTAGCTTTCTCATATCCTCAAGAATAGGCTTTTGAGAAGTGAGCAATGCTGCCATATTTCCAGAAGATTTGCGACTCAAGGCATCGGCTACCACGTTAGCTTTACGGATGGTAATTGATGGATAAGTCATAATCCTTCGAAGTTCTAGCCATCTCCTCTCGCCTCATGTTAAGTTCTTTTTGAGTAAAAATATATTTCAAACTCTTGTGATCGGTAAAGACTTCACATTTTTCACCATACAAGTAATGCCGCCATATTTTTAAGGCAAACACAACCGCCGCCAACTCCGGATCATGAGTAGGATAGTTCTTCTCGTGAGCCTTCAACTGTCTAGAGGCATAAGCCACAACTTTACCATCCTGCATAAGAACACAACCTAGACCTTCCTTAGATGCATCGCAATAAATTGTAAAGCCACTAGTTCCTGAAGGCAAAGTTAATATAGGAGCTGACACTAATCGCCTCTTCAACTCTTGGAAACTGCGCTCACATTGATCTGACCACACAAATTTAACTCTCTTCTGAGTTAGGCGAGTAAGTGGACTGGCAATTTTAGAAAACCCTTCTATAAATCGCCTGTAATAACCTGCTAACCCAAGAAAACTCCTTACCTCTGTGACATTAGTAGGGCGATTCCATTGAACAACTACTTCAACTTTCTTTGGATCAACTGAGATACCATCCTTTGATATTACATGACCCAAGAATTCTATATGATCAAGCCAGAAAGCACATTTACTAAATTTAGCATACAACTTCTTTTCACGCAAAGTTTGTAAAACAACTCTCAAGTGCTGTTCATGTTCTTCCAAACTCCTCGAATACACCAAAATATCATCAATGAATACCACAATAAATCTGTCAAGAAATTGCCTGAATACCCTATTCATCAAATCCATAAAAGCCGCAGGTGCATTCGTTAACCCAAAAGGCATGACAAGAAATTCATAATGCCCATACCTTGTTTCGAAAGCAGTCTTTGGCACATCGTCAACTTTTATCTTCAATCGATGATACCCAGAACGAAGATCGATCTTAGAAAATACTTGAGCCCCTTGAAGTTGATCAAATAAATCATCAATCCGAGGTAAAGGATATTTATTTTTGATCGTCACCTTATTAAGTTCTCGATAATCTATGCAAAGTCGCATACTACCGTCTTTCTTCTTCACAAATAGAACAGGAGCTCCCCAAGGTGATACACTAGGCCTGATAAAACCCTTATCCAAAAGCTCTTGCAGTTGTGTTTTCAATTCACTCAATTCAGAAGGTGCCATCCGATATGGGGTCTTAGAGATGGGTGTTGTACCAGGCATTAAATCGATACAAAACTCTATCTCTCTATTAGGAGGCAAGCCAGGTAAAATCTTCAGGAAATACATCAGGAAATTCTCTGACAACATGAACATTTTCTAGCTTTACCGGCTCCTTACTTGCGTCTCTTACACAAGCCAAATAACCGCAACAACCCTTTCTCAAAAGCTTTCTTGCTTGCATAGCTGAAATTAACCTTGGAAAAGTGCCTTCATAACTTCCCGAAAAAGAGAATTCGGGTTGATTTGGAGGTCGAAAAATAACTTTCTTTGAATAACAATCAACAGTGGCATGATATTTTGATAACCAATCCATTCCTAGAATAACATCAAAATCTCGCATATCTAACTCCACCAAATCCACAGGTAATGGTACATCATCAATTTGCAACAAACAATTCTTGAAAACACGTTCAGCAATCAAGAAATCACCAGTGGGAGTATCGATACGCAATTCATATTTTAGAAGCTCAGGCAATACATCAAGTTTCTTTGCAAAGTCAATGGAAGTAAAGGAATGCGTGGCACCGGGATCAAACAATGCATAAGCAGGTTGTGAGGCAATAGAAATATTACCTACAACAACTGTATTAGAAGCCGCCGCATCCTCTCCTGTCATCGTATAAACTTTCCCAGTCATCCTTTGCCTTTGCTGGCCTTCTTGTGGCCCATCAACTGGAGGGGTAGTCTTCCTCATAGAACAAGTATAAGCTCGATGTCTAGGTTGCCCACATACAAAACATACTCTACTATCTCCAGGGGCATTCTTCTGTGTTGGACACTCACGTGCCATATGTCCCATTTTTCCACAAGTGAAACATGCTCCTTTCTTGCGGTAACAAGGACCGCTATGTCGTCTCCCACAAGTAGTACAAGGGCCTGGATTATTCTGAATTCTAGGCTTTCCTGGCTGATTAAAAGCTTTCCTCTTTCCACTGCCACCGGCGCCGCTATCCTGATAGTCAGTGGATCTCAACTTCTTATGCTGAGGTAAACCTTGCACGTCACGCTCCAAAATCTTTTGTTCCACTCTGATGGCTCGTTCCAACACGTCTCTATAAGATGTCAATGCTAGAGGTGTGAGTGCAGAACCAATGTCATACCGAAGCCCCCTCTGAAAGTGATCAGCCTTATCTTGCTCATTAGACACATATTGCTCAGCAAATCTACTCATCTGATTAAAGCGGGCTGCATACTCCAAAACCGTGGAGTCACCTTGAGATATGTGTATAAAATCACTCTTCATTTTTGTCTGAAATGACACTGGGAAGAATTGAGCATTAAAAGCCTGCTTAAAGTCCTCCCAAGCTATAGCACCACCCCTATCTCCAAGAGCTGGCCTCATTCCCTCCCACCAATGCTCTGCCTCGCCTTCTAAGTATCGGGAAGCAAAGCTAACCTTCTTGTCTTCAGGAACACCTTCTGCTTCAAAGATCCCCTCGATCTTTCTAGTCCACTGCTCAGCTGCAAGAGGATCAGCTTTCCCATCATAAGTGGGTGGTTTCGCCTCTCTGAATTGGGCAAAGGTGTATGAGCCAGTTGCTCCATCTCCACTTAATTCCTTTGCCTGACGATACCAATGAATCATGGCTTGCTCAAAGTCAGTCGGGGGAAACGACCGTTGGTTAACTTCCCTGACTTCATGTGAATCCGGACTTCCATCATGCCGATCCTCCCGTCTCCTCCTCAAAGACGCACCTCGAGAAGCTTGAGGCGTGTCTCTAGCACCGGGCGACAACTTGCTTGCCTTTACTATTTCTACGAAACGAAGCAAGTGTCTCCGAGTCACCCATGACCACCTGAATCCAAGAACGAAGCTACAACTTAGTATCTAAAAGGCTAACGCGTAAAAAAAAAATCTATCACACAATCTCACATCGTCCCATATCTGCCCAAACAAATCAAAACCTAAGCTCTGATACCAACAAATGTCACACCCCGATTCACAAGAAAAAGGAGCATGACACGGCCGTCCTTTTACCAAAGGACAGCCTCAACATAACCAAAATTCAACAAAAAATAATATATATAACCAAAATTCAATAAAAACATATATATATATATATATATATATATATATATATAATAAAAAAGGGTATTTGGTTACAATATCGAGTATATCTATAATCCACAAAAATCAAAACATAAACCTTTTAACTATGCACAAGCCATACCCAAAAATTTCCACCACAAAAGTCCTCCCCGAACGAACGCTCACGCCTACTCGCGACTCGCTGAAGAACCTGAAAAGCAAGTAGATGAGAGGAGTGAGCTACCACGGCTCAGTGAGTAACACATTTCTTCTAAGCGGATCGAGAAATCACTATGCACATTTTAAAAACACAAACATAACTCAAATACCGAAAGTACCAATGGTCGAGTCCATTAGTCAATCTCGTAAAACACGCATCAATGGTCTATTCCATTGATTAATCTCATCAAATCACATCGATGGTCCATTCCATCGACTAAACTCAAATTACACGTCAATGGTCCACTCCATTGACCAATTCATGCTCAAATGTCTAACCATGGTCACGCGTAACGCCCGTGACAAAACGACCAAGATTCCCCCCTTGGCAAGGTCTCCACCTATTATTAGCCGGTGGCTCGGCCCACAAGGATATCCTAGAATAGTATGCGCATACCCACACCCCTCAGGGTTCACATAGACGTTGAGCACCAACCACAAATCACAACATCCAGTAATCCAACGTTAGAAAGAAAGTCATATCATAACTCAAGATTTGATATATATACATATCAAAACATTCTCCAAACCATTTCAAGATCCTTTCATAAAGAATTCCACAAACCATTTTCAACAACCATTCGAATTGAATTCGAAATATAACTCAGTCTTTCAAATAACGAAATGGAAGTAATAACTCGATCCTATTTTATGCAACAAAAGATGCATTTTATCAACTCATAAAGTATATAATTCACCATGTTTCTCAAAACATGAGTTTAAAATACAAAGAAGAAATAGTGTCACTCACCGGGAAAAGCCAAAAATCAAATACGACGCTCACTCGAACCACGCACTCGGATTCCCTAACAATTAACGGAAAAACAATATCAAAAGGCCAAGTAAAAAGGAATATTCTTACAACGACTCGCCTAAACTAGGCCTATTAGTCGATAAAACGACACCTACGCGCCACAAAAGCACACAAAAAGCAGAAACCCAACAATTTCAGCTAGGCGCGGTCCATGCGCCAACTTCGTCACGCCATAACTCCTTCCACAAATTTCCGTTTCAAGCCATCTTGCAGTCTTTAGAAAGCTCTTTTAACGTACAACAACAACCCCAACTCAGCTGCCCCAAAACAGAACCGAAAATGACAAAAAAAGAGGCTCGAAGCTACTGCCGCTACAGTACCAAATTGCGTCCCCAACTTCAAAATTCCGTTCCGGACAAACCACAAGCTCAAATCACGATCCGTAAGATGCTATAGCTTCACAACGTCCCAAAGTACCATTTCTATAAAAATATACAGCTTAACGACTCAAAAATCGGGCTTCGCCACACAAATCTCCAAGAAATCCGAATTTCGAGCCCTAATTGCGGCGATTACTTGAAGTAGGTGATTAAAAACTTCGATTCCTTACCGGCGTTGCAAAGCACACTTGACTCGGCTTGATGAGGTGTTCGGATCACGAGCGCGCCAAAAATTTTCCCCTTTTTCCTTTTTCTTTTCTTTCTCTCTTCTCCCCTGTTTTTGCGTTTCTGCCGTGCTTCTGCCGATCTCTTCTCTTTCTCTCCCTCTTTCTCTCTTTTTAAACTCACGAAGGTTCCACAGTTCTCTCCCTCAGCCTCCCTTTTTTGACTTTTCAACCCATTATTTTTTTCTTTTCTTAGTTAAAGCCCATATATTACATATATATAGGGGGGTATCTAAAATCTTTTATAAAAAGGAAAGGCTCACGTGAGAAATCTTCTATTACTTACATCTTCTGAGACGATATAAAGAGATGATATGGATAATGACACCGTAAGTATCCAAAATTTTAGTATTATTCGACCCATTATTGTGCTAAACTTATATTCTATTCGATCCGTATTACTAAAACACATCTATATTTTACCTAATCTATAAAACCTCATATCACCCCCATTTGACCCACTCCCATGCTCTAGTTGAGATAAAATAAAGAAAAACTCCATTCTAAAATACTAAGAAATGTATTAAATTTCATTCATCCCAACGAAATCAACCCGGGACATAGAAATAGGAAACGAAGTCATAGTTCACAATAACAATTAAACTCCACCCCCACCATCTTAACATAACTCGATTCGTAACAACATTAGTCAATGAGACAAGCTAGAAACATTTTTAAAGTCGCTCCCTCGCTTGAATTCCGCGTCGCTGCTCCCTATCTCATTTCCTTCTCTCTCAGCCCTCAACACTTTCCCTGATCTTCAGCGAAAGGACACTAGATCAATCACCGTGATGAGTGATCGAATGTGAAGGACCCCGAAGCATACTGGTGATAGCACTCGTTCCTCATGAACTGAGCAAGCCGCGAGTCATGGGAAGCTCCCATCATCTGCTTCCCTAGGATCTCCTCATCGTACTCTCTCCACCATTTCATGTAGCTGCTCTTCTCCAGGAAAATCTCGGACGACACCGCGTACCTCTCGAGGAGGCTCATCACGTACCGCTCGAACTCGGCCAGCTTCTCTCTCTCCACGGCCGAGTCCGGTCCTCCGCTCTTCAGCAACCTGCCCGAGATGATCGCCTCCTCGACGTGCGCCCAGAAGCAAGAGTCCTCGGTGAGGAAGTTGGACGAGACTTTTTCGCGTCTCGAGTTGACCGAATTACACGGGGCAGGCCTCTGCGGGCTCTCTTTAGCCATTTCTCCAGTAGAATGTAGTGCTTGGACCTTCCTTCAGTTAGGTAATTCCTATTGCCCTTGGCATAGTACTCGGCTATGTCGAGCGGCTCGACCATCCTCCGGTAAGTGTTTCCCCCGTAAAGCCAGCCCTGCCGCAGCCATGCCCCCTCCTTCTGAGGCATCTTCTCTGACTCCTTGACGACGCGCTGCCAGTATTCCTTGAGGGTCTCCTTATACGTGACGACTCGGTGATCGCGCTCCTTCGGCTTGCTCTTGTAGCTGTCGTAATAACCAAAACCGTCGGACGCGGTCGCTTTCTTATACCATTCGAGGTGGACCATGAATATTTTCCTTTCCATGTCACTTGCTTTGCTGGAGGTATTGCTTCTTGCTGCTGCTCGGATTCGGGTCGCAGATTCTTCTTCTGATTTTGAGACTTTCTCCATCTGAGCATTAACGTTCTGCTGCCATGGCCGATGTGAAAGCTACGAGTAGCAGTGAACAAAGAGATGGTCACAAGATATTGCGGGCTAAATTAAGCAATCGCAGCCTATAGCTTAAGCTATATATCAGAGAACCTAACCAATGTGATGCGTTCTTTCCATTCTGTGAAATGTCAACTAATAAATGAAGGTAACATCCTAATGCAATTCGAGCTACCTGAACTTGTGCAAGGTCGATCGCTGTCACTTGAGCAATTATCCCAGCCTTAAATGAATCGGGTTCGTGCTCTGCCAACGAATTTGTGTCCTTGCATAAGGATCCGCCTTCGAGACGTTCAATGATGCTACCGTAATGAAAACCTCGCAATTCTTGATTTCGACCACTCTCTGTGCTGCTCCTGTTCGCAAGCAGCAGCTCCATTACAGATTCAGGAGCTCTAAAACACGCGCCACGTGAGTCAGAACACAAGAGGAATGCCCCAAAAGGCACATAGGGGCTTGGCTCGCCATGAGGTCGAAGCCAGAGTCTAGGGAAACAGTCATCCTTATGGACCACGTGCAAGAAGCAAGAGTTCCACGCTGAGAACTGTGATACGGCTCGCTGGAAGCCATTGTCGCCGAGGAGAGGCGAGCCGAAAGTAATGCAGAGCGGCCGTATAGTGGTCGAGGCATCGAGCGAGTCTAAAAGCCATAGCGTGAACAGAGAGGCCACGCATCCAGCTAGGCAGTGTCCAGTAATAATGTACGCGGTAGACTTGGCAGATTCTGCAATCTGCGGTTGAAATAGAACAAGTAGAATTACAGATTTTCAGGAGCAATTATTCAATTGACCACGGTACGACGAGCTAAGAAGACGAATGGAGACTTCACCTGAGCTCTCAGGACAGAGAGTTTGTGCTCGTCGCAGAGGGAGTCGAACAGAGAAATCGCAGCTCTGTTCAAGGAAAACGATGGGATATTCTCGGAGCAGAGGAAATGGAAGCGAGCGATCTCCGACCAGGGAGCCAAATCGCTCTGTTCTTGAAGATGGCTAATGCTGACAGGCAACGCATTGAAAGCAACGATTGTGTACTCCGGGTGCTGGAACTCTTCGAAAGCCACCGACGAGGAGGAAGACGACGGCGACAATAGGTGTCGCTGCTCGGCATCGACTTGCCCCTGGAGCTGTGAAACCGCGTCCCATGAGCGACCAAGAAGACCCGACGCCACCGCCAAGTTCGCCAGATCGAGCCCGCAGCTGAATCTGCGAAATCAAGAAAGATCGACGCGAGTCAGAAAGATCGATTTCGAGCCGTATCATTCTTCGAAATGAACATGGGACTTCATGAACATACAGAGGGAGAGGAGGTCGGTGGCCCATGACCATCATCCGACTCGTTCAATCGGCGTCTTCTTCCACCATTTGCGTTTAATCGAGCTGAGCCTCGGCATCATCTCCTTATTTCCTCAGGGCGAATAGTGATTATGTGAGAATCATTCGTCCTCTTGCGGACCGGTCGTTTGCTTCGACATCCGGTCAAACACGGCAGTTTCTCCTTTGTCTGGTGGTATATGCCATCATAATAATCAGGATCGAGAGAACCTTTGACAATTCATTCGCTTACTGTTCTTGTGATTATGTATATGTGTGTCAATTTAAACGACTGAATTTTCGTGCATTGCCTCATTTGCTGACCACAAAAACGTGTTAAAAGACCGAGCATGCCGAAGTTAGTCTTAGCCGCTATAGGTTGAGTCATTGCTTAAATACATCGACCACGAACAAGGCACATGCTAGAATGTTTAAATATTCTAACGGCATAGTCATCATCAGTGGAACTACCATGTGCTCGTGTGAAAATAATTGTATGCCTGTTAAAAGGTTGAGGAGCATTAAGATATTCATTTTCTAGTGATTTACACCCGTTGCGTCAATTGTGAAGAATTGTATTTAGATACAAATTGATCTTCCTAATTTTTATGGTCCTACACAACGTTTGAATATTTTTCTTACATAACTAAAATGAAAAATTACTATCACGAATCTTAAATTACGCCCATTGTGATACCAATCCTCCAAATTACCAAAGCCTCAAACTTGTACCAATGTGACAAAAATACCAATATCTAATGTCTACCACAAAAAACTCAAAACTTTGCTAAGGATTTTTTTTGTTGCGTCGAAATAAGCTTGGGTATTGATATAAGCTTGGGTATTGGTGATACGACAAAGATTTGGAATATTTGATATCACAATAAGCATAGTTTAAGATTTTTTATAATGAAATAAAAAGTCGCAGTTATTAAAATCACAATAGGCATAATTTAGAATTTTTTTGGGTATTAATCCGGATAAATAAGAGAATGCGAACCTAGGATATTACAGTGAAGTCTCGGGTATCGCCATCATAATAGATGTAATTCAGAATTTTCGGTGGCATGAATCGAGATGGAAAAGAGAATGCCAGCTTCCTTCTCTTCCGGAATCAATTTCCCTAAAAGGGCCTCCATTTACACCTTGACATTTCTCTCTCTTTCAGAAAAACAAAAAGGTATAGAAAATGACGCAAATAAAGACCAAATCGGCAAAATGAAACGAAAAAAAAAATTGCAATAAAGCACAACGCATATTTTGCCCAGATAATTACACTTCGGAAGGACTAGAAAAAGAAAAACCCCCATAAACAAAATTCTAAAAGTCCAAAATAAAAATAAAAAAATCGAAAAATCAACAACTCGACCGAGTCGATACCCAGCCAGCTCGCCGGCCGCCGAGTCACCAGCTCGGCGTCCCCGCCTCGAGCAGCTTCTCCCAATCCACGTCCTCCGCTTCCACCTCCTCCCTCCTCTCCCCCATCATCTCCACCATCCTCCTCGCCATCTCCCTCGCCCGCCAGCTCCCGCCCTCCGCCTGCTCCAGCGCCTCCGCCGCCCCCGCCGCCCTCGCCAGCCCCTTGAACCGCAGCCCGCCCTGGCTCAGCACGTACAGCGCCGTCACGCAGTTGTCCCGGGTCGACCCGGCCGCCCGCGGCAGGAACCCGACCAGGCACTCCACCGCCCCCGCGTCCATCATCGTGGCCCGGCCCTCCGCGCACGAGCCCAGGTTGACCAGCACGAGCAGGGCCCGGCCCGCGAGGCGGCCCGACCTGACCATGCCCAGGAGGACCGGCACCGACCCGAGACGCACCAGCTTGACCCGGTTGCTCTGCACCAGCGAGAGGTGGTACAGCGCCGAGGCGGCGTCGCCCTGGGCCCCCTCGTTCCCCGCGCGGAGCGCGTGGAGGAGCGGCGGCAGGGCGCCCAGCGCGCCGATCGCCGTCTTGTTGCCGTCGTCCAGGGCCAGGCTGAAGAGCGCGCCGGCCGCGTGCTCCGCCGCCTCCGGGAAGCCCCCCTTGAGCACGTCGATGAGGTTGGGGACGATCCCGGACCGCACGATCTTCACCTTGTTGACCGCCGCGAGCGACAGGTTGACCAGGGACGCCACCGAGTTGACCTGGACGGCGCAGTACTTGGAGACGACGAGGGGCCGGAGGGAGGAGAGCAAGCGGCCGCTGCACAGCGAGACCCGGCTCTCCTCGCTCGTCCGCGTCTCGTCCCTGAGCCCGATGACCGCCTCTTCGACGTCGAAGACCAGCGGGCTCTTGAGCTTCGCGAGGAGCTCTTCCTCCGCCGGGTTCGAGGGCTCGAACTCGGAGGAGGAGCACGACGACGAGCAGCAGCAGCTCGGGCGGACCGCGAGCTGGAGCGGCGAGGACGACTCGAAGGCGACGGTGGTCGCCACCGAGTCGTTGGAGCTCGAATAGGAATGATTTGCCGTCGGCGGGTCCTGATGATCTCTCCGAGAAGACTCTGCTTTTGCACCGCGCGTCTCTCGTTCTTCGCGGACGGAGTCTCGTCGTTCTCCAACCGTGTCGCGGGCGAGTTTCCTTTCCGTTCTGTGGGTTTGCGTGGACATTAGATCGGCGACGAGCTTATTAGCGGACTCCGAATCGAGAGGCTTCGGGGGAGGCAGAGAACGGTTCCTGCAGAAGCTGAGAATGGTGGACTTGAGGGCGTGGTTGGGGATCAACTCGGGGAAATCCGGCGCGACGACGTCGCCGGCCAGAGCCGGCGGGACGAAGCCGAGGGACTTGCAGGCCTCGACGGACGCTCGCTCGAAGGAATGGCCGGAAGGGACGATGACCGGATCGGCCATGAGAGACCCCGAAACAGGGCACAGGAACTCGTCGGGCACGGCCTCGCGATGACGGGGGCGGTCGGCTTTCGGCTTGTCGGGTTTGGCCGACTTGCGAAACGAGACGATGGTCCACCGGCTGAGCCTGGGGCCGCCGTTTCTCTCCTTGGCCTTGTGGGTGGGGGTGGCCACCTTCATCACGGCTTCCTGGAACTCCATTGTCTCGAAGACCCTCTCTCTCTCCCTCTCTCACTCTCCTCGGCTTCACCAGCATATACGAATCGCGACGACGGAAACGAAGGACTGTCGGCGAAGCTGCATGATTGGAGGGGTCAGTTGGGTTTGGTGCCGAGATTTAGTAGGGGCAACGAGATGGTTGCGGCAATGTCACTGAACTCCGGGACAGAGAAGAAGACCGAGTCTCACTGTAGAGAGAGAGAGAGAGAGAGAGAGAAGATGGTGATGGCGATGGCGATGGTGACGATGCGAGGAGGGGGATCTGCTGATGTGGGACGGGCGAGATTTTGTTCCTTTGCTTGCGGAGAAATCGAACCAACCCAGGAGAGAGACGGAGATTTTGCAGGGGATGATGATGATGATATCGATTTGATCTAATCTGCTTCGCCTCGAGAGAGGGTGGGAATTTGCATGTGCCAAGGCTCTGCAGATGTATGTTAGCGGCTGACTGACTGACTGGGTCTCTCTCCCTCTCTCTCTCTCTCGGACTCTCAGAAGTCAGATGTTTTCCACGTGGTCGTTTTAGGTATGGAGCTGCTAAGTCTTAAGAATATAATCAATTAGTGTAATTAGATTAGTTTGAAAAATAATGATAATCATCGATATTGGGTTTCCGCATGGTAATGCAAGACCACGACTTAATAATTCTTTTTTAACAACTTCTTTATGTTTTTGACGGGCTATTTTCTTTTTTTGAGATATTAAGAAGGGGTCACTACTTGATTTCCCTCCTCTAAACGTGATTATAAGAATTCGAAGCAAGCGAGCTCAAGTTAGGAAAGACATAGGCATTTGTTAATCTAGTAAAGAAAATTTTAGCTGTCGAGATGCATTGGTCTCGCATCAATCAATATTTCTTACAATGAAATCAGATATTGTGTGTATGGAATCGAGATGCTGTCTGTAGCCAGTGCCTTTTTTTTGCCCCTGTACCTTTGCATCGAGTGTTCACATCCAGGAAAAGTGTGCATAATTTACGAGGAATAAAATGAGAAGAAAATGACGATTTTTTTTTTTTTCTGTGGATCGTCTATTGTTGAACGGTCCATGTGAAAGGAACTTCCCCATTTTGACATTCTGAGGCCTTTGCTGATTACTAAAGCCAAAAGGGTACGAAGAAAAATATAGATAAAAGTTTATTTTCCTTCTTTTGCGTGAGGGAATTTATTTAATTTAATGTCTTTTTAAATTAATTGTTTAATGGGTATGAGCTACTTTAGATGGAGGGACACAGCTAAAGTCACCGGGAAAACCACTAAGGTTCATTATTTTGCCCAATCGCTGACTTAATCGCTAAGGGTTCGAAGGGCTCTCGTGCGTTCGAATGGTCTTTTTGGGTGTTCTAGGCTGGACAATTTCTTCCTTTCCCTTTTTTTTTCCCATTATCCCCAAAAGTGATTCCCTCTCGTGGACTACCTTTCACTAGTTGAAACTCTGTTTTTTTTTTTTTTTTTTTCCTTCATTTTTGACTTTTTCTCTTCATTTTTGACTTTTTTCTATTTTTATGAATTTTTTGGGGGAGATTTGGTAGTTGGTTGAAACTGAGAGTTCACCTTTCCAAATCTTGAATTCAGGGGAAAAGGTCACTTGTTCTTTAATCCATAAAAGCATAGGCACGTACAATTGTATCCCAAGAATTCCTCCATCTGCTGGGGTGGCCTAAGTATTGCATGAACAAATTCCTCTTTTTCTTTATACCCGGGGCACCGATGAGTATTTCCATTTTATATGCACCATAGAGCGTAATTAGCGTCCCCACATGTCATCTGGAGAGTAAGAGATACGGGTTATCGCCATGATATGCCGCCTTTAGTAAATCATGCTTATATGGCCATGGCCCCTATTACTCAAATTCTTAACTACTATACTTACCGGGTAATTAATTTAGCTTCAACGAAGATTTTTTTTTTTCCTTTTCCGGTTGGGCTCGTGGAGCAGGTGTTCTACCTTGACTTATTCGGATGATTCCCTTGGAATTACTAATCGTATTTATTAAGAAAAAAACCATTTATGACCTAAGAGTCAAAAAGGGCCTTACCCGACAGAAGAAAAACAAGAAGAGAGAGAGAGAAATTTGCTAAATGGGTCGCTCATTATAATTGAAGACTTTTCAAAGCAATTAGACCCATATTGAGAATCATGGCCTTTTAGCTTTTAACCCACACCTGTTTTTCTTTCTGATATTGAAGTCCAAAAGCAATGGCATATTCCGGAAAGGTCTTGATTTTTTGGTGGCATTCAATAATTCCGAATATATTTTTTTCTTCTGGAAATCTTGGCTTTATTATCTTCTCCATTTTATTAATTTTTTTTAAAAAAAAAACATTTGTTTGTTTATGTGCATGGCCATCTTTCTATTGCTTTCCCTGCTTTACAAATTGGCATGTTTGCTTTTTTGGTTTCCCATCATATGCTGATGGCACTGACTTTTTATGCTATGATCTGTTTGGCTTTTTCCTACTTTCCACCCATCAAGGGTGAGCGGTCTCGAAACTCAGTAGAAAGAAAGATTGCGATTTGAAACGAAACTTTTGTTTTTTGGATTTTACCAAATTAAGCTTGAGGCTCTAGTACCAACCGAATCGGGTCAAATTGTGCACGCGTTTTGTGAGCACCACCTATCTAAGTCATAGTTCTGAAGAGCATAATAATGATCATTTATGAAAACGCGTCACTGATTTCACGGCAAAAATATCGTTAAATTCATTGATAATAATCAAATAATAGCATGTCAGTAATAAAAAGGTGACCAATAAGTAACTTATGGACGGTTTTTTTATAAGTACAAGTACTTAATACGAGGAGTTTTGGTACACTAGTCAAGCTATAATCGGTAATTTTGAAAGCAGTGGTAAGCCAAATAGGTAAAATGTTGGCACATTATTAACATAGCCGGTAAGCTCGGGATTATAAACCAATGCCAATACTTTTCAAAACCAAGCAAGATAAAATGTTGGTAAGTGGCTGAAATAGTTGATATCATAATGCGATCAATACAATTACACCAATCAAATTAAGATTGCTAATTTCTAACAAAAGTAAATAGCTCTCACGACTTGGTAAGCAATAAAAATAAATGTCGGTACATCATTAAAATAGTTGGTAAGTTTGAAGTAGGAGTAACCATTGGTTCATCTCAAAGCTGATAGGTAAGTTACTAACAAAAGACTAGTATACCAAACTGCCAATCTCTCTCTCTCTTTTCATTTTTTTTCTCCACCGACATTATGTTGTTTGCTGGTACCCAACATGATATAGGATTCTGTTTTTTAGGTCATGGTCAATGAATTGCGAAAGTGAGAGGTTTAATTGGGAGTTATGAGGAAAGCTTTTGCAACCATATTTAGACAAGAATTGTTATTTTAAATATGCATCATGATCACCTGAATATAAGAATCGCTCGATTATCATCGGAGTGAGACGAATAATATATAAAAGGCGAATCATTCGCATCGTATATCGTTCGTATACCTACGAATTTTGCAAGCGAGATTCTATCTCTCATTGCTGAACAGTGGAGGGGAGCGGGAGTATTGGATTCCGTCTAGGACATAACGTGAAGAAAGCCCTCTTTTCCTCTGCCTTTGACTTTGTGCCTCCTCTTTTTTCCCTCCTTTCTTTTGTCAGGGAATTTCAGCTTGTATAATATCAGGAGCTTGTGTCGTACGAATAAACCGAATAAACATTCAGTACGACTATTTATTAATTATTAAAAGATAGAAATAATCTGCTAAAGTAAGTCTGTCATATTATGCCATCATTATTGAGAATGAGATGGTGAAAGGTTTTTGTATATACTTGAGGATAAAAATTGAAATTATTTGATCAAATGATGTTCTCAATATTCTCCTTGATATTAATACTAAGGAAACACCCTAAATAGGTACACATATAATAAAATTACCCAAATTTAATTTTTAGATCACAAAACACTCTAAGTCAATACATCTATGTCAAGTGTAGACTTGTCATGCCGATTAAGTTATTGTCCTGTTGTCTTGTACTTTTCTGATAAAATTTTAAAAAAATCAATGAAGGATTGAAGGATAAATACGTTATCCTGAGACGAACTAATGGTCGACGTGGCGGAAAACGATTGGGAGGCGTGAGATCAAGCGTGACGTGGCGTCTGGAAACATCGGAAGAGCCGAAGGCAAAGAAAGAGAGGGAGGGAGGGAAGTCAAGAGCGGCTGGCTTTTCTCTTCTCATCCTGCCTTCGGCGCCAAGCCAGCTCGCCCTCCTCCTCCTCCGACCACCGCCTGCCCTCCTTAAAATACCCGAACCCCACCCAGAGAAATCCTCACCCATTTCCCATTCCGATTCCGATCCGAATTCCGACCCTCGGCCGAGCTCAAAGAACGTGACGCGAGAAGAAAAACAACCCACTTCAATCTCCCCCCCCGATCGAAGAGAGACATGGCAGGAGGAGGAACGGAGGCTTTTCCAGATCTGGGGAGGCACTGCCAGGACCCGGACTGCAATCTCCTCGATTTCCTCCCCTTCACCTGCGACGGCTGCCGTAAGGTAAAAGATCCGCGAGGCGATCGTCGCGTCCGCGACGGAACAAGATTCCCTTTTTCTTCGAGAATTTGAATTGTGAGTAACGTGCGGACGAACCCATTACGTGCGCAGGTGTTTTGTGCGGAGCACAGGTCGTGCGAGTCCCACGGGTGCCCGGGATCGGACCACCGGAGCCGGCGGGTCGTCGTCTGCGAGGCCTGCTCGGCGGCGATCGAGGCCACCGGGGAGGACGAGAGGGCGGCCCTGGCGAGGCACGAGGGGTCCGGTGACTGCGACCCGCGGAGGAAGAAGAAGCCGGCGTGCCCCGTGCGCCGGTGCCGGGAGGTGCTGACGTTCTCCAACACCAGCGCGTGCAAGGCGTGCGGGATCAAGGTGTGCCTCAAGCACCGGTTCCCGGCCGACCACGGCTGCGGGCCGGGGGCGGCGGCGGTGCTGAAGGCGGCGGCGGCTGGAGGGCGGTGGAACGACAAGTTCGTGGCAGCGCTGGCCTCGAGGGGCGCGAAGGAGTTCGGGAAGAAGGAGCGGGGATCGTCGTCTCCGCCGAGCACCTCGACCATCAAAGCCTGTTGATCGAAGCTTTGAGACTTCATGATTGACATCGATGCCTCACCGGCCTTATACAAATCTCTGTGTATGTTCATTCCGATTTGAAGCCCAAATCGAGCCCAATGCACTCCGGTGCAGTTCATGCTGTTGTCGTCGTACTCGTGTCATTCCGTGTCAATTCTTATGCATATCATATTTGCATTCCCATAATTCAAACACGGAAAGCGCACGTATACTCAAAAGTCATAAGAAAGATCCTGCATGCCCAACTTTAATAATGAAAAGATAGGCTTAACTTTTGATTTCGGAACACTTTTCGAGAAAGATCCGAATGACAGCACACGGGTAGCACACGGATATCAATTGGTGTGTCATACATGAAAATTACTCGTGAGCGACTCGTCACTTGTTGTGCATATGATATCTTATATTTTCATAATTTAATTTTGAATGCACACGCATGCTCAAAAGTCATGAGAAAGATCCTAGAATGCTCAATGTTAGTTACGAAAAGATAAACTTTTAGCTTTTGATTTTGAAACCCTTTTTGAGAAAGATTCGAATGATTGCATCGATCGGTGTTTCATGCATGAAATTGCGCGTAAATTGTCAAATTCAGATTCAACGTGACAGGAGATGGAGTGGTGGGGTATTGTCTCAAAACTTTCTTCGCTTCAACCTAATTTTTCTAAAAGGCCATAAGATGTGCGCATACTGTACACATATCATGAAAAGACATGAAATGACGAAAAATTTTAAATTATATAAAAAGATATACGCTTCCTCTAAAGTGAACAAGTTCATTGAAAAAAATTAAAGGTAGAGGGTAATTGATATGATAGACATGACGTATTGACATGATATATTAATGGATCAATACGTTAGCCCTTATAAAATGGAAAAATAAATAAATAGACAATTCATAAGAGAGAAAAAATGAAGGGAGCCTTATTGAAATTATCCTTATGGAAGGCCATTTTGAAACTCTTTAAGTCTTAGGAGTGTCTTGCAATACTCCATTGGAGTCAATAATCTATCTTGCCACATCAATTAAGAAGATGGAGAGGTTCTGCTTCACGATCCTTCTACTCAGGTAGCTATATAGGTGAAGAATATTGTATCTAAACCATACTTTCCCGAGGAAAAAAAAAAAACCATACTTTCCCAGAAGAAAGCATAACCAGGAAATTCAGTAAAAGCAAAAAAAGCAGGTCATGCGTCAACAAAAAGGTCAACAACCACCGCGACATGAACCAAGAACCTACATTCCACATCGGGTGATTAGGGTCTTTCGGGGGTTAGTTCAGCTGGGGGAAAAGTAGGGGTTTGACACTTACATGTGTTGGATCAGACATCACAACTTCATAAGATCTGACTCAGTAATGAATCATCAGTCATGATCACTGAATTATTTAGCAGATACCCAGGTTGTTCATAATAAGAAAGACACCAGATGACAGATCTATATCAAGGTACTACCAGAACTACTCATCAAGAAAAAAACAGTGTCGCAAGATCTAAAAACAGAAGTTTGTATTTATGAAAGAAAGCAAAAATAAATGAAGTTGTTATTACTGGAGAAGCGTTCTTACAGATCTACAAGCAAACCACACAAAAGCAAAAAAACCCTAATCAAGATGTGTGGAGCTAGACGGGTACAGATGCATGTCTATGCTTTCAACCTGGTAAAAAAGACAGTGAATACATATACAGGAAAACAAAGTGAAACGCACACATGGAACTGATAATGAGAAGAAAAACACACAGAACAACAAACGCTGAGCAGAACTTTTCTAGATCTAGCAGATCATCGGACCAAGATGCTTGATTCCCCAAAGAGAAGAAAGCGGGAGAAAAATTAACCCAAGAACAAGAAGATCAGAGAGAGAGAGAGAGAGAGATTAACTCCTATATCACGCGCGAGGCTTGATCGAGGAGGGTGCTTTTGTCTTCAGCTCATGATCCCTAACACTTCTTGTAGCTGGTCGGAGGTGTATTTCGTCGAAAGGCAACAATGATGATGGCGATAGTGGGGAAGTGGTTGATGAGAATAAAGGAAGAAGGGTGGGAGCAATCATGGCGACGGAGAAAGTGCAGCAGGTCTTGCTCGTGGACATCATCATGATGATTGCTCCCCTTTTCGAGCTCCTTTCTCTCTTTCTTCTCGGGGGCGTTGAAAGCGAGGATGATGATGCAAACTACCGAGCTTCGTTCTTCGTGCGTCCCCTCCCCCTCTCCCTCCCCCTCTCCCCAGCTTGTCACAGAGAGAGAGAGAAAGAGAGAGAGAGGGTCAATGTTCAATTGAGAGTGTTTTTGCAGGCTCTGAACGTGAGATAAAAGAAGCAAAAGCGGCTGGATCGGTATGCGTGCGTGATAAGATGTTTTTGCTCTTTTCCCTTTTTGTTTTTTGCTTCCGGCCCCTGTTTCCTCCCTCATTTAGGTTTTTTGGACTTTTTAATAGACTGATCTCACTGCTAAAATTCATGGCTTTTCTGCGCTTTCACAAGCAGGTCTAGATAATTTCCTCAAGGTCATGAAATTTCTCATTTGTGGTCATACTCCTTGCAAGGCAAGATGAACAATTTTCAGTCTTTTTTTTTTTTTTCGTACATTTCCTAGTTATAACATGATTATCCTTTGTTTTTCATTCATGAAAATACGAAGTAATCATGCCAAATAAATGAACTCGAGCCGAACTTACAATACTATATGAATCTATCACAACTATGGCATGTTTTAGATTCATTATTTTTTGGCGTAGCTCAAGCATGTCTGAGAGTTTTTATTCAACTAGAGTTAAGTCGGAGAGTTTTATTCAACTAGAGTTTGTTTTGTTGGATCACAACTTTTCATCGAGATTTCAAGCTTGCGGCTTTGTTTGATTGATAAGCTTTGCATTTTAGATTATTTCGTAGCTTTTGTAACATATGGTTCTCTTCTATCAAACCAAGATATCAAAGCATGCCTAAAGTAAACTGTACAAAGTCACATGCATATTCCTGATTTTAGGCTCTATTTCTTTCCCGGACAATTGATAATTTGAAAAATATTTTCCTATAAATGATCACTTGTATTAATTGAAATAATTAATCAACAAGAGATATTTTCATTATCGATAATAAATTATATGTTAATATTTTCATGAATGATGAAAATATTTTTAGTTTGTTCATTTTTGTATGCAATACAAATGGTCGTTTTAAAAATAAATAAATTGAAATCATTCATTTTTATACTTGTCGCATTTTCTTCAAAATTGATTTAAGTCATCAGGTAACTGTTATCTTTATTGAGCTATTGTTATACTTGTTCATAATATTCTTTTGGTTGTTGTTCGTATTTCCTATATCAAATGCTAGAAAATACATATTGCGTGACGTGGGGAAAAAAACATATTCATCTGAGGGAGAAAAGCATAGAATTTTTCCTATCAACGTGAGACCAAACTTTGCAGCGTTTGGAGAGGTTCCAAGAAATAAAGCGATGGGTTTCTAGATATCTATAATATACACCGAGATTAGGCAGATGAAATTATTTTCAAGTTCTTTGTGGGAGTTAGGATAGAGTGCATGTTCCAGTCCTGGACATTAAAATATTCTATTGTAAACTGCGTGTATTATCCCAAAAATATTTTACGTTTTTACGCAGCAAAGTGCTCAAATTAACATATATGGTTGCACGCAGCGCTCCCAAAGTCGAAGGGATTTAGATTCTACATAAAGACGATTTCATAAGGCAAGGAGAAGAAAGGCAAAGAATAATGGAGCATACGTGAGTAAAGCAATTATGAAATCATGAGCGATCCTCTTTTCTTAAGAGAGAGAGAGAGAGAGAGAGAGAGGAGATGCAAACTCGATAGGGATTGGCTAGTGATATTACGAACAATGCTTTTTTTTTTCTTTTCATTTACAATGAAAAGGGTGGAGAAAGACGACCGGCATACAAAATGTATGGTTACACTGCATGAGCGGCTAAAATCGTTTTAGAGAATCGAATGAAAGGTCAGCTTCCAAGTTCGGCATCGCCCCCGTTACGCTCCCATGCGAAGCAAAACCAGAACCGGCTTGACTCCGCTTGATACTTGCGCCCGTCACCGACTTAAGCAGTGAAACAGAAATCGGATCATTTGCTTCTCAGGTTCGATTTTCCCAGAATCTCCATAGCCGTTGGTCAACCTTACTATCTGAGGACAGTCAGCAGTCAGCATTAACAATGGGACAGCGCGCAGGGATCTTCAGTTTGCGTGATATACCTAGTTGGCAAATTCCCATGGATCGAAGCACTGAATAAGTTTATCTTGAAGATCCATCCGATTCCACAAAGTCTTCAGCTCCGTGACCAGATGAAGGATGAGCCAACTCTCAGCTAATTCACTGTTGGACATAACAGACAATGGGAATACCTTCAACAAAAGTTTCGCCCTACGGAGTTGCCCTTTCCTCATGGTTGGACAGCAATCCACATTCAAGTTTGATGGCCGCCATAAGCTCAGGTGAGACAAGAGGGCGAGCTTCTCCCGACTTCTCCGAAAATTTACTCACCTCCCTCCCTCTGCCGTGAGAAAAGCTCGATTCCACATCTGCTCCCCAACCACGATAAAGTATGACCTTATTTGGCTCCTGAGAGACAAGAACGGCACCTGTTGCTTGCTGTAATAACACAGGAAAACAATAGGGAGTGAGCTACTTAATTATAAGCTAAGTGGCTTGCTCTGCAATTTGGCCCAAAAAAAAAAAAAGTTTGCTTGCTTCACAGACCTCCAGCTTGAAAACCAGCTCCTGGATCGATGTCCCTTTAGCCCTGCCCTTTACGTTAACTATAGCAAGAGGGTGCTTCTGGAAATGTGTCTTAATCGTTTTGGCTATGCCACTCACAATGTTGCTTCTCCCTAAAAAATGACAGCAATGTAGATACGTAACAAATTTGGAAACTGGAGCTAAATACTATCAGCTGCAGCCTAATTTAAATGAAATCACAACTACACATCCTAAAATACGAAAACCCCTTAATTGTTTGTTTTCATATATTACAAGCATGTGACATATCATAAGCTGCAGCCTAATTTGAAAGAAATTACAACTATAGATCCTAAAATACGAAAACTCCTGAATTATTTGTTTTCATATATAACAAGCATGTGACATACTGTGTGCTGTGTATACAACCATCAGAAGAACCAAGCTTCCAAACAGTTTGGAAACTAGAAGGATAAGTAGTAAAATACTTAACAGCAGCAGCAAAACACTTTCTAACCTTGATTGACAAGATGTAAAATGATAACAACTGCACCGACAAGAAAACCATTTAGTTTAATATCTAAAAGAATGCCAAGTAGAATACCTACTGCTAGCACTGGGCGTTTTCTCATCCTGAGGGCTTGCTTACGTAGAAGAAGCCTCTCCTTGTTGGAAAGATTCATCCGACTCATTGGCATCTCATCTGATGTTTCTGGTTTGCTATCACCCATTTCAACAGATGCCTTGGATAATTCCACCGTCTGGGTATCACAGACATGATGCTCAGAATCAATTTGGTCAGATACTTTGTGCTTTGACTGAGATCCACGGCCTACATTAGATCAGCAGTAAACAGATGAGATTATAGTAAACAAACATTGCAAGAGTGTATTAACTTTTCGCCAGGCCCTGAGTCACCTTCATCGTGTCTTTGCATAGAAACACTCCACAGAGAATCTCCATTTGCTGATTTATCCAACATCTCAGGTTTGATTTTCCCAGAATCTCCATAGCCATTGTTTACTGAGAATCCTGTCAGCTCATCCTCCTGTCTAGATGGTATTTCGAGCAATGAAGCATCCACCCCATTGCTAGTGCTCATGGAAGTTGAATCATCTCCTTGATTATCTCTAGCCTAAAATAAAATTTCCACATGGCTTCTCTATAAGTATTCCCTCACCAACGAGATCTAATAAAGTCAACAAACTAACTTCTCATTGTGTTCTGTTGCAGCAGGATAATGACACAAAGGTTGACTGCAATTTTCTCAATTGAAAAGGAGGCTGCTACAGGCTTTCATTGTGCAAAACACATCCCAAAATCCATCTTAACACATATTATTTCCCACAAGTTCACCAGATTTTCATCACATGATTGCTTATATCTGACTTGAAGCTTCATATTAATATGACACATTCAGACAGTAAATAGACTATCAAACTGATAGGGCAAAGAAGTTAAAAACATGCTGCTTTTCTATTTCCTGATGCAGATCACTATTAGTTTTCTGACAAATCAGAGGCAGATCCAAAAACACCATAATTATGGTGAATAACAGCCTAACATAACTTTAACCGACCACCCCCCAAAAAAAAAAAAAAAAAAAAAGAAGTCTAACATAACTTTAAGCCTTAGTTGGCCTTTTAAGTTTTGTTTCGAAGATGGGAAGGGGGAAGAAATGAGAGGTGAGGGAAAAAGTGGGGACCAAATTTTACAATTTATGTGAGAGAAATTTCAAATTCTCCTCAACATTTTCTACCTCTCAACCTTTACTCTCCCCCAAGAAAGAAAATCTTTCAAACAAAGCATAAGTGTCCTTGCATTCCTAATGATTTCTTCAGTTATCAGGAATCCATGTGTTGCAGGCATTAGATGGATGGAGTTCCAAGATTTAATTCCAAGTCCCACGACCCGAGACCAGTAATATCAGCAATACTAGAACAGCAGTATCTAATCAAAGGGTTTACTTTCATTCGTTGCACGTTTCAACTCTAATCTCAGAAGCTAACATAGTACCACTGCATGACATAAAAAAGCAGCAGCCACTTCCAAGCATTTTATGGGTGCAAAAAGTACCTCAACATGCTCCTCGTGAGAAACAGAAACTCCAGGAAGAGAGTTGCATGCTAAGTCAAGTGCACCACCCGAGCTCAAAGAATCTAGTGATTTCATAGGAGCCACTTCCCCTGTGACCTGAATCCAACAGAAATGAATGCGGTATGAAAAACTACGTACTATTAACATGACAAGGAAAGAGAAACTGATGTGCTTACCAGCGGAGAAATCAAGCCGTCCAATGAATGTACGTCACTCCTTTCCTTGTCTTTATCCTGGCAAACAAAACATCTTATCTTGTAACTCGCTATTGTTAACCTGATTGAGAGAAGGGAGATAGTATCACCCACCAACTGACGTTTCAGCCGATCTATATTTTCAGAAAGCTTCAACACATGAAGTTTCAAAGACTGCATAACAAGAACAGCAAATAAGTAAGATTTTATATATTATTTCAAATGATATGAAAAAGGAAAAACAAACCAAGGAGATATAGAGGCTCTGGAAAATATTATGCAACTTCGGGCATTTACATGATTGCAAAGAGAGAGATGTTCGCTTTACCTCACGACGTTGAGCCTCTAAGGAACGTTTCATTGCTGCTTTTTTATTAAGAAGTGTGTGTGGCCTTATACAAGCTGGTCGTTCATAATTTTTTCCACGATATACAATGATCGCGTATCCTTTACTCACTCTCTCTACTGCTACCAATATCCCACCACTTTCTGCCTCTAAGATCTGGGCTATTTGATGAACAGATTCAATACTTTTCTCTTTACAGATTATTTTAACAAGCTCCCTATATTTCCAGTGAAGATGCATGTTTTCAACTGTCCCGGCATATACACCCCGCCTACCTGGACAGAGAAAAAGTCACGGCATATGAAATCCATTCCATCAAAAGTGTAGGCTAAAGAAAAGATAAAAAATTTTAAATTCTCATGAGAGAGCAAAACCACATACTAGAGAGACAAGACAAGACAAGGCGAGTTGTAGAACGCACCCAAAAGTAAGAAAGGCTTCATTCTCAAGCCAACCTTCCTTAGCATGTACCTTTCTTCTTGTGTTATGCCCTCTTTATCCATATCAGGTTGTTCCGGGTTCTCGGTATTCTCAAGCTCAGCAAGAAGTTTCTCCGCCTTGGCTTTCTTCTCTAAAGCCTATCGTTGAAAATGATAAGCCTCTAGGAAGACAGATACTACTGAAGTTAATGCAGATTCAGGGACAGAAGTTAAAAAAGAAATACCAGGGACAGCTTGATGCCAGTCGTCCTAATAACCCCCTCAACTGAAACGGGCTTCTTTTCTTCAGAGGGAGGAATCCTTATTTGCTTAACAGTGTCAGCATTGTCATCTCCAGATGCAGACAAGGTCAATCCATGTCGAGATTCAACTGCTTTCTCCATTACTATGCCACCTTTCCTTCGCTCTTCTATTGCAGTTGAAACCGCAGGAGGCAAGTAATCCTTCCCTCTGTACAAGACAATAAATTCCCTATCCCGGGAAAGTAGCGTCCCTCCAGTTAGCCGCTGGAATAAGAGATCTTGAGTTAATGAATGCCTGTTCTGGTCATAAAATAGATACAACAAACAAAATATTTTCTAGGGGAAATACCCAGAGCCACTAACATGAAGCATTATTAAGAGATTGACTACTTTTTGGACTTTACATGTGAAAGAATACTTTCTATCGAATGAATCTAACAACAGCTTAGAGATAATCTTAATGAAATCAGCTACTTGGGGAAAAGAAGTGTATAAAATTTTCTCTAATAAGTATCTTCACATTCCTTCATCATGATAAAAGAGATCTCTGCACCCTAATTCTTTCATTTGGAAGGGAAAAAAAAAGTGCAGATCTGTAACATATGTTTAAAAGGGTCTGACCCTCAATTCTTCTGCCATCATCTCGCTATTTGTGTTTTGTACTCCTCTCTTCACAGCAATCTTTGCAATCTCACATTTCTCCCACAACTTAATGATGGAAGCAGCTAATCCTTGGAGATTCCTATTTCTACCTGTCGAATGCAGAACAAGCAAGTGAATACTAGACAGTCACGTCAGCCAGTGGAACAAAATTAAAGCTTACCCAATGCAAACTGGCATGGCAATGGTCTACTGAGTCTCCTCAATATGGTCATTTCATCATTTGTCAGTTTAGGGTTGACTCCATAAGGAAGAAGGCGGAAGGGCCTTCTGTAGCCAGGAACAACAGCAGGCAGAAAATCCGCATCCACAGGTAGAGGTTCATATCCCCACCAATCAGCAAAGCGCGGACCCAGTCCATCTAACAATTGCTCAGCTTCTTCAGCAAGTTCTCGCTCACCTGGCAACTGGAATCGTACTTTATCAGGAGAACCCACGCCATGTATCAAGGTTGGATGACCAGCTTCATTCGCAGGAGTTGGTCGAGTAGCTTCTACCCCATCATTGCCAGGTGGGCAGC
The DNA here is from genome assembly GCA_014182565.1 of Eucalyptus marginata. Taxonomy (NCBI): domain Eukaryota; kingdom Viridiplantae; phylum Streptophyta; class Magnoliopsida; order Myrtales; family Myrtaceae; genus Eucalyptus; species Eucalyptus marginata. Next base: position 28,466,573 of record CM024593.1, read on the forward strand.
TCTCTTGCTCATTGCATCCATCGTGATCTATCGGCGTGCCAGGGCCACTTGTTAGGCTATCATCAGCCAAGAAGTAAGGATACTTGTAATCAGGTCCTCTATACAATACCATGTTACCCCCAGATCTCCAAACCACCAGACCCCCAGTTTTCCTCTGAAGATGTCAAGGTTGTAAAAAAAAAAAAAAAAAAAAAATTATTAGACTGCTGAATCTGGAGGAAGAAATGCAGCATTAAAGTGGAACTTAATATTGTGATTGGATCAAAAAGTCCATAGCATTCTGAAATAAGCATAATCCAACATCTGTTTTGTAAGGTTACGAAGGGCATGATGACAGCAGCTTGATTGGATGGTTTGATTCGCCTGTCAAAGATGGCGCTCTATCCAATTGATAAACAATAAGATTTCTACTCCGCAGATTGCGCCCAAGTCTTATCCATTTCATTATGGAATTATATATGATCTATGACATAAACGAGAGCCTCAAAATCAAGAGACTTACTCTACTAACAGTAGATACCAATGTAGCTATGCTCATTACCTCCAAGAGGTTACATAACTATGCAACAAGAACAATTCCAATCAACAATTCCAACAAAGAAGAACGCCCAAAACTAGCCATACCTCCAGAAGCTCATGCGTCCTCTTCATGTTCATCCTGCACAAGTCCTCGCAGGTGATCTTAACGACCTCCGTCTTCCTCCACCTCTCGTGAATCCCATTCACAATACCCTCCGTGATCCCCGCCTTCCCAATCTTCAACCCCTTCTTCAACTTCACCCCGATCCCCCTCAACCTCCTCAGCTCCTCCTCCGACAGCCTCAGCTCCGCCAGCGTCGGCGCCGCGGCCGCCTTCTCCTCCCTCCTCCCCCGCTCCCTCTCCAATCCCCTCTCCTTCCTCGCCTTCCGCCTCAACTGGCCGTACCTCTCCACGAAGCCGCCGGAGCCGGGCTCGGGGACGGGGTTCTCGGGCGTGCTCCAGCTCGTGTCGATGGTGTGGCCGACGCGGTACTTGGGCAGCCGCGTCGGCAGGGGGACGAAGATTTCGCCGGCGGAGCCAGGCGAGGGCTTCGGCACCGGGCCTCGCCGCCGTCGTCGTCGTCTTCCTTGAAGCCGAGGCTGCGGAGCTTCTCGGCGATGCGCTGGATGGCGGATTGCGGGACGGCCGCGGCGTCGCCCCGGGGGGCGGCGGAGAATCGAGGGAGGAGGCCGGTGGAGGGTCGAGGGTTGCGGAGGAACGGAGCTGCAGGGAATGGGGAGTGGGGAGGAGCGAGGGTTCGTGGCGGGAACGGCGATGGCGGGGGGTGGAGGTGGAGGTGGAGGTGGCACTGTGGAACCAGCATTGCTTTCATGGAGAGGGAGGGAGCGTGACGAGGAACGAAGCAGATAATGCGGTGTTTGTATCAGACGGAGAGGGGGGCTCTTTGCTCACGTGATTCTCGCGTGCTGGCCCCTCTACCCAAATTTTCATCTTCTATTTTGCCCATTTCTTTTTTCTCTCTTTTTTTTCTTTTTCTTTTTTTGCCCCTCCCTAATTTCTTTTTTGGTCGAACTTTCCTTTTTGTAAAATTGCCCATTTCTGTTGGTTTAAAAAAAAAAAAAAAAAAAGAAGCAAAAGCTTGGATGTTGGAGATGTGGACTCGGGTAGGTTGAGTCAAATCGAAAATGGTCTAATATAAATTGATTTATTTTCATATGGTACAAATAACAGAAAAAAATACGATACAAATTTAGTTATTCATATTTGACTCGATCTATGCCCAAGCCAATCTTATCCATATTGCTAAAACAATTTCATACGTAATTACATTTACAAAAACTCATACCCAAATTAAGACAAGAACATACAATGAGTGAACACAAGATTAAGTTAAGGCAAAAGAGAGCATGCAAAGAGAGAATTATACAGATAGATTGCGAAAGATCAAGTATGAAGAGCCCGATCCATATTTCTAAAATAATTTCATATTTATGAAAAAGATTGAATTATATAGATGGATTGAGTTTAAGTAAGTAATGAACCCATTTAATATCCAAATTGCTTTAGACTTTCTATTAAGGTTATTTTTTACACATTTATAAATCAACTACCAACCTTTTCACGGGTGGTCTTAGGCCTCTTTTGCTTTAAAATATAACTCAAATGATTTTCCTTTATACTTATAAATCGACCATCAACCTCTTCCTCGTTCCCGCTTATGTTATCCATTTTTTTTTAACCAAAAAAGACTTCTTGTTTATATCACAAATTCGGTCAAGAGGAAGAAACTTATAATATCGTAGCTACTCATGGTTATTTTGGCCGATTGATCAAGACGATTTCCAATTTATTCTTCGGTAAATGGGTTGTGAAATGCTTTTTCTATTTCTAGACTATCCAATATCTGTTTTACATCTTCTATGCGAAAATATTCCATTTTCATAAGGTTTTCTTGGGTCCAACTAAAAATTACTATTTCTTTTTTACTGAATCAACCATAGACCAATCCCTTGGAATATTTTATACACTCTTCGAATCGTTCATTTGAAAAAATGAAAACTATTATTATTGGATTGCTTGTTGAACCTTGTGAATTGCGTGAAAGTAGGATACTCCAAGCATATTGTCCCCATAGCTGGTGTGACCACTCGGGATTATCAAAGCCAGGATCATTATCTCCATCTCGAATAATCAAATCAGTTAGTTTCCTCGTGATAACCATTCGAACTTTGCTGAAACACTTGTCTTCTTCCTTCTAAACTCGTGTCATATGATTCCACTTCGATGTGAACTCTTTGCTAGTTCCGAACACCATGACTACGTTCAAGGCTAGAGAACCTAAACACATTAACAAAATGCAGCTAGTTGATATTCGAATTAACGAAAGTCAACTGGAGAAGAAATCGGATGGGTATTGCTTGATCGCCGTGAGCATGGAGAGATGGCTGAACGGACAAAGCGCAAACAAAACATGTACGTCCAGATCCTTGGCCGGCTGATGTCATTGTCTGCTTTTCTTCAAATAGCTGGATCCTTGGCGATCCTGAGCATGACGACAAGCAGACGCGCGAGAAACCAAGTTCTGACAAAGAGCTGTCTCTGCGGTGATTTTGCAAGCACGTTAGGCAGAGAGAGAGCTAAGCTTCAACGGTCGAGTCTCGTTGTGCATCCTCCGACCTAGATGGATCATGCAGGAAAGGAGAAACAGGACACCGTGCCGTGACAAGAGTCTAGTGCTCATCCACAAGAGAGACTGGGGAATTGCCAATCTCCCAGAGTCTCTGCAAGAAGAGATTCTTATGAGGCTTCCCTTCAGGGTCAAGTCCATCTCCAACTCAGGTGGCTATTTCAGATGTCCAATCCATCTTTGGCCCGTCTGTATACTTCTCACGCTACCGATCCCATTCTCTCTTGGACACTACCCCATTGCTGTTCACATGCTCAAGATGATGATATTCCTGATTACATGAGATTCGGCCATCTTTCATCAACGGATTTCATCTCCCCAAGTTTCACAGAGTCGTCCCCGCCATCTAGTCTAAAGAGCAGTACATATTATAGGAGCCTAAGGGGTTGCTGTCATGTTCACGCGATCAGGGAAATTATCGCACTGGCTATCCCGTTTTATGGGATAGTTTCCTTTCCATCAAGAGAGCATGGAAAACACAGATCTTTATCTATGGCGTTTTGATCATTGAGCTTGACCCTTCATTATCTCAAGGCTCTATCACCCTCTTGACATTAAGTGTATCTCTGGGAGAGATGATCCAACAAAAACACCACAGGGAAGAATCCTTTGGAAGAAAAAACTGTCAGAAAGTCAACAGAATGTCAAAATACTGAACATGCTTTCAAGATCTCGGATCAAAATGATTCAACTTCAGTGTGAACACGTTTGCAAGTTTGGAGCTTCATGAATACATCCAAGATTAAAGGACCCAAAAATGTTGATGCAACTTGTTGAGATTCAATCTAATAAAAGCCAGCCGAAGGAGGCATCCGAGACAGTGTTTGCTCACTATTTTCGATGTAGTACATGGCAAACTAAACAAATATGTCCAGATCTTTGGCTGGCCGATGTCGTTGTCAGCTTATACAAACAAAGCAAGAAGGGTCCCTCCAAACATAGCTTGCTTCTAGTTCTTGGTGACTGAACATGACAATCAACAGACAACGCATGAGAAGCTAAGTGCCAACATAGATCTGTCCCTGGAGGAGCTTTGCACAAACATATCAAGTAGGCATGGAGAGAGCTAGCTCCGATGGTCGAGTACCGTCGCGCATTCTCAGCACAGACAGGTCATCAGGGAAACGAGAGAAGCTAGAAAACGTGCCACAACAAGACTCCAGGGCAGATCAAGATGAGCAGCCGGACAATTGCTATCTCCCCATTTCCCCGCAAGAAGAGATCCTCATCAGGCTTCCCATGAAGTACCTCTTCAGGTTCAAGTCCGTATCGAAGCAAACTCTCTCGGTATCTTATATCCATATCTATCTTTCTTCTTCGTAAATGAAACTCTTTTTTGTCGCAATTAGTGTCAAAAAATTCTAGTCCTATATAATAGGGAGAGATGAGCATCTATCCAAGGTCTACCCTAAACTAGTATTGTGTAATCAAGTTTCCGTCGGAAATGGTCTAATCCTAAGTCCCAAAAATTAGGAACGGGCATTGTAGAGTCCAATTCCAGGGTTAGAGTGCTAATCCAAACTGACCATGGACCTTGGATCGAACCCATTTTGACTACGTTTGTTGTTTGTTTTGCTTTCAAGTGGTTAGAATTTAGAGCAATCTTTTATGGGTGAATGAGGAATGAATCCTATAATTTATGTTTTACATTACTTGTTTCGGGCAATTAAAGATTTCTATTATAACTTTAGCCTCCGTTTTGCTTGACCAAGGGAGAGTTGAAAAAATCCATATTGCTTCAGATTTCTTTTGTTCTTCATTGGTGTTTTACTCGCTTTTTTGTTACTTAGTATTGCTGTTCTAATTATCGTGTGTCGATGGATAACTACTTCGAAAAAGTAAGTTTCACTTTTTAAAGAATACAAAAAATGAAGCCAAAAAAAGGAAATTGGCCGATTCATTGTACCGATCTTGGAACCGTTGGAAGTTTGTTTGTAAAACAAACTAAGGGTGTGTTTGGCAAAATGTGTTTCTGTTCTCCGGAACACAAATTTTTGTTCTTTTGTTCCGGAGAATAAAAAAAGAACAGAAACGCGTTTGTTTACACTTTTGTTTTCGGGAACAGATTTAGAATAGAAACAAAAAGTAGAAAAAACTTGTTTTTGTTTTCGGGAACACTTCGAGAAATACTTTTTTTTTTTTCTTTTCATATTTCTTATTTTTCTTCCTTTTGGCTGGTCGTCGGCCTCGACCATGGTCGTCGAGGGCCGACGACCTCGCCGGAGTGTTGCCAGCGCCCGACGAGACTCAGCCTCTCCTTGGTTGGGCGAGCTTGAGCTCGCCCAGATCTGGTGAGGACAAGCTCACCCAACTAAGGCGAGGCCGACCTCGCGTCGCATGGGTGAGGCTGAGCCTCGCCGGTGGCCTCGGTGGCCAGGCGAGGTCACCGTCGAGGCTCAACCTCGCCCGGGCGGCGTGAGGTCGGCCTCGCCTTGGCTCGGCGAGGTCGCCGGCGAGGTCGCCGGCCATGGTTGAGGTCGGCGACCGGCCAAAAGGAAGAATGAAGAAAAAAAAAGGAAAAATATAATAAAAATATTTAAAAATTAAAAGAAACAAAAAAATTATACAAATTTACCAAACACGTTTCTATTTTTGGAGTAGAAATTTTTGCAGTTACCAAATGCGTTTTTATACTTAGAAATTGTTCCCTGGAACCAAAAAAAAAAAAAAAAAAAAAAAAACTATTTCAATTCAAAAAATGTTCCCTGAAACGGAAACGTTACCAAACGCGCCCTAAGTGTATGTTCCCTTATTCCACATAGGAAAAGTGGGAGGACATGGACTAGTTTTAATAAGTATGAGACTTTTTTAGTGTATTTAAATAAAAGATTGGGTGTGGGTTAGACCCCACCATACCCATTTGTGGGTTCGCAATTTAATTAGCACTAACCCATTTGTTTTTATTTTATTTCGTACAATTGTTTTATTAATTTTAATTAGTTCAAAGGTTTTCTTTTGTTTATTGAGAATTTTGAAAATTATGAAAATTCGAAATTTTATTTATTAAAAATATTTTTTATTTTTTTATTCCGAATTTTTTATTTGTGTCTTTTCAAGACAACCTTTGGAAATGATACTCGTTCAATTTGCAACATTTCCTGAAGGGTTGCATTTATTCATTTTTCAACTTCTTTTGAATGGACACATTTGTTCATTTGGGCAACTTCTTTCGAAAAGATACATTCTTTCATTTTGCAATTTTTCACGAAAAGTTGCCTATATTCTTTGAGATCGATTTATATATATGTTAGTTTTCTAGATGAACGAATTGAGATCATTTCTTTTTCGAGACTTCTTTTCAAAAAGACTACCATCATCTTTTCAATTGTTTTCTAAAGAGACCTTGGAGAAACACTAGAATTACTATCTAGTATTCTCATTTTGAGATTTTGTTGTATCCTGGAGGATATTTGCTGGTAACCATTAACAACTTTGTAAGGCAAATAAATTCTTAAAAAAGTGATATTATGCCTCAAAATCCAACTTGATTATTCTATTGATTCAAAGCCATATTCTTCGAGGGTCCACAAAATCAGTTCCAAGTTCCAAAATTTAGGAATCGACCTATGCGGGTAGGTTATAGTCCACGGTTGGGCCGACACAACCCTAAGCTGCTCACCCCTAGCCGAAATTTCTTTTTGGGTACATACAATATAGCTTTCATTGGCAAGCAAGAAAGGATCTTAATTATTCTTGCCATCACTTTTGAGCATTCTCTTTTTACTAATATGGTGAAAATCTACCTCCCTCTCCAATAGCACATCGCGGTAAAAGGTGCCTGTTTATGATGTGCCACAAATAAATTAGAGATGCCTGCATGGCAATATGCTAATATCATCTATTGAGAATTTAACCGTTGCAATAAAATGAAAATTTTCGCAAAAAAATCCCATGTGGCTTTCCGTAAATGAAAGGCATTGAAGGAGACTACATGATCGACTTGCTTGTCAATGCACAATTTTAGAGCATAAAAATACCAAGGAAGAAAGAAACAACTCCTTCATATGCTGGGCAAGTTGACATGTTAAGTCATGCCATTGCATTTTTTTGCTTATTATTTCACTTAAAATTTTTGATTGTGCATAGCCTCTGAGGTAGAGAGAACAAGACTTCCAAAGGTGGTTGCATTAAAACATGCTTTATGCTTTTCTTTTACACTAACCGAGAAACTTGTGAGAATCTTAATTAGGAGCAACTGTGTCCGATTTTACTCAATCAAGTTATGATATTATCGTCAATTATAATGTTGTTTTGGACAGAGATTCATTCAATTCACAAGATTGCGTAATTTGAACCCATTGCAGTTAAATCTTAGAGGTCTATCAAGTCTCTATGCAACCCTCACCCAGTCTAAATATTTCGTGAGATTTATGTTTTTTAAATGGGAAAAAGCTACCAAAAACCTCAAACTTTGCCCAAAGTGACAAATTTACCATAAATTTTTTTTTTTATAACATGAAAAACCCTAAAATTTGTTAACTGTGACACATTTACCCCAAACTTTTATTTGTGACACGAAAAACCCTGAACTTTCATTTGTGTGACACATTTACCCCAAATCATAGGGGCATTTTGGTCTTTTTACTTTTAAAAACTTTTTACTTTTTACTTTTTTTTCTTTGTTTTTTTCTTTGTGTTTCTTCCCTCCGCCGGCGTCCGACGAGGGCCGCCCTCGCCGACTTCCCTCCGCCGGCTCCGCCATGGCCAGTGGAGGGAAGAGAGAAGAAAAAAAATTAAAAATAAAGAAAAAAACAGAAAAAATAAGACGAAAATGCCCTTAATGGGGTAAATGTGTCACAGTTTGCAAAGTTGGGGGGTTTTCATGTTACAAAAAAAAGTTTGGGGTAAATTTGTCACTTTGGGCAAAATTTGGGGTTTTTGGTGGCTTTTTCCCTAAATTTAAATTGGCATAATTGAAGGTTTAAATTCTCACATCTTACAAGAGAAAGGAAGAGACAAATATCCAAAAGCTATATTTAGGCGGTGTTTGTTAATGTTTCTCTTTTTTGTTTATAAATAGATTTTGTGTTTTTTTGTTCCAAGGAACAAAAAAAAAAAGAAAACGCGTTTGTTTGCGTTTTTGTTCCAAATCTACTTTTTTTGTTCAGGGAACACTTTTGGAACAATTCTCGGAACAAAAATTAAAAACAGATTTTCTCTCTCCTCTCTTTTTCTTCTCTTTTTTTTTTCTTTCTTTTTTTTTTTGGCCGGTCACCGGCCTCGGCCATGGCGATCGAGCCAAAGAGGGCCGGCGACCTTGCCGGGGGCGCCGCCGACCCCGGGCGAGGCCGAGCGTCGCCGGCCCCGGCGAGGCTCGGCCTCGCCTTTTGGGCGAGCTCGGGCTCGCCTAGATCCGGCGAGCTCGAGCTTGCCCAGCCACCGGCGAGGCTCGGCCTCGCCGAGCCACCTCCGAGCCGGCGTCGCCGGGCGGTGGCCCGACGAGGCCAAGCCTCGCCGATGGCCGGGCGAGCTCGGGCTCACCGGATCTGGGAGAGCTCGAGCTCGCCCGGCCGGGCAAGGCCGGGCGAGCTCGGGCTCGCCCAACCAAGGCGAGGCCGAGCCTCGCCCAACCACGGTGAGGCCGAGCCTCGCCCAACCACGGCGAGGCTCGGCCTCGCCGGGGCCGGTGAGCCTCGCCGTGGCCGGGCGAGGCCACCGGCCCTCGTCGACCATGGCCGGCGACCGGCCAAAAGAAGAAAAAAAGAAAAAGAAAAAGAAAGAAAATAAAAATAAAAATATTAAAAAATTAAAAGAAATAAAAAAGAATACAAATTTACCAAACGTGTTTCTATTCATTTTTATTCCGGAACAAGTTTACCAAACGCGGTTTTTGTTCAAAAATTGTTCCCCGGAACAAAAACACTTTTTTCTATTTCTATTCCCTAGAACAATTTTTAAACAGAAACGTTACCAAACGCACCCTTACTCAATGGTAACTTTTTAATTTGTTACCATCAATAGGTACGTATACCCTCTTCAACGTGTACAGAAAAGGATTATATCCAATAAGAAATCTAGCTATCTTGGGAAATAATGAAGTATGATATTATATTCTTAAAATACTCTTTACCTAGGAACTCTCTTATATATACAGCCACACGAACTGCTATAATCCACACACGATCGAACTAGAATACTGTCCTAGGAAGCACCACGCCTAAAAACACAATGGCTCCCAAAATCTCCTGTTCTTTCGTGGCCATCCTTGTTCTCTTTCTTGCAATTCGACCCTCCTCGGTTCACTCGAGAAGCCTTAAGTCTACCAATCCAAGCCTCACTTCCTTCCAGAGCTTGGAGGGGGTTCTCAAGGGCCAGACCAAGCAAGGCATTAAAGAGGCCAAGCGTTACCTCAGAGCTTTCGGATACTGGGGCCACGAGGAGGACGAGAACGAGGTCGCCCTCATGGACGACGAGTTCGACGAGACTTTAGAGTCGGCGCTCAAATCTTACCAGAGATTCTACCATCTGGAAGTCACCGGAAAGCTCGATGCCGACACCGTAAAGCAGATGAGCGCCCCAAGATGCGGGGTGCCCGACTCCGTCCACCCTCGGCACGCAGAATGGAATGCCACTGAGCCTAGTAAGCTCCGCATAGTCGCGCGCTACAACTTCTTTCCCAACAACCCTAGGTGGCCGCCTTCCCAAACCCATCTCAACTACGCTTTCGGCCCGGTCCCTGCGGCCATCCCTCTGGAGGAGTTGCGAGGAGTTTGCTCGAGAGCTTTCCAGAGGTGGGCTGATGTTACCTCGTTCACATTCTCAGAAGCCTCGGCAGGTGGGTCGGTCGATCTCGTCATAGGCTTCTGTAGTTCTTTCAGCTGGTACGTCCATGATGGGGTGCGAACGGAACGCACCATTTCGTCTTGATGCGTTATGATGGAAAGTCACCAATGGAGGGGTACGAAGGGAGACGTATAAAATCTCCCGAACACAACCGTTGGAAAAGGTTGGCAATTCATTCGCACCAAATTTTCTCTCTATTTCCATCATCAAGGAAGAAGGCGTTCCATCTTCAATTTAGCACGAACGATCGGCATTTACGTTGTGGAACTCGGGTGTTTTCCTTGTGATTGCATCCAGACTAACGTGAGGAAGTGTTGTTCATGATTGATTCGCAATTCAACGTTTGATCCGGGGCTATTTGCTGTTTGCGCATTGGAATCAAGTAAGTCGTCTTCCGCCGACTAGAATTCCTTCAGCTTCTACAGCGGCAATCATGGCGACGGAAATCCTTTCGACGGGCCCGGCAAAATTCTCGCCCATTCATTTTCCCCCACTGACGGTCGGTTCCACTACGACGTGGATGAGCAGTGGAGCACCAACCCAAGCTCGACGCAATTCGACTTGGAATCGGTGACCTTGCATGAAATAGGACACCTCCTGGGGCTCGCCCACACTCCCGATCAGAACGCCGTTATGTTCGCCACGATTTCGCCCGGCGCTCTCAAGAGGGATCTTCGACAAGATGACATCGATGGCATACATGCTTTGTACGCTGCGTAATAAAAAGGCCTTGGCCTATGGTTTTCATGATTCTATCAGCAATATCTTCAATTTAAAGATGACATCGATGGCATACATGCTTTGTACGCTGCGTAATAAAAAGGCCTTGGCCTATGGTTTTCATGATTCTATCAGCAATAATTTAGACTCCAGGAGTCCCCTCGATGCTCAACTTTTCTAAAGTCGAATTCTATAATTTAGACTATATGGCGTTCGATTGGCTGGGGAGTGGAATCTTATCAATCACAATGAATTCCTTGTCAAGTTTATAAAGCATAAAAGGTTTCGGATTTTTTTTTTCCAAATTTAGTGTTATTACAAGGTTTTATTCGGGACCCAAGCTTAAGTTATTAGGTAAAAGTTTAATTTAATATTTGAAAATTCTAACATGTTTCTCAAAAAATAAATAATTTAAAAAATATTTTCTTAAAAATGATCGTTTATATCATATAAAATAATCAGTTAACAAAATAAGTTTTTCATTACCAATAACAATTTATATCTAAACATCGTTCTTGACGGTGAAACATTTTTTACATTGTCAAGGTTTATGTGTGGCCCTTATCGAGTGAAAAATTAATGATATTACTTGTTTATCATAATACCGTCTAGAAAAAAAGATTCATTCAATTGGAGGGGAGTGCAATCTTATCCATCGCAGTGAATTCCTTCTCAAGTTTATGGGTGGCCATTCTTGGGTTATTTGGCCTTCATCAAGTGCAAAGATTTCGGCCTTTTTTGGAAAATTTTCAGCGTTATTACAAGGTTTTATTTGGGACCCCATTGAATCCGAACACCTTCCTAGGCGACACTGCACACGCACAAAATGGCTCCTAGGATGTTCTGTTCTCGTGTCCATTCTCTTTGTCTTTCTTGCAATTCATCAACCCTCCAACATTCACTCGGAGAAGCCTGAAATCTACCGATCCAAGCTTCTCTTCCTTTCAGAGTTTGGAGGGAGCCCTCGAGGGTCAGGCCAAGCAAGGCATCAAAGAGGTCAAGCGTTACCTCAAAGGCTTTGAGTCAAAGCTCTCGGATACTTGGGGGCCGTTTGTTAATGTTCTTTTTTTTTTTTTTTTTTGTTTATAAACAGATTTTGTGTTTTTTTTGTTCCAGGGGAACAAAAAAAAGAAGTAAACGCGTTTGTTTGCATTTTTGTTCCAAATCATTTTTTTGTTAGAACACTTTTGGAGCAAAATCGAAACAAAGAAAAACTTGTTTCTTGTTTCGGAACAAAAATTAAAAATACATTTTCTCTCTCCTCTCTTTTTCTTCTCTTTTTTTTTCCTTTTCTCTTTTTTCTTTGGCCGATCCCGGCCTCGGCCATGGCCGGCGACGCCGTCGAGGGCGGCGACCTTGCCGGGCGTCGCCGGCCCCCGGCGAGGCTCGGCCTCGCCTTGGTCGGGCGAGCTCGGGCTCGCCGGATCTAGGCGAGCTCAAGCTCGCCCAGCCTTGCCTTGAGTTGGGCGAGCTCGAGCTCGCCCGCCAAGGGGCCGAGCCTCGCCCAACCACGATGAGGCTCGGCCTCGCCGGGGGCCAACGAGCCTTGCCGTGGCTAGGCAAGGCCGCCGACCAAAAGAAGAAAAAAAGAAAAAAGAAAAAAGAAAGAAAATAAAAATATTAAAAAATTAAAAGAAATAAAAAAAGAATATAAATTTACCAAACGTGTTTCGTTCATTTTTTATTCCCGAACAAATTTACCAAACGCGTTTTTTTTTGTTCAAAAATTGTTCCCCCGAAACAGAAACATTTTTTTTATTTATGTTCTCAACAATTTTTAAACAGAAATGTTACCAAACGCACTTGGCCTGCGAGGATAAGAACGACGGGGCCCTCATGGACGACGAGTTCGACGAGACTCTCAAGTCAGCACTCGAATCTTACCAGAGATTCTACCGTCTTAAAGTCACCGGAAAGCTTGATGCCGACACGGTGAAGCAAATGAGCATCCCGAGATGCGGGGTGCCTGACTTCATCCGCCCTAGGCACGCTAGCAGGAATGCCACTAAACCTAACAAGCTCCGCATAGTATTGCGTTGTGCGTTCAGTTTGGCGGGAATACTAGGTGGCCGCCTTCCGAATTCCATCTCACCTATGCTTTCGACTCCATCTCCAAGGCCGTCGGTTTTCCAGTCCTGGAACGATGTTACTGCGTTCACCTTCAATGAAGTTTCGTCTGATGAGACGCCCGACGGTCAGTATAGGCTTCTACAGCGGCTTTCATGGTGATAGTCAACCTTTCGATGGACCCGGCAGGAGTCTTGCCCATTCGACTTACCCGAACTTCGGTTTCTCCCACTACGATGCGGATGAGCCGTGGAGCGTTAACCCCAGCCCGACCCAACTGGACTTAGAGTCGGTTGCCTTGCATGAAATAGGACACCTCCTGGGGCTCGCTCAGCCAGGATCCGAACGCCGTTATGCATTACGGAATTGCGCCCGGTACTGTCGAAAGGGTTCTTCAAAAAGATGACATCGATGGCATACATGCTTTGTACTCTTGGCAATCCGAGGCCATTCTATTGGCAATATCAACACATTTTCACTGTGCAGTAAGCGACTGCAGCAATGAAAGCAACAGCTATTGAACATGCCCCCTTCACAAATTTTTTTATATGATGAACATGGCACAACACATTTTCAAAATATAAATAGATATCGGCCGTTGAACCAAAAACTCTATACTTGAGTATAGATATCTCAACACTCATTTCGGGTCCTCGACACTCAAGCTTATGTCCATTAAGGCTAGGCCCATGCCTCGATGCCCCTGCTCTGGTCTGTGCACTCAAAATTGGGTCCTCGATGCCCGTGCCTAAGTCCATCAAGCCAGGCCTAAAACCCTAATGCCGGTGCCAAGGTCTTCAATGCTTAGACCTAGGTCTATTAAAGTAGGGCCCTAGGTCTCTATGCCTGTGCCCAATGTCCTATGGTTAAATAAGTACCCCTATGATAAATTCATCATAAATTAAAATCCCAAATTGATATGCATATAACAAATTTATCAAAACCAATTTTTGGGTCACTAATCATCCTAAACTAATACGCTTGTTCGTCAAATTTTATCGTGGATTGCTGAACTAGATGATGCATGACAGCAACTTAATTGACATAACAAGTCCATGTAAAAATTTATGTCAATTTGAAGCAAATTTATCACAAATATATTAGTTTGGGATTATTTATAATAAAAATGAAGCTTTTAAACACGTCCAAGCATGTGATTCTCTTTTTGTTAAATGATGCTTTATTACCGCACCTTTCGTTTTCTTCTGTTTTCCACTAAAAGGGATTTGAGTAGAGATTCCGCCAAAATGCCAAAAAGGATTCCCTCTCCTCTTCAAACACCAGCTTCCTAGTCTAGTCCGGCCACTTTGCCAGCAACGGAAGCTAGGGAATCGAACTTGCTGAATTCGATCGAAGTGCGAATCCGATCTTCACCGGGAATCTGAAGTCTTGAGCTCTGCGATCAACTGGGTTTAGGGTTCTTTGGAGATGGAGAACTCGGGGGAGACGGAGAAGGTGGTCGCCGTGATCATGGTCGGTGGACCCACCAAAGGTAGTTTTAGCAACTCTCCCTCTCTTTTGATCTTGAAAGAGATGGTGCTGTTCTAGGTTCTTGTTTTGCTTGATCATGAGGTTACGGCATCTCTATTTTCAGGCACTAGATTTAGGCCTCTCTCGTTCAATACGCCGAAGCCGCTCTTCCCTTTGGCTGGGCAACCCATGGTTCACCATCCCATCTCTGCCTGCAAAAGGGTATGTCTCAAAATTTGAACTTTTTTAGTGGAAGTGCTAGTTTTTCATATAACTGGACCTAAGTGTGTTGGTAATTAGATTTTGGAAAAAAAAATGGAGACTTGATCAATGTGGAGTTGTTGTGATATGCAATTGGATTCTTGCTGTGCAGATCCCCAACTTGGCTCAAATTTTCCTGATTGGGTTTTATGACGAGAAGGAGTTTGCCTTATACGTCTCTTCCATATCGAATGAGCTGAGAGTCCCAGTGAGGTGACCCCTGCGTTGGTGTTGGGTTTGATGCTTTATTGTGTCTTGCATATAGAAATAAGCTGTAAAGGCGTGCATTTATGTTTCTGTGTGTGTGTTTCAATAAATGGTTTTTCTTCAGATACTTGAAAGAGGATAAACCGCATGGTTCAGCTGGTGGCCTCTATCATTTCAGGCATTTGATTATGGAAGACGGCCCGGTAAAATTCTTTACTTGGTCCCTGCTCCTATTTTTATTCACCTATAGTCTTTGATGTCATGTCTTATGGGAATTATAAGCTTGTGTTGCCCAATATATGCCATTCACATGAAGTATATTCTAATTTCGTATCCCCCTGTTGTTTTACAGTCTCATATTTTTCTACTGAACTGTGATGTCTGCTGCAATTTTCCACTTCCAGATATGCTTGGTGGGTTCAATCATTTCCCTATATGTTGTAATGGTGTTCTCTACCTAAAATTTAATTAGCTTTTAGGATGATGCAATTTATGTAGAGAACGTGATTATAATTGTTTGCACATGCAGAAGCCCATAAAAGATATGGTGGGATGGGAACAATGCTAGTAGTCAAGGTGAGTTCCTTGTGTCAAAGTTTCTCTCTCTGTTCTATCAAGCTGATGATTCCTCAGGCCTTCCTAGTTGCTGACACATACCCTCGTTTTTCTTCGCTGACAGGTTTCTGCTGAATCAGCTAACCAGTTTGGTACATTAGTTTCTGATCCAGTCACGAATGAGCTGTTGCATTACACGGAGAAACCTGAAACTTTTGTACGTTTGCAGGGCATTTCACTTTCTCAGACTGCTGCTAGGTTAACTGAATAACATATTTGATGATTTCATTAACTTACTTTTTCTCTTTAAATGCAGGTCAGTGATTTAATAAATTGTGGTGTATATATCTTTACTCCAGATATTTTTTCTGCAATTGAGGATGTATCTAATGACCGGGAAGACAGAGGTAGGTTGATGTGCATAAAAATGCTTCAAATGATTTGGGTTTGTCATGAATTGCATTAACATTCAGGCTAGCTCACTTTCATGCTGACATTTTTCGTCCTAAGTCACAGCTAATCTGCGGAGATTATCCAGCCTTGATATAAGCACATCTACAAGGTCAATCTTACCGACTTCCATCCTCAGAAATATATTTTTAAGAATTTTCTTTATCATGAATTGCTTGCAGCAGTTTAAGGTGATTATTTGTAGTACTCGACTAATTAGTTGAGAAGACTTTGATTATAAACCTCTCCAACTATCTCTCCATTAGGGAGGATTTTTTTGGCCCAAGCACTTATTTGTCGAGGAGAAACTGATCCAATTCGGAGTGAGTAAAAATGGTATACAAAGATTCATATAGCCTTGGCTAAGTTTCAGTCTTCTGTTGCTGCTGCTGTTTTGATACTCAAACAAGTAGTTGTCAATGCACTGGAAAGATTTAGAAGATAACTGCCCCTCTTTTCCCTTTTGATGAGCAAAACTGCGTAGTTTCTTATTGGAATTGCCAAGCAATATAATTAATGCAATAGACACCTATGGAGTTCTTGGTTACAGGTGAAAAATAAACCTTGGGGTTTGTAAGTTTGCATAGAATCTAACAAACTCTAAGATCATAATCTTTTTCTAGTTTTAATCTTGACAGGATGCAAGGTTTTTTTTGACAAATGGTTAACTTCTCATGGAATTAGCAAACTGGTTTCAGGTTAAATTGAAGGTGTACAGAAGAAGGGATATAGGCCAAAGACATTGAAAATATGATAACTGGATCTTGCGAATGCATGGGTGTTCTTGTCTTCATTAATTTGCTTTAATTATGCCGAGGCATGAGGAAGTTTCTCTGTGTTAGCTCAAGATTTCTTAAGAAAAGATCATTCTTTCAAGTATAAGTTCGGTGCTGCACCTGGGTTGTGTGGTAAAAATATTCGGAAAATGAGGAAGTTAGTATGCAAATATCATCACAGCTGTGCACACGTATTCATTTCTTTAGGTTGTATGTTCCATCATTTTTCATTATCTTGGATTTCTTATTTTTCTGATCCCTGTTTTGAAGCTGATGGTGCTATTCTTTCGTTTGAGTTTTCTCAACAGAACCAACATTGCTACAGATTTTGTTAGATTGGACCAGGATATATTGTCACCTCTCTCTGGAAAGAAGCAGCTTTATACATATGAGACCATGGATTATTGGGAACAGATCAAGACACCAGGGTAAAGTAACTCAGCGTGACGTTTGAGCTTCTCTTTTTATAACTATTAGTGTCCATCTACAACTTGCCCTCACTATATACTCTTACAATGCCTCTTCCTGTCCAGGATATCTTTGAAATGCTCCGGTTTGTATCTGGCCCAGTTCAGACTCACCTCTCCTCATCTTCTTGCTAGTGGAGATGGTACAAGAAGTGCCACGGTTGTTGGTGATGTTTATGTTCACCCATCAGCCAAAGTCCATCCAACTGCGAAGGTTGTTCCATTTACTTCCATTTACATCATATCGGTCCATCTTTTCTTCCTAGACAACTTTTAAGTTAACCACTCTGGTTATAGACTAATCATATTCATTGATTGCTACTCTACTCAATTTAGAATTTGCTGTCAAGCTAGGCCTTCTTTCCCATATAAATCAAAGATAGAACTCGAAATACACAGTATTAGTTTGCCTACATCCTAGACATCTTTGCACAGTGACCATGAATCCATAATGTTCCGGTGAGTTAACAATGGTTGTTCAGTAAATTCCTTTCTGGGCTTTCCATAAGATAATATGGCAAGATCACCTTGTGGACAGTTTGCCTTGAATTTAGAGAACAGAAAATAAAGTCGGAGACTTTACTTTGCTATAGATGAGTTAAGTTCTTGAAAGAAATACCATCATCAAGTGATTTGAGTTTTGTTTACTTTAGAAGGGTGAATCTGGAATGCTTAAAATACTTTCAGGGCCTGACTTATAATTTCTGCTTTTGCCATCTACATTAGCTCTGTCCTCCCTGTGTATCTTTTGATTTGACATTACTTGTTTGGACAGATTGGCCCCAACGTCTCTATTTCAGCAAATGTTCGTGTAGGACCTGGTGTGAGGCTGATAAGCTGTATCATTTTGGATGATGTTGAATTAGAGGTATGGAAGACAATCAAAGACAAGTGTCATTATCCTAGGAAGATGAGAATATTAACTGAGATTGCTTTGGCAGGATAATGCAATAGTTATAAATTCCATTGTTGGATGGAAATCATCTCTCGGGAGATGGTCAAGAGTCCAGGCAAGTTTGTTTGCGGTTTCCCTGTTCATACTCAAGTACTTCCACATGCAAAAACAATTTCGGAGCCTATGGCTGTGAAAGTCTGTAATATTAGTTCACTTTAAAATCTCACCATAACAATTTCGGCCTTTGTTGATTGCTATTAACTGTCAAATGATCAACCTCTTTCCGCTTGTCTAGGCTGATGGAGACTACAACTCAAAGTTGGGAATCACAATTCTCGGTACTTAACTTTGAAGAGTGAAAATTACTTGAACATTGTTCTGTTCTCATTGCACTTTAATCCGTGAATTATGCTCAACAATGCAGGGGAATCTGTGGTGGTAGAACAAGAAGTCGTCATTGTCAACAGCATCGTTCTGCCAAATAAGGTCCTCAACGTGAGTGTGCAGGATGAGATCATCTTGTGAAGAGTTGGAGATGTTTGAATTTCAAAGCCCTCCAAGGTGCACTATTTGGAAGAGTTTGTTTTGTTCCATACAGAGACGGTAATACGAGAGAGAGAGATATGAATTGTCCCATAGAATTAGGTATGTAATAATTAAAGGGTTTCATGTGAAAACTTGATGAGCGTTGTAAAATACAAGTCATCATTTGCACTTTGCTTCACTTGTTTTTCAAGTTTCTGCTTAATAGCAAGACAAGCAACACAATCGTGCCAATTGTCGCTTATGTTTTCTCCGGATTAGCTTTTGATCACGGAGTCCTACAAATCCATTGTAAAGAACTGATAATTGTTCATGAATTATGGTAATCTTTCGCATGCATCAGTAATTTCACATAAGTTTCATTTTGGCTTTTGTTTATTTTTAGCTGGCTTTTTATGAATGGACGTTCTATTTTGAGAAACACCTTTCTGAAGATGTCAAAAGCTTGGTTCGACAAATATATATAATTTTTTTCATTATGTCTCGAGAGATGGGTTGTTTGTTTGGAGATTCAGAAGGTAGTAGATCATCTGGAGAGTGGAGAAGAAGGGAGGAGGAGGAGAATGTTTCTTCGTCTAAGCCACAATCTCATCCCATTGACTATATCCAAAGCCTTTGCTCATAATCTTAAACCTTTACAATCACGTCTTGAGACTAGAACCAATATATTACAAGTTATCACCAATCTCTCCCCTCATGACACCCACCCAAATATCCAACCAAAACCCAATTCTATCTTGAGAAAATACCTACTGAGGAGAAGGTTTTTACTGAGGTCACCCCTACTTCCCCCACTTCTAATATTACTCTCAGTCCCTTATATCATTTCTGGGTCCCCTACTAGCTCTCACTTGTCCATATCCTCTAATCCTCCTACTTGTCATGAACAATTTAACTGTCCTGATCTCAACCCTGTTACCCTAATGAAGGAAGATGGTGAGGAGGTTGCCAAGAATAGATCCTTTGTTGAATTTCCTGATGAGCAGAGAGGATCCGAGGTTGACGAGGAGGGTGAGGGGAATGCCGGAGCTGTGGTGCCTGTACAATTTGCTCAGCCATTGATGAATCTCTCTGAAAAGGAAGGAGTATCCTGTAAATGGAGCTCAAAATGGTGCAACAAAAAAAAAAAAAAGTGTGTAGGGGCGTGCAGGTGGAGGTTGTGGCAGAACAACCCTGCTTCAGATAAACAGAACTTTGCCGGGAAAGATTGCTTTTTGTTGCTGGCATATCTGGAAACAACGGAATGGGATGATGTTCAATGGAAAAATAACAAGCCGTGAATATGTTATACTGAGAATGCAGAATGCCTTTGATAAATCCGTTAGGATCTCTACTGCTGTTGCTCCTATTGAAATGAGAGTGATTCATCGGTCCATGATGAACGTAAGGTGGCAGAAACCCCGTGAAGGAACTATTAAACTGAACAGCGATGGGACCTTTGTCGATAATACAAAGGAAGCAGCAACTGGTGTCATAGCTGGGGTCTCTAATGGCATGCTAATTAGGAGGCAAAGGCGAGAGGATACCTGCAGAATGGAGAAATTACCTATAAGTTTAAATTTATTACAATTATGTCAATTTAATCCTTTTTTATCAATTAAATCGTAAAATTTTTACATTTTGTCAATTAAGTCCATTTGATCAATTGTGGCCAAAATTTGCTAAGATGGACGCCAACCGTCTTATATTGTGTGTAGCGTAACGTAAACAATTTTAAAAAAATAAATATATTTATTTATTTTTTTTCCTTCCTTCTCCTCCTCGTCTCTTTACTAACCAATTGCTAGACCTCAGGCAAGTCTTGCTCACCCCTGGCAAGATTGAGCCTTGCCCCTTTAGTGAAGTGGAGCTATGGCAAGGCATGACATCTCTCAATTTGGCGAACCTCGACCCTCAAACACTCCAACGAGTGGCCTAGGAAAAGCCCTGCCCAATCATGGCAAGGCAAGGATGACCACGTTGGCCCTTACTTTGGCCAATCACTAAAGTCTAACAACTAGTTAGAAGGAGGAGGAGGAAGAGGGAAAAAAATAAATAAATAATCTAGAAAAAGAGTAAAATATTATAAAAAATTATTCATATCGACACCAAGTTAGATTACATAGATTAGTGATTATAGTTGAAATTGGTCAAATGGTTAAATTAGCACAAATGAAAAATGTTCAATACTCAGTTGGTAAAAAAAAATTATAATTGAATTTATATAATTATCATATGTTGAGTCTCTAAAAGATTAGTAACTTGGTCCCCCCCTGCCTCCTCTAAAATTACTATTTATTTCTGATGCTGATGGAAAAAACCTCATTGAACGTTGTGATTCTGTCTTGTGATGGAGAAAGAAAGCACGAGGTTTTTCTGGCAACAACAAAAAAGGAGCTGTCGTTTTCAGGGGGAAGCGACGTGAACACGCATGTGCTCCCCGGCAGGAATTTGAGAACATGCAGCAAAATAATGGCCAGCGGCCACGTGTCGTCGGCGCCGTTGCGTGGAGATAAATCCTTACGGTAGTAAAAATTTTACCCTTCACTAAATTGAAGGTCAAAATTTTTTTCTAATCGATCTTGAAAAATTATACTAGAATATGTTCTTTATGGGAAAATCGTAATGAGCTCTTGTTCAAAGAAAAAACCAAACATACAAGCTTTAAACATACTTATTATGAGCTTGCAATTAGCAATATAAGCAAAAGCTACTTCAGCTCATTTATAAATTGTTTTAGTTCAGTTTAAAAAGTTTCAAATTCAAATTGCTTGAATATTCATTGTTTAAGTTCAAACTCTAAAAAAAAATTACTTGATTCGGATTGCCCCATGCCTAATTGAATAGTGAAATTTTTGTATATAAGGAACACAAGAAACATGTACATGGTCGGTGCTTGATATTACCAACCTTTGGAAACTTGAACTTAACCTCTTTGTCCGAGTTTGAATTATAGATTTCGCCATCTCAACTAAGGTCTAATATACCCCAATCAACAATATTGAATATGCAATGAAATGCACTATCAAACACGAGTTAGCTCATTATATTCCTTGTGCTTGATCAACTGGTTAATTTAAGAAGGGTTTTGTGAACGAATGTGCATGCAATTTTTTTTTTTGGTTGTTCCCAAAGCACTACTTTTTCTTTTATCATGCATATTTCGTGTATGTCATAATGGGATTTTTTTCTTGATTGGGATATATGATTAACAAGTATCTTGGAGCACTTGTTAGTAAGACAAGTTTAAGAAAACATAGCTAAAACCTTATTCCCACAGGACAAGAGGTTGAGGTGAGCGATTTCAAAATGGATAGTTTTGCACCCAAAACCTATCTTATTAGGGCCGATTCTCAATTTTCAAAGTTTAGAACCAACTTGTAGAACCTAGAACTAAACCTGATTATTCAGTTTGGTTCTAGGATCAAGAATCGACCACTTCTTTTTTATTTTTAGGACTTTCGTTACTTTTAAAATTTCAACCTACAAAGTTAAAAGCTGATGATGACCAGTGGCAACATGATCTCAATGGTTCAATACTCCGTCAGTAATAAACACTGTTTTATCTACTAAACATATCAGAAAAATATGAGCCCCACCCATCAACTTCACGTCTCTTGCAAATAAACATCTTTTGGGCAAATTCTTCTCATTTCTTAGCAACTTCCCTGGTTTCATGCCATTGCAGCTTTCTTTATTTAACTAGAGATTTTTATGACTTGGTCGTATAGGTATGATGAAGCAGCCGTGAAACTCCTTAGCAGGACAATCAAGGAACTAGAGGCGGCAACAAGATGCAAAGCAAGAGTAAAAAGAGAGAATTACAATTTTCTTGATTCGATAATAGATGATTTCAAAAATTTGAAACCAAAGCACAATCAGCCGATATAACTGGTTTAGTCAAATTTCAGGATCTACTTGGGACTAATGCTTACTGTTAATGAAGATAAAAAGGAACTAAGATAAAGATGTTTTTTTTTACTTATTATTTCTAAATTCTCATCTCGTTTTTAGATTTTTTTGCTTTTTTAGAGCGCGAATCTCCTGCACCTATGATTATTGTGTCCTTACCCCTCAACTCCTCTCAATAATTCAATAACGGGGAGCTGAAATTAGCCATATTTTGGCGATAGAAAAAAGGAGGGAAAAAAAAGAGAGAGAGAGAGAGAGAGAGGGAAAAGGGTAATGATACCGCAGGTGAATCCGAATGGCGTTTTAGGCGCGCTCCGCGCCTTCGAAAAACGCAGAAGTAGAGATTACGCCAAAAAAAAAATAAAAATAAAAAAATGAGTAGTTACTTAGGGAAAAGAATCCCCCTCTCGATTTAATTATTGTCGAGCCAGGGCGGGGGGGGTCGCCAGGTCCTATCTGAATCCGGCCGCCGCTCCTCCTTCCCGACAGCTGAAAAAGAGAAAACCTTTTTTCCCACCAGTCCCCCCCCGCACCCCGGGGGCGAAATTACCGACTCGCCCCGGCCCGAAATACCCACGGAGGGCGCAAGCGGTAGGGCAAATGGGTAAAAGCGGGGGCGCAACCGCTCCTTTCGAATCCCAATTCAAACTCCCGCGTCATGCAAACGAGGACGAGGAGATCCTCGTCTCCTCCCCTCCTCTCCTTCTCAGATCCAGCTTTCGAATTTCAAACCCGCCATCGCCAACCAAAAAAACTCTCCCTCCCTCCCTCCCTCTCCTTCCCTCTCAACGGTCCCTCCCTCTCTTTATACTCTCTCCCTCTCTCGCCGTGGTTCCTCGCTCCGCCGCCACAGCTGAAGCACGCCCGCACCAGGAGCGGCAGAGAGAGAGAGAGAGAGAGGGAGGGAGGGAGAGAGAAGTCGTGTGTTTGTGTGCGTGTGTCTCGTCTCTCGCGAGAGCGGCGAGGAGGCGTCGCGATGGAGCTGGCGAGAGTCGACGACCCGGCCTGCCACCGCGAGGCCGCGCCGCTGGGATCCGGGGAGTTGCTCGATTCCAGGCAGCATCTCTACTGCCGCAAGGACAAGTCCCTCGGCGTCCTCTGCTCCAAGTAGTTCCCCTTCCCCCTTCCTTCCCCGAAAGATTCTTCCTTTTCTGTCCCATTCTCCCTCGTTCCTTGTGATTCGATCTGGGTCTTGGTTGGTTTTCTCATTCCTTGCCGGTTTTTTGGAACAGTTTCCTGAGGCTGTACAATAGGGACGGCGTCGAAGTGATCGGTCTCGACGATGCCGCTCTCAAGCTAGGTACTTGCTTCCTTCCCTCCATTTACTTCGCTTCGATCTCGCGAGACGGACGCATTTATGATGAACCCAGAATTTTTTCTTTTCGGGAAAACTAAAGATGTTTGCTTCTGAATGGGCAGGAGTGGAGCGGAGGCGAATCTATGACGTGGTGAACATCTTGGAAAGCGTCGGCGTGAGATTCTAAACCTTACGACTGTCTTAGATTGGGATTTGAGGAAGGCATTACGCTCCCACTTATGTTGCATTGCCAAAGTTGATTTGGTCTTTCGATGCGTATAGGTTGTGGCGAGGAAAGCGAAGAACCAGTATTCGTGGAAAGGTTTCAGAGCGATCCCCAATGCCTTGGAGAAGCTCAAGGTGAATTTTAGCTCCTGAATGCGTATCGCAATAGTAGTTTTAGCCCTTTGGGAGGTCGGATTGATGGTTTTTAATGTGGTTACTGTCGCCAGGAAGAAGGTCTGAGAGAGAATTCCAATAACTCAAATTGCGGCGACCCGGCAAAGGTACTGCCCCAGTTGGAGTTCATCCCGTTTTTTGATTCTGCCGTGTCCTTCGAGTAGCTAATGTAGGAAAATGTGGGATGTGGTCAGCTCCTGAACCGAGATTCGTTCTTTCTTGTCAGTGCAGATGTCTTATTTTGGTTTTTGTCTGGTCGGTTCTTTCCAAAAACCAACAAAAAAAAAAAAAGTGTTATCAGTATCAATGTCTCATTTTACCATTTGATAGTTTGTTAAGTGAACAAGTGACATTATGCATATACATTAGACTTATATTCAGTCTTGCTCTTGAGAGCTAATTTGAAAGCTATGGTATCATTCGAATGACTCATGCCGAGTATTTTGAATGGTTAGGTTTTTAACGACGCTGAAAACGAAGGGTGTTTGGATCTCAAATTTGAGATGCAAGATAACTCTTCAGCATCGTCCAAATCTGGTAATTTTAGTTCTCTACTTTTTGTAGTTCTTTTTCTATTTGATTGTCTTGAGACTCAAATCACCCTAGATTGGCTAGTTATTTAAGACCACAACTATGCTTACACTGGATTAGGTAGATTTTATATGATTTGTTCTTGTTAATTACTGAAGAATGAATGATTGCTTGTGCAGACAATAAGAAAGAGAGATCTCCGGGTCCTCTTTCTGCAGAAAACAGGAGAGAAAAATCATTGGCCCTTCTTACGCAGAACTTCGTGAAGCTTTTTCTTTGTTCCAATGTGAGTTTACCTCTTGGTGCTCCTATTTCTTTCTTCTATCATTCCCGTTTTATTCATTGTGCGTTATTCCTCGATGCTAGGTGGATTTGATCTCTCTTGATACTGCTGCCGTGGCATTGCTCGGTGATAACAACAATACGACAGCTATGAGAAGTAATTAATCCTGTTCTTGACTTGTTAACTGAAATAAGGAAGGAGAAATGAACTTGTATCTGACACTTTCAATGCTATTTTGCAGCAAAGATCAGACGACTGTATGACATTGCCAATGTTTTTTCATCCATGAATCTGATTGAGAAGGTATATACTGGGGAGCCTCCGTGAGAGGAAATTCGAGTCGATGTTTTTTCTCTGTGCTCTCTGACTTACCAGTTGCTTGGTTAATGGCTAACCTGCAGACACCTCACCCTGATACTAGGAAACCAGCATTTAGATGGCTAGGATGGAGAGGAAAATCTGGGGACACTGATGCTAATTTTTCAGAGCAGAATCAATATAGGAAGAGACTGTTTGGCACTGAGATTACAAATCAACCTTTAAAGAGAAGTAAGGTGGATTCTTCAAACAATACAAAATCATGTGACCCAGTAAAAAAGGCGTTTCTTGTCAAACAAGATCCAGAAAACAACTATGACAGGTGTGAACAAGAGTGCCATTCAGACAATGGCTCGAGGGGTTACGTATATGGCCCATTTGCTCCTGTGTGTTTGCCCAGAGCAGTAAATTCTGCACCAAAGTCCGTGAAGCAGGATTATGACTGGGAAACACTTGCATCTACTCATCGCCCTCAGTACCATAATCAAGGTATCTGACTGTTTCACCTTGAGGTTCTGGATTTTCATGCTTGCATAGATGCGGTCTTAATATGTCAGTTTCTGCATTATCAAGCTGTTATTTCATTACCTTGACCTCTTCCGTCAAATAGGCTAACTGAATCCTCACAAAATGAGGGTCTGGTTCATACTTCACAGGGTGGCCGAGCCTATGATAGCTTCTCATTTACACATAAGCTAACTGCACTACATGCCTGATAGCTCTTATTGATGCTGTTGCAGCTTTGAGGGACCTCTTTGCACATTACATGGAGGCATGGAAGTCATGGTACACTGAAGTTGCTGGGAACACAAAGATACCACAAGTGTCCTGATCACTTGGTTCCTTACAAGTTGATCGAGTACAGAGGAATTCAGATGTTTAACCATTTGTCCGAGGATTTGTTTTTAGTGTCGGTTCTTTGATACAGCTCCTTTAGAAGAGGATGACATATGTGGCTTCTTGTTGGATCACGTTCTCGATGTTCCGACTGTATAGTCATAAATACGCTGTTTCTAACCCATTGAAATCTAATTTGGGATGTATCTCTGTAACATCCAGATCAGCAGCAGGATGCTGATGCATTGTCCAGATACATGACTGGATGATTGCCCCAACGATTGAATGAACAAATGCTAGTGTGCAGTTACTGAATGAATTGATCAATTTTATAGCCGTACTTTGTTCTTGATTCAATCTTATTGATCATTTTTCACCAGGGCTCACTGAATTCACAAAAGACTATTCTCCTCGATTTTGATCAGTGCCTAAATGATGTATTGTTGGACAGAAGTCGGTATCCAGATCAGCAGTTTTTTCTTCCAGAGCTTGGGATGTTTACTATTGACACTAGATGGTAAAATTCATCCCGGATGCCCAATGTGGAAGATTTCAGACTTTAAATTCTGTGCGGAAGTTCTCTTCCCTCCATCTGCAATTACAGAAGCAAAAATTTTTGCGAAGGGTTATCGCCTGTGAATGCGAACAAGCAGTCCTATCAAACAAGTCTGTTGAAATTCACGAACTAGGCCATCTGAGAATGTCTATCGATGAATCAAAGAATATAAACATTTCCAGTCCATGGGACATTTTGAAAACGAAAGAATCATCAAAATGTAAAAGGATAGGGAAAGAAAGAAAAAAGGATGACCAGATCTTGTGATACCAAAAATGTTATCCCCGTCTGTAATGGGAGACAACCTCTTCTGTGTATATTTCCCAGTCGACTTGAGTTTTACAAAATCTCTGTATATACATAAAAATGAAAGAATCTTAGAAATCGATTCTCGAGCTGAACATAGCAAACTCAAGACTCTATGTTCATTACAATCACCGTGCCGCGAGAGGACTATCCTTTGAACTGTGCAAATCATAAGGCATCCATAGGGAGTCCACAGGACAGGGCATCTTCAAATCAAGCCTCGTCCAGGGCTTCCCTTTACCGCTCCAGTGCAGTAGGCTCACAGGGCCAGGATGGAGTGTCCTGCAGCTGTTCACCACATTGTCTCCGCCCAATCCGTGTTGATTCCACCTCCTATCAATCGGCTCAATGTCGCCGCCGAACACGAGCAAGAACGGCGGCAGCGAGCCCAGCTCGTAGATCCGCCTCTCCCTCTGAATCTCCATCCATCCCTCGATCCGCCTCCTGTAATCGCCCTCTCTCCACCTCACCAAATCCATCACCATCACCCCCGTGTTGAAATAGCACGGGCTTTTCCCTGCAAAGACCTTGGGAAGCTCGGCGTCCGACCAGAACTCGTCGGAGAAGTACTTGGCGAAGTTGGCGTGGCAATACTCGGGTGCTCCGATCACTCTCGACCCGGTTAGCTGGACGGTCCAGAGTTTCAGGATGTCGTCGACCAGGATAACGTCCGAGTCCAAGTATATCACGCGCTCGACGAACGGCTCGAGCAGGTCTGCCAAGTAGGACCTCGCGTAGTTCAGCGGGTTCTCCAAGGCAGAGCGGACCGAGGAGGATATCAAGCGACCGACCGAGCCGTCGTCGAAGCCGTATATATTGAACCCGAGGGAAGGAAACGCGGTCCGGAGGATTCCCGCCAAGCTCTCCCGATCCGCGGAAGCCGAGGCGACGAAGTGGAAGAAGACGTTCTCGGGGCAGGAAGCGTGCCTCAGGACGGAGTGCACCGCCGCCACCGTGCCCCTCAGGTACTCGAAATCGAGCGTCATCGCCACCCGGACGAGCGAGCCTGCGC
The DNA here is from genome assembly GCA_014182565.1 of Eucalyptus marginata. Taxonomy (NCBI): domain Eukaryota; kingdom Viridiplantae; phylum Streptophyta; class Magnoliopsida; order Myrtales; family Myrtaceae; genus Eucalyptus; species Eucalyptus marginata. Next base: position 28,494,364 of record CM024593.1, read on the forward strand.
CGCCGCCGTCCCCATCCAACTTCGGACACCCCGGTCCGTTCCGATACTCCGGCGCCTCCAAGAACTTCACGCGCACGTCATGGCTCAGCTCGCTGGGGAACGATCGGATCGCGTGGGCGCACGACCGGAGCAAGAGGAAGCAGATGGCCGCGGCTAGAACGGGCCTCATGAGACTCGGAATCCCGAGAACCGAAGCCGGCGAAACTCTAGAGAGAGAAGCTCTGCCGGGGAAACGCCGAGAGAGCCTTGCTGCGGCTGCGATATCGGAAGAAGAAGATGAAGAAGAAAGGGCATTCTCGTTCTGTGCGGCCGGCGATGCGTATAAGAAGTCGAGTACGGAAGAAGGAAAGCCAGGCAAACGCGTGAAGGCCTGTCAGGAAACGCGGCTTTCGGTTCCTACCGCAACGCGGGACAGACAGGATTCAGGACAGCACCCACATGTGGAAATTCCTCAATGTCTGTCCTATTTTGGAACAATCATTTATTTCGTTTTTTTATTATCACACAAAAATCTCAAACCATTACGAACTTATCCCGCCGAATATTAACTTTCCTTTTAATGAAAACTAACGTAAATTTATCATAAATATATTGATTTAAAAGATCAATTTAAAGTAAATTTATTATATATCATCAATTTAAGATTTTTTTATATTATTAATCATTTGCTTTTTTAGTGTTCATGATTCCGCATGCTGAATTTGAAGGGCGTGAGCTTTCCGGGAGTCTTCGTCGTCGTCGTCTCGTCTTCGCGGTTCACACGCTATTGAATGATTCCCGTCTGCGCGTTCCGAGGTTCCATCGAATCTACGGTCGCGCACGTGATCCCGACCTGACCACAATCGATGTACGCATCTTTCGCTCGTCTTGTTGACCACGTGCCGTGCAGATGTTTCCTGCCATTTCCCACTTTCCTATCTTTCTTTTTTTTTAATTTATTTTTTTTGGAAAAATTGACGCCGCCCCTCTTACACGTCGAGATTTTTTTCTTTGGTACGGAGAAAAAAAAATGAGGGGATGGATTCATTTCAGGACCATTAATACCGAGTCTTGTCCGTGGAAATTCACGGGTTCATGTAAGGATGATCGTCCCGGGAGATGTGATGGGTGATATTTGATCGTTACCTTTATATTTGATGAATGAATGCACGTTAAAGTAGGTTGAAATGCAAATGATTCGATCAAAATTAATCAATTTTCATATAATAGAAATTCACACCCGACTCATATTATTAAATATCTTCACATTTAATCAAATTTAGAAAAATCTTATATCCAAATTGAGGTGAGAGCGTGGAGTGAACAAATGTGAAATCGAAGCAGAGTTATATAGATTATTATTATTATTATTATTATTATTATTATTATTATTATTATTATTATTATTTGTAACTCAGGGGGCCAAGCCGACTGTGAAGAAACCCTGGGAGCATTACAAAGACCCATCACCACAAGATCTCAGTAAAAATCCCTAACGCCGCCTCTGGGATTCGAACTTCTCTCCTTCATGAGTTATATAGATTATTTAAGTTTAAATAAGTTGTGAATTCATTTAACACATATATTATTAAACATTTTCATATAATTCAAAGATTAAATTTAATAAATAAGAAATTCAAGAATCACATTGCACATTACGCTAAAGTTCAAGTATTATATGGAACAAATTAAAAATTGTTACGTTATATATTGAGTGAAAGTTCAAATATTATTTATAATCGTCTTATGAGACGTGATGGGTGATATTGATCTTTATCTTTATACGCAATGAATGAGTTATCTAATAAATATACTTTTTGAAATACGTTCACTTCTATGTACAACGGTATATATATATATATATTTTTTTTTTTCTTTTTTTCTTTTTTTCTTTTTTTCTTCCAAAAGTTTCTTTGACGCGCAAATGGATGTTCAAAGTCGACGTTCTGAGGGCGGCAAGTCGTAATCAACGTTCTGAGACTATTTCGCGAGCCATTTTTCTTTTTTGGCCATTGATCGTGCCAAACAAACGACCGATACAACTTTGTTCCCATCGGTCGCAACAATTGGCATTTCCGGAACCCTCTCGCCCAAGATTGTCCGTAACAAAAGTCGAAAACATCCACTTATTCGAGAAGAAACCAAACCGCCGAATCAAATAACTTTCGAATTTCTTGCGTACAACGGTACTAATGTTGACTTTGAATAATCAAAACACCTTAACTAAGCAAGTGGAAGGCTTTAACTTTTAGATTTTGTTTCTTTAGGAATCGAACCTTAGCACGTCTCTCATCAAAAACTTCCAACTGGGAGCAAGAATATTTCGTACGCCAGTGCAAGAAATTGAAAATTGAGGGCGAAATCAAAGGTAAACAGTTTGATCTTATCACCATTAGAAATTCCGATGGCTAACGTATGACTAAAGAAAGTTCTCCGTTTCCATCCGATTGTCATATCTTTCCTAATTGAAAATTTTAAGGGCAAAGAGCAGCTCCTACTCAGAAGTTTATGAGTACGAGACACTACAGCTTTACCGAAAAGAGCTTTTGCAGCAAGACAATGACTGCGTTTGGGAACTGCTTTCCAAAAGACTTTGGGGGGGTTAAAAGCCTTTGGGCCAAAATGAAGATGCCAAACTATTTTTAAGAGGCGTTAAAAGCAAAGGCATTGGCATTTGCAGAAGGTGAAAGGCTAAAAGAAGGCAGATCAGGCCGCCAAGCATTTTCGAAATGCCTCATGCCACTGTTCATGCTACTGTTGATCTTCCTTCTCCAATGGCGTGAGACGAGCTCGAGAGGCCGGCGAGGTCATGGCAACGAGGTCGTGGCGCCGGTTGCGCGACCTCGGAGATCGCCGCGAGTCCCGATGACCGCCCACAAGTCCCGATGACCGCCCACGAGTCGGTCGCCGCGAGGTCCGACCTCCAGGTCGGACCACCGCGAGGTCGGGTGACCTCCGTGAAGGGCCGCTGGGGGTTGCCCGACCCCAGGCGACCCTCACCGAAGGTCGCCCGACCCTAGGCGACCCTCATTGGTCGTCTCTGGGGGCTGTCTGAGGTCGCTAGCAGCCACCTACCTCGCTAGCGGCCGCTTGCCTCACCGGCGAACTCTTTTATTTTATTTTTTGATAATTTTTTTTTATTGATCACCAAAATCCTTTGTAAATGTTAATCTTTCCAAACGCTATTTTACTCAAAGGTACTTCACAATGGGCTTTCAAATTATAATTTACTACCATTTTGAAAAAATCTAACAGTTTACATTTTCACAAACGCACCCAATGTTGAGCAAACGAAAATTCCGTACATCTCAACTGTCGGAGTCCCCTTCAACCACAACAAAGCCGACCGCCCAGGTTTTCCCGAATGAATTCGTCAATAGAAAGAAGAGACAACAACCGGAACTGACTTTACCGAGGTTTTAAGCTTCTGCTGTGATGCATGGCTGCCACTTCGGGGATAAAACCGTGGAACCTTCTGTACGTTTTCTTGATAAGGAATGAAAATAGAGACAACCTTCAAGGTCGTTTGAAATAGAAATGTGCACTCTTCTTATCTAAGACGATACTCGACAAAAGCACATGACCAAGCCAGACGCTGTATCATAAAGCAATCAGCACCCTTGATAAGTTGTAGGCTACTCGGCATTCCTGGCCAATAACTGCTTGAATTGCCCCCAAGGCCATACATGACACAGAATTTTTCATGCCAGCCAACAAAATTATGCTTGTTCTCGTGGGATATCAGCAGTGAGTTACATGCTAAAGTTATATAGCTTCTTGTTTGCAAGTAACAAGGGGGCATAATGTGCTAGAAAAATTGAGGAATTGTGTTTGAGGAACAGAAATATGGACAGGATATCAAAAGACATAATATTCATTTCAAAATAGAAGCGCCTATGCTCCTTCAAGTAAAGAATCAAGAAAAAAAGCAACATCGCCACATAGGGGCTCTCTCTTCCCATCCTGTATCACATTCTCAATCAAATACTTCTTTGCATTTGCCGTGCCTAAATGGTACATTGAATAGCAATCTAGACTGATTCCATTCTGTTCTCAGAAGTTCTACATCTGTGAGTTTTAGGAGATATAACCATCTTGCAAGAAATATGCCGTGGCCCTTTTCTGATAGGAGAGGGCTATCAGATAATCATTGTGCAGATAAGCATCAAAATTAAGATCTGCGGAAACTGCAAACACTTGAGGTTCTTCATTTGGATTGTCCATAAACAAAATGGACAAAGGAGCAGCAACAAATGACTGCAAAAGGAACACGGAAGTAATTCATACCAGGAAGGGAACAGAACAAACAGAAAGTTAACCAGACAAGTTGCTGAAAACAATGTCATCCCCAGAGGTGAACTTACAAATTCCATTCTGTATATGTCATCATCGCGGAGGAAGATACATGCACTATCATAAATACACTGAATCAACAAAACTTAAACTTTCCATGATTTAAGCTTATTGTCCTCATCATCAGATGCAGCTAAATGACATGTAACAAAAAACTGCCATTCAAAATACCCATAAAAACTTTGAAGTGTGATTGATGTTTAAAAGAAAAATGTCTATATGTACTTACAACTCTGCCTCACCGGCTTATGTATCCAACCTGTGAAGAGCACATAAGACTGATTTCGAATTATATTGCTGCAATCATCCTAAAATTTCGCATTACCGACGCTCCCACTGAGCAAGTTGTACAGGACACTCATAAACCTGCAAAGTGCAATTGATATAATATAAGGAGAAGCTATCTATTTTGACGACCTGGCATGTGCATCTGTAAAACAGATATCCTCTGAAATTCTGCGTCTACACCCTTTATCCAGTTCATCGTTGCCGATAAAATTCTTTTCGTAGAATTCAGCAGCTGCATAGAAGAATAACAAACTGCAGAGCCAGAGTTCAGCCTTCCTCGATCAAGCCTAAAAAGCGAGCATAAATCAACATTTCTATAAAAATTCTGCGAATATTTCCCAATCTTGGAGGTATAACAACCTGCCAGTGGCAATATCAGATGCACCCTTTGTCTCATCTTCCATCGAACACTCATCACCTGCAGAATACTATCCAATACATCACCTGTTTCGGAAACATCATCACCGTCGGATTCCACAGCAAGCATCCTTAAGGTCAAGCACCTTCCGTCGGATGACTTCTTCGGTTGTTCAGATTGCTCATTCTTCCTTCATGGAACACGTGCTCAACCACCCACAGAGATTCAACACTTCCTCCATCCCCATGCCAACAAAATGACAGCGAATCGCTCACTGCGAAAGAGGTCAAAGTTGCGGCAATCGACATCGTCCAGTTGGCATGAGATTGCGCGCGCGATATTTCAGAGTCGATATTCGAGAGCGTCCAGATACGATCTACGGAACCGAGCAGCTCAGATCTTGGAGCAGCGAAATCTATGGAACTGAGAAGCTCAGATCAAAGCGTACTCTGGGCGGATGGAGGTAGCCTCGAATCTGTCCGGCTGGACGAACGCGTGATCCGTGAGGAAGAATGAGCAACTGGACAAGCGAAGGACTCGCCCGACGAAGGCGCAAACCAACGCACCCGCCGCTGATCGTCATTAGGGTTCTTCCACGAAGAGGAAGGTTTTCAATGTCTCCGTTTAGGGTTTGGATGCGCACCCGAATCATCTACCCCGACCCGAATAATCGGGTTCGGGCCAGGCGCTCCGTCGGGTTTATCCCGGGTACTGTTCACGCCCTTCCAACTCCAATAGAATAGAAAGTACATCTCTCCACGAGACCGTTTGACTTCACTTCGTGATAACCAAAAATTCTAAATTAATAAAATTATGTTATATTTGCCTCAAATACATATAATCTCAAGTTGGTATGTCTATGCCACATTTATTTTAAATCAATTTTGATATAATTACGTAAATGATTTTTAAATTTTGCTTCAATACGCAATATAATTCTTAAATTTTTAATTCATTCAATGTGATTCATGAACTTTAATCTAATGTGTAATTTGTTTAATTTGATATTTGAACTATAACCTATTATGCAATATAATCCCTGAACTTTAATTTGTTCAATGTAATCCATGAATTTTGGTATAGATTCAATTTAGTCCATGAGTTATATGAAAATGTTTAATATTGTCTAATGATAGAATGACGACAACATCAAATATTTTCATATAATTCAAATACTAAGTTGAACCCATATCAAAAACCCATTGAACATATAGAATAAATTAAAAATTCAGGGATTACATTGTATATTGAATTGAAGTTCAAGAACTTCATTGGATAAATTTAATTCATGGACTACGTTACACATTTGATTAAAATTCAGAATTACATCACAAGAAATTCAAACAAGTTTGGACTAAAATATTATATAATTAAATCAATTTGTGATTTTTCGGCCCATTTTTCAATTGCATCGACCAAATCGATGTTTACTAAAAAGATCAATCCAGTAGGCTGCTTTTTACTACAAATTTGTCCCTACCCATTACAAATTACGGCTGCCATTTCTTGATGAACCCGGGAAAGCTCAAACACATTTCAGATTTGTTCCAAGTAGGAATGCTGTAGCTACCACGTCTCCAATCAAGAAGTTCAAATGGGAGCACGAACAGCTGACATTCTACACAAGTGCAAACGACAGAAAATTGGGCAAGATATCGAGGGCAAACTGTCATTCCGAGGAGATGGAAAAACTAGCTAAAATTTTATTACCATTGTCAATCCAAAGTCTAGTATGTGATTACAGAACGTCGCCGACTTTTACCCAATAGTTAGTCCCATCTTTTCGTGAAGCTGAGTTATCGGCCAAGAGCAGAGCAGCTCCTACTCGGACATAGTTCATGATGCCACATTTCGACCATGTAACACACAACACTATATACACAGCTGCCGAGTGACCGCCAGAGACGAGACGGTTGGCCTATTCCAGCTCACGGTTCATTAGACGGGTCGAGTACGTCAGCTAGATCGTATTGCCCAAAGGAAACCACAATAGACCTCGCCAAGTCAGTGTTCTCTTTATACCCGCGACGGAGTCGATTACTGAGGCTTTCCCTGGATGACTTTGTTCATAGAAAGAAGAGACGACGCCATGCACAGAATTGACCGAGGTTTCTGACGTACTAATCTTTCGCCATCTTTACTAGCTTCTGCTGTAACATGTGGCTTCTACTTTGTCGATAAAAATCTGTGGAACCTTTGTATCTTTTCTTCGTAACGGGAAGAAGATTGAACCCCGGGCAAGCTTTTCCTTCTCCTTCTCCACCGGAAAAGGAAATCTTCAGTGTCCAGGACATATGAGGTCTGTCATTAAACACTTGCATTATCAGAATGTTATCAAAACAAGGGACTAAAAAAACAATTAAGCTTGTTTAAAGTAGAACATGCACTTTTCTCATCATTATCATCTAAACTAGATAATATTCTTTAAAAGGCAGACAATCAAGAAGAACTTTGTATCATCATGATTATCGTCAATTGTTAAAATGACTAAAGCAGAAGTGAGCCCAGAAATGCACCAGCAGGAGATATGACCATCTATATCTATGAGAAGACCCGAGTAGTTTACACATGAATAAATCAAGTAGACAAAATAAAGACCAGGCAGGTCTTATCCCTTTAGCACAGAGCAGAAATTACAACTACAAGTGCTTCATAAATGATAAGCTTTTTTTGGTTTACATAAATATCAACCACAGACAGCAACAAATTACATCCTCTAGAGGGATAAAGTAACCAGAACCTTTGATGAGTTGCAAGCCACTTTGCATTCCAGACCATTAACCACTCGAACACCCTCCAAGGCCACACAAATTGCAGAATTTTCATCCAGGTCAGCATATTCACGCTTGTTCCTGTGTGTATCAACAGGGAGTTACATGTTAGAGGGCATAGAGGCATTGTTCACAATCGACAAAATAAGTGGAGATTGAGAAACACAAATGCGGGAACAACAAACTACATAAGTATTTATTTCAAAAGCTCACATGCTCCTTACAGAAAAGAGCCGAGAAACACAAAAACTGCCTCACAAGTCTCCGCCTATCCCATATCACATTCTTAATCAAATACTTCTCTGTGTTTGCTGTGCTTTGCTGTGCCCAAATGGTACATCAAACTACAGTCTAGAAACAACATTAAAAAACCAGAGTAATGGGCCACGCTTGATGATGCTGAAATTTAAAAATTCTTTTCTCTTCTTGGGAGTCCAACATTTGTGAGTTTTAAGAATTATACCCACCTTGAAAGAAATATATCATGTGGCTCCTTTCTGATAGGAGAGGCTATCAGAAAATCATTGTGCAGATAAGCAGCAAAATTAGGGTCTATGCAAACAGCAAACACTTCCGGTTTTTCAATCGGATTGTCCATCAGCTGAATGGACAAAGAAGGAGCAGCAAACGACTGCAAAAGGAACAGAAGAAGTAATGGATACCAAGAAGGGGACAAAAGAAACAGAGTTCACCAGACAAGTTGTCAAAAACAATGTCATCCACAGCAGTGAACTTACAAATTCCATTCTGTATATGTTCTCGTCATGGAGGAAGATACGTGCATTTTCATAATAAACTGGATCAACAAACCTAGCACTTTTCCGTGATTTCTCGTAATCATACAATTGAAGAAGCTTATTGTCCATATCATCAGAAGCAACTAATTGAAGCTGCAAGAAAAATTGTCATTCAAGATACTTCTACAAATTTGAAGAGTAAACTCAACGTTGAAAAGAAAAAGATGTCTATATGTATGTACAAGTCAGCTGACCTGCTTCACGAGCTTATATATCAACTTGTCCAATGTAAAGAGCACATAAGACTGATTTCCAATTATATCTCTGCACTCGTCCTCAAATTTTGCATTATCAATGGTCCCATCAAGCAGGTTGTACAGGACACTCATAAACCTGCAAAGTGTAATAACTATGATGTAAGGAGAATCTATCTATTCTGACAATAATTCAAGAGGTAATTACTACTAGACCTGGCATATGGATCTATAGAACCAATATCCTCCGATATTCTGCGTCTATCAGTGTTTATCGAGTTCGTCTTTGCTGATAAAATTCTTTCGTAGAGAATCTGATTTTCCAAGAATGCTCAATAGATTCAGTAGCTGCACAGAAGAATAAACAAACTGCAGAACCAAAGTTCAAACAGCCTTACTTGATGAAGCCTCAAAAGCACATAGAAATCATCATTTCCATAGAAAATCTGGGAACACTTCCTCTCTGCAGGTAGAACAGCCTGCACACGCTTTGAAAGGGGCTTCACTGAAGAAAGGAAACGTTCTGACAGTGGCAACAAAGCAGAGTCTCCATTCCGAGGTGCATCGGATGTACCCTCTGCCTCATCCTCACTCTCAGCCTTACCATCATCATCATGATCCACATCTTCCTCCTCTTCATTCTCTTCATGAGAGCACTCGTCACCCGCAGAATTGCTACCCGATACATCACCTGTTTCAGAAACATCTTCACTGTCTTCCTCATCTGCATGATTTCCTCTCCTGCCATCCCGGGTACATGCCTGTTCCCCACCAACAGAGTGGTTCTCTCTGTCATCTGCATGGCAATTTGCCTTAGGCAGAGCCTTCGCTCCATCTCTATTGGGAGCAGAGTTGTCTTCCTCATAGTCAGCAACTGGAGATAATTCACCTTCTTCCTTCTCAGTTTTAGGGGACCCAAAAGAATCTCCATTGTATCTGTTGGCTTTTGTACCTTCCTCAAGCAATCCACTCCCGGCAACTTTTGCAGCAGTACCAGCCTGAAGCACCAAATCAGCTATTAATAGGCATTAAAAGAAAAAAAGGAGAATAATTCATCAAAACATATGGTCCACAGAGACAATGCATTCAACTCTGACACTGGTGATTACACTATGAAATGCCTGAAAGGGCAGAAGCTCATACCTCCAGTAAGGGAAGAACATCAGCCTTTTGGTCCTCAATGGCACCATTGCTAGGATTACATGGTGGCACATCACCCCCTAAAATAACAAAAAGAAGTCATTATTGAGGCATCGATATCAGCTAACAGTTAGGTCAAGCAATATCATACACGTCATTAATCCATCTTTCAGACCTGACATTGCTTGCATTTTAACTCGTCCAAAACAATTTTCTGAAGTGGCAATCTTCGCACTATCAGTGGCTGGTTCGCCAGACCCAGCTTCTATTTTCAACTTAGACATTTCTTCAGTCACTGCATTCTTTAGTTTATTTACTCGCAAATGAGAGTAGTGACTTGAATCATCTCCATGGGCATGCTCTGGATCTAGGCAACTATTCTCTTTAGTTGACATGTTTCCATTTGACAAGTTTGTCCTGGAAGTACTTGCCAATCCAGATGAAATATTCTCTGTCCTACTGTCTACAGGCTTTGAATGCTTTAGATCTGCTTTAGGACCATCAATATCTGGACTTCCATTAATTTCAACTCCCTTCGATGGAGTGACAATTCTAGCACCAGAAATGGTTTTGCCAACAATGTCAGCACCCCCTTTCTTGTGGGACCTACAAGGAATACTCAGCATTGGCTCCAGAAATGTAGTCCATAGCCGCATAACTTTATTTAACTGTTCTTTGGTGGAGCAAACCTCTTCACATGAGTACTTAACAAGTTTGTGCAAGTCTTCATGAATGCTACCATCAGAGAATAGATATTCAAAATGGGGAACAATGGGCTGCCTATTTGCAGCTGCAATGGCGAGAATACTATCATCCTCTTTTTGCCTCTTCTCTTTCATTTCTCTGATCTCAGCAACCAAAGCTGCACATCAAAGTTGTATATGTTAAGGGGCAAGAGAATAAGCATTAATAAAGATGCAAAAACACAAGAAGATCCACACACATTAAATAGTTTTCAAAGAAAGAGACGTATGTCACCACTAGCAAGCCCAATGATGGTGTAAAAAGAGGTAATAACAAGAAATTAAAGAGACATCTATTGATGCGAAATACGTCTAGTTCCCTGATCAGAATTTCTGCAGAATCAATTAAGCTTACATTTTGTGCTCAAGTTCTTTGAATCCTGCTGCTTGAAGTAGAAGCTGCGATGATCAAGTGATTTGTAGTGGTTTTTGGCATATATATCAGCCCAAACCTTGTTAAAATCTGAACGACACTTCGTCCACTCTTCCTGCTTCTGTTTAAGGCGAATCAGTATGACAGGTAATGCAAGGGTTGGGTTTTTCCGAAGGATCTCCAGTACATCCAGGCCATGGTCACCATATAAGCGTTCAATGCATCTTAAGTTAAGAGCTGAAAAAATGCAACATATGAGACTTGATGTGATTCAGTTTTAAACATAAACCTCGGTTAGAAGGCACTAAATCCAACTATTCAATGAACAGTTCATGCCAAAATACAGACCAGTAAAATAATTCTCAATTTGGAAAGGAGTCTCCATATTGTGTATATTCTCGCTGATGTTATTCAGAAGCTCCTCCGCACGCTTAAAAGTTGAGCTTACAGATTCCAGTAGCATGTCCAGTTCAAATCTACAGTAAGTTGCAAAGAGTAGGTAAGAATCCAAAACCTTTATTCCAATATTAACCAATTTAAACATGATATATGCACAGTGACATGAAGCATTTATTAGCCATAACAAGGAAAAGGGGAAAACAGACGCATGCTGATGTATGTGCCAAGTTTATCCTTGACTAGTAAAACATAGAAATATAAGGAAAAAAAATAAGCTTAACCACAAATAGAAATTGTCTACCTATCATCTTCACATCTGAACAAGCTCTCTTCATACTGATTCCTTCGCATATGTTTGAAAGAGTAATCCTCGCTACCTGATGTGACTGACACCCAGTGATCATTCAGTACTTGCCCACCGAGCTCTGATCGCTGGCTTGCAGAAGGTATTGGATACTGCAAAGCAGTACAGCAAGGATCAAGTATCCCACAGAGAACATTACTCTCTTATCGGTAGTAAACAGAAGATCTACATGGAAGGATTTTTTTATTAAGAAAATTATTTGCTAGGAAACCAATCCCTTTTTACAACCTCTCCGAGAACATGACAAAAATACGACATGATGGAAGCAGCAAAGTAAAAGACTCCCAGAAACCAAAAATCAAGAAGCATGAGGTTGTTGTGTTACTTCTCAAGGAAAATTTAATATAACATATTGCATAAGAGCTAATCTTCATACACTATTCCAAAATAGAATCCATTTCACTCTAGTACTTCCTAAAGTCTCACTACGAATTATGTTCCTTACTCTAAGGCTGAAAGCCCTGAAAAAATACAGAATAAGCAAAGCAAGCTACAAACTATAATCCTCTCAAAAACCAAAATAAAGATTTCTTAAGAGTTATCAATTTATCGGGAAAAACTGTAGATGTGGAATGAATAACAACATTATACACAAAAATAGGGACCTCCATATCGATTAAAAAGGACAAAAGGTCATTGCTAATAATAAGAGACATATGAATAATGAACAACCAACCCTCACCTACAAAGCAACCAAAGGCAAACTAACAAAACACTTACATCGTCTGGCAGAAGACGGTAGCTTGGAGTACAACGTTGACAATCTGAGAGGTCAAGTTCTTGAATGGATTTCCACATGTACTTCTCCTTTTGTCTTTCCTTGTCCTTCGTTCCTTCAGGTTCACGCTTCTGTTCTTTATCTTTATCCTCTGCCTTCACTGATCTAGGTACACGACCATCAGGAAGCGACTCTACAAGTGATAAAATAGCTACATGATATTTTTTTTCCATAAGGGAAAATATTTCATATGATTCCAACATATAGCAATTGAGAATGGTCAATGGACCACCTCACACCAATATATGAGAAAAGTTAAAGAGAAATCGCTCAGAAAGGACAAAGAAGTTTTGAAGACTGACTTCAGGCAAAAGGTATGAAAGGGCAGTTTTACTTACTCTTACTCATGATGCCAGCCAGAAAGCCATCTGCAAGGACATCAGTCATTAAGACATCTAACATGAAGTGAGAAAAGAATAAACCAGCCAACTTATGAACAATATCTCAGTCAATACCAATGTTTTCACAGCGTTCCAGAAAATCATTGAATTCATCCATGAGATCTGGAAACTTTCCCAGCAAATCGGTCACCTGAAAAAATTTGTACCAAGCATAAAAGATGAAATACGATTACATTTCAGTCAAATGAAAGTGATGAAGACAACAGTGACTCTCATTGGGCTCTATACTATGATGTAAAAGTTTCCTCTGTAAGGCTTTTGCCTGCCAAATTAAATTTTTTTAATACCTCTAAGTCTTCAAAAGATATCTCAAGAATCATTCATTTTCCCAAGTTCACTATCAAAAACAAATGGTTTTGTTACATCAAAAACTAGTAGGCCAAAGTCTGAAGTCCATCTAGGAAGTGAACTCGCAAAAGGCAATAAACAGTTCAACAATTCAATTGAGGAGCTAATAGCTTCAAAAAGATGATGACAAAAACAGTCTTGAGTGGATTATGTGGAACAACTGTCTGTTTCAAAAGATAAAGAAAAAGACACTAAAAGATGGATTGGTTCATAAGTAGGATCAGCTGACATCCTCAATCTGAGTGATGGCTTGATCCATCAAACACATGGAAAGTTGCAATAAACCGGAAGTCATACGATTAAAGAGTACAGGAGCTGCTTAGACAGCCTACCAGACTTTGCAAGTCAATTCTTTTGATTATTCCATTGCTATACATGTGAAGACATTTCAGAAATGCCTGGTAATCATCTGAGCTGCCCAATCGCTCCTTAACCTTTTCACAGAAAATAAACCCTTCGTTGTACATATCTGCACGATATTTGAGAACTGCATGTGTAAGTGAAGGATGAAAGAGAAGCAACAAATAATTCATCATCATGATGAACAACTGCTATAGCAAGCAAAATTTTAAGTCACAAAACTAAAATGATAGTTTAACAAATTCCACTTTAATCAACAGCATATATTCCATTACTTGTGTAAAATGGGGATTTTCATGATTCTTTCAATTGCTAAAAAAATAAAAAGGAAAAATCACTAATTTTGCCAATAAAGATATGGAAACCTATAATTAGGTACAGCAAAAATTATCTATTTCCTAACTATGATGAGTGTATTGAATTATACACAAGTATAACGATGATACGCCTAGCTGTAATACTATACAATACTACTACATGTAGTGCCACTGTGACAAACCAACAGTTCATGGTGAAAATACAATGGAAAAAGGCAAAAAGAGAGCACAAACAGAAGTAGATTAGAAGCTGATAATTGCAAATCCGATCGTGGATTTTTTTATTAGTCGAATTAAATCTTTGCAGTCAAGCATTCAGAAATGAAGACAAAAAACTATCTGCATGTATGTGCAAATGTTTTGTGCATGCATACACAAACATAAGATCAACCTAAAATGCCAGGTATAGAATTAGACAAGAAAAAATGCAGATACTCATAGTGAACATACAGTATACCATCTACTTTAATGATTGACTCACTCTTCAAGGCATTTTTGTCATCAGCAAATGAGACATTTGCATTCATTCCCGAACCCTTCAACTTTCCTGCCAGATCTCTTTTTGTCAGAAGACCTCTGCAAGTGGAGATCCTTATTATCATGTCCAGACTCTCTATCATCCTGTTCACGATTTATCCTATCTCGATTATCCCTCTCAAGACGCTTTTTCTGGTCCCTCTGTGCCTTTATAACAGATTTCTCATCTTCCACATCAGGACGATCAACGCTAAGGTCACGATCAGTATCTGACCTATCTCGACGATGGGATTGCTGACAAAAAGATACGAATAAAATCCTCGTCCTCAAATTCCCCAGACAGATAACATAAGAATTGTCAATTAGATCGAGCAACTACCTTGTCGCTATGCATTTGCCGCATTGCAGGTGCGGCCATATTCCGCTCATTATAATGCTGTAGTGAATTCTGACTATATGGGATATTATGAGCCAAAGATGTTGCGGAACTATCAGGTAAAAATCTTGTGAATTCCTCCAGCAAGTCTGAATGGTCGTTAAAAAGAGTAGCTACCTAAAGTAGATGACAGAGACAAGTCAAACAAAATGAGATAGGGAAAGTTAGATGAAAAGAAAACTCCAAAAATTAAAAGCCACATATATAAAAAAATTCCACACGTAACAAGCTCACCTCGCTGTAGACCTCATTTATATCCTTGTGCTCCTTCCGGTACATATTCAAAATCTCTAGAAATGATTTATAAACATGTTCATCATTTTGGAAACGTTTCTGCAGTTTAACAAAAACAAATTAGGTTCCGATGCGAGTAATGAATAAAACAAGAAACAAGCAAATACGTTACCTTTATCTTGTTTACAAAACTAATAGCTTCCTCAAACTCAACTGTCCTCTTAGTAGGAGCTTCATCCTCATCCAAAGTTATTTCATAACCTTTCGGTAAGAATGTATTGAAGCCCAGAATTAAATTGTTATGCCCCCTGAACAGTTCCTTTACTCTAGCTATTACACCTACAGTATCAGTTCTGCAAATGTGAAGAAACGCATCAAGCTATTGTTCATTAGTTCTCGGTACTCAAGCATCTGCTAGGACTGTCGACACTACCTTTGAGCCTTGAAATCTTTCATGACCTCCAAGAACATGTCATACTTCTCCCTTTGATCTTGAAACATGTCTTTGACTTCCTTAAGATATGTTAAGGCGTCATCTGTTGTCAATTTCTGAGAGACACTAACCCCTCCTCCTCTTTCTCCTCCTCCTCCTCCTCCTCCCACTCCGACTGCAGGAACTTGGGATTGCCCATACCTTCACACTCAAAAGGTACCCACAATATATACTCTACATCAGCATAAATAAATACAAAAGGAAACTAAGTTTGGTGCCTTTTTCGATGATAAGTCTCAACATACTCTGATATCAATCCACATAATTTCCAAAAGTTATAAACAATAGCTTAAACAGGCAAAAGAAAACAGAATTTGTCATATTTTTAGATCTGAATAGTTTACAGGAAAATAAACCCGTCCAATTCAGCAGACTGCGATTATTTTGCATAAGATGCCTAGAGCCTAGTATAAGCATCAATCGGATCCACTGCAAAAGCATACTGCGTCGATGGATTAATAATAGAAATGATAACGAAGCGAAGAAAATCTGATCTTAAGTGACCATCTCGGCATGATTACTTTTCTCCTCAATGACTCGTAGCACCATTTCACTTGTTTTTGGGTTTTCCTAAATTCTATGCCCTAGTACATGCTGATCTAGATTCTTGTACGCCCTTCTGTACAAGCAGAAGCCATGGTCAGAGCCTCATTCTCCAAAAAAGTTCAGCAAGTCCCACCCAAATTATATGTCAATACTTGATCCCTCCCACATAGCAGACTACCTTCAATATAATTTCACCCGTAGAAATTCTAAAACTCACGTTTCCAACATCCCAAGATCAGGCATCAACAGTGACCAAAAAAAAAAAAAAAACACCATGTACAGGAGAACAAGAGACCATCCCTGAGTACCACCATGATCAAGCTAACTCGCTTTCATCAATCAATCCAACCGATAGCTAAAATCTCCCCGCAAACACAGAAAGGCAACATAACCAGCGAGATCAAGAGAGGCGCGAGATTAGAAACTTACAATTCCCCCTTTGAAGAACCAAAGGGCCGTTTGAATTGAGAGTCAGGGTACACATCATCCCGTATTCTCTTCATTCCTAATACACGAAAACAAAAAAAACACACAAGGAACAAACCCGCTCTTCACACCAAAAATACAACCAACGGCATAATCACAAGAAAAGCGGCAAGACCCAGATGACAAAATCTCCCGAAAAACTTACTCTGCAGTTCCCCAGTTGCTTATTGCGATATATACAACACCGGGGAATTAGCAGATCTCAGGCACAGAAGAAAGAAAAGGAAAAGAAGAAGAAAAAGAAGAAGAACACGAAAAGCACTAGGCTTTGATCGCTTTAGGGAGGAACGGAAGGAGAAACAAACAGTGAACAACACGTCTCCCGACTCTCTCCCTACCCTCGCGAAACTCACAATTACTCACGGGCGCACACGCACGAGAGGCAAGAAGAATTGGGAGGCGCCCAGATAGAGCGAGCAAGAGCGAGAGAGAGAGAGAGCGAGCGAGAGAGAGCGAGAGAAAGTGAAGGAAAGGATGAATCTTTGTGCGGAGCGGAAGCTCATATACGGAGGGGTATTGGCGAGAATAAGTGGAATCGGGACGTGGAAGAAATCCTCGTTAAGATTTGTGAAATGTTTCGAGGAAAAATATGCTGCCCGAACAGTGCAAACGCGAGACCAAAGAAAGAATTTGCCTTGAGCTTGTGGTGTAAAGCAAAGGTGGTGTGTTGACAAACCCCACAAATAAAAAAAAAAAAGAACGAAATAAACGTTTTCCCCTTTTTTTCGTCTTCCTTTTCTTCCCGTTTTACAATTTTATTAAACTTTTAGAGGTGTTTTTTCAAGATTGGGACGATGAAAGTCTTTGGAGTCGTATCGTTCGGGCTCCTGTGGGCTTCAGACATGGAGCCCGTGTCGATCACTCTCTCTCTCTCTCTCTCTCAACAACGTTATTTTATTTGGTTTTTCTGTTTTTTGGGCTTTTGCCCCGTCAAATCGTTTGATCTTGACCATATTGGATTAGGTAGAGCGTTCAATTTTGATATTCCCATCGACCTTAGCCCATGTTGCAAACCGTCGCTCTCCTCGAGTATTATAATTTTTTAGCTGGAGAGAAATTCTTATTCTATTTATATCATCCAACATGGTTTTAGATGATATATTAGATTCTGAAAGAGTTGGATGTATTTAGTATCCTCTCGTAATTAGGGTCTAAAGCGAGTATGCTAATGATAGTCTAGATTCAGAGATGGTCTTGTATATTCGGAATCTGCTTTTACTTTTGATTTGTAACTTTGAATGATCGATATTTGACTTCTGTCAATCAATTTGAAGACTTAACCTTAATAAATGGACAAATTCCTTCGCAAATATCGAGGTCAACATATGAAAGTCCAGCACGATTGTAGATGCCTATTCTCTATATTTCCCAAATTGAGGGATGAATCCAATGCTGAGCAGCAAGCAATAAATGGATTAGCGTGTGGCCCGGTTTAAATTGACATGACTTGTCAAACGACCTTATCAGAAGGTAAATCTTACCCGGTTGAACTAGCTGATCTAGTAAGGTTTTTAGAAAATACTGATGTTTGGATAGGAGAAGTTGGTTCACCGGATCTCACGACCCCCGATTCTACTCGAGAACTTGCAAAAAAAAAAAATCAAATATTTAAATAAAGTATTAAAGTTACATCATTTCACTTCAAAAACAAATGTTGGTTAGATGGGGAGAAATTACCAAAAAAATCATAAATTTATTATATTTATATTAATTTAGCCATAAACATTTTAATTGTGTCAATTTAGTCTTAAAAATATTTTCACATTTTATTAACATAGTCAATTTGATCAGTTTTCATCAAAAATCACTTACGTAAAGATCATCCATCTTATATAGTATTAGTACTAACGTTGACAATTTTTATAATATTAAAAAACCTTTTTTATGAATTTTTTGTTGTTTCTTCTCTTTTTTCTTTTCCTTTTTTAACTTTTAAGCTCGAGGAGTGCTAGCGGACCCTCACCGATCATAGGCAAGAGCCGATAAGGCCCTAGCCCAAATGAGGCAAGGGCCATGAAGCTCTTGTTGACATAGCCCTTGCCAAGCCATTTAGGCAAGGGCTGTGATCCTCACTTGTGATCAATGAGGGGCCGAGGGCTTTGGGCCACAAAGCCTTTGTTGGACTTAGGAGGAAAAAAAAAATGAAAAGAAAGAAAGAAAAAAAAAAAAGAGATGAAAAGATAAAAATATATATATACACAAAAATTGAATTTAAAAAAAAATTATAAAAATTGTCCACATTTGTGCTAACTATGCATGTAGGAAGGTTGGCGTTTACGTCAGTGTTATCCGATTAGAATTGGTCAAATTGATTCAATTGACAAAATGTTAAAAGATTTAGGCTACGTCTAGTTGTTTGGATTTCTAATAAGGATATGACTAGATAAGATATGATATGAAATTTAAGGATTTTACTATATTCTATCAACTATTTGATAATTGCGGTAATAAAATCGGATATATTCACATTATATTACATAATGTATATTGTTTTGTATTAACAACATATCAATATAAATGAACAAAAAAATTTATAAACTGTGATGGTAAAAATTTCTTATGATACTCTTATCTACATTATTTTTTATTTCCTTTTTAAATTTTATTTTCCTCTCTTTTTTAATTAGTTTCTTTTTTATTTCTTTTTTTCCCATTCCATCATTCTCTAGTAAAATTTTATTAAATAGTAAGTTGTACCAATATCCCTAAAAAAGCTAAAACACCTAAAATATGTAATAAATATAAATATATTTATATATTGAATTTATATTATAAGATATAATTAAATTTGAATATATAAATAAAATAATTTTAAATTTAAAAACTAAATTGTTATTTTTGTCATTTTGAATTTTTATATTAGTATTATTGCTTTTTCATTTTTCATTTTTATATTGAAATATAATTTTAAATTTGTCAATTTAAGAAGTTTTTATTTGAGAAAAATAACTTTGTTATTATGTATATTAGAAATACTATTCATCTTTATCCCACTCCCCATAGGATAATTCTATTCGGCTTATATTTCCTTTATATCCGACTTTACCTTATTTTGAGTAGGCACCAAACACAAGATGTAATAAATTTTATCCTGATCACCAAACGTAGCCTTAAGAGTAAATTGGCACAATCGAAATGTTTATAACCAAATTAATACAAATTAATAGTTTTGACACTTTTTTGATAATTTCCTCGTCAAATAGTTTTTCTTTTGAACTAATCCTCGTCAAATAGTTATATTACTGTTTGTTCATGTTGAAAACCAGGACGGATTCTCCATATGCGCATAAGTGCTTTTTTTCTTTTTAGCAAGACCGATTCCTAGTTGGTTCTAATTCCACCTATCAATTTCCCTGGTAGAATTGGCAATTTTGGCCATTAAAATCGGGAAGTGAACAAAAAACTGGATCAGTTCTCCTTAGAATTGACCTTGAACTAGAATTTTATTGAACCGGACCCCTAGCTCACCCCTATGCTCATATGTAGAGTCAGTTTGTAACGTTCCTAAAACTAACCTAAGTTTCTTCACCATATACAATTTACTAGAAGAAACCGTTCTCACTTATCAAATTTGTCCATGCAATTCAACGAAAACATGTCCTAATTGAAGGTCATTTAATACGAGGCGCATCCTCCACCAATTTACTTTTTTGCTGCATTCCAAATAAATTAATAGACAATTGTAACATAATGCTAAAACGAACGACGTATCTCTTATTTTGTGCACATGGATGACATACGTGGGTGCCCTCATGCTTTAGAACTCTCATATCTCAATTTTTTGGTAAATTTCACTAATTGTTGATAAGTATTAAAAAGCTGTTGATAGAAAAAAACGACCCATGATTTTTTCCCCGGTAACTAACCAACATTTTGATGAAAATACCATTTGTTTTCTGATAATAGCAAATTATCAATTTTTAATTAATTTATCGACTTTTAGTTGCATAATTAACTAACGCTTGGATTTTTATCTACCTTCATATGAAATTATCAACCTAAATCAAAATGACTTATGAATCTCCGTTAGATTAAAGTATAATTTTAGCTTTGAATACCGAGTTCATTACAACCGCTTTATTTTATTATTATTTAAATTTACCAACTTTTCCATTGAGTTACTAAATCTATTTAACTTGATTGAAAACACTGTGCATTTATTAACTCTTTTTAAGTATTGGATTACTGACTCTCTTTTGAGTTGCGTTTTTTTTCTTAATTTGCCAACTTTTCTGTTTTCTTACAAACTTTCATTTGCAATTTTTGATAATGACTTAAATTACCAACCTCAATTAAAGTGCTCTACCATTATTTTTTTCAGTCAAATTATCCACTCGTTTTTAGTTACAAATTCTCATGTGAATCACTTACCAAAAATGTTGTAACACTAACGAATATTTCAAAATTACACTTGTGTGAGAAAAAGATCTTTTACTTTTGAAAAAGAACATTATCATCCAGCGAATTGTGAAAAGTTAATTTAGTAGACGTTTCCATTCTGGTTATTACTCATAAGTAGCTTTATGAGTTTTGCGCTGGCCTGAACATTGCTTGGGTTATTTATCCTTACCGACGCGTCTCATTCAGTGCTGTTTTCAGTTACTGTTCGATTAGTGGATTCTTTTCTTAATCTGTCTTCTACAACTTTATGAACAAAAGGTTAGAATAAAGTTATTCCCATCTAATCATCAATACCGAACATGAAGAGCAAGTGAAAAACACTGTACCATAAGGAAGCATTCTATTCATGTAATTCCCATCAAGGAGCATAAACCTGTCCTTCTGTTCTCTCCTTTGAAAGGAAAGAAAAGAGCCAATATTATAATCTTATTGCCTTGACAACATTTGCATCGTTTTTTTTTCCTCCTGTTCTAGACAGATTCGCACTGCGCGTTATTCGATATGTTTTTAGGTGCTCGGCGTGCTCTGGAGGTTCACGAGGGAGTAGTAAGCTCCGGCTGGACCCTTAGCCAACAAGGAAGAGTGGCTCCCCTTCTCTACCACCTTCCCTTTGTCTAGGACGGCGATCACGTCGCACTTTTGTATGGTACTCAACCTATGTGCCACCACTAACGTGGTCCGTCCGACCATTAACCGCTCCAGCGCATTCTGCACCACCTTCTCCGACTGGCTGTCCAGCGCGCTAGTCGCCTCATCGAGTAACAACAGCGTCGGGTTTCGCAGTATGGCTCTCGCTATGGCTACTCTCTGCTTTTGCCCTCCGGAGAGCTGGGCTCCTTTGTTCCCGCACCATGTGTCGTATCCGGCCTTTAATGCCACAATAAAGTCGTGAGCGTTTGCAGCCCGTGCAGCCTCAATGATTTCCGTTTCACTCGTCTCGTGTGATATTCCGTAGACAATGTTCTCTCTTATTGTGCCGGCGAATAGAGTTGGTTCCTGACTAACCAATGCGATATGCTTCCTGAAGGCCCTAAGGTGGTATGACCTCACATCTCGTCCGTCGATTTTTACTGTACCTCTGATTGGATCGTAGAATCTTTCGATCAAGCCAATGAGGGTCGATTTGCCAGATCCGCTCTGTCCGACTAATGCGGTTGATTTCCCTGCTTCGATTTTGAAAGAGAAGTCCTTTAAGATGACGACATCCGGCCTTTCTGGGTACGCAAAATCTACCCTGCAAAACTCTACATGGCCTGTAATTTTTCTTGGTTGGTAACCTTCCATGCCTTCAGGTTCTATCCTAGTCTGCCGGTCCAATATGGCGAACACGGACCCAACTGTGTCCGAGCCATTGGCAATGTCTGTGGTCATGCTTCCGGCGTCCGCAATCACTTTGCCTGTGGTGATCAAAATCAAGAACGTCTCGAAGAGCGCTGTCGACGTGATTTGCCCATGAAAAATCAACTTGCCTCCGTACCAGAAGTATAAAGCCCAAGTGCACTTCGTAAAGAATTGCGAGGCGGCTAGTCCGATACCGGCATACCACGACTGCTGGATGCTCTCTCGTTCCGGGGCTTCATGGGCTTTCTCAAGCATTTTGAGAATGCGCTCTTGGGAAGAGAATGAAGTGATGGTTCGGTGGTTGGAGACCGCATCCGCCGCGAGCTTGCTACTTTCCTCTTGAGCCTTGATGGCCTTCTGAGACGTGGTTATTAGTAGCACTCGTCTCATGTAGAAGGAGACTATAATAAGGGGTTGCGCGGCTATCATTACGAGGGCGAGTCTCCAGGCGATGATCAGACCCATGGTGAAAGCAACTATTATAGCCGAGCACGTCTGCACAATAAGAGCCATTCGGTCACCCACCAAAGATCTCACCTGCACACAAGTGTCAAAGCAGCATTAGCCATCGATGCAGCATGTTCGAGATATAGAGGACTAGAATAAGCGAATTGCGGTAAGGAACAGTATTTACCATATTGGCATCATTGGCGAGTCTAGAGCAAACTGAGCCGCTGGAGTTCTGATCTTGATCGAACCATCCGACTTCGAAAGTCAGGATTTTAGAGAGCATCTTCTCTCGGATCCTCTTAGTCAAGCACTCCCCCATGAAAGCGAAATAGTAATGTTGGATCACATTGACTGCAAGCGTAAACACAGCCAAACCCAGAAACCAGAATGCATAAATCCTTATCTGTGCTTTGATCTCCTCGTGGTCTTCCAAAAAATAAAGTGAGACCATTGAGCCCATGGCAAAAGAATACACTGGTTGAACTGCACCGAACAAGATGGCGCCGATGCACCCCGGGATCGCTTGTTTCCACTCCGGCATGTTCAAAGCTATCAATCTTCGGAAAGATGGAATGGGGATCTTCTGATCATCTGAACCAGCCGCCGCCGTCGCTGAGCTGCAGTGACTCACCCTAGATAGGCTAGGGCGGCTACTAGTACTAGATCCATTCATGTTTAATATGAAAGATAAGGTTTGGTTCTTGGGTTTCTCAACTTGATTTATTGGTTTCTGTTTCTCTGATTTCTGAAGATTGACCAACGAGGCATAGAGGCCATCTTCTTTCTGGAGGAGCTCTTCATGATTGCCAGTCTCTATCACTTGCCCGTTCTGAACGACGGCGATATTATTGGCATGTCGTATGGTAGATAGCCGGTGAGCAATGATGATTGTTGTGCGACCAATGGAAGCTTGATTGAGTGCGTCTTGGACAATTTTCTCTGATTCAGAGTCTAATGCGCTTGTTGCTTCATCTAGCAGGAGGATCCTGGGGGCTTTAATGATTGCTCGCGCTATAGCTATTCTCTGTTTCTGCCCTCCTGACAATTGGATGCCCCTTTCCCCTACCTGCTGAGACAAATGGAAGCTTACGTACTTTCACATGGTTTATGAAACACGATAGACAGATGCAAGATTTTCCCTATCAAAAACCTTTGTTACGTCGTTGGCATCGAACTTGAGCGAGCAGTCACTTAACGCGTTGAAAATATATACAATTTAAGGAAAGAGAAGGACCAGACCTGCGTATCGTACCCCTGAGGCAACTGACTGATGAAGTTGTGAGCATTGGAAGCCTTGGCAGCTTTGATCACCTCCTTCATTTTGGCATTCTTCTTTCCAAAGAGTATATTCTCCTTTATGCTAGTCGCAAAGAGTGTCGGCTCTTGGCTCACTAGTCCCATTTGCGATCTAAGCCATTTAATTTGCAGCTTATTAATGGCGATCCCATCGAGGAGTATTCGTCCATAGAGTGGGTCATAGAACCTCTGCAGGAGCGATATCACCGTGGATTTTCCGGAGCCACTGCCACCAACCAAAGCTAGAGTCTTTCCTGACGGGATCGTGAGAGAGAAGTCTCTGAAGATGATGTTTTCGGGTCTCGATGGATATGCAAACTCGACGTGTCTAAATTTGATGTTTCCTTTTAAATTCAGTATGGTCTGCCCCTCCATGTTCTCTGGATCAATTGGCGGCACTCTCTTTATCACCTCCTCTATACGCTCGCCTGCAGAACATGCTTCCGAGAAGTACTTGAGGTTGGATAAAGCAGTACCGCATGCCCTGAAATCATATAAGATCAGAGCAAACAAGCAAGGGTCAGTTGCTTCTAGAACAAGGCAATTTCCTGAATCTTAAAGCAGCTTCGACACTGGATTACTTTTCAGGTCTCCTGAATGTATTATCAGCAAGAGTGCAAGTTAAAAGCAAAACTTTAAATGAAAGCTGGAGGCTACTTACACTCCGCCCATAGAAACGGCCAAGCCAACGATATAAACCGTTCCACCTTTATAATGATGGTACATGACCATCCTACTACCATAATATGCCATGAAAGACCAAATGGCAAACACGATACCATTGCTTCCGATTGCCAAGCCTCTGGCCAAGCCCTGCCTCAGCCCCAACTTCACGGAACCTTCAAGAGCTTTAGAAAACTCGGAGAGCGTTTTGCTCTCACCAACGAAGGCATATACTGTTCTGATGGAAGAAACCGCCTGTTCTGCAATCGTACCGGCTTTGCTATACTCTTCCCGTATCTTTCTCGCAATTATGAGAAGAGTCCTCCCGTATATCATGCCTGGAATGATGAGCAACACAACAAAGGGGAACCCAACCATCGCCAGTCTCCACAACATTATGAACGCCACTATGTAGCTCCCGACAAACAGCGATACGTTGACAAGAAGATTAGGGACCTATAGTTTCAATTCAGTCAGAGTTAGCTAATACGCTGGGAATCAAAAATCATAAATGAAACATGAAATAACCAAGAGATTAAGCTTCTGAATTGGGGACCTTCTCGCTTAGGACATCCTGAATCACGAGACTATCACTGGATACACTGGTGACGATATCGGACGTGCTCGTTACTTGCATATCAAAGTAGGTCACGTCTTGCCTGAGCACAGCTCTCAAGTATCTGGCTCTCACTCTCGCCGCTTGCCGCTCACCGGTCCTTGTCCAACAGTACCCTTCTGAATATTATCATCATCACCGGCACGGTCAGAAAATAATAGGCAAGTCCTACAATCATCTCCACCCTAGAACACTAACAGCAGTTTATACACGGATGAAAGCAACTTCCTCCAAAATGGTGGGTGCATAATATATGCCACTGAAAGGAGATGTACCAGTACTCCCAAAATCTCAACTTAAATCCAAATTCCAACCCTTGCTGAGATTAAAAAGAAAGAAAAAAACAAAAGGGAACAAGAGAAACGGCGTGACCCACCTAGGAAACAAGCAAACAACAATCCACAGGCAATGTACAAGAGAACCAGTGCTTTCTGCAGAAACACAACCCAGAGTGAGGGAAACGGATATTCACTATTGCCTAGTTTCGAGCTCAGAGAGAGATAGTTGTGCGTACCTTGTTTATGCTGTGAAGAAACGAAGCGGGATCCATAGAAGATGCAGAGCCGATGTCGTTAAAGAGCTGACCAGCGACGTAGAGCACAATAGGAGTAGAGAAGCCATCGGCGACGGCTCCAAAGAAGCCGAGACCCATCAAGCACCGGTCCACTCCATCCGCGTGCATGAATATGGAGCCTATCGACGACCGCCCTTTCTTCTTCTTCATCTTCTTCTCCTCTGCCACATTGCTCCGTCCCTCATTTTCCATTTCTGTTTTCCCAAGTTTGCTTTCAGGAACAGCCAACGTTAAGTTTCTCAAAACTCTCACCTCTGTCGATTGAAATGTTGCTTTGCTTGTCACTTTTTGCTAGAATCACAATGAAGGATGAGGTCAGAACCGAACCTAAAGGGGCTGGTGGTGTCTCTTCTTGGCTAATAGCAACCGTTATTTATATAGCCTACTCGTGGAGAGGGAATATTGATTAAACGGACATGTGTCCAAAAAAAAAAAGTCATAAACCTTTTACATTGGTATTAATTCAATTATAAACATTTTACTAGTATCAATTTAATCCTAAAATTTATGATTTGGTGTTAATTCAGTCGTTCCAACTAATCTTAGCCTAATTTTGCCAATGTCGACACCAATTGATTAAAGTGGTACGACTGGAGTTGATGTGGATTATTTTTAATAATATTTTAATATTTTTTGAATTTTTTATTTTTTTTTTTTTCCTACTCCTTCCCCTTACTCCAGGTGACCAGCTTCGGTGAGCCTCACTAGAGGCCATGAGGTTGCGCTTGTGAGGGCTTAAGCCCTCGCTTGTGGCCGAGTGAGGCTCGACCTTGCCAGATTTGGTGAGGTTGGGCCTCGCCCATGGTCAGCGAGGGCGAGCCTCGCCAAATTCGGCAAGGTCTAGCCTCGCTCGGCCATAGGCAAGGGCTTAAGGTGGCCCTTGTGGCTTGGGTAGCCTTGAGCTAGCCTTGCCAAAGGTTGGGCAAGGCTCGAGCTCGTGATTTCTAGTGAGGGCTCGAGCCTCGCCAATGGCCAGCGAGGTTCACCAGAGCTAGTTGTTGAGGTCCAGTGACTAGCTAGAGTAAGGGGGAGGAGAAGGAAAAAAGAAAAAGAAAAAAGAAAAGGAAAAATAAAAAAAAATTGAACAAATATCAAAATATTATTAAAAATTGTCTATGTCACGCCGATCGTGTCACGTTAGCCGACTAGAGTCCACATTAGCAAAATTCGACCAAAATTAGCTGAAATAACTGAATTGCTACACAATAAAGAGATTTATGACTAAATTGATAACAAATCAAAAATTTAGGATTAAATTGACACCTGATAAAATGTTTAGGATTAAATTAATACAAATGCAAAAAGTTTACTTTTTTGACACTACCTAGTGTAAAAGGATGGCATCATGATGTCAAGATGATCATTCCCAAGAAAATTATATAAATAGTATTCTTTGATATGACAGCATCAAAAGTCAACTGATCTTAAGATTCGGGACAAAAAATAATTAAAGCTTGCGGTACTAAGAAGTTTTAGGTACTTGAAAATGATAGAAGTCCTCAGGAAATCAAAATATGAAGTAAGCATTGCAAGAAAAAGCATAATCATCATAGGATGATCATGCTCAATGCGCGCGGTTCATGCGCTAAAACTAAAAATATGTTTGGACCACCAAATAATACACGTATTACACTCGCAAGATTATCTATCTCATCTAATGGAAGAGCTTAGATCTTCGAAGCATGTTTTTAAGGGAAATTAACGAGTGCCTTGCGAATGATAATCGATAAGATAAGAAGGAAAAATTGCAGGTAACTTCTTTATTTTAAATTTGTGTTAAGAAACAGATAAAAACGACGTGATGCGCCAACATGGTATCGCTGCATAATTAACGTTTCTGTCCCGATCGGCCGAGAATAAAACTTGTGCGTACCCAGAAATTAATAACCACAGAATTGATGTGGAGATTAGTATATGTATGAGAAGTTTGAGAGGTTTACGGGACGGCCGCGGGCCAAGGGATATAAGAGCTGACCTCGACGGTCGTCATAAGGCGTCACCAGCGCATGCGGCTTAATTTTCTTTTGCTATCGCTGTTACATTTGCATTCCGTATCTTACAGTTCGCATGTACATGGACCAATCCTGGTTAGCCCACGTCACCTTTGCCCTAGAAATTAGATGATTGAGTGACGTACTTGATCGTTACTTCGATTCCAACTTTGAAAATTGCCGGCCGAGGTTGGTCTATTTCGGAATCAGAAAGACGCTTACGGTCCAAAGCATTTTTTTATTATTATTGTTATTATTATGGAACACTTTAAATGGTTTGAATTATCGCCAATGCGAGGCTTAGAAAGAAAAGCATAAGTTGGCGCTATCACAATCGAAGGGTACCGAGTAAGCAATCGTCATTATTAATTTGGGTGTTGATTGGCCAAAACATAGAGGGGTTGAGCCCGTGGAATACTCTTGAATTGACCCCATTCCTAACCCTACCACGGAAATCGGGTCACGTTATTTTAAAGAAAATATAAAGTTAATGAAAAACTTAAATTCGCGAATAACCTAACGTAATTAATGATGAAATTGAAAGGGAAGATGTCACAAATGATTCATGAAGTTTTATCTAATGTTCAATTTCATCCCTGAGCTTTCGATTTGCTCAATTTGGTTCTTGAACTATTAACAAATGTTTAATTTAGTTATTCCGTTCAAACCGTTAAGTGATAATTGTTTTTCATTTTTTTTTCTTCTCTCTTCCCTCCGCCGGCCATGGTAGAGGGAAGGGCGACCTTGGGCTGGCTAGGGCCGCCCTTGCCGGCGTCGGGTGGGGGCGGCCCTCGGCTGGGTCGGGCGAGGATCTCCCTCGCTAGATTTGGCGAGGGCACCCCTTGCCCGATGCCGGGAGGGAGGCCCTCCCGTCGGGGAGGGAGGCCCTCGTCGGGCGAGGACGGCCCACGCCAGAACCTCGCTAGACTCGGGTGAGGGGTGCCCTCGCTAGATTTGGTGAGGGAGGCCCTCGCCTGATGCCGACGAGGGCGGCCCTAGCCAGCCCAAGCGAGGGTGACCCTCACCGGATGCCGGCTTCCCTCCGCCGGCTTCACCATGGCCGGCGGAGGGAAGAGAGAAGGAGAAGAAGGAAAAAAAAAAAAAAAATATTAAAAGGTAAAAAGACCAAAATGCTCAATTCCGTTAACTTTAACTAACGGAAGAATGAAATTGATTAATTTTCAAATAGTCGGGGACTAGATCGGACATTTATCAATAATTCAAGGACCAAATTGAACAAATTAAAAGTCTAGGGACGGGATTGCACATTAAATAGAAGTTTAGAGACTGTTTGTGACATTTTCTCAAATTGAAAATCTCAGGAAACATGGGGATAGATTCTTTACCCTCTTTCGAACAGATACATGTTGTGCATTACTCAACACATTCCTGGACGCTTGGCACGCTCTGGAGGTTCACGAGTGAGTAATAAGCTCCGATCGGACCCTTAGCCAACAAGGAAGAGTGGCTCCCATTCTCTACCACCTTCCCTTTGTCTAGCACGGCGATCATGTCGCACCTTTGTATAGTACTCAACCGATGGGCCACCACTAAAGTGGTCCGTCCAACCATTAACCGCTCTAGCGCATTTTGCTCCACCTTCTCCGACTGGCTGTCAAGCGCGCTAGTCGCCTCATCGAGCAACAACAGTGTTGGGTTTCGCAGTATGGCTCTCGCTATGGCTACTCTTTGCTTTTGCCCTCCGGAGAGCTGGACTCCTTTCTCCCCGCACCACGTGTCATATCCGTCCGTTAATGCCAAAATGAAGTCGTGAGCATTTGCAGCCCGTGCAGCCTCGCTGATCTCCGTTTCACTCATCTCATGCGATACTCCGTGGACAATGTTCTCTCTTATTGTGCCGGCGAATAGAGTTGGTTCTTGACTAACCAATGCGATATGCTTCCTTAAGGTCCTCAGGTGGAATGACCTCACATCTCGGCCATCGATTTTTACTGTGCCTCTGATTGGATTGTAGAACCTTTCGATCAAGCCAATGAGGGTCGATTTTCCAGATCCGCTCTGTCCGACTAATGCGGTTGATTTCCCCGCTTCAATTTTGAATGAGAAGTCCTTTAAGACGATGACATCCGGCCTTTCCGGCTATGCAAAACCTACCCTGCAAAACTCTACATGGCCTGTAATTTTTCTTGGTTGGTAACCTTCCGTGCCTTCGGGTTCTATTCTGGTCTGCCGGTCCAATATGGCAAACACGGACGCAACCGTGACTGAGCCCCTGGCGATGTCTGTGGTAATGCTTCCGGTGTCCGCAATCACCATGCCTGTGCTGATCAAGATCATGAACGTCTCGAAGAGCGCTTTTGATGTGATTTGCCCATGAGAAATCAACTTGCCTCCGTACCAGAAATCTAAAGCCCAAGTGCACTTCGTAAAGAATTGCGAGGCGGCTAGTTCAATACCAGCATACCATGACTGCCGGATGCTCTCTTGTTCCTGGCCTTCCTGGGCTTTCTCAAGCATTTTGAGGATGCGCACTTGGGAAGAGAATGAAGTGATGGTTCGGTGGTTGGAGACAGCTTCCGCCGCGAGCTTGCTACTTTCCTCTTGAGCCCCGATGGCCTTCTGAGACATGGTCTTTAGTAGCACTCGCCTCATGTAGAAGGAGACTATGATAAGGGGTTGCGCAACTATTACTATGAGGGCGAGTCTCCAGGCGATGATCAGACCCATGGTGAAGGCAACTATAATAGCCGAGCATGGCTGCTCGATAAGAGCCATTCGGTCACCCACCAAAGATCTCACCAGCACATAAGTGTCAACGCAGCATTAGCCATCAATACAGCATTTTGAAGATATAGATGACTAGAATAAGCGAATTGCGGTAAGGGAACAGTACTTACCGCATTGGCATCATTGGCGAGTCTAGAGCAAACCGAACCGCTGTAGTTCTCTTGATCGAACCATCCGACTTCAAAAGTCGGGATTTTAGAGAGCATCTTCTCTCGGATCCTCTTAGTCAAACACTCACCCATGAAAGCGAAATTGTAATGCCGGCTCACATTGACCGCGAGTGAGAACATAGCCAAACCCAGAAACCAGAATGCATAAATCCTTATCTTTTTTAATCTCCTCGTGGTCTTTCAAAAAATAAACCGAGATCATTGAGCCCATGGCAAAAGAATACACTGGTTGAACTGCGCCGAACAAGATTGCGCTGACGCACCCCAGGATTGCTTGTTTCCAATCTGGCAAGTTCAAAGCTATTAATCTTCGGAACGATGGAATGGGGGTCTTCCGAACATCCGAACCAACCACCGCCATTGACCTTGCTGAGCTGGAGCGACTCACCTTAGGCTATGGCGGCTACTAGTACTATATCCATCCATGCTTAATATGGAAGATGTGATTTGGTTCTCGGGCTTCTCAACTTGATCTGTCGGCTTCTGTTTCTCTGATTTCTGAAGATTGACCAACGAGGCGTAGAGGCCGTCTTCATTCTGGATGAGCTCTTCATGATTGCCAGTCTCTATTACTTGTCCGTTCTGAGCAACAGCGATATTACTGGCATGTCGTATAGTAGATATGTCACGCCCCGAACCTCGAGCACGTACACATCCCTCGGTGGTCGATAGAATTTTGCGACGTTCCCAGGACTCATCGCCGACCCTTCAATTTTATTGCACATGCGGAAGCGAATTACTAATCCCCTGACCTCAACAAACATGGGATAGAAAAGCAGGACAACAATTTCAAATCAAATACACTTTTATAAACACTTTGCTTATACGGAAGGTCTATGTCATAAAGCTAACTACCGAGCCACCTATGCTCCGACCCTTCGCTTCAAGCTCCCGGGTTCTTCACACAAGGAACCTGAAAATGGTTATTCAATAACCAGTGAGATAAAAATCTCAGCGAGTTCCACCCCTAAGCCCCGATTAGTACACCAACTCAACCCAGGGTATCTATCCAGAACTACCCCACCACAATCAACAACCAACAGTCGATTCGCATACAACCTTTCCTGGTATGCCATACCCTGCACGTTATAATTCAGCACGATACACGCAATGCACATGGCCGTTAGATGATATGAGTTCATCAATCACATACAAGTCGCGTCACCAGCGATCTCACCCGCCATTGCCACACTCGCACATTATCGATTCATGCGTGTGTGCCATAAACAATATGCTTAACTCATGCATATAATTAATGCATATAACAATTTCACACATCAATGCATCAATTCAGATCGAGTCATCGATCAACCGACCTAGTCGATTACACACCAACAAGACCACTCACGGTCATTCCCATTCAATCAATCAATTTACAACATCAGACACAAGCAATGGTCAATCACATTAAATCACACTCAGATCGGATCATCGATCAATCGGACCATCTCTCGGTCATTCCTTCCATTCCATATAACTTCCAGTAGTACACTTAGTCACAGAGCTCCATCATTTCTCTCGGGCGTTCTTTCCGCCAAGGTGACATAAGTAACAGACGGTCTACGTGCGTTCTTTAAGGCGCCGTTTTCGCACAGTGATCTTCCCCATCACCGAACCACGTCCGTCACGATTCATAGGCAGTCTACGTGAGTTCTTTAAGGCGCCGTTTTCGCACGGTGATATTCCTCAATCACCGAACCACGCCGCCACGAGATCATAAATCACATGCAGTCCACGTGCGTTCTTTAAGGCGTCGTTTTCGCACAGTGATCTCTCCCATCACCGAACCACGCCTGTCTCTATTCATAGGCAGTCTACGTGCGTTCTTTAAGGCGTCGTTTTCGCACACGGTGATATTCCTCCATCACCGAACCACGCCTGCCACGATTCATAGGCAGTCTACGTGAGTTCTTTAAGGCGCCGTTTTCGCACGGTGATATTCCTCCATCACCGAACCACGCCTGCCACAAGCCATGGCAGTCTACGTGTGTTCTTTAAGGCGCCGTTTTACGCACATTATCTTCCCCATCACCGAACCACGCCTCGTCTATGCTTCGTACTTAACTGCCGCCCAAAGTACTTCCGACTCACTCTCATCATTCCACATACTTTACAACTCAACAAAGCATAAGAATGCTAAATAAACAAGCTTGGCCAATTTCCAAACAACAATTCAATCTCAATCAATCCCAAACAATTTAGGGTAAATCCCTAAAATAACACAATTTAATTAATTCCAAGCAACGTAGAGCTCAAATAAATAAACGGGCTGCGCCACGACAATCAGTACGAGATTTCGGTCGCTGGCTATCACAGTTGAATTTTCGGAAAATAAATAATTATTTAATTTAATTTCGAAAAAATAATATTTAAATGCCAAAAAATTAAAAAGTAGCCCGAAATATCAAATTCAAGCCCGATAAAGGGTCGGAAAATTCCCGGGCTACCCTAAATAAATAGTAGACTATGTCTACTTGCTAATTACGCATTCAATTCATGCGGATGCCCATGCATTTACACATCCATTCACTTCATAAAATCAACACACATGAATTTAGACAACTTTTCGCATTCCTGGATGAACGATTAATGCCGTGAAGTGTTTCGTGAACAGTAATCCGTGAACAGTGTTTCGTGAACAGTAAATTTCCAAAATTTAATAATTGATAAATTAAACTCAGAAATCATTAAAATCATTAATTAAAACAATCAAACAAGTAATTAAGCAAAACAAGCTTAATTAAACACATAAGCACAATTAAGCAAATAAAGCAAGATTAAGCTAAACTAATCTAACCATCAATCTAACCACCTATCTTAGGGCTAATACAACTTAATTAAATCACATAAACTAGAATTAAATCTAACTAAACCAACCCTAAGCAAGTTTAGGCACTAATCGAAGGATTAGGAGCTAAACTCACCCGTTAAGCGGGCCGGAGACACCGACGCGGCGGCGACGACGGTGGCTACGCACCGGAACCTCTACCACAATGATCCAAGGCGGTCCCAAGCTCAACACAGCAACCACAGCTCGGACTCCCACTGAAAACACTGAAAAACAGCCTGCGCGGAGGAGAAACCGGGCGAACGGCCTGGCCGGAGCTCCGGCGAGGGGGGTTGGTCGACAACCAGCGGCTCCCGGGGGTCTTGGGAATCTTGTGGGTGGATGGAATGGGCAAAGGAACGGCTGGAATGGGAGAAAAAAATGCCCGAAAACGCGAAACAGTGCAGGCTGCAGGCGGACCGACGGACCGGCGAGCGGTAACTTCAAAACGGTGTACCGGACGAACGGCGGCTCCGTGCGGGGCGAGGTTGGGTTTGTTGGAACGGTCTGGATGTCCTCTTCGCAACGATATGTGGATCGTTCGCTGGTTCATCCGGGAAGACCACTTTTGACTCGAATCTTCACCGAAGGGTCAGCTGGAGCAGAAACTTAAGGAAGAGGAAAACGAGGGAGAGAGGAGCTCCGTCGACTTGGAGGCTGAAGGAGGGGGAGAGAGAGTGAAGTGAAGGCTGAAAGCACTCCTCATTAAGGCCATTAAATGGCTACTTCAATTCCCCATGCATGACATCATCTTCTCTCTCTTCTCTTTTGCCCTTATCCACAAGCTCTAGGGGCATTTTAGTCATTTCACCTCGCACAAATTACAAATATAACCTTGGGCTGAAATTGGTGGATGGGCCTAAGGATTGGGCTTGGCCATGAATAGGAGTGGGCTTGGAAATTGTTTGGGTTTGAAATGAATAAGAATTGGCCCAATGGGGTTAGAAGATGAATAGTTGATTTAGGCCCAATGGGCTCATTTGATTTTCTTAGGCCCACCATGGTGGCTTCCCCACCTTGGGCCTAGGCCCACACTAGCTTGGCCCGGCCCACGTCCTCACGGACTCACTTCCTCTATCCGAAAATCCCTTTTTCAATTGCTCGGCTTAACGCTTCGTCATTGTTTGAAGTAGCTTCATCCAACGTCCGTCCGGACATTCCCGATAATTCGAAGTCCAGTCCTAATTTCTCTTGCCATGTCAATTTCGCCCTAATGTCATTTTGGTTATAACTCGGGCGACGGGCGGCTCGGAGGATTCACGCGTAACCGACTCGTGCCAAACCACGTTCAAGACATCTCGACGCATGGACGTCCTTGACTGCATGAAATTACGGAGGATAGATTCTTATTTCAAAGTACACGATCACTAAGGATTGACATAGGGTCGTTCGCGGGTTTGATAACGGTAAACGGAATCACCCGTCGTTCCATTATGTTCTGTCCGCGAATCGACTTCTAGTCGTCCGTAGAATCGGCCTGCCTATCTACGAGGATCATCCTCACGCAAGTCTCACGGTCAAGTCGTTTTCCCAGGTCGAGTTCTTTAGTCGTACGGGTTCCGTCCTCATTAGCCTTTCCCCTCAAGGTCAGTATCTCAAGAGTGATCAATTCCGAGTGAGATCAACCAACAATGCATTGACGAATTTCACATTCATTCATCCCTTATAAGGCTCGAATTTCAGGATGTCACAAGATAGCCGGTGTGCAATGATGATTGTTGTGCGACCAATGGGAGCTCGATCGAGTGTCTTGGACTATTTTCTCCGATTCAGAGTCTAATGCACTCGTTGCTTCATCTAGCAGGAGGATCCTGGGTGCTTTTATGATTTCTCGCGTGATAGCTATTCTCTGCTTCTGCCCTCCTGACAATTGGATGCCCCTTTCCCCTACCTGCAGAGACAAATGTAAGCTTATGTACTTTCACATGGTTAACACACTAGATGCAAGATTCTCCCCATTGAAACCTTTAGTACGTCATTGGTATCGAACTCGAGTGGGCAGGCACTTAATGCATTGAAAATATATACAATTCGAGGAAAGAGAAGGATCGGACCTGCATGTCGTACCCCTGAGGCAATTGACTGATGAAGTTATGAGCATTGGAAGCCTTGGCAGCTTCGATCACCTCCTTCATGTCGGCATTCTCCTTGCCAAAGAGTATATTCTCCTTTATGCTAGTCGCAAAGAGTGTCGGCTCTTGGCTCACTAGTCCCATCTGCGATCTAAGCCATTTAATTTGCATCTTATTAATGGCGATCCCATCGAGGAGTATTTGTCCGCTGAGTGGGTCATAGAACCTCTGCAGGAGCGATATCACAGTGGATTTTCCAGAGCCACTGCCACCAACCAAAGCTAGAGTCTTTCCTGACAGGATCGTGAGAGAGAAGTCTCTGAAGATGCTGTTTTCCGGTCTCGATGGATATGCAAACTCGATGTGTCTAAATTCGATGTTTCCTTCCAAATTTGGTATGGTCTGCCCCTCCATGTTCTCTGGATCAATTGGCGGCACTCTCTTTATCACCTCCTCTATGCGCTCACCTGCTGAACATGCTTCCGAGAAGTACTTGAGGTTGGATAAAGCAGTACCGAATGCCCTAAAATCATTTAAGATGAGACCAAACAAATAAGGGTCAGTTGCTTCTAGAACAAGGCAATTTTCTGAATATTAAAGCTTCGGCACAGGACTACTTTTCAGGTTTCCTGAATGTATCATCAGCAAGAATGCAAGTTGACAACAAACTTTAAAAGAAAGCTGGATGCTACCTACACTCCACCAAAAGTAATGGCCGTGCCAACAACATAAACTGTTCCGCCTTTATAATGATGGTACATGACCATCCTACTACCATAATATGCCATGAAAGATCAAATAGCGAACACGATGCTGTTGCTTCCGATCGCCAAGCCTTTGGCCGAGCCTTGCCTCAGCCCCAACTTCACGGAGCCTTCAAGAGCTTTAGAAAACTCGGAAAGCGTTTTGCTCCCACCGACGAAGGCATATACTGTTCTGATGGAAGAAACTGCCTGTTCTGCGATCGTACCCGCCTTGTTATACTCTTCCCTAATCTTTCTGGCAATTATTATAAGAGTCCTCCCATATATCGTGCCCGGAATGATGAGAAACGCAATAAAGGGGAACCCAACTATTGCCAGTCTCCACAACATTATGAATGCCGCTATGTAGCTCCCGACAAATAGCGATATGTTGACAAGAAAATTAGGGACCTATAGTTTCAATTTAGTTAGAGTTAGCTAATACGCCACGAATCAAAAGTCATAAATGAAACATGAAATAACCGAGAAATTAAGATTCTGAATTGGGGACCTTCTCGCTTAGGACGTCTTGAATCACGAGACTATTGCTGGATACACTGGTGACGATATCGGACGTGCTCATCACATGCATATCGAAGTAGGTCACGTCTTGCCTGAGCACAGCTCTCAAGTATCTGGCTCTCATTCTCGCCGCTTGCCCCTCACCAGTCCTGGTCCAACAGTACCCTTCTGAATATCATCATCATCACCAGCACGGTCAGAAAATAATGGGCAAGTCCCACAAGCATCTCGAACTTAGAACACTCACAACTCACAATAGTGTACAACTCTTGACAAGATAAATACAAGCAAAACCCAAAGGGAACAAGAGAAACGGCGTGACCCACCTAGAAAACAAGCAAACAACAATCCACAGGCGATGTACAAGAGAACCAATGCATTCTGAAGAAACACAACCCAGAGTGAGGGTTATGAGCTCAGAGAGAGATGGTTTTGCGTACCTTGTTCATGCTGTGACGAAACGTAGCACGATCCATAGAAGTTGCAGAGCCAATGTCGTTCATGATCTCCGAAGAAGCCGACGTAGAGTATGAGGGGAGTGGAGAAGCCATCGGCGACGGCTCCGAAGAAGCTGAGTCCCATCAAGCACTTGTCCACTCCATCGGCGTGCATGAATATGGAGCCCATCGACGACCACTTCTTCTTCATCTTCTTCTCCTCTGCCACATTGGTCTCTCTCATTTCCCATTTCTGTTTTCCCAAGTCTCCTTTCGGGAACAGCGAATGTAAATATTTCTCAAACTCTTACATCCGTTGATTCAAATGTTGCCTTTGCTTGTCACTTCCTCCTGGAATGACAATGAAGGATGAGATCAGACCCGAAGCTAAGGGGGCTGGTGGTGTCTCCTCTTGGCCAAGTGCAACCTTTTTTTTATATAGCCTGCTTGTGGAGATGGAGGATTGATTAAACTGTATCGGTTGACATCCTGGCTGCTTCAAAAGTCAACTTGCCGACAAATGTCATTTTACGGCACTAAAGTCCTGTTTGGTAACCATCTAAATAGTGCTTGATTTTGATTTTTTGTTCCCGGGAGCAGTTTGGGAACATAATCGCGTTTGGTAAAATTTTTCTTCTCGGGAACAAATTTCTATTTTTTTGTTCCCAGAATTAGATTTGGAACATAATCAAGAATTAAAAAAAAAAGTTGATTCTTGTTCCGAGAACAAATTTAAGAATCAAAACCAACTCTTCTTCTTTTCTTTTCTCTTCTTCTTCTTCTCTTTTCTTCTTCTTCATCGACCGCCATCCCGCGGTTGCTGTCCGCCACCGTCCGCCACCACCGCCGTCGGTTGTCGGCAACCGGTCCGGTGAGCTCGTCGGAGGCAAGCCTCACCGGTGGCTAGGCGGGCCTCGCCGGTGGCTAGGCGGGCCTTGCTGGGGTTGGGCGAGCCTCGCCGGTGGCTAGGCAGGCCTCGCTCGGCCCTGCCGGTGGCCAGGCAGGCCTCGTCCAGCCTCGGTGAGGTTGGCCTGGCCATCGGCGAGGCTCGGCCGATGAGGGCCGGCCTCGTCGAGGGTCGGCAACGCTCTGGTGAGGTCGCCGGCCCTCGTCTGGCTAGTCGTCGGTCTAGCAACCAGCCACAAGAAGAAGAAGAAGAATAAGAGAAAAAGGAAAAAAGAAAAAAAAAAAAAAAGGAAAAAAAGTAAAAAAAAAATAAAAATTAAAAGAAATTGATTTGGAATAGAATCAATGAGCACGGTACCAAATGCAATTTTATTCCGAATTAGAAATTTTGGACAGTTATCAAACGGTTTAAAATGCTTAAAAATTGTTCCCTCGGGGAACAGAATAAAAAAGAATAATTTCGATCGAATGCTGTTAGGGAACAGAATCGTTACTTATAAAAAAAAAAAAAAAACAGAATCGTTACCAAACGCGCCCTAAATAGTTTTAGGTGCTTGAAAATATTAAAGGAGAAGTACTCAGGAAATGAAGATAAGAAGAAAGCACTGCAAGAACAAGAATAATCCTCTGATGATGATCCACTGCTCAATGCGCGCAGTCCATGCACTAGAACTTAAAATGTATTTGGACCATGAAATTATACATGTTTACACTCGTAGGATTATCTATCTCATCTAATAGAAGAACTTGGATCTTCAAAACATGTTTTTAAGGGAAATTAAGATGCGCCCAACGAACGATAATCGACAAGATTAGTAGGAAAAATCATGAGTAACTTATTTATTTTGAATTTATCTTAAGAAACAGATAGACGAGACATGATGCGTCGACATGGTATCATCGGTTAATTACTACTTATATCCTGATCAGGCGATGAAAAAAATTGCACGTACCCAGAAAATAAAAACCACAGAATTGATGTAAGAGAATAGTAAATCGTGGTATGAGAAGTTTGCAAGGTACGCGGGGCAGAAGCAGGTCAAGGGGTATAAGAGTTGACTATTTTTTGGTTGATATACGAGTTGACTTCAACGAGGGAGATTAGCCGTCACCAGTGACGCTTAATCGAGGTCCTTCATTTTTTTTTCTTCTCCAGCGCATGCGGCTTAATTTTTAATTCGCTTGATGAGGCATGGATCATGACTCCAAAATATTATCCTCTTTTTACCTATTTTTTTTGGAAATTTTTTTAGAAAGGGACTGAAATGAAACCATTTTTTTCAAAAAATGATCTAAAGTGGACTTTGTCATGTAAAATGACTAACTTAGTTTCAAATAAGGGTCTCAACTTGAAAGGTAGCCAAATCTTAGGGAAAATTCTAAATGAAGGTATGAAGTGAACTTATTTTCTTAAATAAGGGCATAAGGTGGATCTTGTGTCAAGTAAAGCTTGAAGTGGTCATATTAGTCTTAAATAAGAGTTTGAAGTGATTTTGACATCTCAAATAAGGGCATAACCTCACCGGTCAAAAGGTATTTTCGTCAAAAGACCATTTTTATTTTAAATTATTTTTTTTCCTTTTTCCTTCTTCTCTCTCTCTCTCTCAAGCCCCTGCCGGCCACTGGCGACGCGACCCTCACCCAGATTTGCCTAGGGCCGGCCTTGCCTATAGCTTTCGAGGGCAATCTCCCAAGGCGAGGGTCGCTTCGCCAAGGCAAGGCCAGATCGTTAGCGAGAGCGAGGGCTGGCCTCACCTAGGGCGAGGCCATCCCTTGCCTATGACTGGCAAGGGCGACCCTTGCCTTGCCCTCTCCGGGGATCACCGGTGGCTAGGACTGGCCATTGGTGAAGAAAAAGAGAAAATCAAAAAAAAAAAAAAAAAAAAAGAAAAAAAAAGGAAAAAAAGAAAGAACAAAAAGGAATTTTTTTTAATAAATGGTTAAGGACGAAAGTATCCTTCACCAATTGGAAAGTTAAGCCATTATTTGAAAATTAATATAGTCACTTCAAGTCTTCATTTGAAACAAATTCTACTTCAGGTCCTTATTTGAGAAAATAAGGACACTTCAGGTTTTTATTTAGAACAAGGTCAACTTAAGGCCCTTATTTGGAATTATCTCCAAATTTTATTTGCAGTTAGGAGTGTTTTCGTCTAAGGACATCTTTCTTTTTCCTTTTTGTCTTTCTTTTCTTTCTTTCTTCTCACGCCTATTTCTTCACTTGCATCACCTCTTTTTTTACAACTGCATCAGACTCCTTACTAGCGATCTTGCAGAGGTGCATAACAATTTGAACAATTTAGGAAAAGAAGAAAATGAAAAGATATTCAAGAAGTTCTGTAGTTTTGCAAAACTGCAAGTGTCTCCTCGTGCGGTCCGTGATAAATTGTTCTTGTGCCTCTACACGTTAGAAAAAATTCCAAACGGTGGTCAAAGGGGCCTTGGTGGAAGTTTGATTAAAGAACAATAATTGGAGATGATCTAAGGCGGGGGGAAAGTATAGTAAAGAAAAACAAGAGTTCTACTCGGAGGT
Organism: Eucalyptus marginata; assembly: GCA_014182565.1. NCBI lineage: Eukaryota > Viridiplantae > Streptophyta > Magnoliopsida > Myrtales > Myrtaceae > Eucalyptus > Eucalyptus marginata. The sequence goes on from CM024593.1 coordinate 28,535,289, forward strand.
CTTCACTCGGAGAGACGCGGCAATCTTTCAAAGCCTCATCTCAAGTCCTACCGATTCATTGTGGTGTCAAACAATACTACGTAGCCTCGTGGCCGATCCCTTAGCGAATTCTCACTAAGGCCAGAGGTGTTGGACTTTTGCTCTTGCAGGTTTCCGTCCTTGCTAGCCATACACGCGAGCATCAAGCCAAGACCCGATTAATGCTTGAGTCGTTTTCCATTGCCGCTTGCCTGTACGAGCACCCCCACTGCGGCCATCCTTTACTGAGGAGCACCACTGCGTCGAGCCTCACCCACAAGCCATTATTGGTCATCCGTCAAGTCGATTCCATTGAGTTCAAATTTGGCAATATTACTTGTAAAATTAAGTAATTATCTTATCTAAATTTGATTTGATTATTTTATGCCTAATATATATTTGTCAATATCTATCGTGCATATTTGATTGATAGGCAATACATATTAGGATTCGTTTCCTAATCTACAACCGCACACCAATTTTTTATTTTATCTATAAGGTTTTAGATGGAATAATTAATCGCATGGGAATAAAATTGATATTTTTATCTTTAAGGCTTAAGATCAATTTATCTATTTTATCTACGAAATTCAAGTTGATCAGGTATTGTTTCCTTGATTGAATTGATTGGATGATATCTTTAAGGTGCTTGAATGATTTGGTGATTATCTTTCTTTGATTGCTTTCTTCTTAAAAATACAAAAATATTATGTACGTCATATAGAATTAGGTTCATGAAATGCATGTCATTTAGTAATTGTTGCTAGGTTCATTTAATTAGAAATTGTTCGTCATTAGAATTAGGCCATTTAGTTAAATTGCATGATATATAGGTTAGTTTTCATTTATATAAGAAAAAACCAAAAAGAGATTTGAGTGGAATTGCGCTTTAATTAGAAATCATATTTAGGTTGATAAATGTGGTTTCTAACGAACCCTACAGACGCTTGCGTTGCATCAAGGTAAGTATTTCCTCCCCATGTTTGCAATTTATTTGTTGTCTTGTTTCATCGAGTGTTCAATAATGGTTGCGCACTCGCATGATTACCTTGTTTGTTAGAGGATAGGTTAAAATCAACCCAAGCTGCCTGCAAAAATTAATTTTTGAAAATAAAAGAAAAAAAGGTACCGAAAGAGTCTTAGAGTGATATAACGTAATCAAGTCCCCAAAATCATTTAGTCTCTTGTTCGGAAGTGAACTAATTCTCCTGTTACTTTACTTGGATTTCGAATAGACCCATCAAAAATAGATTATTAGGGGGTGAATGATAATCATTCTGGCCAGAAATTGATTTCTGAAAGAGAAATAGATTTTTCTATTTCTATTTCTAGAAGAGTTTCTAAGTAAAAATAATCGTTTGATAACGACACAAAATTTCTACTCTAAAAATAGAAATTCGTTTGATAACGACACAAATTTTTTTCCTTTCGGACGACGGTGGATGGCGTTGACTGGCGGTGGTGGGCAATCGGCGGCGGCAAGGGCCGGCGGGCGGTGGGCGACCGACGGACGGTGGTCGATGGTGACGGATGAAGGACCGATTGACGAACAATGAAAAGAATTTTTATTTCTCATTTTTGTTCCAGAAATAGAGAAGTAGAAAATTCTTACTTCTAATTTCTATTCCAAACCTATTTCTTGAACCAAAATCTATTTTAGAAATAGAAAAATGAAATAATTTTATCGAACGGATTTCTATTCCAGAAACAGGTCTAGAATAGAAAAATTATTTATGGAACAAAAATTAGAGGTTGTCATGCACCCCCTTAGTGACCCCTAATTGAAAAATTATTTGCATGTTATGAACTTCAACCTAAGTTGTGAATTGATATGGGCTTGGGAGAGCTCAAGTTAAGTTTAGGCTTAATAATTTATTAGCTGAAAACCTAGGTGGTTCACCCAAGATTAGGTCACGACAAGCATACCAATGATGAGAAGCTTGCTTGAGTTTGCATAGGGATTTATGGAGATGACATATTTTATTCTCCCCCTGTAAGCATAAACTCGATAGAAGATCCATGTAAATTTCCTTTTCGAGATCACCATGAAGAAATGCATTATGAACATCCATATGATGAATGGGCCAATCATGAATGGCGGTAGTAGAAAGGAAAGAGCGAATTGTGACTTCCTTCGCTGAAAATGTTTTAGTGTAATCAAAACCTTCCCTTGAGTAAACCGTTTGGCCGCCAGTCTTGCTTTATAGCATTCAATGAAGCCATCTATCTTGTATTTGATCTTGTATACCTACTTGCAACCAATAGATTTTTGATGAGTAGGTCTAAGAAAAATGTTCGAAGTCTTATTTTCTATTAAAGCTCATAATTCATCTGCCATTACTTGCTACCAATGAGGATCTTGTACAGCTTCTTCATATGAAGATGGTTCCCGTTCTTCATATATTTTGCTAATACATCACATATGCTCTAGGGAAAGATGAGCAAAGCTAACATATGATGAGATGGGATAGTGTGTACCGGAGGACTTAATTGTAGAACAAATGTAATCTGTTGTCCATGTAGGTGGTCTTGTAGTATGATTTGAACGTCAAGGAGTAGCTGGTGCGGTGGATGGAACAATCCCATGCGGTTTAGGAGAAGTGTCGTTTGAAAATGTCGGTGACGGGGGAGCTATAGGAGATGTTGATGTCACCTCTTGTGAAACACTCGGAGCTATATTGTGTGTGTCCAATGGTAAGATTCCACCATATTCAAGAACTAAAGATGCCATGAGAGGTGATATATAGGGAAACACCATTTGTGGAGGAGTCAAAATATCTTCATTAGTAAAAAATGGGCGATGTTCAGTAGTCGTGTTATTCTGTTGAGAAGACAACTCCTCTAGGAAAGGGAAAACATTTTCATGGAAGACAACATCTCTACTAATGAAGAAATGCCTAGTGGAAGGATCATATACTGAATATCCCTTTCGAAGAGTAGGGTATCCCATGAATACACATTTGAGAGCACGAGTTCCTAATTTGTCTTGAGGGCCCATGGTGGATGCATAACACAAACAACCAAATACACGAAGATGGCGAGTATTTGGACTTTTACTAAAAAGCAGTTCGAATGGAGTTTTTCCATTAATAATTTGGGATGGTATGCGGTTGATCAAGTATACGGCCATGACCACACAATCTCCCTAGAACATTTCAGGAATATAAGCTTATTTTTTAAGAGCATAGGCAACTTCTAGAAGGTGACAATGTTTTCTTTCGACAACATTGTTTTGCTTAGGAGTATACGTGGAGGAACTTTCGTGAAGGATGCCATATGTAGTGAATAATGCAGAACATTCATGATTGAAAAATTCTTGAGCTTTATTAGTGTAGATTGGCTACACGGATTTATGAAATTAGTTTTGAATAAGGGTGAAAAAATCTCTCGGATATGAAAGGACTTGGGCCTTGGATTGCATCAAGAAAACCCAAGTTGCTATTGTATGATTGTCTGCAACTGTGAGAAAGAAACGAGCTCCATCATGGTGTGGAGTGTGGTATGGTCCCTAAATATCCATATGTGAAAGAGAGAAAGCTATGTCGGCAAGAGAAACACTTTGTGGAAATGGTAATTGTGATTGTTTAGGTAAACGGCAGATATGACATTTTGAGTGAGGAAAGGAGGCGCTATGGCCTAAATGCTGATGATATAAAATATTTTTATTAATGCTGGCATTACATAGAGTGCCCTTATTCAAGGGAAAATGCAAAACATCAAGGTTTTGGGGAAGATTGGCCCCAAAAAAAAAGTCCCTCGTGATTATTATCCAAGCCCATTAGTTTCCCAGTCGAAAGGGCTTGAAAGAAACATATTTCAACATAAAAAAGAATGTGATAGGAGTTGTCTTTGCAAAGTTTAGACATAGAGATGAGATTAAATTGGAATTGGGGAATTAGTAAGACATTCTTGAGAGTGATGGAGGGGTTAAGTTGAATTTCCCTGATTTTGGTGACAGAATTATCCTCTCCATTTGGAAGCCACACAGAGGTATGGGGGGATGCTTTATGGATTTTGGAAAAGAAATGTTTATCGCAGACTATGTGATCACTAGTACCTGAATCAATAACTCATGCTTTACTTGAAATGGAGCTTAAGTAGTGAGAAATACCTGTATAGCTATTTACTTTTTCTTCTACTCCTAGCTGGCTCAAAGCTCTCATGATTTGCTGTAATTGATCCTTATTGATTGGCTGATGAACTTTGGCATGTGCTGCAATAGAAATATCTCACTCTTTCTTTTCCTTGTCTCTTGGTTTTCCATGTAATTTCCAACAAGATTTTTGGGTAGGGTAAAGACGTTTGCAATAATCACAAAATTTACTTTTCCCTTTGTTAGAATTTTGGGCATGTGATTTTTGAAGATGAGGAAAAATTTTGTCCATTGGATCCTTTGCAGGTTGGGCCTAATGTGGCTCGTTATGAGTCATTCGATCTTGGAGTTGCAAGAATGAAACTTGGGCCGATCGATTGTGTGGGGTAATTTGTGCCATCCAATCGCGTGATGAAATCTGGATTGTTCGCGCTGAATAATGACCGCATGCGTCCTGAGCCGTCGGATGACCGAAGCCCATCTCATCCGTCCGTTTGGAAAGAAGACAAGGGTTCGTCTTTTTCATTCCAGAACCCTAAGTCTCGCAAGCTCTCCTACCCGGAGCTTCTTGAACCTACATGGTTGGACCTCATCGCGAGCAGGCATTGGTCCGACATTGCCTTGGTTGCAAGGACCACCCAGTCCCTGACTTTGAGATACTTCCGATGAGGCTAGCCGTTGCAACTCCTCTTGTACCGCTAGCAGGCATGTAAGACCAAGTGACGGAATTGGCTCCATGATGAGGATTTGGCTGCAGAATGGTTAATGGCTTTTGTTTAAGATAAATAGAAAGCGTGTTACCTTCTTTCTCTTTCTAATTGCTCGGTATTGAGCTAGGGTTTCCTTTGGCCCATGTATTTTTTCTTCGGCTTCTTCCAATTCATTCCATAGTGTCGAGAGACGATTGTAAACCATTGAAATAGATAGATTCCCCTGTTTTAGTTTCGATAGAGATTGGGTTATTGAGAAAATTGTTGCCTTGTCAATGTTTCCATGCATTTCCCGTATGTTTTCCCATAATTGTTGGGCATCTTTGATCAGAGGAAGTCCGATGGTGACTTCCGATGTAGGGTAGTTTCCGATCCAGGTTCGGATCAATTGGAGTGCAAATGGTAACATTTATGTTCCGGAGAACAATTTCTTTTGAGAAATAGTTCTTTTCTATTTTTATTCCCTGGAACAATTTCTGAGTAAAATAATGGACGTGTAGACCCCTAGAGTGCCTTAACTTTGCACAACGGGACACTTAAGTGCCATAACTTACGAAAGGTACACTTAAGTGCCAAAATCGGAGTAAAAGGGATCACTTGAGTGCCAATCCGGCCAAAGTTCGGCCAAAACGTCGACGTGGCATTTTTTCGGCGAAGTGAGCTCAAAACAACGCCGTTTTGCTCGCTGACGTGGCCAAATAATGCAAAAACGACGTCGTTTTGGGCTGGCGTGATAAAAAAAAATATAAAAATTAATTAAATTAAATTAAAATTAAATTTAGTTAAAATATTTAAAAATAATAATTTTAAAATTAATTTTAGTTAAAATATTAAAAAATAATTATTTTAAAATTAGAAAAATTTAAAAATTAAAAAAAAAAGGAAAGGTGGGGAGGCGGGCGAGGGATCGCCCTCGTCGCCGCCACCGCGCCCCGCCGCCGGGTGAGAAGGGCCGGCGACGGCGGGGGAGGGTCGGCGAGGGCTCGAGAGCCCCGCCCCATTTGGCGAGGGTTGGCGGCCCTCGCCCGGATCCGGCAGGGCTCTTTTCGCCGCCCTCGGCTAGGGGCCGGCGACCCGGCCAACCCTTTTGCGTGGTGGCCGAGGGCGAACTTTTTTTTTTTTAAAATTTTTCTAATTTTAAAATAATTATTTTTTAATATTTTAACTAAATTTAATTTTAAAATTATTAATTTTAAATATTTTAACTAAATTTAATTTAATTAATTTTTATATATTTTTTTACCACGTCAGCCCAAAACGACGCCGTTTTTGCTTTATTTGGCCACGTCAGCGAGCAAAACGACGTCGTTTTCGGCTCATCTCGCCGGAAAAATGCCACGTCGGCGTTTTGGCCGGACTTTGGCCGGAGTGGCACTTAAGTGATCCGTTTTTCTTCGAATGTGGCACTTAAGTGTACATTTCATAAGTTATGGCACTTAAGTGTCCCTTTGTGTAAAGTTATGGCACTTGAAGCATTCTTATCCCTAAAATAATGTGTTTGGTAACTTTAAAAAATTTCTATTCTCGGAATAGAAAAAGAATAAGAATGCGTTTGGTACGATCTATACTTTTTTTTTTTTAATTTTTTCTTCTTGTTCGTCGACCGCCGAACGCCAATTGCCAATTGTCATGGGAGGCGGCCGGCGATGGACAACCGGCATTGGCGGAGGGCCGCAGTTGGCCGACAATTGGTTGGTGATAGTTGGTTGGAGGCGGCCAGCGGTTGGCTGGCGATGGCGAAGGACAACGGTCGGGCTGCTGGCGGTAGCCAGCGGTGGGCGGGGGCAGGTGGCCGGTGGTCGACGGTGGCCGTAGGCGACGGTGGATCCAAAGGTGATGGCTGTGGCAAGGAAGAAGAAAAGAAGAAAAATAGAAAAAAAGAAAAAAATGGTTTATTTCTAGAAATTGTTCCTGAAAACAAGAAGCAATTTTTTTTTTTTTTACTTTTTGTTTCTGTTCCAAATCTATTCTCCAACTACTTTTCTATTTCGGGGAGTAGAAAAATTAGTTGACGTTATCAAACGGATTTCTGTTATTTTTTGTTTTGTTTTGGGGAACAAAAGAATAGAAATCGAAGAAATAGAAATGTTACCACGCAGACCATTTATTGCACTTCCTTCAGTGCTGGGCAAGGCGTTTGTTGGCTGAGATATGTATGGAACCGTTAATGAACCCATCTTTATCCTTGGTGATGAGTGCCCATCGGAGTTCTCGGGACCAAATGGAGTAATTTTCCAGCCCTTTGAGTTGTTGTGAGATCAGTGGGAGTTCGGGAGCCCATGTTGGATGGCCAAATAGGCCCAAGCCCATGGTGGAAGGCTCAAATGGGCCCACACCCACATTGGGTGGCCCAAGGGCCACGCGCCCATGAGGTGGGCAGCCCAAGGGAGGGCCATGGGCTCTCCTAGGCTTTTAGGACTATCATTACAAGATCTCGCCATTTATTGCCTTCAAGTACATGAATAATGTGAATAGTGCGCAATCTTGGTAAAATGACCAAATTGTCCCATCAATCAACTAAAGAAAAAAGGGCAAAGGTGGAATTGGCGAAGGTTGGGCGCCCATGTGCGGTTGAAGAAGAGGAATGACATCATTCCTACAAGCCTAACATATTCCCCTATTTCCCTTATGCAAATCCCTTCATTAATTGCCTTGGATTTACCCCCTTCAAGAAGTTATTCCCATATCAAGTGAATCCTAGATTTAGTGGATTTGAGAGATTTGAAGTACAAGGCACTAATTGGCAAAGATTTCTTTCTTTCTCTCTCTCATTTTCCCCTAGAACTGTCGGCCTTGCTCTTTCTCTCTCTCGCTCACTCTCATTTTTTTTCTCTCTCTCTCTCTCTCTCTCTCTCTCTCTCTCTTGGATAGCCAAAACCCCCACCTCCATTTTCATCTTCATCTCAAGTTTTTTCCCTCACTTTCCTCTTGTTTCCTTCATCGGTAACCATCCGTCACACCACCGTCATTGAACCGCCCTTTGCACTGTCGTTCCTGTCGTTGAGTTGGAATTTGGAGACAAGGAGGTTGCTCTCCAGCCCTCACAACAGCCCTATCTCTTCTTCTTTGTTGGCAGTTTGGACACCATCGGCCTAGGATAGGCCATCCACCATCAAGTCGCCATCGAGCGGTTGCCATGCCGTAGCCCGAGACACCGTCCAGCCTATCCATGTGAAGCTGTTGGGGAGTGACCAACAGACCTAGCCATTGTCCGATCTTGCCGCTCCTCCCCTGACGCTTTTAAAGCTTGAACTTGGGTGTGAGTGGCTTTATAGCCCTTGAATAGGATTGTTATTGCACTTAGAGATTAGTGTAGGGCTAGATTAAGGTTAAATGATACTTTGATGGTGTGATAAATGGGTTTTAAATGATAAGTTATCGTAGGGCATTGATAGGTTATCAGGCTAGATTATCGCGTTTTATCGATAGGTTATTGCGATAGGTTATCAAGTTTGGACAATAAGTTATCATGTTTTATCGATAGGTTATCATGATAGGTTATTGAGTTTTGTTGATAAGTTATCATGTTTTGTTGATAAGCTATCAAAATAGGTTATCGATTTTTGCTGATAAGTTACTGTGTTTTATCGACAGGTTATCGCGATAAGTTATCGAGTTTTGCTAATAAGTTATCACGTTTTATCAATAGGTTATCGCGATAGATTATCAAGTTTTGCCGATAAGTTGTCAATATGTGATAAGTAGTTATATAATAAGTTGTTAAGATATGATAAGTGAAGTGTGGTGTATGTTAAAGTGATGTGCTATATTAGAGTGATAAACTATTATGTGGTAATATATGTTATATGACAAGATGTTGTGATTGGGTACGTTAATGAAATAAGTGATGGTTATAAGATATGTTACATTAATGAGAGATGAGTTATTGGATAGATTATAATGGCATGTGATAGATGATTTTAATGACTTATGTTCAATTGCCACGACTTATCTTACTTTGATGAGTGATTCATGTGCCATGGCTTTGTAAATTAGTTGGTGCGTTTGTATGATATGTTATAAGATACGAGTGTGGCATGATGGCATGTGGCTAAGGTTATTGCATATTGCATGGGCATCATACTTGATTAATGAGAAAGAAAGAAAATGAAAATCTCGTGGTGTTATTTTATGTGCTGGTCCTAGGTAATGTTGTTTAATATCAATGGCAATGTATTATAGGTGTTCATTGGAAGTAGTCACTATATATGTGTTATGTTCCTTGTTTATGGTTGATGCATGAGAACACCCCGAGCCTCCGAGATGAGATATACGATGGTTCTTGGACAAACAAAGAAGCATGTCGGTTCAAGTCTCTCTCTTGGGATCGGCAATATTGAGACATATCGTTCCCGAGCCAAGTTTGGTACTAGATCGGTGATCATGTCACGATGGGTCAGTCTTTTCTTAGTCTCGGTTCGATATTGAGACGTATCGTTCCCAAGCTAAGTCTAGTATTAGGTCGATGATCATGTCACGACAGGTTGATCCTTTCTTGGTCTCGGTGCGATACTGAGATGTATCGTTCTCGAGTTAAGTTTGGTACTAGGTTGGTGATCATGTCATGACGGATCGGTCATTCCTTGGTCTCGGTGCGATATTGAGGCTATTGTTTCTGATCTGAGTTGGACTTAGGCCGGTGCTCAACTTAACAGGACAAAGCATTGATTCTTGTTTCGTGCTTGGCATATTTTATTGATGTACTTCCAATAGGTCATGAGACACTGTCACGCCCCAATTCTCGAGCACGTGCCCATCCCTCTCTGGTCGATAATATTTTGCGACTTCCCAGGACGAGTCGCTGACCCTTTCATTTTATTGCACATGCGAAAGCGAAAATAAATCCCATGACAGTAACCATCTCGGGATAGGAAAGTAGGACAACAATTTCACAAACAAACATACCTTTATAAACATATGCTGAGTCATGTTCAAGAGTCTATGGTCAAAAGACTACAAAAGACTGTTCTCCAAAAGAAGCGGTCCTATCCGACCTATACTTCAAATCACCTCCTCTTTGCTCCAGGTCCTCGATTCGATGACCCTGAAAATTGAGCCCACAACGGGGTGAGATATAAATCTCAGCGAGTTCACACTCTAAACCCCGATTAGAAGGGAAATACGCTAAGAAGCATTCTAAGCACACAATTACACAATTAATGAGACTTACCTTGTCTCAGTTCCACTTTACAGGTTAGTACAGTTCATATCACAAACCAGAGCAGCATTCAAGCTCAATTAATTGGAATGTAACACTCAATTCTCAAATTAGTACAAGGGTCTTGATTATAAGGCCACATCGTTATGACACGTTCCATACCGTGTCACACAATTTTATCCCATAATCCGACACAAATCAACTCAATTCATCATGCGTTCTTAGTTTTGATCTCGGCATATAGCACAGCCTACTCTCTGTTCAGCGGTCTTTTGGCATTGCCAGGCATTGTCTCACCTCGTTGAGCACGGCACGTTTTTTTCAGACGACTTTCCCGAAGGAGCATAGGGTCTAGAATCTATTACGATCGGCTTCCCATTGTCTAGGGGCATTCCATATAGGGGTCACGTCTAGCTCAACAGCCCAGGACGGTTTCTCTTAACCAACACACGACCACTCAATCTTGGCCCAGGACATCGTGCCTTGCACTCAAATGCCTCTATTAAAATAGTGATCCTGGCCTGTTTTCTTTGTATTAGAAATACCGAGTAAAATAGTCGTGTGTGAGTACACGATCACTTCGACTCAGAAAATGTGATATCATTCTTTTTTTTTTTAAATCCCACTATTTTATATAGTACTTAAAACCAATTTTGGTGTCAAAATCCGACACCTGGGATTTTTTGGATAAATATTGGAAATTCACAATTTTTGGAATTAAATACCAAAAATCCAATCATCATTCAATTTGCGTAATTTAACACTCAATTGCAGAAATTAACCACACCATTGCAATCAGCATTTAATACCGGTCATCGGCTATCCCGGCCTAATTTCCGGAAAAATAATTAATAAATAATTAATTTCGAAAATTAATTAAATAATTCCATTTAAATTCAAAAAATACCAACCTAGGCCAAAATTGCTAAATTACATACCAATATGGACCTGGAAAATTCCCGAACCCTTCTAGATAAATAATACAATTTATCTAAGCCTCACTTAATCTAATCTAACCACCTAACATGCACAATTAACTAATTAAATCACTAAAGTAATCTAACTAACCACATAATTTCTAATTAAATAAATCTAAACACCCTTAGTCGTCATTAGCCTACTAAGAAGAGTTTAGTGCATAAACTCACCGGTTTAAAACGAAGACCGGTTCACCGCAACGGCGGCGCGACGGCGGCCGAAATCCAAATTTCGGCGGCGTCGACGGACACTCGGACCGGGCCCAAAGGCCTTGCAAGCCCACAGCAAATTGCTGGGCTTGGGCTGAACTTGCGGTTGGGCTTGGCTTCGCGGGCTTGGGCTCGGAATTCTTGGACTTCAAGTGGGCTGAAACAAAACTGAACTGGGCCGAATTGCTGGGCCAAAGTAATGCGTGAGCTGCAGGCCTATGCTGGAAATGGAGGAGAATTGGTGAATTGTGGGCTCGATGGTGATGAGCCCACGTCGATGAGACTGAAGGCAGTCTGCTGGGACGAGCTCTGTGAAGCGCAGGTGGAGAAGCAACGAAGCTAGGCTGAGCTGAATTTGCTGGCTTCCGCACGATGGAGAGAAGATGGGTGGTGCTGGCAGCTGGCAGAGGTTGTCTTCGATGGTGGTGAGTCACGGACGGTGGCAGCTTCGGTCTTCAATGGGCTGGAGGAGGCGTGCAATTTGTTGGGGTCAACCAACCGGTGGAGAGGCTCCACGATTGACCGAACGTGGCAGCAAAAGGCCGATCGGTGGAAGGGTGAAACGTCGAAGGAATGAGAGCAAATGAAAGAAGAAAAGAAAATACCGAAGCAGCTGGTTTGGTAGTTGAAATGCAGGAGAGATGAAAAGCAAAAGCATAATAGAAGATTGAAGATGCTGCACGGTTAATTGAATAAAGTGGGAGAGAGACAGAGGCGGCAGTGCACGTCCATGGGGGAGGAACCGGCCAGCTTGCTAGAGAAGCTAAGAGAAAGGCCCCAAAGTCAACAATTAATATCCAAATTCATTAAAGCCTTGTCTCCTAATTAGCCCTCAAACTTATCCCTATGTCTCTTAATATTTTCTTGCATTATCTTCACAAATAAACCAAATTTTGAAGCCCAAATTTGCTGCCCTTTTCCAAATCCGAATTTCACTCAATTTCTCTTAAATTTCTTCACCAATTCTCCAAATCGGGGTTCGATTTTGCTGAAGAAAATCCCAAACAATTTTCTATAAGTCCCTGACACTCAAAGGCTAGACTTGGAAGTCCAAATTTCCTTTAATTTGGCCCGTCCGCATTTCCGCTAATTTCTGTGACGTCCGAATCGATTTTCCATAAAAATCTCGGAATCTCCGAAAATTTTTCGGAAAGTGAGTCAACGTTCCTAAAATGAATCATGACATGAAAAAACTTTCCATTTTTGAAATCGAGTTCAATTTCGCGGTTAATTTCAATCCAACATGGTTTTAGCGCGTCCTAATCTACCGGGTAGCTTTTAGGAATTTTTGGTGCAATTGACCCGTGGTCGATTTATCTCAAGTCACATAATGCATCTTCGACACATTGGTGACTCTTGGTTGTCGTGAAAATCTCGAGATTTCAAATACGGACACCGGGTACAGAAATGGCAGAAAAATCGGTCTAATGCCGTTCGACGAGAATTTTGCAATTAGGTGGAATCACCCATGCACTAATCACATATCTAATTGAATCGATCGTAATGACCCTTGCAGATCGACATGGTCGAGTAGTCGATTCCTAATCGAATTCTCAAGTTCATTGCGTTAAAATCCCTTAACGGCTTCACCTGATAGGCTAGTTAACTCGTGAGTGGCCAACTTAGAGAAAAATGCTATAGACACGTCGATGAAACGCCCAACTCGTCTCATCGAAATCATACTAAAGAAAATTAGGATGTCACAGACACACTCCACTTGACACGCCATTAAGGCATTCATACTGGACTAATGAGAAAGATAACAATGGACTTGAGTGATGATTTGCTCGTGTGATCACATAATGACCTTGATGCATTTATGCAGGGTAATGGTTCCATCATGATTCGTTTACGTGGGATGATCCTGATTAAGTTCGGATACCCTTAAGTCAACGGGATGCCGGTGCGGATGGATTTTGGAACGAAGCTCCTTATAGGAATGTCGTATTGATGTGTTTATGCGGGATAATACCGTGCTCGATAGGGCAAGACGAGACTCGGTTATGCCGGCTGACTATTGACCTTTGGGTTGGCCTTGGGTCCTAAGCGGTCGTAATAAAAAGAAATCATGGTCTCGAGAATTGCATGGTAGTATGAGATGCCATGCGATTCTCAAGACGCCGTGTGCAAAGTGCATGAGTACTAATGCATGTTTTGAGAATTATGATATGACTTACACTTGTGTGGCACAAAGATATATGAGTTGCATGAGAATGATATTTGATTATGTCTGAATTATTAAATGGCATTAGTGTGCGAGTATGAGACATTGCCCGTTCTTATTTTTGCCTTATGAGTAAATCATAGTGAGATTTGTCTATGTACTTATGTTATGATGGCTTGAAAAGGGTGAGATAATTGTTCATGCTTATAGTTAAGGCAAAGCAGGAGTTGCTTTGCTATTGATCTACCATTGATAGATAAGTTGCATGTTTAGGGCGACTTCAAGGTAAAGGACTCCCTTGCACGAGGTCTAGGAAGTTCACTCGCTTTTATCTCACTGTGGTGATTCAAATGTTTTACAGGCCCTAAGCATGTCTAAGTCGTACCGTCACGTTCATTTTGGGGTGCCTATGGATCAAGATACTGAGGTGACCCTCTATCGGCTAAGGGCACATACGCTCGATACGAGAAGCATGTGACTATCATTTGGGTGGATGAGGGGTTGCTTAACCTACTACCACATAGGTTCAAAGCCTAGTATGTTTGGTTCAGAGGGGAGCGTTGGGGCACTCTCTGGGGATTTGATGGACTGTTAGGTCAGGGATCCAAGGGTGCTAGTTGGAACCCCATGGATAGGGATACCCTTGACGACGATGTCATTAACCCCGAGGTAGATCCAGATCTGGAGGTGGATATTGGGCCCAAGCCAGGGCTTTATAACCTAGACGCATAGGAGATACCACTCTTTTGAAGTCGTCTCGTAGATAGAGGTGCTAGGCCAATCCCCAAATCCTTTTTGGAAGTGTGTGTATGGCTAAACTTCATGAGGTGTAATTAAAGTTAATTTATATTGGCTAATGGATGTGTTAGAAAGACTTTGTTGATGTGTTCCTATCTATCCCTATTTGTTGGTTAGTTGAATTGTTTCTGCATCCACTTGCGTATATATAATCGATAATATGAATGGGTCGGCGACGCCTTTTAGGATGTCGCAAGCAAATGACCTAAGTGAAAGAGTAAACGAGGGTTGTCGCACGTCCGGAGTGGGTTGAGGTGTGACACAAGCCTTGCTAGCCTAGTGTGAGGTGGCCTTCGCAGCTTGGGTGGCCTCAAGCCAGCCTCACTAGAGGCTGGGCAAAGCTTGACCTCGTGGCCTCTGGCAAGGGCTCAAGCCTCACCAGTGGCTAGTGAGGCTTGCTAGAGTCGGTCGCCAGACCTTGCTGTAAGGGGGAAGAGAAGCAAAAAAGCCAAAAAAAGAAGAAGGAAAAGATAAAGGAAAAGGAAAAGGAGAAAGAAAGTAAAATAAAAATTTGAAAAATATTAAAATATTATAAAAAATTGTCTACCTTAGCGCCGGTTGTGCCACATCAGCCGATCGGCGTCCACGTAAGCAAAATCCGACCAAAATTAACTAGAATGACTAAATTGACACCAAATTAAGAAATTTAGGACTAAATTGGCATACTATTAAAATGTTTATAACTAAATTGGTATCAATAAAATATTTAGAATTAAATTGACACAATACAAAAAGTTAAGAATTTTTTTGACATTATCTAGTACGGAAGCATGTCATCATATTATCTCAGAAGAAGATGATCATTGCCTAGAAAATTGTATCGGCTGATAGGATAGCTTTATTAAATAGTTTCGCTTGATGTGACAGCATCCAAAGTCAACCGATCTTAAGATTCGGGACAAAAAATAATTAAATCTTGCCAACAAATGTCATTTTACGGCACTGAGAAGTTTTCGGTACTTGAAAATAATAGAAGAGAAGTTCTCAGGAAACCAAAATATGAAGCATTGCAAGAAAAAGCATAATCGTCAGAGGATGATCCATGCAAAATGCGCGCGGTCCATGCACTGAAACTAAAATACATGTATTACACTCGCAAGATTATCTATGTCATCTAAAAGAAGAGCTTAGATCTTAGAAGCATGTTTTTCAGGGAAATTAACCAGCGCCTTGCGAACGATAATTGACAAGATAAGAAGGAAAAGTTGCAGGTAACTTCTTTATTTTTAATTTATCTTAAGAAACAGATAAAAAGGGCATGATGCGCCAACATGGTATCGCCGCATAATTAACACTTATGTCCCAATCAGCCGAGAAAAAAATTGCACATACCCCAGAAAATAATAACCACAGAATTGATGTGGCGTTTAGTATATTTACGAGAAGTTTGCGAGGTTTGCGGGACGGCCGCGGGTCAAGGGATACAGGAGCTGACTTCGACGGCCGTGATGAGCGTCGCCAGCACATACGGCTTAATTTTTAATTCGCTTGATGAGGCATGGATCACGGCGCTAAAATTTTCTCCTCTTTTTACTCAATTATTTTTTGTTTGGTTTGGCTATCGCTGTTACATTTGCATTCTGTATTCTACAGTTCGCATTATATGGACTATTTCTGGTTAGTCCACGTCACCTTTGCTGTAGAAATTAGAGGGAAAAGTGCCAAAAAAGTCCTAAACCTTTTGTGTTTGTGCTAAAGAAGTCCTAAACCTTTTTTTGGTGCCAATTTAGTCATAAACCTTTTTATTTAGTGCCGATTTAGTCTTTTTCGGCTAATTTTGGCCGGATTTTGCTGATTGAATGCCGATCGGTGACGTGGCCTAATCGGTGCCGACGTAGACAATTTTTAATAATATTTTAATATTTTTGAATTTTTGAATTTTATTTATTTATTTATTTATTTTTATTTTTTCCTCCTCCCTTCGGCCGATGGCCGGACCACGGCGACCGGCCGGGCGATGGTTGGCGAGGCTCGTCGGCCACCTCGCCAGTGGCCGCGAGGGTGGCCTCGCACTAGGCGACGAGGGCGAGCCTCGCCGGTGTCGCCAAGGCTGCGATTCGGCGAGGTCGAGCCTCGCCGGCCATGGGCGAGGCTCGACCCTCGCCAAATCCGGCGCGAGGCAGCCTCCCGCTGGGCTGGCGAGACTCGCCCCGCCGGATTTGGCGAGGGTCAAGCCTCGCTCATGGCCGACGAGGCACGACCTCACCGAGATCCGGCGAGGGCGAGCCTCGGCGCCGCCTAGGCCGCGATTCGGCGAGGTCGAGCCTCGCCGGCCATGGGCGGGCGCATCTCCCCTCGGCGTTGGAGCCGGCTCGGCGGGAGGCCGCCTCGCGCCGAATTTGGCGAGGGTCGAGCCTCGCCCATGGCCGGCGAGGCTCTACCTCACCAAATTGTTAGCGGGCGGCGCGGCGAGGCTCGCCCCGCCGCCTAGCGCGAGGCCGCCCTTGTGGCCACCGGCAAGGTGGCTGGCGAGCCTCGCCGGCCGTTGCCTAGCCGGTTGCCGTGGTCCGGCCGGCGGCCGGAGGAGGAGGAGAGAAGAAAAAAAAAAAAGAAAAAAAAAAAAAAGAAAAAGAATAAAAAATTTTAAAAATATTAAAATATTATTAAAAATTGTCCACATCAACACCGATTAGGCTACGTTAGCCGGTCGGCATCCAGTCAAGAAATCCGGCCAAAATTGGCCGGAAATGACTAAATCGGCACTAAGTAAAAATGTTTAGGACTAAATTGGCATAAAAAAAAGGTTTAGGACTTTTTTGGCACTTATCCCGAAATTAGATGATTGAGCGACTTACTTGATCGTTGTTTTGAGTCCAACTTTGAAAATTGCCGGCCGCGTTGGTCTATTTCGGAATCACAAAGATGCTTACGGTCCAAAGCATTTTATTATTATTATTATTATTATGGAACACTTTAGGTGGCTGGAATTATCGCCAACGCGAGGCTTAGAGACAAAAGCATAAGTTGGCACCATTATCGAAGGGCACCGAGTACGCAATCATCAGTATAAATTAGGTCTTGATTGGCCAAAACATAAAGGGGGATTATTCCCAACCCAACCACGGAAATGGGGTCACGTTATTTTAAAGAAAATAGAAAGTTGAAAAAAGAACTTAAATTCGTGAATCACCGGGTGAACATGGGAATTGATTCTTCCAAAAGCGCGCGCCTCGTTGGTTCCACTCGTAATGATTCAATTAGTTTGCATGGAATCTAGGGTCGATCGAACTATTTGTGAACTCCGACGCCACGAATTTTATCGACGTTGAATAAAAACGGAAGGACTGATCCTTTCCCTCCAATTAGCCCTTTTCCCAACACTGCAACCGTATCTTCAGGTAATTACTGGAAACAAAGCATAAAACTGTCCATTTTTATTTATTTTTTTTGGTAAAAAGTAAGAATATATTGACATTTAAACCAAGAAGCTATATGCGAAAAAAAAAAAAAACCAAGAAGCTATACAGCTGTACAGCAAGGGGACTTGGCACCAAAAAAACTTACACTCATGATGACATACAAGTCAAAAACGAGTGGATTGGTGTCGAGAAAGAGAAGCTACAACCAGCAAAAGAACAGCAACAAAGCCGCCAACCAGCAGCAAAGAAAACAGCCAAAACAGCGGCCACCAACAAAAGGGAGGGAAAACCAGCCACCAAAGCAGAGGTAACCCTCACAACAAACAAGTCAAGGACTCTTAGTGTCTTAACTGTCCATTTGTTCTCTCCTAAAATAAAAGAAGAGCTATTGTCGTACTCTTAGTGTCTTAACTGCATTTCTTATGTTTTTTTTTACCCTCTTTCAAACATATACACATTGTGCATTATTCAACACACTCTGGGACGCTTGGGGCGCTTTGGAGGTTCACGAGCGAGTAGTAAGCTCCGGTCGGACCCTTAGCCAACAAGGAAGAGTGGCTCCCCTTCTCCACCACCTTCCCTTTGTCTAGCACGGCGATCACGTCACACCCTTGTATGGTACTCAATCTATGGGCCACCACCAACGTGGTTCGTCCAACCATTAAGCGCTCCAGCGCGTTCTGCACCACCTTCTCCGACTGGCTGTCAAGTGCACTAGTCGCCTCATCGAGCAACAACAACGCCGGGTTTCGCAGGATGGCTCTCGCTATGGCTACTCTCTGCTTTTGCCCGCCGGAGAGCTGGATTCCTCTGTCCCCGCACCACGTGTCATATCCGTCCTTTAAAGCCACAATGAAGTCGTGAGCATTTGCGGCCCGTGCAGCCTCGATGATTTCCGTTTCACTCATCTCGTGCGATATTCCATAGACAATGTTCTCTCTTATTGTGCCGGCGAATAGAGCTGGTTCCTGACTAACCAATGCTATGTGCTTCCGTAAGGCCCTGAGGTGGTATGACCTCAGATCTCGTCCATCGATTTTTATAGTGCCTCTGATTGGATCATAGAATCTTTCGATCAAGCCAATGAGGGTTGATTTTCCAGATCCGCTCTGTCCAACTAAGGCGGTCGATTTCCCCGCTTCAATTTTGAATGAGAAGTCCTTTAAGATGATGACATCCAGCCTTTCTGGGTATGCAAAATCTACCCTGCAAAACTCTACATGGCCTGTAATTTTTTTTGGTTGGTAACCTTCCGTGCCTTCGGGTTCTATTCTAGTATACCGGTCCAATATGGCGAACACGGACCCAACTGTGTCTGAGCCCTTGGCAAGGTCTGTGGTCATGCTTCCGGCGTCCGCAATCACTTTGCCTGTGGTGATCAAAATCATGAACGTCTCGAAGAGCGCACTTGATGTGATTTTCCCTTGAGATATCAACTTGCCTCCGTACCAGAAATCTAAAGCCCAAACGCACTTTGTAAAGAATTGCGAGGCAGCTAGTCCAATGCCAGCATACCACGACTGCCGGATGCTCTCTCGTTCTGGGGCTTCCTGGGCTTTCTCAAGCATTTTGAGGATGCGCTCTTGGGAAGAGAACGAAGTGATGGTTCGGTGGTTGGAGACAGCGTCTGCCGCGAGCTTGCTACTTTCCTCTTGAGCCTTGATGGCCTTCTGAGACATGGTCTTTAGTAGCACTCGTCTCATGTAGAAGGAGACTATAATAAGGGGTTGCGCAGCTATCACTACGAGGGCAAGTCTCCAGGCGATGATCAGACCCATGGTGAATGCAATTATTATAGCCGAGCATGTCTGCACGATAAGAGCCATTCGGTCACCCACCAAAGATCTCACCTGCACAGAAATGTCGAAGCAGCATTAGCCATTAATACGAGGCCATTCCCCTAGATGTAATTGTCAATGCAGCGTGTTGGAGATATAGAGGACTAGAATGAGCGAAGTGCGGTGAGGAACAGTACTTACCACATTGGCATCATTAGCGAGTCTAGAACAAACCGAACCGCTGCTGTTCTGATCTTGATCAAACCATCCCACTTCGAAAGTCAGGATTTTAGAGAGCATCTTCTCTCGGACCCTCTTAGTCAAGTACTCCCCCATGAAAGCGAAATTGTAGTGCTGGATCACATTGACTGCGAGCGAGAACACAGCCAAACCCAGAAAGCAGAATGCATAAATCCTTATCTTTGCTTTAATCTCCTCGTGGTCTTTCAAAAAATAAACTGAGATCATCGACCCCATGGCAAAAGAATACACCGGTTGAACTGCGCCAAAGAAGACGGCGCCGATGCACCCCAGGGTGGCTTGTTTCCACTCCGGCATGTTCAAAGCTATCAATCTTCGGAAAGATGGAATGGGGATCTTCTGATCATCCGAACCAACCGCTGCCATTGACCTCGCTGAGCTGGAGCGACTCACCTTAGATAGGCTATGGCGGCCACTGGTACTATATCCATCCGTGCTTAATATGGAAGACGTGATTTGGTTCTCGGGTTTCTCAACTTGATCTGTTGGCTTCTGTTTCTCTGATTTCTGAAGATTGACCAAGGAGGTGTAGAGGCCGTCTTCATTCTGGATGAGCTCTTCATGATTGCCAGTCTCTATCACTTGCCCATTCTGAATGACAGCGATATTGTTGGCATGTCGTACAGTAGATAGCCGGTGAGCAATGATGATCGTTGTACGACCAATAGAAGCTCGATTGAGTGCGTCTTGGACGACTTTTTCCGATCCAGAATCTAATGCGCTTGTTGCTTCATCTAGGAGGAGGATTCTGGGTGCTTTAATAATTGCTCGCGCGATCGCTATTCTCTGCTTCTGCCCTCCTGACAGTTGGATGCCTCTTTCCCCTACCTGCGGTGACAAATGTAAGCTCGTGTACTTTCACATGGTTTATGTAACACAATAGATAGATGCAAGATTCTCCCTATCAAAAACCTTTGGTACGTCGTTGGTATGGAACTGGAGTGAGCAGGCACTTAATGCATTGAAAATATATACAATTTGAGAAAAGAGAAGGATCGGACCTGCGTATCGTACCCCTGAGGCAACTGACTGATGAAGTTATGAGCATTGGAAGCCTTGGCAGATTCGATCACCTCCTTCATCTCGGCATTCTCCTTTCCAAAGAGTATGTTCTCCTTTATGCTAGTCGCAAAGAGTGTCGGCTCTTGGCTCACTAGTCCCATTTGTGATCTAAGCCATTTAATTTGCAGCTTATTAATGGCAATCCCATCCAGGAGTATTTGTCCGCTAAGTGGGTCATAGAACCTCTGCAGGAGCGATATCACTGTGGATTTTCCGGAGCCACTGCCACCAACCAAAGCTAGAGTCTTTCCTGATGGGATTGCGAGAGAGAAGTCTCCGAAGATGATGTTTTCGGGTCTCGACGGATATGCAAACTTGATGTGTCTAAATTCGATATTTCCTTCCAAATTCGGTATGGTCTCCCCCTCCATATTCTCTGGATCAATCAGGGGCACTCTCTTTATCACTTCCTCTATACGCTCGCCTGCTGAACACGCTTCTGAGAAGTACTTGAGGTTGGATAAACCAGCACCCAATGCCCTAATATCACATAAGATAATACCAAACAAGTAAGGGTCAATTGCTTCCAGGACAAGGCGATTTCCTGAATCTTAAAGCAGCTTAGGCACAGGACTACTTTTCAGGTTTGTTGAATGTATTATCAGCAAAAGTGCAAGTTAAAATCAAAACTTTAAAAGAAAGCTGGACGCCACTTACACTCCGCCAAAAGTAATGGCCATGCCAACAACATAAACCGTTCCGCCTTTATAACCATGGTACATGACCATCCTACTTCCGTAATATGCAATGAAAGACCAAATGGCAAACACGATACTGTTGCTTCCCATCGCCAAGCCTTTGGCCAAGCCCTGCCTCAGCCCCAACTTCACGGAGCCTTCAAGAGCTTTAGAAAACGCAGAAAGTGTTTTGCTCTCACCGGCAAAGGCATATACTGTTCTGATGGAAGAAAGCGCCTGTTCTGCAATTGTGCCAGCCTTATTGTACTCTTCCCTTATCTTTCTCGCAATTATTATAAGAGTCCTCCCATATATCATGCCCGGAATGATGAGAAGCGCAGCAAAGGGGAAACCAACTATCGCCAGTCTCCACAACATGATGAATGCCGCTATGTAGGTCCCAACAAACAGCGATACGTTGACAAGAAAATTGGGAACCTATAATTTCAATTTAGTAAGACTTAGCTAATATGCCAGGAATCAGAAATCACAAATGAAACATGAAATAACCGAGAGACTAAGATTCTGGATTAAGGACCTTCTCGCTTAGGACGTCCTGAATCACAAGACTATCGCTGGATACACTGGTGACGATATCGGACGTGCTCGTCACATGCATATCAAAATAGGTCACGTCCTGCCTGAGCACAGCTCTCAAGTATCTGGCTCTCATTTTTGCCGCTTGCCTCTCACTAGTCCTGGTCCAACAATACCCTTCTGAAAATGATCATCATCACCGGCATGGTCAGAAAATATTAGGCGAGTCCTACAAGCTTTTCCACCCTAGAACAATCACAAGAGTTTCTACATGTATGAAAGCCACCTCCTCCAACATGGTGGGTGCGTAATAAATGCCTGAAAGGATGTACTAGTACTCACAAAATCTCAACTTTAATCCAATTTTCAACTCTTGCCAAGATAAACAAAAGAACCCAAAAGGGAACAAGAGAAACGGCGTGACCCACCTAGAAAACAAGCAACCACCAATCCACAGGCGATGTACAAGAGATTCAGTGCATTCTGCGGAAACACTACCCAGAGTGAGGGAAACAGATATTCACTATTGCCTAGTTACGAGCTCAGAGAGAGATGGTTGTGCGTACCTTGTTGATGCTCTGACGAAACGATGCGTGATCCATAGAAGTTGCAGAGCCGATGTCGTTCATGAGCTGACTACTGACAAAGAGCACGAGGGGAGTGGAGAAGCCATCGGCGACAGTTCCGAAGAAGCCAAGACCCATCAAGCACTTGTCCACTCCATCTGCGTGCATGAATATGGAGCCTATTGACGACCAGCCCTTCTTCTTCTTCTCCTTCTCCTTCTCCTTCTCCTCCGCCACGTTGCTCTGTCTCTCATTTCCCATTTCTGTTTTCCCAAGTTCCCTTTCAGGAACAGCAACGTAAAGCTTCTCAACCCTTACATCCGTTGATCGAAATGTTGCTTTGCTTGTCACATTTTAGAATGACAATGAAGGATGAGATCAGAACCGAAGCTAAAGGGGCTGGTGGTGTCTCCTATTGGCCAAGAGCAACCATTATTTATATAGCCTACACGTGGTGAGGGAAGATTGATTAAACTGTATCAGTATCAGTTGATATCCTGACAGCATCAAAAGTCAGCTGATCTTAAGATTCGGGACAAAAGACGCCAACAAATGTCATTTTACGGCAGTAAGTAGTTTTAGGCACTTAAAAATAGTAAAAGAGAATTACTCAGAAAATCAAAATGAGAAGTAAGCATTGCAAGAAAAAGCATAATTATCAAATGATCTATGCTCAATCCGCACGGTCCATACACAAAATGTATTTGGACCATCAAATAATACATGTATTACACTCGCAAGGTTATCCATCGCATCTAATAGAAGTTAGATCTTCAAAGCACGTTTTTAAGGGAAATTGACGAGCGCCCTAAGGGCAATAATTGGCAAGATTAGAAGGAACAATCACGGGTGACTTCTTTATTCTTAGTTTTATCGTAAGAAATGGATAAAAATGGCGTGATGCACCGACGTGGTATCACTGGTTAATTGCTACTTTTATCCAGATCGGGCAATAAAAAATTGTATGTACCCAGAATATAAAAACCACAGAATTGATGTAGCTTATCAGCATATCATGGTAGGAGAAGTTGCAAGGCATGCGGCACAACCGCAGGTCAAGGGATGCGAGAGTTACTTCACCGTCGGTGCTTAGGCGTCACCAGTGACGCTTAATCGAGGCCCTTCCTTTTTTTATTTCTCCAGCGCATTCGGCTTAATTTTTAATTCGCCGGGTTACGCACGGATCACTACTCTAAAATATTATGTTTCTAGCCAATTGCGGTAAGAGAAAGTCTTAGTATCGTGATAAGTTTCGAAACTTTCAATGCATTTATCTCTCTATTTTTTTTAAATTTTTTAATTTTTTTGGTTCTTATCGTTATTATATTTGCATTCTGTATTTACAGTTCGCTTGTTGTAGAACTGTTTTTGGTAGCCCATATCAGCCTGCTCTAGAATCTAGATGGAAGGGGGAGGTTCTTGAAAGTTAGTTAAATTCCAACTTTGAAAATTGCAGGACAGTCAAGAAATTTTTCACTATATGATTTGAGATCAAAGTATGCGTGGGTTGACGTATAATCTGTCGTGAGTAAAACACCGAGGTGATCTCTTTCGGAATCAGAATAGATGCTTACGGTCCATGGCATTTTATTATTATTATTATTATTATTATTATGGAATACGTTAGTGGTTAGGCTAATGAACAAAAGAATAAGTTAGTGGTGTGTCTTGATTAAGGCAGTTGGTGCAGTGATTCTTACTGAATCTTGAGGATGGTTCTCTCCTTACATGAGGGCGTTTTGTATCTATTCGCCGGTTGTTCATGCCGTGCTTTTCTTTTCTAATTGTTAGTGGATTGCCACAGTTATGGCTTTTTTATCCAGCATCATTTCACTCATTATGATCCGTTGTTTTGAGTGTGGGTTTTGATGCCGTGATCTTTTTATTCACTTGATCTTTTCTCAATATATTAATTACCTTTCACCATAAAAAAAAGAATAAGTTAGTGCTAACACAGTTGAAGGGAACGAGTATGCACTCGTTATTTTAAATTAGATCTTGTTTGGCCAAAGCTAAGAGGGGTTCAGCCCATGGAATACTTTTGAATGGACCCCATTCCGAACCCCACTATGGAATTAGCATCGCATGATTTTGAAGAAAACAGGAAGTTAAAAAACCTTAAATTCGTGAATGACCCAACAGAATTAGTAATGAAACTGAAAGTCCGAGTGAACATGGGGATTGATTCTTCCAAAAGTGCACGCCTTGTTCGTTCCGCTCGTAACATTATAATTAGTTCGCATGGAATCCACAGTCGATCAAACTAATTGTGAATTCTGACGCGACGAATTTTACTGACCTGGAAGAAAGACGGGACGACTGATCCTTTCTCCTCCAATTTGCCCTTCTCCAAAATTGCAATCGCATCTTCAGGTCATTACAGGAAACAAACCATAAACCTGTCCTTCTATTCTTTTTTTTTTTTTTTTTTTTTTTTTTTTTGTGATCGAAAGTAATGCTTTCATTCATTCTTTAAAAGGAGAATTACATGGAAAGAATAAAACCTGTCCTTCTATTCTCTCACTTGAGAAGTAAAGGGAGCTATCATCGTACTCTTAGTGCCTCAGCTACAGTTCCCGTGTTTTATTTTTTTTTACCCTCTTTTTGAACAGATTCACGTTGTGCATTATTCAAAACATTCTGGGACGCTCGGCACGTTCTGGAGGTTCACAAGTGAGTAGTAAGCTCCGGTTGGACCCTTAGCCAACAAGGAAGAGTGACTCCCCGTCTCCACCACTTTCCCTTTGTCTAGCACGGCAATCACATCGCACCTTTGTATGGTACTCAACCTATGTGCCACTACTAGCGTGGTTCGTCCAACCATTAAGCGTTCCAACGCGTTCTGCACCTCCTTCTCTGATTGGCTGTCGAGCGCACTAGTCGCCTCATCGAGCAACAACAGTGTCGGGTTTCGCAGTATGGCTCTTGCAATGGCGACTCTCTGCTTTTGCCCCCCCGAGAGCTGGACCCCTTTGTCCCCACACCATGTGTTGTATCCATCCTTTAATGTCTCAATGAAGTCGTGAGCATTTGCAGCCCGAGTAGCCTCAACGATTTCCGTTTCACTCATCTCGCGTGATATTCCATAGACAATGTTCTCTCTTATTGTGCCGGCGAATAGAGTTGGTTCCTGACTAACCAATGCTATGTGCTTCCGTAAGTCCCTGAGGTGGTATGACCGCAGATCTCGTCCATCGATTTTTACCGTGCCTCTGATTGGATCGTAAAATCTTTCGATCAAGCAAATGAGGGTCGATTTTCCAGATCCACTATGTCCGACTAAGGCGGTCGATTTCCCCGCTTCGATTTTGAATGAGAAGTCCTTTAAGATGATGAAATCCAGCCTTTCCGGGTATGCAAAATCTACCCTGCAAAACTCTACGTGGCCTGTAATTTTTTTGGTCGGTAACCTTCCATGCCTTCGGGTTCTATTCTAGTCTGCCGGTCCAATATGGCAAACACGGACCCAACCGTGTCTGAGCCCTTGGCAATGTCTGTGGTCACGCTTCCGGCGTCCGCAATCACTTTGCCTGTGCTGATCAAGATCATGAACGTCTCGAAGAGCGCTTTTGATGTGATTTGCTCGTGAGATATCAACTTGCCTCCGTACCAGAAATTTAAAGCCCAAACGCACTTCATGAAGAATTGCGAGGTGGCTAGTCCGATACCAGCATACCACGACTGCCGGATGCTCTCTCGTTCCGGGGCTTCCTGGGCTTTCTCAAGCATTTTGAGGATGCGCTCTTGGGAAGAGAACGAAGTGATGGTTCGGTGGTTGGAGACTGTGTCGGCTGCGAGCTTGCTACTTTCCTCTTGAGCCTTGATGGCCTTCTGAGACATGCTCTTTAGTAGCACTCGTCTCATGTAGTAGGAGAATATAATAAAGGGTTGCGCAGCTATTACTACGAGGGCGAGTCTCCAGGCGATGATCAGACCCATGGTGAACGCAATTATTATAGCCGAGCATGTCTGCACGATAAGAGCCATTCGGTCACCCACCAAAGATCTCACCTGCACAGATATGTCGAAGCAGCATAAGTCATCAATACGAGGCCATTCCCCTAGATGTAATTGTCAATGCAGCGAGTTGAAGATATAGAGGACTAGAATGAGTGAAGTGCGGGAAGGAACAGTACTTACCACATTGGCATCTTTAGCGAGTCTAGAACAAACCGAACCGCTGGAGTTCTGATCTTGATCGAACCATCCGACTTCGAAAGTCAGGATTTTAGAGAGCATCTTCTCTCGGACCCTCTTAGTCAAGTACTCCCCCATAAAAGCGAAATTGTAATGCTGGATCACATTGACTGCGAGCGATAACACAGCCAAACCCAAAAAGCAGAATGCATAAATCCTTATCTTTGCTTTAATCTCCTCGTGGTCTTTCAAAAAATAAACTGAGATCATCGACCCCATGGCAAAAGCATACACCGGTTGAACTGCACCATATAAGACAGCGCCGATGCACCCCAGGGTGGCTTGTTTCCACTCCGGCATGTTCAAAGCTATCAATCTACGGAAAGATGGAATGGGGATCTTCTGATCATCCGAACCAACCGCTGCCATTGACCTCGCTGAGCTGGAGCGACTCACCTTAGATAGGCTATGGTGGCTACTAGTACTATATCCATCCGTACTTAATATGGAAGACGTGATTTGGTTCTCGGGTTTCTCAACTTGATCCGTCGGTTTCTGTTTCTCTGATTTCTGAAGATTGACCAAGGAGGTGTAGAGGCCGTCTTCATTCTGGATGAGCTCTTCATGATTGCCAGTCTCTATCACTTGCCCATCCTGAATGACGACGATATTATTGGCATGTCGTATGGTGGATAGCCGGTGAGCAATGATGATCGTTGTACGACCGATGGAAGCTCGATCGAGTGCGTCTTGGACGATTTTCTCCGATTCAGAATCTAACGCGCTCGTCGCTTCATCTAGGAGGAGGATTCTGGGTGCTTTAATAATTGCTCGCGCGATCGCTATTCTCTGCTTCTGCCCTCCTGACAATTGGATGCCTCTTTCCCCTACCTGCGGTGACAAATGTAAGCTCATGTACTTTCACATGGTTTACGTAACACAATAATAGATAGATGCAAGATTCTCCCTATCAAAAACCTTTGGTACGTCGTTGGTATGGAACTGGAGTGAGCAGGCACTTAATGCATTGAAAATATATACAATTTGAGAAAAGAGAAGGATCGGACCTGCGTATCGTACCCCTGAGGCAACTGACTGATGAAATTATGAGCATTGGAAGCCTCGGCAGCTTCGATCACCTCCATCATCTCGGCATTCTCCTTTCCAAAGAGTATGTTCTCCTTTATGCTAGTCGCAAAGAGTGTCGGCTCTTGGCTCACTAGTCCCATTTGCGATCTAAGCCATTTAATTTGCAGCTTATTAATGGCAATCCCATCAAGGAGTATTTGTCCGCTAAGTGGGTCATAGAACCTCTGCAGGAGCGATATCACTGTGGATTTTCCGGAGCCACTGCCACCAACCAAAGCTAGAGTCTTTCCTGATGGGATCACGAGAGAGAAGTCTCCGAAGATGATGTTTTCTGGTCTCGACGGATATGCAAACTCGATGTGTCTAAATTCGATATTTCCTTCCAAATTCGGTATGGTCTCCCCCTCCATATTCTCTGGATCAATCAGGGGCACTCTCTTTATCACTTCCTCTATATGCTCGCCTGCTGAACATGCTTCTGAGAAGTACTTGAGGTTGGATAAACCAGCACCCAATGCCCTAATATCACATAAGAAAATACCAAACAAGTAAGGGTCAATTGCTTCTAGGACAAGGCGATTTCCTGAATCTTAAAGCAGCTTAGGCACAGGACTACTTTTCAGGTTTGTTGAATGTATTATCAGCAAAAGTGCAAGTTAAAATCAAAACTTTAAAAGAAAGCTGGACGCCACTTACACTCCGCCAAAAGTAATGGCCGTGCCAACAACATAAACCGTTCCACCTTTATAACCATGGTACATGACCATCCTACTTCCGTAATATGCCATGAAAGACCAAATGGCAAACACGATACCGTTGCTTCCGATTGCCAAGCCTTTGGCCAAGCCCTGCCTCAGCCCCAATTTCACGGAGCCTTCAAGAGCTTTAGAAAACTCGGAAAGTGTTTTGCCCTCACCAACGAAGGCATATACTGTTCTGATGGAAGAAACTGCCTGTTCTGCGATTGTACCGGCCTTGCTATACTCTTCCCTTATCTTTCTTGCAATTATTATAAGAGTCCTCCCATATATCATGCCCGGAATGATGAGAAACGTAACAAAGGGCAACCCAACTATGGCCAGTCTCCACAACATTACGAATGCCGCTATATAGCTCCCGACAAACAGCGATACGTTGACAAGAAAATTAGGGACCTATAGTTTCAATGTAGTCAAACTTAGCTAATACGCCGGGAATCAAAAGTCATAAACGAAACATTAAAATGACACAGAGATTAAGATTCTGAATTGGGGACCTTCTCGCTCAGGACGTCCTGAATCACGAGACTGTCGCTGGATACACTGGTGACGATATCGGACGTGCTCGTCACATGCATATCGAAGTAGGTCACGTCTTGCCTGAGCACAGCTCTCAAGTATCTGGCTCTCATTCTCGCCGCTTGCCTCTCACCAGTCCTGGTCCAACAGTACCCTTCTGAATATCATCATCATCACCAGCACGATCAGAAAATATTAGGCCAGTCCTACAAGTATTTCCAGCCGAGAACACTCACAAGAATTTCTACATGGATGAAAGCAACCTCCTCCAAAATGGTGGGTACATAATAAATGCCATTGACAGGAGATGTGCCAGTACTCACAAAATCTCAACTTAAATCCAAATTCCTACCCTTGCCGAGATTAAAAAAAAAAAAAAAGAAAGGAAAAAAGCCACAAAAAATCCCAAACTTTGTCCAATGTGACAAATTTACCTCAAACTTTTTTTTTGTGACACAAAAAACCCTAAGCTTGTATTTGTGTGACATATTACTTTAAATTATAGGGTATTTTCGTCTTTTACTTCTTTCTTTTCTTCTCTTCCCTCTACCGGCCATGACATAAGAAAGCTGGACTTAGGTAGAGGTGGCAATATGGGTCATAAACCCGTATTATGACCCATTTTTAGTTAAATGGGTCATATATGGGTCAAGTTAGTCAAATATAGGTCAAAAATGGGTTTGAGAAAGTAAAGCATAAAAATAAATGGGTTTAAATGGATTATTACTAATAACCCATTTAGACCCACTTTCAACCCATGGGCCATGGCCTTCTTTAATTTTATAAAATATATATATATATTTTTATAAAAAATCAAAATTATAATTATTTTTTATAGTTCAATTTTTTTTTTTTTTCTTTCTTTTCTTCATCCCTTAGCCAATCGCCGGCGGGCGACGATCGGCCGCCGGTCGACGGCTAGGTGCGGCTCGAGCTAGGCGAGGCTCGAGCTGAGATCAAGCGGGCGTCGGGCGGGCTCCTCGACCTCGCGAGGCCAAGGGCGAGATTGAGCTCGAGCCTCGCCAAATCCCGATGCCGGCGAGCTCGCCGATCTCCCCATATCCGGCGAGGCTCGGCTCGCCGATGACGGGTGCGAGGCTCGACCTCGCTCGGCGGGTGTTGGGAGGATCTCACCAAATCCCTCGAGGCTTGGCCTCGCCGCGACTAGTGAGGCTTGAGCTCGACGGCGTCGGGCGAGGCTCGAGCTCGAGCTCGCCGGCGTTGGGTGGCGCCTGGCCTCGCCGGTTCGGCGAGTTCGAGCCCCGCCCGACGTCGGCCGAGCTCGATCTCGCTTGTGGCCGGCCGTCGTCGTGGCCGGCGGCCGGTCGAAGAAAAAAAAAAAAAGAGAAAAGAGAAAAAGAAAAATAATTATTAAAAATTTATTTTAAAAATAAAATATAGAAATTATATTTTAAAAATTTTAAAAATTAAAAATTATATTTAAAAAAAATAAAAATTCAATTTTTTAAAAATATTGTAAAAAGAATTATAAAATTTTTCATTAAATTTGTATTGCATAAAAATTGTTAAAAAATTTGTATTGCATAAAAATGAGCTTTTTTAGGTTTAGTTAAAAAAATTTCATGTTGCGTTTTTAGTTATTCAATGGTATGTTCACTTCAAATAAGAGAAGCATGTGCATAGTCTAATTCTTTATAAATATTTCAATTTATAGGTTTTTTTTTTTAAACTTTATTTTATTTTATTTACTATTTTGAATTTAATTTGAAGTTTTAATCCAATTAGCATATAGTAGAAATGGGTTTTCTTAGAATATTAATAGGTTTTAGCAATATGGGTCGGGTCGAGTATGGGTCGGGTATGGGTCGGGTCGGGTATGGGTCACTAGATTTACACTATAAGAATATGGGTCAAAACGGGTTAAATGGGTCAAATATGGGTTGACCCATTTTTGACCCGACCCATACCCGACCCGACCCACCCATTTGCCACCTCTAGACTTAGGTGAGGGTGGCCCTTGTTGGCATCAGGCGAGGGTTGCCCTCGCTAGATGCTAGATTTGGCAAGGGCAATCCTCGCCCGACGCAGGTGAGGGCGGCCCTCGCCAAATCCCTCGCCCGACGTAGGCAAGGGTGGCTCGATGCCAGGTGAGGGCGGGCCCGACGCTGGCGTCAGGCGAGGGGTGCCAGATTTGGCGAGGGCACCCCTTGTTCGACACAAGTGAGGGCGGCCAAGGCTTGGCGAGGGCTGCCTTGCTTGGGCTAGCGAGGGCAACATCCAAGCGAGGGCCACCCTCGCCCGATGCCGACAAGGGCCACCCTCGCTTGAGTCCGGCTTCCCTCCACCATGGCTAGCGAAGGGAAGAGAGAAGAAGAAAAAAAGGAAAAAAAAGGCGAAAAAAAAGACGAAAATGCCCTTGGCCATAGAGTTTGGGTAAATATGTCACGGTTAGCAAAGTTTGGGGTTTTTTATGTCACAAAAAAAGTTTGAGGTAAATGTATCACTTTGGGCAAAATTTTGGGTTTTTGATGGCTTTTTCCAAAAAAAAAAAAAAAAAAACCATAAGGGAAAAGAAAAATGGCGTGACCCACCTAGAAAACAAGCAAATGACAATCCACAGGCGATGTACAAGAGAACCAGTGCATTCTGCAGAAATACAACCCAGAGTGAGGGAACCAATATTCACTATTGCCTAGTTACAACCTCAGAGAGAGACGGTTGTGT
The DNA here is from genome assembly GCA_014182565.1 of Eucalyptus marginata. Taxonomy (NCBI): domain Eukaryota; kingdom Viridiplantae; phylum Streptophyta; class Magnoliopsida; order Myrtales; family Myrtaceae; genus Eucalyptus; species Eucalyptus marginata. The sequence goes on from CM024593.1 coordinate 28,566,845, forward strand.
GTACCTTGTTTATGCTGTGACGAAATGAAGCGGGATCCATAGAAGATGCAGAGCCGATGTTGTTCATGAGCTGACTAGCGACGAAGAGAATGAGGGGAGTGGAGAAGCCATCGGCGATGGCTCCAAAGAAGCCGAGACCCATCAAGCACTTGTCCACTCCATCTGCGTGCATGAATATGGAGCCTATTGACGACCACACCTTCTTCTTCTTCTTCATCTTCTTTGCCTCCGCTACATTGCTCTGTCTCTCATTTCCCATTTCTATTCCCAAGTTTCCTTTCAGGAACAGCAACGTATAGCTTCTGAACTCTTACTTCCGTTGATCGAAACGCTGCTTTGCTTGTCACGTTTTAGAATGACAATGAAGGATAAGATTAGAACCGAAGCTAAAGGGGCTGGTGGTGTCTCCTCTGGCCAAGAGCAACCTTTATATAGCCTACTTGTGTAGAGGGAAGATTGATTAAATTGTATAGGTTGGTATCCTAACAGCTTAAAAAGTCAGCTGATCTTAAGTTCTAGGTATTAAAAAAAAATAAAGGAAAAGTACTTAGAAAATCAATATAAGAAGTAAGCATTGCAACAAAAATCATAATTATCAAATGATCCATGCTCAATCAGCGCGGTCCATACGCTAGAACTTAAAATGTATTTGGACCATCAAATAATACACGTATTACACTGGCAAGATCATCTATCGCATTTAATAGAAGAAGTCAGATCTTCAAAGCACGTTTTTAAGGGAAATTGACGAGCACGCTAAGAGTGATAATCGGCCAGATTAGAAGGAAAAATCACAGGTAACTTCTTTATTCTTAGTTTTATCGTAAGAAACAGATAAAAACAGTGTGAGCGCCAATATGATGTCACCGGTTTATTACTACTGGTATCCCAATCGGGCAATAAAAAATTGCGCGTGCTCAGAAAATGAAAGCCACAGAATTGATGTAGTTGATTAATATAATATATCATGGCAGGAGAAGTTGCGAGGTATTCGGGACAACCGCAGGTCAAGGGATGTAAGAGGGTTTTTTTTTTTTTTGTTTTTTCATCAGTCGAAAGGGGATGTAAGAGTTTTTTTTTAGTCGAAAGGCGTCACCGGTGACGCTTAATCGAGGCCCTTCCTTTTTTCTTTTTCCTCCAGCGTAAACGGCTTAATTTTTAATTCGCTTGATCACGCATGGACTAAAATATTCTCCTCTTTTTACCTAATTTTAAGGGACAAGTGTGTCACAAAAGTACAATTAACAATTTTGACTAAAAAACTTATTAAGTTAGTGCAAATTTTAACACTTAATAAATGGAAAATGCTAAAGAGTTTTAGGACTCGTGTGTATTAACCGTACTTTTAGAAGTTTTAGGGTGCATTTGTTTCGTTAAAAACTCAATAATAAAAGAAATACTTTCCAAGAAAGTATTTTCTAAGAATATATTTTGTTTTCTTTTGGTGATGTATAATTGAAAATGTTTTTGGCTGTTTGGATCCCATTAAAAATGATTTCATGCTCCATCGTAAAAAAAAAAAAATCGAATTTTTAATTATTCTTGTTTTTTATTTACTTTTATTTTCTGTTTTTTATTTTATTTTATTTTTTTTTATTTCTTTTTTCGTTTTCCCCTTTCTTCTTCTCCTCCTCCACTCCTCTAATGTGCCATCCCTTCTACTTCCTCTAGTGATTCATCCTTAGCTAGCTTATGAGCTCGAGCCTCGCCGCTCGAGGCCGCGAGCTCGCCAACTCGCCGCCAGAGGCTAGGAACTCGCTCGGTCTGGCAAGACTTGAGCCTTCCCCCCGAAGGCCATGAGCTCGCCCGATTTGGCGAGGCTTGAGGCTCATCAGCCTCGGGCAAGCTCGAGCCTCGTTGTCGGAGGTCGTGAGCTCACCCGACGTTGGCAACATGTGGTAAAGAAGCAAAAAGAAAGAAAAAGGAAGAAAAGAAAAAGAAGAAAAAAAAAAAAGAAAAGAAAAATATAAAATAAAATAAAAATTGATTTTTTTAGAAAATAAAAAATAAAATTCAAATTTTTTTAAATATATATTTTTATAAGAATAGTTGTTTGTAAACCAAGCACCAAATCTAAGCTTTGGTAGATTCGAAAAACGTTTTCCAGTTCTTTCAAAGGAGAAATCATTTTCTTGAATTTAAACTTTCCTAAGAAAACTTTTTTTTATTAGGAAAACATTTTCCATTGACTCATTTTCTTGAGCAAACCAAATGCCGAAAAAGAGGAAAATGTTTTCCTTAAAAATGTATTTCACGAAACAAACACACCCTTAGTACTAAATTGCACTTTTATGATAACTTTTAGGATTTAATTATACTTTTTGAAAGTCTTAGTATCCAATTGCGATAAGTTTTAAAACTTTCAATGTATTTATCTTTTTTTTCTTATTGTTATTATATTTGCATTTTGTATTTGTTGACACCTAAATTTTGGCGATTTAGTTTATTTATTTATTGCATAGAAAATTAAGGGTTAATTTTATTAATTGCATAGCATATAGATTTAGTTTGCATTTTATTGGACCGGTAGCGAATGAGTTCAAATTAGATGGACCAGGCCCATGAAACGAGCAAGTCGGCCCAAGCCCATATTTTTAATGATTGAAAATTATCTCGTGAAAAATGGGAATTTGAAATTTTTGAGATGCGATTGGATTTTTTTAGAATATCTTTGGATAAGGCAGATGTGTGAAAAGATATTGCAATATATTTTTGCAAGATTTGGATTTAAGGAAAAATTCTATCGTAATCTTGAGTCCTTATCAATATGTGACAAAATTGGTGAAAAAATATTACGGATATGGATTCGAAGAAGAAATTGAGATCATAATTTTTCACCTATAAAAGAAAACTCATGTTCTCCACGGTGGGGATCGGCAATCATAATCTCAGAGCTCACTTGAGGGACACACATGAGAAAGAGAGAGGAGGGTTCTCTCGGCCAAGCCATCATACAGCTCTCCACCTTGCCGTCATTGCTGCTCATGTTGCCCCTCTGCCGTGGAGTCTGGCTACGATGAGCATCTACTACCTCCGTTTCAATGAGGACCTAGTTGCTTGCCCAACTGAGCTCAACGCCGCTGTTTCCCATCGTTCGCTGCACCAACGATGATGAGCCTGGCTGCGATCCCTTTTGGACGGTGAACCAAGGTACAATCTTCGACGACGATCACTCGCCAAGGAGCCTCCCGCGCCAACGAAGACGACCAAGAAGACCTCGTTGGATTACTTGAGAAGAAAGCCCACGACAATCAGATTTCGTGGCTCCCATTAGGGTCCACTTGGCGATACTTAGAAATCAAAAAGGAATGAGGGAGAGAAAATATATATTGCTGAACCATAGCAAAATTCTCACCCATTAATTTATGTGCACATCTGCTTTCGCACTTCAAAACTTGCAATATCCAGAGTCTGTAGCAAATTCGGACAATTGTTGCCGCTGGTCTTCTTTCCACACATGGCATCTGACTTTGACTAATCAAATAATTGTCCCCTGCAGCACCATGACCCACGAACAGCACCAAGAAACCTAGCCAAGCATCGATGTGTTCTGTTTTGCAGGTCCTCAGAAGCTTGTCTTCGATCACTAATCCAAGCTAAAGCCAACGTGGATCTGCGAGTCTCGCCGAGAAGCGCCCCGAATCTCAACCATAGTCCATCCCGATTGGATTTTAGGAAAATCAATTAGGTAGTTGTTCTTTTCTTATTTACCTTATTTTTTAATGTTATTTTCATTTATTTACTTTGTGTTTTTAGAATTATTCTTGAATGAATGGTTGAGATTCCAACATGAAAGATTCCTCAAATTAGGGATTGATAGTTCGATTTTCGCGCCCGAAATCCGACTCGCAATCCCTTGCAAAAATCGACAATCCAATCTCATGCCCGAGATTCGATTCGCGATTTAATTTTAAAATTGGTCAACCCGATCTCATGCGCGAGATATGGTTCGTCAATTTTTTGGATATCAATCTTATTTTAATCTGATTTGTCGTCGTGTGGTTTGAGTCGATTTTGTTTTTGTAAAAGGAAAAAAATCCAAAAATATTTGAATTAGGATTAGATTTGCTTTAGAATATTTCTTGTTTTAGGGTTATCTAGAATTGTAATCTTATTTCGAATTTTTAAAATAAAAATCCAAAAATTGTGTTCATTTAGAATGTTAGTTTGCACGTTTAATTATTTGTCAATTTTAATTTTGAATTTCAAAAAAAGAAAAAAATTAGAATTAGAGCATTATTTGCACGTCATTGCATATTAGGTTGATTGCATGTTTGATTTTATTTAGATAGATCTTTTGAGATAGATTGCATTATAGATTAGGAACTTTCAAGTTAAGATAACATCCTAATTTAAATTAAGATTTGACCTAACTCAATTCTTAATGTAAGTTGGATAGAATCTTAATCTAGCTAGATAATTTTTGCATTTTTCTTAATTTCGAATTTCATGAAAAATATAAAAATTTGTCTTAGGGTAGATTCATTTCATTCTCTAGGATAGATTTCATGCCTGTTTTAGTTATGTGCACGTCATCATGAAATGCACGTCATTTAGTCATTATTGCTAAGTTCATTTAATTAGAAATTGCACGTCATTAGAATTAGGTCATTTTGGTTAATTTAGATTGCATATTTAACTATTGCATGTTCATTAAGAAATCATAAAAAATTTTACTCATTCATATAGTTTAGGACATTTTGCCATGCCATATTATTTCATATTAGATTAGAAGCATTGCATATGGACTATATTCTTGTTAAAAAAGTGAAAGCAAAAATTGAGTGATTGCTTGTTAATTAGAAATCATATCTAGGATTGCTGATATGAATTCTGATCTAACACCGCAGATGCTTTCGTTGCTTTGAGGTAAGTTCTGCATTATTTAATTGCTTTCATGAGTGTTAAATTGGTGGTATGCGCACCTGCATGATCGCCTCACATATTAGGAAAGTGAATTAAAATTAATTTAAGCTGCCTGCAAAACATTTTTTCGAAATAAAAAGAGAAAGGTACCGAAAGGGCACTAGAATAGTCTAGTGTAACCAAGTCCTCGTATCCAAAATCTCTGGTTCGTAGAAGTGAAATAGTTCTCCCATTATTTTACTTAGGTGTCTAATCGACCTACCATAAACCGATTAGTGGCGACTCCCTTTTGCATGCTAGATATTTGAATTTAAATCGCGAGTTGGTATGGGCTTGGGAGAGTCTGAGCTAAGTCTAGGCTTAGCAATCCATTAGCCAAACTCTAGGTGGTTCACGGAAAAATTTGGTCGCGACAGTATTTATGGTTCGCTTGTGTAGGACTGTTTCTGGTAGCCCATGTCACCTTACCCTAGAATCTAGATGGACGAGGGAGGTTTTCGAAAGTTAGTTTAATTCCAACTTTGAAAACTGCAAGACCGTCAAGAAATTTTTCACTATATGATTTGAGATCAAACTATGCGTGGGTATATCTATATAATCTATCATGAGTAAAACACCGGGGTGGTCTCCTTCGGAATCAGAAAAGATGCGTACGGTCCAAGGCATATCATCATCATCGTCATCATCATCATCATCATCATCATCATCATCATCATCATGGAACACGATGATAGTTAGGCTTGGAAACAAAAGAATAAGTTAGTGCTATCACAATTGAAGGGTACGAGTATGCACTTGTTATTATAAAGGGAAAAAACTACAAAAAAAAAAAAAAAAAAAAAAAACCTTAAATTTTATCTAGAGTGACAAATTTACTCTAAATTTTTTTATGATACAAAAAAATCTTAAACTTTCCTAGCCATGACACATTTATCCCAAACTTTTTTTTGTGGTACAAAAATTCTAAGTTAAAACCTATATGTCACATTTATCTCAAATTATAGGGCATTTTCGACTTTTACTTTTTTTTTTTTTTTTTTTTTTTTCTTTTCTTCTTCTCTCTTCCCTCTGCTGGCCATGACAGAGGGAAGCCGGAATTAGGCGAGCGCTGCCCTTGCCGGTGTCGAGCGAGGGTCGCCCGATGCACCCCAGATGCAAGCGAGGGTAGCCCTCGCTAGATCCGGGGAGTAACCCTTGCTTGACGCAGGCAGGCGAAGGGAAGAGAGGAGAAGAAAAAGGGAAAAAAAAAGAATAAGAGAAAAACATAAGAAGAAAACAATAAATGTATCACCCAAAAAAAAAAAAAAAGTTTGAGGTCAATTTGTTACTATGGGCAAAATTTAGAGTTTTTGGTGGCTTTTTTTCTATTATAAATTAGGCCTTGTTTGGCCAAAGCTTAGAGGGGTTAAGCCCATGGGATAATTGACCCCATTTCTTGATAATGCTAATATAGACACCTAAAGGGGTGAATAAGTGTTTAATTTTTTTTTTTGATAAATAAGATAAATTTCAAACAAAGTCTAATAAACAAATCACTAAATATTTTTATGAATGTTCAGAATTAGATAAGAGATGGAATTGATTTTTGCGATATCTAAAAGAATGCAATAGATTTAAATAAAGAGAGTTAAGGGAAGAGAAAATTGCACATGAAATTTATAGTGGCTTGACTTAGATCAAACGTCTACTCTCCCACGTTGATAGCCTTCTGGTTGGAATTCACTATAGAATCAATAGAGAAGTATAATTTTTGAGTGCAAATAGTAGGTGGAAGATTCCTTCTCTCTCACCAAGTCACTCTTCTTGTGATTTTCTCTCTTGACTACAATTTATAAGGACTGTTGATGAAGAACAAGTAGTTGGAAAAATTTCAGACTTTGGAATTTCAATTTTCACGTCTCAACTTCAAAAGGTTGAATGACCTCCTTAAATACTTCTCCACGCCTCACTAGCCATTGGCATTTTCCAGAGGAATTTCTTCCAATCAATCCGTTGGACATAATCGACTAAGGGGATCTTATAGCCATTTGAAGATTGAAATGAAAATCCGTTGATTCTGGTCTCCCATACAATCAGAATCTAGGTTTTTATAAGTAGATGCTTCCAAAAAAGGAACATTTCTTCAAGATTGATTTCATCAATTTGTGATTGATTCCCCACACGTATTTATAGAAGGTAAGTGAGAATCTTTGCCAGAGAGCTAGATGTTGTAGAATAAATTCCTAATGCGTTCACTTTGAATCTTTGTCGCAATATCAATAAATCAGAGTATGATTTCATCCCCAATCTGGACACAATATTCAGTCTAGATTACGTCAGAATGGGAAATACTTCTGGAATGAATAGACTTTGGCAAGTGTCTGTGATATAACTTTAGAAGTATTCTGTTCTTCAAAATAAGAATAAGAACTAGAAAATTTTGTCAACTTCAAAACTTGGTAGGAGTTTTCTCAATAATCTCCTCCTTTTTTATGGTGATAAAACTTTTATGTAGATTTAAGTATAATGTAAATGTTATCTTGCAAAACAATACTTTAACAGCATAAGATAATATAGAGATAATAGATAGTAAGATAGTAAGCATTATACGAAGAAACATTTTCTAAAGTCTAGTCTGCACAACAAAGTCTGCATAAAAAACACACCACACCAGTAAAGCATAAAAAACACAAACTATAAAATACAACCAGCAAGTCAACGCTTCAAATATGCAAAAGTCTCCTGCTTTTTGTCAACAGCAAAAAAGGAGAAAAACAAACAAGCACAAAGAAAATAGAAAAGAGATTGGTTTTAGAAAATGATAAGGGGTTTCTTGGAACACGGATAAGTCGGAAATCCTCCAAAGCCAGCACGGTCTCCTCAAGCTTGGTCAGGCATCGAATGAAGACAGCCTCAACCTTCGACAAATTCCAAGTGCCCTACCAATTCATGTTCTAAACTTTATTATCAAGAGACTATACATTTCCATTGAAAGATTCTGAGGTAGTACCGAGGGTAGTATGCAACTTTTATATTTTAACATCCATCCCATACTATTGTGCCTTAATCTCCAAAAGAAGTTTCACTATTTGCGAATATTTTGAATTTGGTTCGATTTGGGCACTAACTTCGGCAAATTGAACCGGTGGAGTATCCTAGAGTGAAAGAATATTGATCTGAACATTCAAGCTATGTTGCTCTCCTTGAACATTAGCCTATTTATCCTAACCCCCAGGAGATTCTTCGGGGAAATGAGATGCATAAATGTCCTCTGCATTTAGAGGAGATCTACTGACACCATCATTTATAGATGGTTCTGCAATATGGTCATGAAGAGGAGTTTTCTCACCTACTCCCTTGTATCATCTCCTTCCTTGTCAAAATGCTCCTGCTCCTTATTTAGATTTGCATCTCCCTCCCTTTCATCTAAGTTATCCGCCTCACTTTCTTTCTCTCAACTGTCATCTCCTTCACTTTCCTCTTTTGGATCTTTCTTGCTCTCGTCTTCTTCCTCTTTAGAATTAGATATACCAGCAACATGGTCTCTTGTGGCAATATTTGCCATAATATCAAAGATAGTCTCGTCTTCATCATCTTCCTTTTCTTCATCTCGTAGAAGAAGAACAAATCTTTTCCTTTTTGGAGTACATGAGACGACATTCTTTCATTTCCGCTTCTTCTCAGCCGCAGATCCTATCTTAACTTTACTCGCAGGTTCATTCTTCATAACTTTTAGAGCTCTAGACAGATCCCTTAATCTCATTTTTGAGATCATTTTGAGTCCAATTCCCATGAGAAGGATGGTTTTGGAGCAAAAGCTGGAGGGCAGTTGAATCTGAAAGTGTTGAAAAGTTTGGTCACCAAAGCTGTCATGCCCCGAACCCCGAGCGCTTGCCCATCCCTCTCTGGTCGATAAAATTTGTGACTTCCCAGGCTGAGTCGCCGACGCGTTTGATTTTATTGCACACGCGGAAGTGAAAATAAATCCCCTGACAATAACCATCTCGGGATAGAAAAGCAGGACATCAATTCACAAAAGCACACTTTTATAAACAATGAGATTCGGGTACAAAACAAGTTTAGTCGAAAGCCTACAAAAAGGTCGACTCTCAAAAGAGGCTGTCTTACGACATACTAATGAGACACATCCACCGATCCTCCATACTCCACCTCCTCAAACTTCGGGGCCTTGGCCCTCCACGACCACCTTCTAAGGACCTAAAAATGGTTATTCAATAACCAGTGAGATAATGTCTTAGCAAGTCCATACTCTAAACCCCGATTAAGAGGGTAATACGCCTTAGAGCAGTCTAGCTACACAACCACACAATTAGAATATAGGACTTACCTCGTCTCAGATCCACTCTGCAGGTCAGTATAATTCATATCACAAACTAGAGCATCACTCAAGCTCAATTAATTGGAACACAATACTAAATTCTCAAATCATACAGAGGTCCTGATTATAGGGCCATATCATTATGACACGTCCCATACCGTGCCACACAATTTTGTCCCATAATTCGACACATTTAACTCAATTCATCATGCGTTCCTAGTTTTGATCTCGGCATATAGCATGGCCTACTCTGTGTTCGGCGGTCTTCTGGCATTGCCAGGCATCGTCTCACCCCATTGAGCACGGCACGTCACTACGTCAACGGCTTTCCCGAAAGAGCATGGGGTCCATAATCTATTACGACCAGCTTCCCGTTGTCTAGGGGCATCCCATATAGGGGTAACGTCTAGCTTAATAGCCCGGGACGGTTTCTCTTAACCAACACACGACCACTCAATCTTGGCCCAGGACACCGTGCCTTGCACTCAAATGCCTCTATTAAAATAGTGATCCTGGCCTGTTTTATTCGTATTAGAAATACTCAGTAAAATAGCCGTGTGTGGGTATACGATCAATTCGACTCAGAAAAGGTGATATCATTCCTTTTTAAAATACCACTATTTTATATAGTACTTAAAACTATTTTCGGTGTCAAAATCCGATACCTGAGATTTTCAGAATAAATATTGGCAATTCACAATTTTTGGAATTAAATACCAAAAATCCAATCATCATTCAATTTGCGTAATTTAACACTCAATTGCAGAAATTAACCACACCATTGCAATCAGCATGAAATTTTGGTCACCGGCTATCCCGGCCTAATTTTCGGAAAAATAATTAATAATTAATTAATTACTAAAATTAATTAAATAATTCAATTTAAATACTAAAAATACCAACCTAGGCCAAAATTGCTAAATTAAATACCAATATGGACCTTGAAAATTCCCGAACCCTTCTAGATAAGTAATGCAATTTATCTAGGCCTCACTTACTCTAATCTAACCACCTTCATGCATAATTAAATAATTAAATTTCTAATTTAATCTAACTAACCACCTAATTCCTAATTAAATAAATCTAAACACCATTTAGTCGTCATTAGCCTACTAAGAAGAGTTTAGTGCATAAACTCACCGGTTTATTGCGGAAACCGGTTCACCACGACGACGGCGCGACGACGGCCGAAATCCGAATTTTCGGCGCGTCGGCGAACACTCGGACCAGGCCCAAAGGCCTTACAAGCCCACAACAAAAAGCTGGGCTTGGTCTGGGCTTGGGCTTGCTTCTTGGGCTTCAAGTGGGCTGAGATGTGCGCTGAAAATGGGCTGAGGATGGGCTGTCTTCATTGGGCTGCCGAACTGGAGTTAGGCTGATGAAATTCACGGGCTGAAATCTATTGGTCTATGGGCTGAGCTGGACGATTGAAACGATTGGGTTGGGCTGCTTCAGTGGGACGTCGCTGCTGGGCCTTCGAAGGAGCGCAGGAGCTGCAGCATGGCAATTCGGTGGAGAACAGAATTGGTGGAAGCTGGTGGATTCGCGTGAGGCTTCAGTGGGTTTGCTTCGCGGAGATGAGCTACTCATTTGAAAGAAAAAATTGGTAAGGGACGTCTGGCAGCAAGGAGCGGCTTCGATGTTGATGTTGAAGCAAAAATTAGTGGAGAGGGTCAACGATGGGGGCTTCGTGGAGTGATTGTTGACCGGCGTGAGTGGAGATGTGGGTGTGCATGAGAGGGAGAATTTGTGAGGAAAACAAATGAAAGTGAAGCAAGAACATAAGGGAAGAAATCGAGAGAGAGAGGTTCGGTTGAGGGGGGCTTCGACGGATGAAAAAATGAAAAGAATAGAAGCAGAGGAGAGAGAGACGGATGAGGGGAAAACGTGAAGGGGTTGGACTCTTCAAAGGAGGTGAAGGAGGGGAGAAGCAAATGTCTAGTAAAATATATCAAATTTCATCATGAATTGGTCCAAGAAGTCTTCAATCTTATCCTGCGATGTCCCCCATTTCTTTCTAGCATTTTTAATCCACATATAATTCAAATTAAGGCAAAAAATGCAGCCTCCAAAATGGCATACGAATTTCACCATAAACGCTTCTATTTCCTCTCCGATTATCCAAATCAAGGTCCGATTTCGCTGAAGAAAAATCCTGTACAATTTTCTGCAAGTCCCCAACACTCAAAGGCTCGCTTGGAAGTCCAAATTTCCTTTAAATGAGTCCATTTGAATTTTTGTTAATTTTCCGCGGTGTCCGAATCGATTTTCTGAAAAAATCTCGAAATCTCCAAAAAAATTTTGGAGGATGAGTTGACGTTCCTAAAATAGATCGTGATATTACAGAACTTTCAATTTCTGAAATTGGGTTCAAATTCACGGTTAATTTCACTCCGGCGCGCTTTTAGCGTGATCTAGTCTATCGGGTAACTTTTAGGAATTTCTTGTGCAATTGACCCGTGATCGATTTATCTCGAGTCACATTGTACATCTTCGACACATTGGCGACTTTCGGTTGTCATGAAAATCTCGAGGTATCAATTACAGGCACTGGGTACCAAAACGATAGAAAAATCGGTTTAGTGCCGATCGACGAGTATTTTGCAATCAGGTGGAATCACCCACACTTTGATCACACATCTCAGTCAAGTCGACCTATCTCCAGTCTCTGATCGATTTCAACAGTGCCGTAATGACCCTTGCAGATCAACACAGTCGAGCAATTAATTCCTGGTCGAATTCTCAAGTCCATTGCATTTAGATTCCTTAATTGCTAGGGGTGTGCATGGTCCGGGCGGGCGGTTCCCGACCTAGAACTAGGAACCACCCGCTAAGGACCGGTTCCGAAAAATGGGAACCGGGATCCACCCGTTTGTTGCATGGATCCATCCGGGAACCGGACCGCCGGTCCGGTCCGGTCCGGTTCTCAGGTGGATCCATGGAACCGATCTTGACGCGAAATAATTTTGGTTTTCAACATAGAACGACTACGTGATGTCAAAGCAAGCCAAAGAAAGAAAACTACTTATAACAACAACTCAAGTGAATCCAAATTCAAATAGGGCCATCAGAAATGAAAAGAAAAGCATCTTCCAGAAAAGAGTTGAATGTAGCTAATAGCCTTCTGAGGTGAAATGGTGACTTCCCATTTCTCTGCCAACAACCAAAAATATTTCCCACGACCTTGAGCATAGAATTTACCAACGATCAGACATACAAAAAATCAAAAAACATAGCAAAAGGGAAAAGTAACCTAGGCTTCTGCAAATTCAAGCATGAGCACCGTCGAAGACAAAGCACCAAGATGAACAGTGATCGATTCCCAAAACAAAGACTCGAACTTCACTACGTTCCGACCTATTGGGTAATCGAATTGAAGTACAAGTTCGCAAGCGGACGATGAATCGAGAGGCAAGCTAGAAGCCGATGATCGTACCTTGTTGAGTGACGGAAAAGGGGGCTCGGTCGAGATGGACAGTAGAGGCGGAGGAGCAGCAGCTGTGGCTGGTGGCGACCGGCGCGAGGGGGCGGACAGCAGCAACAGAGGAGCAGCGGCGGCGGCGTCGATGCTCGGGGAGGAATTGAAGACGAAGAGACTGAGCGAGGGGGCGGACAGCAGCGAGGGGTGGACAGCAGAGGCAGAGGAGCAGCGGCTGTGGCGGGTGGCGACCGGCGCGAGGGGGAGGACAACGGCGGAGGAGGAGCAGCGGCGGCAGCGTCGACGCTCGGGGAGGAATCGAAGACGAAGAGACGAGGGAAGAGAGAGAGAGAGAGAGAGAGAGAGAGAGAGAGAGAGAGAGAGAGCCGAAGACGAAGAGATGAGACGTGAGACGTAGGGTTTCTTTTAGTAATTTTTTTTAATATTAAAAAGGTTCGGTCCGGTCCGGTCCGGGTGGGTGGGTAGGTGGATCCGCCCACGGAACCGGGGAACCAGCACCGGTTCCCTCAAGAACCGCCGGTTTCGGGCGATTCCGGTTCGATTCCGGGCGGTCCGGGCGGTTCCCGGGTATTTTGCACACCCCTATTAATTGCTTCCCCAGATAGTCCAATTAACTTGTGAGTGATCGGCTTAAAGAATAGCACTATCGGCGCGTTGACGAAATGCCCGATTTATTTAATTGAAAACAAATTTTGAAAATTTAGGCTGTCACAACTCTTCCCCTCTTATAAAAATTTTGTCCTCGAAATTTAAACCATTACCAATCCTTAAACAAAAAGGTGGGGGTATCGTCGTTTCATCGAGTCTCACTTTTCCCGGTTGCTTCTTTAGTCCCGTGGTGTTGTTAGACCACTTTGACCAAGGGGACCATCTTGGTACACAAAATCTGATCTTTCTGATCAACAACCTGAACCAGGCTTTCTACGTACGACACTCTATCGTCCACGTCTAATTCTTCAAGATTTAGCACGTGGGTCGGGTCAGGCTCATATGTCCCCAACCTCGACACGTGAAAGACGTTATGCACTTGCGCCTACCTCGGCAGCAACACAAGATGATACGTTAGGATCTCGATTTTTTCCAGAATCCGAAAAAATGGACCTATACACCTTCAGAAAGATGTAATCACCAATTTGGAACTCTAAGGGCCTTTGATACTCAACAATACAACATTTCTGACGGCTCTTTGTGATCTTGAATCTGTCTCTAATCACAGCAACTGCAATCACTGACTGCTAGACTAACTCTGGCCTGCGATCTTTCTTTCTCTGACCTCATCTCAAAAAACTAAAATTAAGTACATTATGCTCTGCACTGCTTCAAAAGGAACTATTTGACTGTTCTACAAAAACTAGGAATCCTCGGGTCTAGATCTGATACAAATTTGTCACTAGCACCCCACGTAAACGATCTATCTGGTACGCATACCACTCTGCAGTTCTACCCAAATCAAGATCTTTTCATACAAGCAATGAAGTGAGCCGACTTTGTCAGTTTGTCGACCACTACCCAAATGGAATCATTACCTCTCTGACTCATTGGTAAGCTTGTCACAAAATCCAATGTGACGTGCACCCATTCCCACTCAGGAATCTCGAGAGGTTGTAAAAATCTTCTCGGTTTGCATTATTGAACTTCCACTTACTGACACATTTGACACTCGTAACCTGTTCGGCGACATCTACCTTTATAGCGGTTTACCAATCGGGCTGACGCTAATTCCAACCTACTTTGTACTGTTTGGTTGAATATTGCAGCTGCTACAGTGAAATCCTGACAAGGTCTCTTCCCTTAGTACTACATTGTCAAGTACACCCAATCACTCCTAGAACTTGAGTATTCCATCATCAGAAATCTAAAAATCAACCTCTCTCTTATCAGTATCATCTTGCAAGATCTTCTGAACATCCCAGTCTGTCAACTAAAGCGTTTGATTCTAACCTGAATATCCGGTTCAATTTTGAGGGTGGCCATAAAATTCGAAAGGTGGCCTACCTCAAATTTGAAAATCGAATCTCAAGCTCTCTCTCAAGTAAATTCTACTCCTTGATCACCATTTGTGCAATTGAAAATTTCTGACTCAGTGCACTTGCAATTTAATTCATCTTTCCAGGATGATACAGGACATCACAATCCTAGTTCTTTTGAAGTTCTAACTCACAACGTTATCTCATATTCAACTCCTTCTGAGAGAATAAATACTTGAGACTTTGATGGTTAGCGAAGATTTGAGGCCTTTCTCCACACAAATAATATCTCCAAATCTTTATAACAAAATTTATTACTGTGAGTTTCAAGCCGTGTGCCCGGTAATTCAACTCATGAGATCACAACTAATGGGACGTGCACGTAACACTCTACCACGTTACATGAACACGGTGTATCACTATAGGTCTCGCATCCTCCAGAACCATATGGAAAGATCAGCATAGGTGAAGTAGACAGCTTCTACTTAAGCTCTTAGAAACTATCCTCGCACCGGTCCATTCATATGAATTTCTCTTCTTTCTTTAGGAGTCGAGTCAATGGTGACGCCAATATTGAAAATCCTACTGCGAACCTTCTGTAGTACCCTGTCCAACCCAAACAGTTTCTGATCTCTAATACTGTTGTCGGTCTTGGTCAACTAATAACTACTTCACTCTTGGATGGTCCACAGAGGTTCCTTCGCCTGAAATCACGTGGCCTATGAACGCCACACGAGTCAACTGACACTCACACTTGCTAAACTTAGCATACCACTGACTAATCCTTAGGGTCTGAAATACCATTCTCATATGGCTCTCATGTTCCTCAGTACTCCTCAAATACACCAGAATATCATTAAAAGACATGATCACAACTGATCTAGCTATTCTTCGAACGCTCGGTTTGCCACATCCACGATAGCAGTTGGAACGTTCGTCAGACCCAATGGCATTACATTACTCTTGTAATAGTTGACTCGAGTATCAAACATTGACTTCGATACATCCTTATCCTCTGGTCCTCAGCTGATGACATCATGTTCTCAAGTCGATATTTGAATGTATCGACACACTTTATAATTAGTCACACAATTCATCGATCTTCGAAAATGAACACTTGTTCTTGATCGACACCGGACTGATTTGACGATAGTCGATGCATAATTGCAACGAACCATCTTTCTTCTTCTCACAAATAAAACTAATGTTTCCCCAAAGTAATGCACCGATATGCATGAATTCCTTATTTAACAATCCTCACCTCTGCACCTTCGGTTCTATTAATTCAAACAACGACATCTAATAAGAAGCCTTAGAGAGTGGCTTTGTCCCGGGTGCTAATTCCATCACAAGTTCTATCTCTTTTTCTAACGACAGGTCTGATAATTCATGTGACAACACATCTATAAATTCTTGGACTACTGAGATGTCCTCAATCTTCAATTCTTCAATCTGTCTTATCTATGACAACCGCCAAGTAACCCTGGCAACCTCGTCTAACAGACATATTGCCTTCAAGTAACGGAATTAATGAAATCGAAGGTCTTTCTCGACTTCCAATGTACTCGACGCTTTCACATGCTAACAGATTAGACTGGATTATTCCACGGCAACAATCCACCACTACTAGAGGCTCCTTGAGTCGACTTCGCTCATCTGTGACGTCAAGGTTATATCTCAGTAACCTGTCAAGTACAACTATAGTTAGAGATTCCCCTTTCTTTCACTTTATTTCAACAAACCAAAGTTTCCCAAACTTCACTAAAAACTCTACTACATTACTCTGCTAAAATTTCTCCAAGAACATCCTTTCTCTAATTGGCGCATGATCGGTTTCATTCCTGTCCCTTTCGCCATCTTGGTGGCGTCCTATCGGTGGTAGTAGTGTTGGTGTTCTTCCTGAACTCCAACTGATAGTCCCTCACCTGATGGCCATGTTGACTACCATTAAAGCACGTTCTAGCCATACTCGGGCACAGGATTGATCCATACATTCCTTTCATACTTTTGGCACTCACTTGGTGAGTCCTCTATCTCCTGCCAGGTGACAACATGCACTCTTGATTGCACCGAAGGCCAGTTCCAAAAACCCTGTGGTGTGTTCTACGGCGCACTCCGTTGATCTACCTTATCAACGGTGATGGTACTTGTGATCTCATCGGCCTTCTGGAACAGTCTCTTGCCAAGTGACCCTGTTGGTCATAATCAGAACAACCACCGTCCTAAAATGGCACGGGGCCGATTCATGTTGTCTTCCATGACACACAACGTTCTGATTCAATGCTGACTTGTCTATCCCGTCTTTCCTAATGGGTGGAATAGAATATCTTTTTCCGGTCATAGACTCATTTCCAAACCGGTTTCCATCTCTAACTGACTAAACCTTGCCCAGATGTGGTAGCTTGTTCCCCGATCGCAATTCCAGGTTGGATCTCAGCAGATGTGGCAACAACCGTGGCTTGATCTCAAGCTTATTGGCTCGACAAGCTCCTTGGGAAAACTTGCGCCTGAACAATCCTACTAGACCTAGGATTGCTCAATGCTGCTACACTCTCAGTACCGACCTACAGTGGTACTTTTACACTCGCGCTAGCTTAAGCCGGTGCTCTGCCACAACCACCTCGGGCACTGATCCTTGTCGGCATTCTATCCCGAGTCATAGAGGCTACTATCCTCTTACTAGAAGTCCTTAGCCCCTCATCACTTATACTACAGGATCTTTATAGAAACCTAATTTTTTAATTCCAATACCATACTAGAATTTGAGTGACCCACAAACAAGCTATAAATCAGCTATCACAGATATGCACCAGCATGAAAATAGAGGTCATTCTTACTAACTATCCCAAGAACCCATCGCACCTTATCACTCTAAACACAAATCTCACTCTGATACCACTTAAATGGGGATGTCACGCCCCAAACCCCGAGCGCATGCCCATCCCTCTCTGGTCAATAAAATTTGCGACTTCCCAGGCTGAGTCGCCGACCCGTTTAATTTTATTGCACACGCGGAAGCGAAAATAAATCCCTTGACAGTAACCATCTCGGGATAGAAAAGCAGGACATCAATTCACAAAAGCACACTTTTATGAACAATGAGATTCAGGTACAAAACGAGTTTAGTTGAAAGCCTACAAAAAGGTCGACTCTCAAAAGAGGCTGTCCTATGACATACTAATAGGACACATCTGCCGATCCTCCATACTCCACCTCCTCAGACTTCGGGGCCTTGGTCCTCCACGACCACCTTCTAAGGACCTGAAAATGGTTATTTAATAACCAGTGAGACAATGTCTCAGCAAGTCCATAATCTAAACCCCGATTAGAGGGTAATACGCCTTAGAGCGCTCTAGCTACACAACCACACAATTAGAATAGAGGATTTACCTCACCTCAAATCCACCCTGCAGGTTAGTATAATTCATATCACAAACCATAGCATCACTCAAGCTCAATTAATTGGAATGCAATACTCAATTCTCAAATCAGTACAAACGTCCTGATTATATGGCCAAATCGTTATGACACGTCCCATACCGTGCCACACAATTTTGTCCCATAATCCGACACATTCAACTCAATTCATCATGCGTTCCTAGTTTTGATCTCGGCATATTGCACGGCATACTCTTTGTTCGGTGGTCTTTTGGCATTGCCAAGCATCGTCTCACCCCATTGAGCACGACACGTCACTACGTCAACGGCTTTCCCGAAGGAGGATCGGGTCCAAAATCTACTGCGACCGGCTTCCCGTTGTCTAAGGGCATCC
Organism: Eucalyptus marginata; assembly: GCA_014182565.1. Classification (NCBI taxonomy): domain Eukaryota; kingdom Viridiplantae; phylum Streptophyta; class Magnoliopsida; order Myrtales; family Myrtaceae; genus Eucalyptus; species Eucalyptus marginata. The sequence goes on from CM024593.1 coordinate 28,585,207, forward strand.
CATATAGGGGTAACGTCCAGCTCAATAGCTCGGGACGGTTTCTCTTAACCAACACGCGACCACTCAATCTCGGCCCAGGACACCATGCCTTGCACTCAAATGCCTCTATTAAAATAGTGATCCTAGCTTGTTTTCTTCGTATTAGAAATACCAAGTAAAATAGCCCACGATCAATTCGACCCAAAAAAGGTGATGTCATTCCTTTTTTAAATCCCACTGTTTTATATATTACTTAAAACTATTTTCGGTGTCAAAATCCGACACATGAGATTTTCTGAATAAATATTGGAAATTCACAATTTTTGGAATTAAATACCAAAAATCCAACATCAAAAAAAAAAATAAAAATTCACTCATAGTAAATTGAAAATAAGTGGGATCCAGGACCGATAAGTTTCAATAAAAATAAGCGGTCAATTTAGGATAGACATCAAATGACTCCACACAAAACCTTTCCATCTAAAGTTTGGTAAATTTTTCTTGCAAGTTTACCTTGATGGAATCCAGAAAATCAAAATCTACCTTTCAAGGGTTGATGACTCCTCTGTTTAGCATCTGTGCATAGACCTTCTTATGTTCCTTTGATCGAAACAAATTACCTTTAGCTCCAGCGATTTCTATAGTAACACCCATTTTGGGTTGAAATTCTTGAATATTCTCTCATCATCATCTTCCTTTTTTCCTTCAGTCTGACCCTATATTCTGAAATGAGGATCAGCAGGAAAGATGGTAAATTCCTCTTTTGCTCTCCCAGACTTTACCAGCCCCAATTTTTCCATGGCTCTCAAGAATAATGTTTTGTTCCCATAGCCATTTTCTTTCAAGAACAAAGTTATAAAATCCATGGGACTTCCTCCATTTTTCGGAAACTCAAAGTGTTTAAGAAGAACTTCGGGTTTTCTTACCAAAAAATGAGTTGCTTCTTGAGTAAACTCTTCCTCCACAGATGGGCGATTCATGCTTCTTGGTGATTCATCTCTAGTAGATTGAAGTGTGTCTAAGTATCAAGCACAAATCGAGGCCCACGACTGGCAATGCAAGAGGACCTCCTCTGAGAAGACATTGAAACAGATTTGGAGGATTTTGATGACATGTTCGCGAGTGATCGAGAGAGAGATTTGCAGAGATAGTGAGAACAGATCAAGCGAAGCAAAGGTTTGAGAGAGATTAAGGTTTGTAAAGACTCTGGTGATCGAGAAAGATAAACTGAAGACTTATTTAAAGAATATGAACTAGGCCAACCGAACGGGCATAAAAAGGTAAAAAAAAAAAAAAAACTTCCGTTTTGAAAATTTTCAAAAGAGTAACAGTAAACAATTTTGGAAATATTAATTCCGAAAAATCAGTAGCAATATAACAATTTCCAAAAATATAAAAGGCAAGTAATAATTCAAATAAAATATTCATATATGTTCAAGAAGGAAAGAAACTTACTCGCCAAAATTTGAAATACAATTACCTGAGTCTGTAAGAGCTTTCAAAAGGATGTCTCTTCCAGAAGGTTGAATTGATGAGTCTACTTTTATATAGACTTTAACCAAATGTATGGATAATATTCAACTTTTCACGAATGAACTCAAATGATCCTTTCTCCAGTGGCTTGGTGAAAATGTCTACCAATTGATTCTTCGAATTGATGAATTGAACATTAATTTCACCATTTTGTACATGATCTCCTATGAAGTGATGATGGATTTCAATATGCTTTGCTCTTAAATGGAGAATGGGACTTTGTGAGGTTAATCACACTTGTGTTGTCACATCTGATTTCAATGCAGGGTTCTTTTATTCCAAAATCTTTTAGTTGTTGCCTGATTCAAAGAATTTGTGAACAGCAACTTCCAAGAGCAACATATTCTGCTTCTGCCGTTGAGAGTGCCACAGTGTTCTACTTCTTAGAGAACTAGGACACTAACATTGGTCCCAAGAGTTGGCACGTACCAGATGTACTTTTCCTGTCAACTTTACAACCAGCTAGATCAGCATCTGAGTATCCAAGTAAGGTAAAGTCTTCTCCTTTTGGATACCATACACATAACTTTGGATTTGTTATAATATACTTACTAATACGTTTAACAATACTGAGATGTGATTCTCTAAGATCATCTTGGAATCTAGCACACATGCACACACTGAACAAAATATCAAGTCGAGAAGCAGTAAGATAGAGAAGAGAAGCGATCGTGCTTCTATATGTTTTTTGGTCTACTTTCTTTCCATCTTCATCCTTGTCGAGTTTGGAAGAACTTGACATAGGAGTCTCAATTTTGTTATAGTTTTCCATCCCAAACTTCTTAATAATATCTCTAGCATATTTCTCTTGATAATGAAAGTTCTTTCCTTTGAGTGTCTAGCTTGTAAACACAGAAATAATGTTAACTCACCCATCATGCTCATTTTGAATTCTTCCTGCATAGATTTTCAAAATTTCTTTCATGGACTTTCATTGGAAGAACCAAAGATGATATCATCTACATATATTTGAACAAGTAGAAAGTCTTTTTCTTCCTTTTTGATAAACAGAGTTGTGTCAACCATTCCTTTCTTGAAACTATTACTTAATATAAACTTACTCAATCTCTAATATCAAGCTCGAGGTGCTTGTTTTAGACCGGATAAAGCTTTCTTCGTCGTAGACAAAGTCTAATTTTTTGGGGTCTTCTAATCCTGGTGATTGTTTCACATAAACTTCTTCTTGGATGAAACCATTTAGAAATGCACTTTTGACATCCATTTGAAATAACCTGAAATTATGGAAACATGCATATGCAAGTAATAATATTATAACTTCTAATCTAGCTATGAATGCATATGTCTCATCATAGTTTATTCATTCCTCTTGCGTATAACTTTTTGCAATAAGTTTTGCTTTATTTCTGGTCACTTTACCCTTTTCATCCATCTTGTTCCTAAATACCCATTTTGTTCCAATTACAGATTTTCCTTTTGGTTTTCGAATTAACTCCTAGACTTCATTGATTTTGAATTGTTTGAGTTCTTCTTGCATTGCTTCTATCTAGCTTTCATCAGTTAAAGCTTTTTTTTACTCCATTTGGTTCTATCTCAGAAATAAGAGTTAGTGTGCTTGAGTCTCCTCTTACTTTGGATCTGGTATGAATCTCTTATTCTATATTACCAATAATGAGATCTTTACAATGGCTTGAATAATCTCTTTGGATATGCGATTTATTAGTGCGTAGGTGTCGTTTTATTGATGACTAGGCATAGTTTAGTCGAGTCGTTAGTCGATATAGCATTTTACTTTATTTTGATATTATTTCTCGCTTATATGATCGGAATGCAAGTTTGTTGATTCGAAGGAGCCTCATTCCAAGTGAGTAGTGCTAGATTTTCTTTGGATTTATAAAACTCATGCCTTGAAGAGTGTGTGTGTGTGTGTGTGTGTGTGTGTGTGTGTGTACAAATTAAACCGGAAAGAGCATTTTGTTGCATAAAGTGGGATTGAGTATTCATTACCTTTTAGTTATTTGGGAATGGTTTGAGAAACATATTAGGAAATGTGTCGTGACAGTTTGCATATGTGTATTGTTTTATGGAAAGGTTCATGAACGATTTGAGAAGTGGATGAGAAATGGCGGGTGGTTATGTTGTGAAAAGTTATTTACTTGGTTTATAAGATTGGTTTTTGGATTGGATTTCTAGTATTGGAGGATGGTTGTTTGTGCACAATATAACTATGAACCCAGTGAGGGGTTTGGGCATTTACTACGTTTTGGCAACTATAAATAGCTTGAGAAATGTTTTAGGCAAGCTATTGCGAAATTATATATATATAATTGGGATAAGTGCAATAGAAGTCCTAAAACTTGTTACGAAAATGCAATTGAGTTCTAAAACTCGCAAAAAGTACAATCAAGTCTTAAAACTTGTCAAATTGGTTCAATTGAGCCCTAAAATTAACACTTGTCAAACTTGCGACGGAAAATGCTGACGTGGCGTGGACGTGGCATTTTAAATGATTTTTTATTTTCCACGTGACTTTTTAAAATTATTTTTTATTCAAAATTAGATTTAAAAACTAAAAAAGAAAAGTAAAAATTTATTTAAAAAATGTTGAAAAGAAAATGGCAGCTCCTCCGCCGCCGCCCGACCAGGGCGAGGCCTTGCCAACCCCAGGCGAGGGCCAACGACCCTCGCCCTGGTTAGGCAGCGGCCAGCGACCTCTGCCCAAGGCCGGTGACTGTTGCCGACCCCTCCGGCGATGGGCGGCGACGGTAACGGTGGAGGAGTTGCCATTTTATCTTTTTTTAAAAAAAAAAAAAAAATTTTAGCTTTTCTTTTTAGTTTTTAAATCTAATTTTGAATAAAAAATAATTTTAAAAAGCCATGTGGAAAATAAAAAATCATTTAAAATGCCACGTCAGCATTTTCCGTTAGTAAGTCTGACAGTGTTAACTTTATGACTCAATTGAACAAATTTGACAAGTTTTAGTACTCGATTGCACTTTTTGCAAGTTTTATAACTCAATTTCATTTTCGTAACAAGTTTTAGGTCTTCTATTGCACTTATCCCTATATAATTTGTGAACTTGGTTTATGATATGAGTTCCATAACGATTTGAGAAACGTTTATGAAAGGTGTTTTGAAATCTCGTGGGTTTATGAAATAGACTATAAAAATGATGTGAGATGTGCTTTGTGAACTGTACGATTTAATGAAAAGGTTTGTGAAACGATATATTTTGGGTTTGCAAATCCTTCTTATGAAAGAATTACATTGACTTGGAGCATGGTTTGATAAAAAAGTGATTTGATTTGGTACGTGAAACTGATTTATGTTGCGGATTCTAGATTGGTTTTGTGGAAAGAATTTATTTGTGAAAGGGCTTATTAAATCAATTGTGATATAAACAGGTAAAGGACTAAGTGCTACATGATAACGTAATTTCATAGGAGTTACCTCTAGAATCTTGTAATCAAGGACTATGTGTTATACGATGATGTAATTTCATGAAAGCCACCTCTGTAGCCTTGTACTATTGATATATGTTGGTCAAGGACTAAGTTTTAGACGATAATGTAATTTCGTGGGAGCCACCTCTAGGGTATTGTACTATTGATATATGTTGGTTAAGGATTAAGTGTTATACGATAACATAATTTCTAGAAATCACCTCTAGGGCCTTGTACTTGATATATATTGGTCAAGGACTAAATGCTACACAATAACATAATTTTATGAGAGCCACCTCTAGGGCCTTGTATTACTCAAGGACTAAGGGTGCGTTTGATTCGGCATTTGGAAAGCCCATTGGGAAAATGTAAAGCAGTTTAGCCTAAAAGACTTTAGGCAAATGCAAAGGCTGTTTGGTAAACAATGATTGAGAAGCAACTTTGAGAGAAATGCCGTTTACTAGAAAACATATTTGAAAAACCCTTTGGGTGATTAATATTAGTTTTCTTAATTTTATTTGTTTAAAATTGAAAAAAAAAATGTATGCAACTTTTTAAATATAAATTTTGACAATAATACTAAAAAAAGTTAAATACATATATAATTTTTTAAAAAAAGACCAAACCCTTCATCGGAATTTTTTAATTTTTTAATTTTTTTTTGGTAAGGTAAGTATTGTAGGGACTTGAACCAAAAACTTACACTCATGATGACGAACATGTCAAAACGAGTGGAAGGGTGTCGGAAGGAGGAAAAACACAAAGCCAAACAATGGCTACCAAAAGAGGAACAACAGCTACAAGCAACCAACTAGTGACATCCAAAGGAAGGGGGAAGAGAGGAATGAGGACAGCAGCTAGCAAAACAATAGCACCCATCACAACAAACAACAGTGAACATTGAAGAACCAGATGCAGGTCACAGCTTCAACGGATCGTCATACCCGCCACAGCAACAAGAACTAGGGTAGAGCAAGAACAAAGATGTAAATCAATATCGAAATTTTTATTTGCTTAAAATTGAAAAAAAATGATGTATGCAACTTTTAAATTTAAATTTTGACAATAATGCTAAAAAAATCAAGTACATATATATACTTAAAAAAAAAAAAAGACCAAATTCTTCATTGAAATTTTTTAACTTTTATTTGTTTAAATTTGAAAAAATATTGTATGCAACTTTTTGACGATTGGTTGCTGATGTAATTTCGTCCTAAAAATATGTGTTGGAACGAGGATTTCACATATATATATATACATATTGAACCGAAAAGAACATTTTGTTGCAAAAAGCGGGATTGAGTATTCATTACCTTTTAATTATTTGAGAACGGTTTGAGAAACATATTATGAAATATGTCATGACAATTTGCATATGTGTACTATTCCATGAAAAGGTTTATAAATGATTTGAGAAGTGAATGAGAAATGGCGGGTAGTTATGTTGTGAAAAAGTTATTTGCTTGGTTTATGAGATTGGTTTCTGGATTGGATTTCTAGTATTGAAGATGGTTGTTTGTGCTCAATATGAACATGACCCAATGAGAGGTTTGGGCATTTACTACATTCTGGTAACTGTGAATAGCTTGAGAAATGTTTTACGAAAGCTATTGCAAAACGATATAAAATTTGTGCACTTGATTTATGATATGAGTTCTATAACGATTTGAGAAATGTTTATGAAAGCCATTTTGAAATGTCGCAAGTGTACGGAATAGATCTTTTCCCATTAATGCCTTGTGAAATGTATGATTCAATGAAAGGTTTGTGAAATGATATATTTTGGATTTGCAAATCCTTCTTGTGAAAGAATTACATTGACTTGGAGTATGGTTTGATAAAAGGTGATTTGATTCGGTTTGTGAAACCAATTTATGTTGCAGATTCTAGATTGGTTTTGTAGAAAGAATTGATTTGAGAAAAGCTAATGAAATCAACTGTGGTATAAACGGGTAAAGGAATAAGTGATATACGATAACGTAATTTCATAGGAGTCACCTTTAGAGCCTTGTAATCTATTGTTAAGTGCTATATGATAACGTAATTTTATAAGAGGCACCTCTAAGACTTTGTACTATTGATATATATAATGGTTAAGGGCTAAGTATTACACAATAACGTAATTTTGTGGGAGCCACCTCTAAGGCCTTGTACTATTGATATATATTAGTCAAGCACTAAGTGTCACGATAACGTATTTTTGTGAAAGCCATCTCTAAAGCCTTATACTTGATATATATTGATCAAGGGCTATGTGCTACACAATAACATAATTTTGTGGGAGCCACTTGTAGAGCCTTGTACTACTCAAGCATTAGGTGCTACATGATGATGTGGTTTCTTGAGAGTCACCTTTAGGGTCTTGAGATGTGATGAGTTATGAGATTGATTAGATAGGCATGTGTTTTGATATGAGATCCATAGATAGACCACTAGTGTGCGATTTTGATGAGATTGATCAATGGACTTAACCACTGATATTTATAGATGATTTTAATGAGTATTTTCTAAATTGTATAAAGCTTATTGAAATCGTATATGATTTGATATGTACTATTCACTGAGCTGTAATTACTCACCCTTTTCTTTCCCAACCTTTTTAGGTTCATTGATTAGCAGTTAGTAGAGCGAGAGTGCTTTCGATGGGGACCTTTGGAAGTGGACTTTAGATATAGTTTGAGATTGCGTCCTTTGGAAGGAAGGACGGCCATATCACCCCAATCCCTGTAGTTTTCGGGGTGTGACATGTAGAACAATAGTGGTGTAGGGAAGCCATCAGTGACGGCTCCAAAGAAGCCAAGACCCATCAAGCACTTGTCCACAACATCTACGGGCGTGAATATGGAGCCTATTGACGACCACCCTTTGTCTTCTCCTCCTCCTCTTCCGCCACAGTGCTCTGTCTCTCATCTCCCATTCTTGTTATACCAAGTTTCTTTCGAGAACAACCAACGTGGAGACTCAACTCTCAAATATGTCGATTGATTGAGTGACTTAAAATGTTGCTTTGCTCGTCACTTCCTCAAGAATGACGGTGAAAGATGAGATCGGAACCGAAGCTGAAGGGGTTGGTGGTGTCTCTCCTTGGCCAAAAGCAACCATTATTTATAGTATGCTCGTGGAGATGGAAGATTGATTAACTGTATTAATTGATCTCCTAACAGATTCAAAATTTCACTGATCTTGAAATCCGAGGGAAAAAGGTTAGCTATCGGGTGAAACTCTAGCACATGATGAAATGTGTCGTATGATTGCTTAGATCTTTCTAGGCTGCGTTTATTTTGCGAAAAATGAATAATTTGAAAAGATATGAGTGCACTAATCCTCTTATTTATTTATTTATTTATTTTTGAATTTATTATTTTTGCTTAACGGTTATTAAGTACTCTTACAATCTTTGAAAGGTTGAGTCTATTAGGACACAACTTCTTAACCTTTAGAAGGCTATGTCTGTTCGGGCATAACTTTTTCATGTTTGAAAAGTTGTATCCACTCAAATATATTTATCCAACATTTATTCAATAGTTTTTATAACTTTCGATTTTCCTTTCTAAGATATACATCCAATATTTTCAATTGTTTCTCTTTGAGAGTTCCCTAAGAAATACGGAAATTGTTATATGGTATTCTCATTCAAGACCTTATTGTACCCTAGGGATTTTTGCCAATAACCACTGATAATATTGTAGGACATATAATTTCTTAAAGAGTCTTATCATACTTTGAAATCCGACTCCAATCTTCTTTCCCGTTGATTTTTCCCCAACAGCGAAATGGAGGCTTCGTCCCCTACAAAGGCACAAAGGCATCATAAGTACTTAATAGTTCCTTTTGTTTTGCCGCATAACGGTCAAGTAGTTTAGGCACTTGAAAATAGTAAAAGAAAAGTACTCTGAAAATTGAAAAAGAAGCAAGCATCGCAAGAAAGAAAGCATAATCATCGGATGATCCACTGCTCAGTGAGCTCAATCCATCGCTAAAAATTAAAATGTATATGGACCGTCAAATCTAATGACCTCGTCAAATTTGATTGTGCATGCGTACTAAGCACATACACTATACTTACATGACTTTTTATTTTATCTAATAGAAGAATTTAGATCTTCATAGCACATTTAATAGAAAATCAATGAGTGCCTTAAGAATGATCTTCGATATTTTTTTTGGAACCCAAGCTAAAATTGAGCTTGAGAACAATCTTCGACATTGAATGAAAGAAACAACCTTAGGCTGGAAAGCAAAAAAGAACACATGGATAGGTTTCGGTTTTTTAACTTATCTTAAGAAATAACTTCATGTGCCGACATGATATCACTGGTCAATTACTATTTATATCCCAATCGGACAATAGCAAATGCACGTGTCCACAAAATGGAAACGCATAACTGATGCAGCGACTACCATGATAATGTCAAATCTTTCCAGATATACGGGATAGCCACAGTTCAAGGGGAGACCGGAGTTGACTTCAACGCTGGAGATTTTGTGCATCAGCAGCGTCTGCAACGCACGAATCACGACTCAGATGTTCTTCTCTTTCAATCACATTCGTTGTCGTTATCTTATACATTTGTATTTTTCACGTGGATCGACTGTTTCTCGTAGCTCATGTGATCTTCCCTTTGAATCCGATGGGACGAGATTCTAGCCTTTATTTCAATTCCTGCACCTGAAATCTAATGCAGGACCTTCGAGCAGACAATATCTGGTTTTTAAATGAAAGTATGCGTGGTTTTAGGTGTAATCTGTCATGAGTAAAATATTGGGGCGATCTCTTTCGGAATCGGAAAATACCTAGTCTCCAAAGCATGTTGTTATTATCATTATAATGATGATACATTACGGAAGCGAAAAGTACTAAAAAAGTCATAAACTCATTGTATTGGTACCAATTCAGTCATAAACTTTTAATTGGATCAATTCAGTCTTAAACCTTTTAATTTTGGTACCAATTCAGTTCATCCTGCCAATTTTGGCCGGCCGACGTCCACGTCAACGTCGGCCGGTGGGCCGGACATTGACGTGGCAATTTTTCTAATTTTTAATAATTTTTTCTAATTTTTTATTATTATTTTTTTTTCTGCCTTCTTTGGCCGGCGAGCCCGGCGATGGCCCGCGAGGGCCGCGAAGCCCTCGCCTACCACCGGCGAGGGTCATGGCCCTCCCCCGGCCTCTCCTAGGGCCACCGGCGAGGCAGCTTCGCCCGAATTTGGGCGAGGCCGAGCGAGGGCCGCTCGGCCTCGCCTAGGGCCATAGGCAAGGTGGCTTAGCCCGGATCTCGGCGAGGCGCCCGCCCGGCCTTGCCATGGGCGGCGGCGGCCTCGCCCACGGCTAGCGAGGGCTGCGTTTTGGCCTCGCCGACCGCGGTCGAGGCCACCTTCGCCCGTGGCAAGGCTAGGGCAAGGCTAGCCTTGCCAGATCCGAGCTAAGCCGCCTCACCTGATTCGGGCGAAGGCTGCCTTGCCGACGGCCAGGGGAGAGGCCGAGTGAGGGCCGCGACCCTCGTCGGCGGCAGGCGAGGGCTTCGCGGCCCTCACCCAGTGGCCGGCGAGCCTCACGGAGGCTCGCCGGCCACCGGAAGAAGAAGGCAAAAAAGAAATTAATAAAAAATCAAAAAAATAATAAAAAAATCATAAAAATTGCCACGTCAGCGTTGGCCGGCCAAAATTGGGTGGATGGACTGAATTTGTACCAATATTAAAAGGTTTATGACTGAATTGGTCCAACTGAAAAGTTTATGACTGCATTGGTATCAATGCAATAGGTTTAGGACTTTTTTGGTACTTTTTCCCATTATGGAACATGCGAGTGGTTGGAAGGATCACAAACATTAATTAGATAGGACTATCACGATCGAAAAGTATGAGCATGCCATCGCTAATTAGCTAGCCCAATTGCCTGGAAAATCACTGGTTTGAGTCCGGGTCCCAATCTTGGCCGAAGTCCCTTTTTGGTATTTTTTTTTTTTATCTCATTAGAAAACACCAACTTTGAGTCAGTATTCCAAAATATAAGTCCTGTCAAGTTTTCATCCGCTCATGTTGTTAAGAATTCAATGTGTCATTCCATGTGTATTGGGTGACTCTTGGTTGTCGTCTCCAAAGCCTCTGCAGGACTTCGAATAGTTTTAAACCAGGAATTCGAATAGTTTTAAACCACGTAAGAGAAGGAAACATGAGTATTCAAGTTCACATTTTTGGCAACAAAAATCAAAATGGACTGAAGAGATGACTTACTCGGGCCAAATGAGGCATGAATAAGTGATATGCCCGATCAAGCATGGCCAAAAATTAAGAAAAGCAAAATCTTGAACTCGTGATCGACAGCTCCAAAAACAAGGAAAGCTCTATGCAAGTCGCCAAGTATACATAGAATGACAAATCATTCTTGATTCATGTTCCTCCCTTAACAATATGTCACGACTCAACACTTAGTAACTTTATTCTATGCCAATTGTCTGAAGTTGCGAACCAAAAAGACTTGGTCACTTTCAGCCTTGCCATGTCTTGCTCAATCTTATTCAGCCCCAGTTGATGATCATCGACTCAAGCAATTTCGGGTGTCAACAAGATGGAACCATTTCTGGTAATCTAGCTCTTAAGAAATTGGGCAAACCTATGAGAAACTGCAAGGGAAGCTGAAACGGTACCCAGTTGGTACATTTCTTAATCTTTGTCCTCTACAAATTTATGGACAAACAGAAAGAATTCATCAAACATGGTGTCACAACCTATCCCTCGGTAGAAGGAATAGGTTTAGGGGTATTGCCTAAAAGACAGGCCTACAACCCATGATCAAGCACGAGCTCTCCCAAGCCCATACCTCACACGACATTGGGGTATTCAAAGAATTTTGTAATAAAGAGTCGCCACTAAGCTAGAAATCAAGTAAGGCATGAAAGTATATCTCACTTCTTACGCAACTAGAAAATTTAGAGTCGGGAACTTGATTACACTGATTAAGTAATTAGTACCATTTCAATACCTAATCTCGTTAATTTCAAGAAGATTTTTGCTAAGTAATTTGAATTGATTTTAGACCTATCCACTAATAAATGAGGTAATTATGCGAATGTGCAATCATTAAAATAACAAGCAATAACCAAAGAAGGCATTGAATAAATTGCAGGGAAAAGAACCATCTAACAACTAAGAGTAATTAGGTGCCATTCCTAACTAAGCTAAAGAGAAGTCCTAGTCAATCAAGGGTATCTTTCTTTAAGAGTAATCGGAACCCTATGGTAGAGCCCTAAAAACTTGTTCAATCGAGTATGGTTTTTATCAAGGATTTTCACACATTTAAAGAAAAAATTACCCAAAAGCTTCTTTAGTCATTTCCAATAAATTAAAAAGATTTGAAAATTTTCTTGATCATTAGGAATTTTTAGGTTTTTTTTTAAATATTTTTGAATTTTGGAAAAATAATTTCATTTTTTCGAATCTTTTAATTTTCCAAGGATTCTTATGGATTTTTGAATATTTTAAAATTTTTTGAATTTTTAATATTTTATGGTTTTCTGAATTCTGAATTTTTATAATTTTCTGGACTTTTATATTTTTATATTAATGTTAAAAAATTCGGACCGGGTCAAGAGACCCGGCCCTACTAAACCGACCCGGACCCTATCGGTGCGGGTTGGGCTAAAACCGGGCTGGCCTCAAAGCCCACTTAGAAAAAAGGAAGGGCCCACGCAGATTTTTTACAAAAGGGGCGGCCCCCGCAGCCCACTTAGATTCTAGCCCACTTCACTGCGGTTCATACACAGCAGCCCATCGACAGCCCCAGCAGACAAACCACAGCCCATTTTCTCTGTTCTTTCATTCTGTTTTCTACTCTCTTTTTTTCTCTTTGCTTTTTCTTTTTGCCCTTCTTTTTTTTTCTTTTAATCCTATTTTATTCCTTTCTTCTCCACGCATAGCCTCTTTTCGAAGGCCCCCCTTCTCTACCACATTTTCACCGAAGTTCACCCAAACCATATGCCTCCTTTGCCGATGATCTCCTTCATCGAGTCAAAACCGAACAAACCATGCCCACTTCGGCTACACCTCACGCCATCAACGTTATGCCAACCACTACCTCATGGACATACCACATCAAATGACAAGCTGATGTACAGAAGCAAGCGTAAATCAAAGAAAATCAACACGAGCTCAGTCAAATATCTTAACGAACACCTAAGGAACATCAACCGAAGAGAGGACACGGGATCAACCGAGACTCCAAATGCACCGAAATATTTAACAACTGATGCGCAAAACCAAAACATGGCATAGCACCACATGGATGGGGTCAGGACTCGCACAAACCGGCCCTCTATGAAGGGGAAAAAACGAGACAATAACCAGCACTTCAAGAGCAATACAAAGTTAGAGGAGGCGGTCACGGATCTGACAGAAATATTTTCATAAGCACTTGGCGTGCGCTACCAAAACGAGGGATTTCGAACTCGATGGGGATTCGGACACAGACCTAACTTCCTAACATTCATACTAGATCACACAGTAGGTTTCACGGAGGACCGACGGGACCGAAAACAAAAAAGGCACCTATGCTCGAGGGGCAGACCTACCTGGTTAAGGGAAAGGCTGCGGCGGACGGGGGCTAGTGGACGAACCTCCCACGACGGCCGCCCACTTTCTCGAGCTCCCTCTCTTCCTGGCTCACTCTCTCACACCCACTCAAGCTCTCTCCTTTGGACTCTCCCCCGAAGACCGTCTCTCTCTCTCTCGGTCTCTCTCCTTTTAACGGCTAGCAACCGGCATGCTTGGTTTCTGCCACGCCAGCTGTTGTTGTCGGTCAGCAGTGCCCCCGACCAAGATCCTCTTGTTCGTTCTTCTCTTTTCTGCAGAACGCATAAGGGAAAGGGAGGGAGAGGAAGAGAAGGCTAGGCAAGTCTTGGGGAAAATAAAGGGGAAGTGGGCCGGCCCAAGTGAAGAGAAAGAAAAAGGACAAGGATTTGGGCCAACCAGGACCTCAAGCCCGGTTTCGCATCTCTTTTTTTCTTTTTCTTCTTCTTTTTTTTTCTTTTGAAAATTTTAATAATTACCATTACTACTGCAAATATTCCTAATGCTAGTATGCGAAGCAATTTAGTGAAAAATATTCACTTCACTCTCTCTTTTTTAATTAATTATTTTTTAATTTAAAAAATCAATTTTTTATAATTAATACTAGTGATGCTAATACTCCCAATATCTATATGTGATGCAATTTAATGAAAATAAATTTTTATTTAGAGGTTAAAAATTAATTTATAATTTTCTACGCGATAAAACCCCTAATAAAATGGTCAAAATTTAAGTGTCAACACGTGATATCTTTCATAAACCATATTCAAAGCAACCTTTAATAACAAGGCTTAACAAATCATCCATAGATAATCGGTTTAACGTATAATCAACAAATACTTTTCCATTTCAAATAGACAAAGTAGTAGTAAGTGTTCGATCCATATTTTATGCAATAAAAATGTCATTTTGTAATACATAATATATCTAATTCATATCGCCTAAAATATGATTTTACAAACTCGAAGAAGAGATAACATCACTTAACTGGGAAAGCTGAAACCAACCTATGAAAGTTACATGAGCCGACGCACTCATATTTCTATCAATTAATCAAAAAAGGATATCAAAATTCAAGTAATACATTACTCTAACGAATGACTTGAATAAACTAGGCTTATTTATTGATAAAATGACTTCTATGTGCTAACAAAGAAATTCAATTAAACCTGTACTCCTGTTCTCTCCTTTGAAGGGTTACAAAGAGCTATTATCTTACTCCTCGTGCCTTAACTACATTTCCCATGGTTTCTTTCCCCTGTTTTAAACACATTCACATCGCGCATTACTCGATGCATTATGATATGCTCGACGCTCTCTGGAGGTTCACGAGCGTGTAGTACGCTCCAGCCGGACCCTTAGCCAACAAGGAAGAATGGCTCCCCTTCTCCACCACCTTCCCCTTGTCTAGCACAGCAATCAAGTCGCATCCTTGTATGGTACTCAACCTATGCGCGACCATTAGCGTGGTTCGTCCAACCATTAAGCGCTCCAGAGCATCCTGCACCACCTCCTCCGACTGGCTGTCAAGCGCACTAGTCGCCTCATCGAGTAACAGTAGTGTTGGGTTTCGAAGTATAGCTCTCGCTATGGCGACTCTCTGCTTTTGCCCTCCGGAGAGCTGGACTCCTTTGTCCCCGCACCACGTGTGGTATCCGTCTTTAAATGCCATTATGAAGTCGTGAGCGTTCGCAGCCCGGGCAGCCTCAACGACTTCTGTTTCACTCATCTCGAGTGATATTCCGTAGACAATATTCTCTCTAATCGTGCCGGCGAATAGAGTCGGTTCCTGACTGACCAATGCAATGTGCTTCCTTAAGGCCCTGAGGTGATATGACCTCACATCTCGTCCATCAATTTTTACCACGCCTCTGATTGGATCGTAGAATCTTTCGATCAAGCTAATGAGGGTCGATTTTCCAGATCCACTTTGTCCGACTAATGCGGTCGATTTCCCCACTTCGATTTTGAATGAGAAGTCCTTTAAGATGATGACATCCGGCCTTTCCGGGTATGCGAAATCTACCCTGCAAAACTCTACATGGCCTGTTATTTGTCTCGGTTGGTAACTTTCCATGTCTTCAGGTTCAATTCTGGTCTGCCGGTCCAATATGGCGAACACGGACCTGATCGTGTCTGAGCCCTTGGCAAGGTCTGTTGTTATGCTTCCGGCATCTGCAATCACTCGTCCTATGCTCATCAAGACCAAGAAAGTCTCGAAGAGCTCTTTTGATGTGATTTGCCCTTGCGAAATCAACTTGCCTCCGTACCAGAAATCTAAAGCCCAAGCGCACTTTGTAAAGAATTGCGAGGCAGCTAGTGCAATACCAGCATACCACGATTGCCGGATGCTCTCTCGTTCCGGGGCTTCCTGGGCTTTCTTGAGCATATTGAGGATGCGCTCTTGGGAAGAAAAGGAAGTGATAGTTCGGTGGTTAGAGACTGCGTCCGCCGCGAGCTTGCTGCTATCGTCTTGAGCCTTCCCAGCCTTCTCAGACATGGCCTTTAGTAGCATTCGTCTCGTGAAGAAGCAGACTATAGTAAGGGGTTGCGAAGCTATTACTACGAGGGCGAGTCTCCACGCTATGATCAGACCCATGGTGAAGGCAATTATTATAGCTGAGCATGTCTGCACGATAAGAGCCATTTGGTCACCCACCAAAGATCTCACCTGCACAGATATGTCGAAGCAGCATTAGTCATCAATACGAGGCCATTCCCCTAGATGTAATTGTCAATGCAGCGAGTTGAAGATATAGAGGACTAGAATGAGTGAAGTGCGGCAAGGAACAGTACTTACCACATTGGCATCATTAGCGAGTCTAGAACAAACCGAACCGCTGGAGTTCTGATCTTGATCGAACCATCCGACTTCGAAAGTCAGGATTTTAGAGAGCATCTTCTCTCGGACCCTCTTAGTCAAGTACTCCCCCATAAAAGCGAAATTGTAATGCTGGATCACATTGACTGCGAGCGAGAACACAGCCAAACCCAGAAAGCAGAATGCATAAATCCTTATCTTTGCTTTAATCTCCTCGTGGTCTTTCAAAAAATAAACTGAGATCATCGACCCCATGGCAAAAGCATACACCGGTTGAACTGCACCGTATAAGACAGCGCCGATGCACCCCAGGGTGGCTTGTTTCCACTCCGGCATGTTCAAAGCTATCAATCTTCGGAAAGATGGAATGGGGATCTTCTGATCATCCGAACCAACCGCTGCCATTGACCTCACTGAGCTGGAGCGACTCACCTTAGATAGGCTATGGCGGCTACTAGTACTATATCCATCCATGCTTAATATGGAAGACGTGATTTGGTTCTCGGGTTTCTCAACTTGATCCGTCGGTTTCTGTTTCTCTGATTTCTGAAGATTGACCAAGGAGGTGTAGAGGCCGTCTTCATTCTGGATGAGCTCTTCATGATTACCAGTCTCTATCACTTGCCCATTCTGAATGACGGCGATATTATTGGCATGTCGTATGGTAGATAGCCGGTGAGCAATGATGATCGTTGTACGACCGATGGAAGCTCGATCGAGTGCGTCTTGGACGATTTTCTCCGATTCAGAATCTAACGCGCTCGTCGCTTCATCTAGGAGGAGGATTCTGGGTGCTTTAATAATTGCTCGCGCGATCGCTATTCTCTGCTTCTGCCCTCCTGACAATTGGATGCCTCTTTCTCCTACCTGCGGTGACAAATGTAAGCTCATGTACTTTCACATGGTTTACGTAACACAATAATAGATAGATGCAAGATTCTCCCTATCAAAAACCTTTGGTACGTCGTTTGTATGGAACTGGAGTGAGCAGGCACTTAATGCATGGAAAATATATACAATTTGAGGAAAAAGAAGGATCGGACCTCCGTATCGTACCCCCGAGGCAACTGACTTATGAAGTTATGAGCATTGGAAGCCTTGGCAGCTTCAATCACCTCCTTCATCTCGGCATTCTCCTTTCCAAAGAGTATATTCTCCTTTATGCTAGTCGCAAAGAGTGTTGGCTCTTGGCTCACTAGTCCCATTTGCGATCTAAGCCATTTAATTTGCAGCATATTAATGGCGATCCCGTCAAGGAGTATTTGTCCACTGAGCAGGTCGTAGAACCTTTGCAGGAGTAATATCACCGTGGATTTTCCAGAGCCGCTGCCACCAACCAAAGCTAGAGTCTTTCCTGATGGGATCACGAGAGAGAAGTCTCCAAAGATGATGTTTTCGGGTCTCGACGGATATGCAAACTCGATGTGTCTAAATTCGATATTTCCTTCCAAATTCGGTATGGTCTCGCCCTCCATATTCTCTGGATCAATCAGGGGCACTCTGTTTATCACTTCCTCTATACGCTCGCCTGCTGAACACGCTTCTGAGAAGTACTTGAGGTTGGATAAAGCAGCACCCAATGCCCTAATATCACATAAGATAATACCAAACAAGTAAGGGTCAATTGCTTCTAGGACAAGGCGATTTCCTGAATCTTAAAGCAGCTTAGGCACAGGACTACTTTTCAGGTTTGTTGAATGTATTATCAGCAAAAGTGCAAGTTAAAATCAAAACTTTAAAAGAAAGCTGGACGCTACTTACACTCCACCAAAAGTAATGGCCGCGCCAACAACATAAACCGTTCCACCTTTATAACCATGGTACATGACCATCCTACTTCCGTAATATGCCATGAAAGACCAAATGGCAAACACGATACTGTTGCTTCCGATTGCCAAGCCTTTGGCCAAGCCCTGCCTCAGCCCCAACTTCACGGAGCCTTCAAGAGCTTTAGAAAACTTGGAAAGTGTTTTGCCCTCACCGACGAAGGCATATACTGTTCTGATGGAAGAAACTGCCTGTTCTGCGATTGTACCGGCCTTGCTATACTCTTCCCTTATCTTTCTTGCAATTATTATAAGAGTCCTCCCATATATCATGCCCGGAATGATGAGAAATGTAACAAAGGGCAACCCAACTATGGCCAGTCTCCACAACATTACGAATGCCACTATATAGCTCCCGACAAACAGCGATATGTTGACAAGAAAATTAGGGACCTATAGTTTCAATGTAGTCAAACTTAGCTAATACGCCGGGAATCAAAAATCATAAACGAAACATTAAAATGAAAGAGAGATTAAGATTCTGAATTGGGGACCTTCTCGCTCAGGACGTCCTGAATCACGAGACTGTCGCTGGATACACTGGTGACGATATCGGACGTGCTCGTCACATGCATATCGAAGTAGGTCACGTCTTGCCTGAGCACAGCTCTCAAGTATCTGGCTCTCATTCTCGCCGCTTGCCTCTCACCAGTCCTGGTCCAACAGTACCCTTCTGAATATCATCATCATCACCAGCACGATCAGAAAATATTAGGCCAGTCCTACAAGTATTTCCAGCCGAGAACACTCACAAGAATTTCTACATGGATGAAAGCAACCTCCTCCAAAATGGTGGGTACATAATAAATGCCATTGACAGGAGATGTACCAGTACTCACAAAATCTCAACTTAAATCCAAATTCCTACCCTTGCCGAGATTAAAAAAAAAAAAATGGAAAAAGCCACAAAAAATCTCAAACTTTGCCCAATGTGACAAATTTACCTTAAAAATTTTTTCGTGACATAAAAAACCCTAAACTTGTATCCATGTGACATATTTACTTCAAATTATAGGGTATTTTCGTCTTTTACTTCTTTCTTTTCTTCTCTTCCTCTGCCGGCCATGACAAAAGGAAACTGGACTTAGGTGAGGGTGGCCCTTGCTGGCATCGGGCGATGGTTGCCCTCACCAAATGCCAAATTTGGCAAGGGCAATCCTCGCCCGACGTAGGTGAGGGCGGCCCTTGCCAAATCCCTCGCCCGACGTAGGCAAGGGTGGCCCGATGCCAGGCGATGGCAAGCCTGACGCCGACGTCAAGTGAGGGGTGCCAGATTTGGTGAGGGCACCCCTTGTTCAACACAGGCGAGGGTTGCCATGCCTGGGCTAGCGAGGGCCACCCTCGCTCGACGCCAACGAGGGCCACCCTCGCTTGAGTCCGGCTTCCCTCCACCATGGCCAGCGAAGGGAAGAGAGAAGAAGAAAAAAAAGGGGGAAAAAAAGGAAAGAAAAAGACGAAAATGCCCTTGGCCATAGAGTTTGGGTAAATATGCCATAGTTAGCAAAGTTTAGGGTTTTTTATGTCAGAAAAAAAAATTTGAGGTAAATGTATCACTTTGGGCAAAAATTTGGGTTTATGATGGCTTTTTCAAAAAAAAAAAAAAAAAACCATAAGGGAAAAGAAAAATGGCGTAACCCACCTAGAAAACAAGCAAACGACAATCCACAGGCGATGTACAAGAGAACCAGTGCATTCTGCAAAAATACAACCCAGAGTGAGGGAAACAAATATTCACTATTGCCTAGTTACGACCTCAGAGAGAGACGGTTGTGCGTACCTTGTTCATGCTGTGATGAAACGAAGTAGGATCCATAGAAGATGCAGAGCCGATGTTGAGGGAAACAAATATTCACTATTGCCTAGTTATGACCTCAGAGGGAGACGGTTGTGCGTACCTTGTTCATGTTGTAACGAAACGAAGCAGGATCCATAGAAGATGTAGAGCCAATGTTGTTCATGAGCTGACTAGTGACGAAGAGAAGGAGGGGAGTGGAGAAGCCATCGGCGATGGTTCCGAAGAAGCCAAGACCCATCAAGCACTTGTCCACTCCATCTGCGTGCATGAATATGGAGCCTATTGACGACCACCCCTTCTTCTTCTTCTTCATCTTCTTTGCCTCCGCTACATTGCTCTGTCTCTCATTTCCCATTTCTGTTCCCAAGTTTCCTTTCAGGAACAGCAACGTGTAGCTTCTGAACTCTTACTTCCGTTGATCGAAACGTTGCTTTGCTTGTCACGTTTTAGAATGACAATGAAGGATAAGATCAGAACCGAAGCTAAAGGGGCTGGTGATGTCTCCTCTGGCCAAGAGCAACCTTTATATAGCCTACTCATGTAGAGGGAAGATTGATTAAACTGTATCGGTTGGTATCCTAACAGCTTAAAAAGTCAGCTGATCTTAAGATTCGGGACAAAAGATGCCAACGATTGTCATTTTACGACACTAAGTAGTTCTAGGTATTAAAAAAAATAAAGGAAAAGTACTCAGAAAATCAATATAAGAAGTAAGCATTGCAAGAAAAATCATAATTATCAAATGATCCATGCTCAATCAGCACGGTCCATACGCTAGAACTTAAAATGTATTTGGACCATCAAATAATACATGTATTACATTGGCAAGATCATCTATCGCATTTAATAGAAGAAGTCAGATCTTCAAAGCACGTTTTTAAGGGAAATTGACGAGCGCCCTAAGAGTGATAATCGGCCAGATTAGAAGGAAAAATCACAGGTAACTTCTTTATTCTTAGTTTTTCGTAAGAAACAGATATAAACAGTGTGAGCGCCAATATGATATCACCGGTTTATTACTACTGGTATCCCAATCGGGCAATAAAAAATTGCGCGTACTCAGAAAATAAAAGCCACAGAATTGATGTAGTTGATTAATATAATATATCATGGCAGGAGAAGTTGCGAGGTATTCGGGACAACCGCAGGTCAAGGGATATAAGAGGGTTTTTTTTTTTTTGTCTTTTCATCGGTCGAAAGGGGATGCAAGAGTTTTTTTTTAGTCGAAAGGCGTCAGGCGTCACCAGTGACGCTTAGGCCCCATTTGGTTCAACTTTGGGGAAATAGTTTTGCATTTCCCCAAATAACTTTGAGTGAATGGGCATTTTGTGAATGTAAGTGTGTTTGTAAACTCATTATTGTGTATATTTTGCAAAGTAGCTTTAAGGTGAAAAGAAAAAGGAAAAAAAGAAAAGAAAAGGGAGGAGGAGATGTAGCTGCTCGGCAGTGGTGGTGGTGGTGGTGGGGAGGCGGCTGGTGGCGGTGGCGGTGGGGGAGGTGGCGGTGGTGGTGGCGGGGGGAGGCGACTTGCCCGAGGTCGGCGACCTTAGGTGATGCTTGGGTCGCGCAACCTAGCCGCCTGGGTCGCGCCAACCTCAGGTGAAGCCCTGGGTCGCGCGACCTCAAGCGTGACCCGGGCGCCGAGGCGCGGCCTCGGCGGCGTCGCCCGGGTCACTCGACCTCAAGCGGTGGCAACCTGGGCATCACCCGAGGTCGCGTGACCCGGCGAGCCCCGGTGTCGCCCGACCTCGGGCCACCTCGCCTAAGGTCACGCGACCCCGGGCGATGCCCGAGGTCCCCCGACCTCAAGCCACCTCGCCTGAGGTCGCGCGACCTCAGGAGAGGCTTCCCGACGGCCAAATATGGCCGCTCGCGGCTAAGCGCCGCCCGCCGGCTAAGGTTCGCAAGGAAGAAGGAAGAAGATGATGAACAATATATTTCGAGGGCAAAAGAGGAAAACATGATTATCAGTAAGGGCAGTATTGGAAAGAAAAAAATCATTAAATCCTAAACTAGCATTCAAAATGCTGGCATTTGGCAAATGCTAACTCAAAAGTGTGAACCAAACGCGAAATATTTTTCCCAATGGGCTTTGGGGGCCCAAAGCCCCTTCGGAAAGCCGAACCAAACGGGGCCTTAATCGAGGCCCTTCCTCTCTTTTTTTTTCCTCCAACGTAAACGGCTTAATTTTTAATTTGCTTGATCACGCATGGAGCACGACTAAAATGTTCTCCTCTTTTTACCTAATTTTTTTAAGGGATAAGTGTACTCAAAATTTTAAAATCTATCACAAAAGTACAATTAAATTCTACAATTTTCAAAAAATGCAATCGAGTCCTAAAAACTTATTAAGTTAGTGCGATCAAGTTTTTCATTAATTCCGTCTAACTTATTAAATGGAAAATTATAAAGAGTTTTAGGACTCGTGTGTATTAACTTGTCAAATTTTAACACTTGACCGTACTTTTTAGAAGTTTTAGGGTGCATTTGTTTCGTTAAAAACTCAATAATAAAAGAAATACTTTCCAACAAAGTATTTGCTTCCTCTAGTGATTCATCCTCAGCTAGCTTATGAGCTTGAGCCTTGCCACTTGAGGCCGCAAGCTCGCCAACTCGCCGCCAGAGGCTAGGAACTCGCTCGGTTAGGCGAGACTCGAGCCTTGCCCTTGAAGGCCATGAGCTCGCCCGATTTGGCGAGGCTTGAGGCTCATCAGCCTCGGGCAAGCTCGAGCCTCATTGTCGGAGGTCATGAGCTCACCCGACAGTCTGCAACAGGTGGTAAAGAAGCAAAAAGAAAAAAAGAAAAGAAAAGAAGAAAAAAAAGAATAAAAAAAAAAGAAAAGAAAAATATAAAATAAAATAAAAATTTTTTTTAGTAAATAAAAAAATAAAATTCAAATTTTTTTTAAATATATATTTTTATAAGAATAATTGTTTGTAAACCAAGCACCAAATCTAAGCTTTGGTAGATTCAAAAAACGTTTTCCAGTTCTTTCAAAGGAGAAATCATTTTCCTGAATTTAAACTTTGCTAGGAAAACTTTTTTTTTATTAGGAAAACATTTTCCATTGACTCATTTTCCTGAGCAAACCAAACGCCGAAAAAAAGGAAAATGTTTTCCTTAAAAATGTATTTCACAAAACACGCCCGTAGTACTAAATTGCACTTTTATGATAACTTTTAGGATTTAATTATATTTTTTGAAAGTCTTAGTATCCAATTGCGATAAGTTTTAAAACTTTCAATGTATTTATCTCTCTTTTTTTTTCCTTATTGTTATTATATTTGCATTTTGTATTTATAGTTCGCTTGTGTAGGACTGTTTCTGGTAGCCCATGTCACCTTACCCTAGAATCTAGATGGATGAGGGAGGTTCTTGAAAGTTAGTTTAATTCCAACTTTGAAAACTGCAGGATCGTCAAGAAATTTTTCACTATATGATTTGAGATCAAACTAGGGTATATATATAATCTGTCATGAGTAAAACACCGGGGTGGTCTCTTTCGGAATCAAAAAAGATGCGTACGGTCCAAGGCATATCATCATCATCATCATCATCATCATCATCATGGAACACGATGATAGTTAGGCTTGGAAACAAAAGAATAAGTTAGTGCTATCACAATTGAAGGGTACGAGTATGCACTCATTATTATAAAGGGAAAAAACTACAAAAAAAAAAAAAAAAAAACCCTAAATTTTATCTAGAGTAACAAATTTACTTTAAATTTTTTTTTATGACACAAAAAATCTTAAACTTTCCTAGCTGTGACACATTTACCCCAAACTTTTTTTCGTGACACAAAAAATTCTAAGTTTATACCTGTATGTCACATTTATCTCAAATTATAGTGCATTTTCGACTTTTCTTTTTTTTTTCTTTTTTCTTCTTCTCTCTTCCCTTTGCTGGCCATGACAGAGGGAAGCTTGACTTAGGCGAGGGCTGCCCTTGCCGGTGTCGAGCGAGGGTCGCCCGATGCACCCCAGACGCAAGCGAGGGCAACCCTGGCTAGATCTGGGGAGTAACCCTCGCCTGACGCAGGAGGGCGAAGGGAAGCGAGGAGAAGAAAAAAGGGAAAAAAAGAAGAAGAAGAGAAAAACATAAGAAGAAAACAATAAATGTATCACAAAAAAAAAAAGTTTGAGGTCAATTTGTTACTCTGGACAAAATTTAGAGTTTTTGGTGGCTTTTTTTCTATAATAAATTAGGTCTTGTTTGGCCAAAAGCTTAGAGGGGTTAAGCCCATGGAATACTTTTGAATTGACCCCATTTCTTGATAATGCTAATACGGACACCTAAAGGGGTGAATAAGTGTTTAAAATTTTTCTTGATAAATAAGATAAATTTCGAACAAAGTCTAATAAACAAATCACTAGATTTTTTATGAATGTTCATAATCAGATAAGAGATGGAATTGATTTTTGCGATATCTAAAAGAATGCAATAGATTTAAATAAAGAGAGTTAAGGGAAGAGAAAATTGCACATGAAATTTATAGTGGCTCAACTTAAATCAAGCCTACGTCTACTCTCCCACGTTGATAGCCTTATGGCTAGAATTCACTATAGAATCAATAGAGAAGTATAATTTTTGAGTGCAAATACTAGGTGGAAGATTCCTTCTCTCTCACCAAGTCACTCTTCTTGTGATTTTCTCTCTTGACTACAATTTATAAGGACTGTCGATGAAGAACAAGTAGTTGGAAAAATTTTAGACTTTGGAATTTCAATTTTCATGTCTCCACTTCAAAAAGACTGAATGACCTCCTTAAATACTTCTCCACGCCTCACTAGCCATTGGCATTTTCCAGAAGAATTTCTTCCAATCAATTCGTTGGACAGAATCGACTAAGGGGATCTTATAGCCATTTGAAGATTGAGATGAAAATCCGTTGATTCTGGTCGCTCATACAATCATAATCTAGGTTTCCATAAGTAGATGCTTCCAAAAAAGGAACTTGTCTTCAAGATTGATTTCATCAATTTATGATTGATTCCCTACACATATTTATAGAAGGTAAGTGAGAATCTTCGCCAGAGAGCTAGATGTTGTAGAATAAATTCCTAATGCGTTCACTTTGAATCCTTGTCGCAATATCAATAAATCTGAGTCTGATTTCATCCTCAATCTGGACACAGTTTCAGTCTAGATTGCGTCAAAATGGGAAATACTTTTGGAATGAATAGACTTTGGCAAGTGTCTGTGATATAAATTTAGAAGTATTATGTTCTTCAAAATAAGAATAAGAACTAGAAAATTCTGTCAACTTCAAAACTTGGTAGGAGTTTTCTCAACAATCTCCTCCTTTCTTATGGTGATAAAACTTTTATGTAGATTTAAGTATAATGTAGATGTTATCTTGCAAAACAATACTTTAGCAACATAAGATAATATAGAGATAATAGACAGTAAGATAGTAAGCATTATACGAAGAAACATTTTCTAAAGTCTAGTTTACACAACAAAGTTTGCATAAAAAACACACAACACTAGTAAAGCATAAAAAACACAAACTATAAAATACAACCAGCAAGTCAACGCTTCAAATATGCCAAAGTCTCCTGCTTTTTGTCAACAACAAAAAAGGAGAAAAACAAACAAGCACAAAGAAAATAGAAAAGAGATTGGTTTTAGAAAATGATAAGGGGTTTCTTGGAACACGGATAAGTCGGAAATCCTCCAAAGCCAGCACGGTCTCCTCAAGCTTGGTCAGGCATTGATTGAAGACTAGGGGTGAGCGCGGTTCCCGGTTCTTAGAGGACCGGTTCCGGTTCCCGGTTCCATTTTTCCGGGAACCGGTCGCGGAACCGGAACCGGAACCGGTCGCGGAACCGGAACCGGAACCGGTTAGGGTTCCAAAAGGAACCCCCTCCCCTGCTCGCCTCATTCACAATTTCACGGTCTCCCGTCTCACATCGCACGACCCTCTGAAATAGAAACTCACAGTGCTCTGCTCCCGACCTCTGAAGCTCTCGCCGGACGCCGCTCGCCGCCGAACGCCACTCGCCCTGAAGGCCACCGCCGCCGGACGCCAGTCACCTCCGCTGCAACCAGACGCCAGACCCTCTGAAACTCTCGCCAGACGCCGCTCGCGCTGAAGGCCATCGCCGCCGGACGCCAGTCACCTCTGCTGCAACCAGACGCCACTCTCTGCGTGCTTCTGTGAAGGGGTATCCCAGCTGGTGATTGTTTCTTTTCAATTCAAAAGATAACAAAACCAACCATTTTCTCTCCTGAGTTGTCCGATATTTCCTATAAATTCGGGTTGTTCATACTTCTGCTGCTATTACCAGGTGATTCTTGTGCAGCGTTGTTGGGTGTCTGGCCCTTGTTTTGGTTTGAGGGTTGCCTTTGTTTGGTTGCTCCCTCTTTTCTCGTCTCGTTCTTAAGACGTTGTTGCGGTTGGGAGGGCGTAGCGAAGTTGGGGCCAGACCAGTCTTCCGTGAGTGCCTCTGGGGCACAAGTGAACGAAAGCCTCGACTTGATAGTTCTGTGCAAACGTGAGAGCAATTATCTGGTTGTGCTTTGTAGTATTGCTTATTTGTCATGCTGTGGACAATTGCTGCTATATTTACTCTGGTTGATGAGCCCAGTTGCTGGCATCATGTAACTTCTGCTTGATATGATAAAAGTTGTCCACAGGCCATTGTGAGTTGATTGAAGAAAGTCGACCAGATGGCTTGGCACACAGCTTCATCATTTGTTATGTGATTGTTCCATTAGTTTGTTTCTTAATGATGATAGTGGTACAGAAAAGCTTGAAAGTCCTTTTTATTTGTAGAAAAGCTTCTATTTCTATAGATTCTAGGATTCATTTTTCCACTGCTGTGCAGATTATTATGGCTATATATGTTGTTTTGGTTATTTACTAGAACATGCATTATTTAATATGAGAACCTTCCATCAACCATGTGAAGTCTAGGTGTATTTACTATGAACAAAATATCCCACTTATGTGATCAGAGAAATTACTTTGGTGAGATTCCTTTGTGCAGCTTGCTGGGGTGAAATTTGCTCCCAAACTCCGTGTGTGATAACTAAAGTAATTGTGCTTCACTTCTGAATGCTTGTTAAAGGTGTCCGAAAGTAGTTTTAAAACCATACTTGCTTAACCTTTTCTTGGTACCTCAATGATCTTCATGCTCTGAAGCTGTTTTATTTGCTTTGGGGGATGATACCGGTACCCCGTTCTTAATTATATTCTATTATTGTTGTGTAGTGCGAAGTTAATGTATCAAGATAACACGTCAATGGAGGTGGAGGGACGTGAGGAGATGACTCCGATTACGGAATTGGAGTTTTCCAACGATGAAATTGAAGAAGAGGCACCCCTACCTCAAGTGCCACAAATAAGGTGCCCGGTTCTCATCTTTCCCATGATAAGAGATATACATCCGAATGTTGGAATCATTATTCGAAAATTAGTGATAAGGATGGAAAAATATATCAAGTGAAGTGCATTCATTGTGGGTCAATGCTTAAGTACCGTGTTGCTAACGGTACTTCTGCAATGAGGAAGCACTTGACCACATGTAAGAGGTTTCCCGTAATCTAGATAAGAGGCAGAAATTCTTTGTACCACGTAATGTCAACATGGCTGGCAAGGCAGGAGGAGATTCTAGTACTGGTAGCGTCTTATCAACATGGGCATTTAATCAAGAACGTTGTAGGCACATGCTTGCTCGGTTCATCATCCTTGATGAGCAACCTTTTCCTTGGTTGAGCGTGTTGGATTTCGTGAATATGTTAGTGAGTTACAACCTCTCTTCAAACATATATCACGTTTCACATTGGCAAAAGATTGCATGAAGTTGTTTTTATGTGAAAGAACTTCTTTGAAGAATTATTTTGGAAAGATTAATTCTAGGATTGCACTCACGACTGATACATGGACTTCCAATCAAAATCTGAATTATTTGTGTCTCACTGCACATTTTATTGATGAAAATTGGAAGTTGCATAAAAGAATCATCAACTTTGTGGTGATGCATAGTCACAAGGGTAGGGAGATTGGGAAAATGGTGGAGGAATGCATTGAGGAGTGGGGAATAGAAAAAAGGTGTTGACAATTACCGTGGATAATGCTAGCTCGAATGATGTTGCGGTTGCCTATTTGAGGGATAAACTTTCGAAACAAAAGTCGTTGATATTAGATGGTAGTGTTTTCCACATGAGGTGTACGGCTCATATATTAAATTTGATTGTGAGAGACGGCTTGACTATGGTACGTGACTCCATTGCACGTATCCGAAATGTGGTTAGGTATGTAAGGAGTTCTCCTACAAGAGCCCAAGGATTTCAATCTTGCATTGAGAAAGAAAAGATCACTTATAAGGGTTCGGTAGTTCTTGACGTCGCCACTAGATGGAACTCCACTTACCTCATGTTAGACACCGCCATAAAGTTTAGAAAAGCTTTCGAAAGGATGGAAGATCACGATGCATCTTTTGTAAGTGAGCTTAATCATGAAACTCCTAGTGAAGATGATTGGGAAAATGCTATTATTCTTTCGGATTTTCTCAAAGTATTCTATGATGCCACCAATCAGATGTCTGGGACTTCATATGTTACTTCAAATGATTATTTTGAAGGGATAGCTCTTTTGTATAGAAATTTGAAAGATGTGATCAATGCTTCGGATCCTAAGCTTCAAGATATAGGTATGAAAATGAAAGAAAAATTTGACAAATATTATGGAAGCTTGGATAAAGTGAATATGATGGTATTGATTGCGGTTGTGTTAGATCCTAGAGCCAAGTTAAATTATGTGAGATTCTTGTATGGACAAATTTATGATGATGAATTGAAGATTGAAGAGATGCATTGCAAGGTGAAGCATACATTGGAGCGTTTGTATGAATTTTATGAGCAATCTTCTCTTATTTCAAGTGATCAAGATTTTGGTGGCCATAATTTGGGTACAAGTAGTAGTGGTTCCAATTCCAATACCGATACGGGTGGTAGTGAAGGAATATAAAAGCATAACGCTCAAGCTTGGAAGAAAATGTTTTTATACTCGAATGAACAAGAGCGCGATGACAACAAGTCCGAGCTTGATGAGTATCTTCAAGAAAAAAATGAAAAGGATCTTGATCTTGACATTTTGATTTGGTGGAAGACTAATGGCTCAAAATATAAGATCCTTTCCTTGATGGCTCGAGATATTTTGTCAATTCCTGTAACTACCGTTGCTTCAGAATCAACTTTTAGTACATCGGGTCGTGTGCTTGATGGCTTTCGGAGTTCTTTAACTCCAAAAGTAGTGGAAGCTTTGATTTGCACTCAAGATTGGTTGAGAGCCGTTCATGTACCGCTTGATGTTGAAGAGTGTATTGAGAACGCAGAACAATTTGAGTCGGGTAAGTAATGTTTATATCTTTATATATTGTAATTCTTTTTGTATATATGATAAGTGAATATTTTATTTAATCTCTTCCTCTTTTTTTCAGATATGGTTGGTCTTAATGCGGAGATTATCGTCGATAAATAAAGTTGGTGGTGTCGCATTTGCAATGGGTCCAACGGTTGAGAAGTGAAGCAAGGTTTTTTGTTGGCTTATTGATGAGCAACTTTGTTTGTCATAATCTTAATGCAAGCTCCTTTTATGTAATCAAGCATCTCCTTTCCTCTTTCGAAACTTCTTATTAGTTTTGATTATGTATGTCCAAATTCTTAATAGTTGGTATTGGTATGTTTGCTAAGATCAAAAGATGGGAAGTTACCGTGTAGTATACGTGTACGTTATAGTTTTTTTTGGTAACGTGCGTGTATGTTATAGTTTTTTTTGGTAACGTGCGCGTACGTTATAGTTTTTTTTGGTAACGTGCACGTACGTTATAGTTTTTTTTAGCAACGTGCGTGTACGTTATATTTTTTTTTGGTAACGTGCGTGTACGTTATATTTTTTTTTTTTTGGTAACGTGCGCATACGTTATAGTTTTTTTTGGTAACGTGTGCATACATTATATTTTTTTTTGGTAACGTGCGCGTACGTTATAGTTTTTTTTGGTAACGTGCATATACGTTATATATTTTTTTTTTTGGTAACGTGCACGTACGTTAGAGTTTTTTTTGGTAACGTGCGCGTACGTTATATTTTTTTTGTAACGTGCGTGTACGTTATATTTTTTTTTTTAGTAACGTGCGCATACGTTATAGTTTTTTTTGGTAACGTGCGCGTACATTATATTTTTTTTTTTGGTAACGTGCGCGTACGTTATAGTTTTTTGTGGTAACGTGCGTATACGTTATATTTTTTTTTTGGTAACGTGCACGTACGTTATAGTTTTTTTTTGTAACGTGTACGTACGTTATAGTTCAAATCTGAAAATAACAAAAAAAAAAAAAAAAAAAGAACCTGTTGGAACTTGGAACCGACCCTGGAACCTGTGACAGGGTAGGTTCCAGGTTCTCGGTTCTGACGGGTAGGTTCCAGGTTCCTCATTTTGAGGAACCTATACCCGAGGGTAGGTTCCAGGTTCCAGACGGAACCGAACCGGAACCTGGAACCGCTCACCCCTATTGAAGACAGCCTCAACCTTCGACAAATTTCGAGTGCCCTACCAATTCATGTTCTAAACTTTATTATCAAGAGACTATACCTTTCCAGTGAAAGATTCTAAGGTAGTACCAAGGGTAGTATGCAACTTTTAGATTTTAACATCCATCCCATACTATTGTGCCTTAATCTCCAAAAGCAGTTTCACTATTCGAGAATATTTTGAATTTGGTTCGATTTGGGCACTAACTTTGGCAAATTGAACCGGTGGAGTATCCTAGAGTGAAAGAATACTGATATGAACATTCGAGGTATGTTGCTCTCCTTGAACATTAGCCTATTTATCCTAACCCCCAGGAGATTCTTCGGGGAAATGAGATGCAAAATGTCCTCTGCATTTAGAGGAGATCTACCGACACCATCATTTATAGCTGGTTCTGCAATATGGTCATGAAGAGGAGTTTTCTCACCTACTCCCTTGTATCATCTCCTTCCTTGTCAAAATGCTCCTGCTCCTTATTCAGATTTGCATCTCCCTCCCCTTCATCTAAGTTATCCTCCTCACTTTCTTTCTCTCAACTGTCATCTCCTTTACTTTCCTCTTTTAGATCTTTCTTACTCTCGTCTTCTTCCTCTTCAGAATCAGATATACTAGCAACATGGTCTCTTATGGCAATATTTGCCATAATATCAAAGATAGTCTCGTCTTCATCATCTTCCTTTTCTTCATCTCGTAGAAGAAGAACAGATCTTTTCCTTTTTGGAGTACGCGAGACGACATTCTTCCCTTTCCGCTTCTTTTGAGTCGCAGATCCTATCTTAACTTTACTCGCAGGTTCATTCTTCATAACTTTTTGAGCTCCAGACAGATCCCTTAATCTCATTTTTGAGATCATTTTGAGTCCAATTCCCATGAGAAGGATGGTTCTGGAGCAAAAGCTAGAGGGCGGTTGAATCTGAAAGTGTTGAAAAGTCTGGTCACCAAAGCTGTCACGCCCCGAACCCCGAGCGCATGCCCATCCCTCTCTGGTCGATAAAATTTGCGACTTCTTAGGCAAGAGTCGCCGACCCGTTTAATTTTATTGCACACGCGGAAGCGAAAATAAATCCCCTGATAGTAACCATCTCGGGATAGAAAAGCAGGACATCAATTCACAAAAGCACACTTTTATAAACAATGAGATTCGGGTACAAAACGAGTTTAGTCGAAAACCTACAAAAAGGTCAACTCTCAAAAGAGGTTGTCCTACGACATACTATTAGGACACATCCGCTAATCCTCCATACTCCACCTCCTCAGACTTCGGGGCCTTGGTCCTCCACGACCACCTTCTAAGGACCTGAAAATGGTTATTCAATAACTAGTGAGACAATGTCTCAGCAGGTCCACAGTCTAAACCTCGATTAAGAGGGTAATACGCCTCAGAGTGCTCTAGCTACACAACCACACAATTAGAATATAGGACTTACCTCACCTCAAATCCACCCTGCAGGTCAGTATAATTCATATCACAAACCAGAGCATCACTCAAGCTCAATTAATTGGAACGCGATACTCAATTCTCAAATCAGTACAGAGGTCCCGATTATAGGGCCAAATCGTTATGACATGTCCTATACCGTGCCACACAATTTTGTTCCATAATTTGACACATTCAACTCAATTCATCATGTGTTCCTAGTTTTGATCTCGGCATATAGCACAGCCTACTCTCTGTTCGGCGGTCTTCTGGTATTGCCAAGTATCGTCTCACCCCATTTAGCATGGCACATCACTACGTCAATGGCTTTCCCGAATGAGCATAGGGTCCAGAATCTACTGCGATCGGCTTCCCGTTGTCTAGGGGCATCCCATATAAGGGGTAATGTCCAGCTCAATAGTCTTGGGACGATTTCTCTTAACCAACACACGACCACTCAATCTCGGCCCAGGACACCGTGCCTTGCACTCAAATGCCTCTATTAAAATGGTGATCCTAGCCTGTTTTCTTCGTATTAGAAATGCCCAGTAAGATAGCCGTGTGTGGGTACACGATCAATTCGACCCAGAAAATGTGATATAATTTCTTTTTGAAATCTCAATGTTTTATATAGTACTTAAAACTATTTTCGATTTCAAAATCCGACACTTGGGATTTTCTGGATAAATATTGGAAATTCACAATTTTTGGAATTAAATACCAAAAATCCAATCATCATTCAATTTGCATAATTTAACACTCAATTGCAGAAATTAACCACATCATTGTAATCAGCACAAAATTCCGATCACCGGCTATCCCGACCTAATTTTCGGAAAAATAATTAATAATTAATTAATTACTGAAATTAATTAAATAATTCAATTTAAATACTAAAAATACCAACCTAGGCCAAAATTGCTAAATTAAATACCAATACGGACCCGGAAAATTCCCGAACCCTTCTAGATAAGTAATGCAATTTATCTAGGCTCACTTACTCTAATATAACTACCTTACATGCATAATTAAATAATTAAATTTCTAATTTAATCTAACTAACCACCTAATTCCTAATTAAATAAATCTAAACACCCCTTAGTCGTCATTAACCTACTAAGAAGAGTTTAGTGCATAAACTCACCGGTTTATTGGGAAATCCGAATTTTCGGCGGCGTCGGTGAACACTCGGACCGGGCCCAAAGGCCTTGCAAGCCCACAGCAAAAAGCTGGGCTTGGTCTGGGCTTGGGCTTGCTTCTTGGGCTTCAAGTGGGCTAAGATGTGTGCAGAAAATGGGCTGAGGATGGGCTGTCTTCATTGGGCTACCGAACTGGAGTTGGGTTGATGAAATTCACGGGCTGAAATCTATTGGTCTATGGGCTAAGCTGGATGATTGTAATGAGCAGGCTGGGCTGCTTTAGTGGGACGTCGTTGCTGGGCCTTCGAAGGAGCGCAGGAGCTGCAGTGTGGCAATTCGGTGGAGAACAGAACCGATGGAAGCTGGTGGATTCGCGTGAGGCTTCGATGGGTTTGCTTCCCGGAGATGAGCTGCTCGTTTGAAAGAAAAAATCGGTAGGGGATGCCTGGCAGCAAGGAGCAGCTTCGATGTTGATGTTGGAAGCAAAAATCAATGGAGAGGGTCAACGATGGGGGCTTCGTGGAGTGATTGTTGACCGGCGTGAGTGGAGATGTGGGTGTGCGTGAGAGGGAGAATTTGTGAGGAAAACAAATGAAAGTGAAGCAAGAACATAAGGGAAGAAATCGAGAGAGAGAGGTTCGGTTGAGGGGGGCTTCGACGGATGAAAAAATGAAAAGAACAGAAGCAGAGGAGAGAGATGGATGAGGGGAAAACGTGAAGGGGTTGGACTCTTCAAAGGCGGTGAAGGATGGGAGAAGCAAAAGTCTAGTAAAATATCTCAAATTTCATCATGAATTGGTCCAAGAAGTCTTCAATCTTATCCCATGGTGTCCCCCATTTCTTTCTAGCATTTTTAATCCACATATAATTAAAATTAAGGCAAAAAATGCAGCCTCAAAATGGCATACGAATTTCACCATAAACGCTTCTATTTCCTCTCAGATTATCCAAATCGAGGTCCGATTTCGCTAAAGAAAAATCTCATACAATTTTTTGCAAGTCCCCAACACTAAAGGCTCGGCTTGTAAGTCCAAATTTCCTTCAAATGAGTACATTTGAATTTATGTTAATTTTCCGCAGCGTCTAAATCGATTTTCCAAAAAAATCTCAAAATCTCCGAAAAATTTTCGGAGGATGAGTCGATGTTCCTAAAATAGATCGTGACATGACAGAACTTTCAATTTTTGAAATCAAGTTCAAATTCACGGTTAATTTCATTGCGGCGCGCTTTTAGTGTAACCTAGTCTACCCGATAACTTTTAAGAATTTTTGGTGCAATTGACCCATGATCGATTTATCTCGAGTCACATTGTACATCTTCGACACATTGGCAACTCTCGGTTGTTGTGAAAATCTTGAGGTATTGATTACGGGCACAGGGTACCAAAACGATAGAAAAATCGATCTAGTGCCGCTAATCGACGAGTATTTTGCAATCAGGTGGAATCACCCACACTCTGATCACACATCTCAGTCAAGTTGACCTATCTCCGATCTCTGATCGATTTCAACAGTGCCGTAATGACCCTTGCAGATCAACACGGTCGAGCAGTCAATTCCTGATCGAATTCTCAAGTCCATTGCATTTAGATTTCCTAATTGCTTCCCCAGATAGTCCAGTTATCTCGTGAGTGATCGGCTCAGAGAATAGCACTATCGGCGAGTTGACGAAAGGCCCGATTTATTTAATCGAAAACAAATTATGAAAATTCAGGCTGTCACAAAAGCTACATAAGGAAGCTGACATTTCTCCTTCATTACGGCTCTGTACATGTACAGTAGAATAGTATGGGAAGTAAAAAAGCAATTTCATTGCAGATAGCCCACATCATTTTTGCTTCAAATTTCAAAACATCAATGTTGGACGTAACTTTAGGTCTAATGTAGTTAATGAAAATCTCGTGAAGCAAAAAGTTAGAGGCAAACATCCTGGAATAAGTAATGCTTCCCCTTGGAATTTTGTCTTTCATCGGAAACTTGATAACCTCTTCATTGGAGACATTTATGGACAAAAATCCACTTTGTTCCACTCCTAGAACATCAACCAACAGATCAATATCAACATCAACATCAAAAAAAATTTCACTCATAGTAAATTGAAAATAAGTGGGATCCAGGACTGACAAGTTTGAATAAAAATAAGCGGTCAATTTAGGATAGGCATCAAATGACTCCACATAAAACCTTTCCATCTGAAGTTTGGTAAATTTTTCTTGCAAGTTTACCTTGATGAAATCCAAAAAATCAAAGTCTATCGTTCAAGGGTTGATGACTTCTCTGTTCAGCATCTGTGCATAGACCTTCTTATGTTCCTTTGATCGAAACAAATTACCTTTAGTTCCAGCGATTTCTACAGTAACACCCATTTTGGGTTGAAAATTCTTGAATATTCTCTCATCGTCATCTTCATTTTTTCTTTCAGTTTGACCCTATATTCTGAAATGAGGATCAGCAGGAAAGATGGTAAATTCCTCTTCTGCTCTCCCAAACTTTACTAGCCCTAATTTTTCCATGGCTCTCAAGAATAATGTTTTGTTCCCATAGCCATTTTCTTTCAAGAACAAAGTTATAAAATCCATGGGACTTCCTCCATTTTTTAGAAACTCATAGTGTTTAAGAAGAACTTCGGGCTTTCTTACCAAAAAAGGAGTTGCTTCTTGAGTAAACTCTTCCTCCACAGATGGCCGATTCATGCTTCTTGGTGATTCATCTCTAGTAGAATGAAGTGTGTCTGAGTATCAAGCACAAATTGAGGCCCACAATTGGCAATGCAAGAGGACCTCCTCTGAGAAGACATTGAAATAGATTTGGAGGATTTTGATGAAATGTTCGCGAGTGATCGACAGAGAGATTTGTAGATATAGTGAGAATAGATCAAGCAAAGCAAAGGTTTGAGAGAAATTAAGGTTTGTGAAGACTCTGGTGATCGAGTAAGATAAACTGAAGACTTATTTAAAGAATACGAACCAGGGCAACCGAATGGGCATAAAAAAAAAAAAAAAACTTCCGTTTTGAAAATTTTCAAAAGAGTAATTGTAAACAATTTTTGAAATATTAATTTTGAAAAATCAATAGCAATATAACAATTTCCAAAAATATAAAAGGCAAGTAATAATTCAAATATAATATTCATATATGTTCAAGAAGGAAAGAAACTTACGCACCAAAATTTGATATACAATTACCTAAGTTTGTAAGAGCTTTCAGAAGAATGTCTTTTCCAGAAAGTTGAATTGATGAGTCTACTTTTATATAGACTTTAACCAAATGTATGGATAATATTCAAATTTTCACAAATGAACTCAAATAATCCTTTCTCCAGTGGCTTGGTGAAAATGTTTACCAATTGATTCTTCGAATTGATGAATTGAACATTAATTTCACCATTTTGTACATGATCTCCTATGAAGTGATGACGGATTTCAATATGCTTTGCTCTTAAATGGAGAATGAGATTTTGTGTGGTTGATCACACTTGTGTTGTCACGTATGATTTCAATGCAGGGTTCTTCTATTCCAAAGTCTTTTAGTTGTTGCCTGATTCAAAGAATTTGTGAACAGCAACTTCCAAGAGTAATATATTCTGCTTCTGCCATTGAGAGTGCCACCGTGTTTTGCTTCTTAGAGAACCAAGACACTAACATTGGTCCCAAGAGTTGGCACGTACCAGATGTTCTTTTCCTGTCAACTTTACAACCAGCTAGATCAGCATTTGAGTATCCAAGTAAGGTAAAGTCTTCTCCTTTTGGATACCATAGACATAATTTTGGATTTGTTATAATATACTTACTAATACGTTTGACAGCACTGAGATGTGATTCTCTAAGATCATCTTGGAATCTAGCACACATGCACACACTGAATAAAATATCAAGTCGAGAAGCAATAAGATAGAGAAGAGAAGCGATCGTGCTTTTGTATGTCTTTTAGTCTACTTTCTTTTCATCTTCATCCTTGTCGAGTTTGAAAGAACTTGACATAGGAGTCTCAATTTTCTTATAGTTTTCCATCCCAAACTTCTTAATAATATCTCTAGCATATTTCTCTTGATAATGAAAGTTCTTTCCTTTGAGTGTCTGACTTGTAAACACAAAAATAATATTAAACTCACCCATCATGCTCATTTTGAATTCTTCCTGCATAGATTTTCAAAATTTCTTTCATGGACTTTCATTGGAAGAACCAAAGATGATATCATCAACATATATTTGAACAAGTAGCAAGTCTTTTTCTTCCTTTTTGATAAACAGAGTTGTGTCAACCATTCCTTTCTTGAAACTATTACTTAATATAAACTTACTCAGTCTCTAATATCAAGCTCGAGGTGCTTGTTTTAGACCGGATAAAGCTTTCTTCAGTCTATAGACAAAGTCTAATTTTTTGGGGTCTTCTAATCCTAGTGATTGTTCCACATAAACTTCTTCTTGGATGAAACCATTTAGAAATGCACTTTTGACATCCATTTGAAATAACCTAAAATTATGGAAACATGCATATGCAAGTAATAATCTTATAACTTCTAATCTGGCTATGAATGCATATGTCTCATCATAGTTTATTCATTCCTCTTGCGTATAACTTTTTGCAATAAGTTTTGCTTTATTTCTGGTCACTTTACCCTTTTCATCCATCTTGTTTCTAAATACCCATTTTGTTCCAATTACAAATTTTCCTTTTGGTTTTCGAATTAACTACTAGACATCATTGATTTTGAATTGTCTGAGTTCTTCTTGCATTGCTTCTATCTAGCTTTCATCAATTAAAGTTTTTTTTACTCCATTTGGTTCTATCTCAGAAATAAGAGTTAGTGTGCTTGAGTCTCCTCTTACTTTGGATTTGGTATGAATCTCTTATTCTATATTACTAATAAAGAGATCTTTACAGTGGCTTGAATAATCTCTTTGGATATGCGATTTATTAGTGCATAGGTGTCGTTTTATTGATGATTAGGCATAGTTTAGTCGAGTCGTTAGTTGATATAGCATTTTACTTTATTTTGATATTATTTCTCGCTTATATGATCGGAATGCAAGTTCTTTGATTCGAAGGAGCCTCATTCCAAGTGAGTAGTGCTAGATTTTCTTTGGATTTATAAAACTCATGCCTTGAAGTGTGTGTGTGATTTTCTTTGGATTTATAAAACTCATGCCTTGAAGTGTGTGTGTGCGCGCGCGCACCGCGCTCGTGCAAATTAAACCGAAAAGAGCATTTTTTTTGCATAAAGTGGGATTGAGTATTCATTACCTTTTAGTTATTTGGGAATGGTTTGGGAAACATATTAGGAAATGTGTCGTGACAATTTGCTTATGTGTATTGTTTTATGGAAAGGTTCATGAACGATTTGAGAAGTGGATGGGAAATGGCAGGTGGTTTTGTTGTGAAAAGTTATTTGCTTGGTTTATAAGATTGGTTTTTGGATTGGATTTCTAGTATTGGAGGATGGTTGTTTGTGCACAATATAACTATGAACCCAGTGAGGGGTTTGGGCATTTACTACGTTTTGGCAACTATAAATAGCTTGAGAAATGTTTTAGGAAAGCTATTGCGAAATGATATATATATAATTGGGATAAGTGCAATAGAAGTCCTAAAACTTGTTACGAAAATGCAATTGAGTCCTAAAACTTGCAAAAAGTGCAATGAAGTCCTAAAACTTGTCAAATTGGTTCAATTGAGTCCTAAAATTCTAACGGAAAATGCTAATGTGGCATGGACGTGGCATTTTAAATGATTTTTATTTTCCACGTGGCTTTTTAAAATTATTTTTTATTCAAAATTAGATTTAAAAACTAAAAAGAAAAGCTAAAATTTATTTTAAAAACTGTTGAAAAAAAAATGGCAGCTCCTCCGCCGCCGCCCGACCAGGGCAAGGCCTTGCCGGCCCCAGGCGAGGGCCAACGACCCTCGCCTTGGTCAAGCAACGGTCGACAACCTCTGTGACAGCCTGAATTTTCAGAATTTGTTTCGATTAAATAAATCGGGCTTTTCGTCAACGTGTCTATAGTGCTATTCTCTGAGTTGGCCACTCACGAGATAACCGAGTACATCGGGGAAGCAATTAAGGGATCTAAATGCAATGGACTTGAGAATTCGACCAGGAATCGACTGCTCGACCGTGTCCATCTGCCGAGATCATTACGGCACTGTCGAAATCGATTAGAGACCGGAGATAGGTCGATTCGACTGAGATATGTGATCAAAGTGTGGGTGATTCCACCTGATTGCAAAATACTCGTCGATCGGCACTAGACCGATTTTTCTATCGTTTTGGTACCCGGTGTCCGTATTTGAAACCTCGAGATTTTCACGACAACCGAGAGTCGCCAATGTGTCAGAGATGTACGTTGTGACACGAGACAAATCGATCACGGGTCAATTGTACCAAAAATTTCTAAAAACTACCCGGTAGATTAGGTCACGCTAAAAGCACGCCGGATTGAAATTAACCGCTTATTTGAACCCGATTTCAGAAATTGAAAGTTACGTGGTGTCACGAGCCTATTTTAGGAACGTCGACTTATCTTTCGAAAATTTTTCGGAGATTCCGAGATTTTTGTGGAAAATCGATTCGGACGTTTTAAAACGAACGGAAATTCAAGTGGCGGAATGAAGAGATTTTTGACTTGCAAACCGAGCTACTTGGCGAAAGAGAATTGTAGAAATTATGTGGGCTTTTTTCTACATCAAAATGGGACATCAAATTTGGGAATTTGATGAAGAAATGAAGACCAAAATGTGAAATTCGGAATTGGAAAATGGCAAAGATTTTGGGCATCAAAATGGGTTAATTGTGAGGATAATACAAGAAGATATTTTTGGACAAATGGGATAAGATTGAGCACTATTTGGGGGACCAAGCAATTAATTTTTTTGGCTATGCTTGGTTGACTTTGATTTTTCTTTTCCCTTAAGCTACCTCCGCACGCCTCACCCATTCCCTCATCTCCTTCGGCTCTCTCTCTCTCTATTGCATTCGACTGCCCCCCTCTCAACCGAACATCTCTCTCTTCTTTGCTTCTGATCTTGTTTCCTTTTAT
The DNA here is from genome assembly GCA_014182565.1 of Eucalyptus marginata. Taxonomy (NCBI): domain Eukaryota; kingdom Viridiplantae; phylum Streptophyta; class Magnoliopsida; order Myrtales; family Myrtaceae; genus Eucalyptus; species Eucalyptus marginata. The sequence continues at coordinate 28,625,265 of CM024593.1, forward strand.
TTCCTCTTTTTAATTGTTCTTCGTTGAAGCCGCCCATCCCCCACCATCTCTAGTTTCTTCGGTTAATCTTCAGCATAAATTCCTAAGCAAAGCCCAAGTGAGTCAACCTTCCTCAATTCATCGCCAACTCTCACGAAGCAAAGCAGAACAGAAGACCAATTGTCTTCTTCGTTTTGTTCCTCCCAAGCCGCGACACCTCCACTCACTCATTGTCCGCTCAGCCCACGACCCACCGAGGCTTCAGTCAACCGAAGCAGCTTGAAGACCCAGCACACGCCAGCAGCTGCTTCTGCCACCTTCGGTTTCCTCTGCCAGCAAACCCAGGCGTCAATAGCTACTTCTCCATCTTCGCGGCCCCATCGATTCTCCTTCTGCAGCTCGCGTCTTCGGTACCTCCACCGAAGCAAGTCTCGGCAGCCCATCTTTAGGCTCTCTTCTTCGGCCCAGCAGTTTTTCAATGGCCCATCCTCAGCAGCGAAGCCCGAAGCCAGCATCCCCCTATTTTGCTGCGTAATCGTTCAACGCATTGGGAGTCCATCAGCAGCCCAATTCAGCCCAACAAGTTGTTGTTTTTCTCGGCCCAGCCCATTCAAAGCCAAGCCCAAGCCCAGATCAAGCCCAGCAATTGTTGTGGGTTTGCCAGGCCTTTGGGCCCGGTCCGAAAGTTCGCCGACACCGCCGAAAATTAAGATTTCGGCTGCCGTCGCGTCGTCATCGCGGTGAACCAGTTTTCGCGATACATTTGGTGAAGTTTATTCTCTAAACTCTTCTTAGTAGGCTTTGATACTTGGGGGTGTTTAGATTTATTTAATTAGGAATTAGGTGGTTAGTTAGATTAAATTAGTGATTTAATTATTTAATTGAGCATGTTAGGTGGTTAGAATGGTTTAGCTAAGGCCTATTCAAATTGTGCTATTTATCTAGAAGGGTTCGGGAATTTTCAGTCCGTATTGGTATTTAATTTAATGATTTTGACCTAGGTTAGTATTTTTAGAAATTAAATTGAATTAATTAATTAATTTTCGAAATTATTTATTTATTATTTATTTTTCCGAAAATTAGGCCGGGATGGCCGGTGACCGGAATTTCGTCTTGATTTGCGATGGTGTGGTTAGTTTACTGCGATTGAGTGTTAAATTATGCGAAATTGAGTGATGATTGGATTTTTGGTATTTAATTCCAAAAATTGTGAATTTTCAATATTTACTCGAAAATCCCGGGTGTCGATTTTAACACCGAAAATGGTTTTATATAATATATAAAATAGTGGGATTTTTAAAAAGGAAGAATGTCAATTTTTTAAGTCAAGTTATCGTGTACCCACACACGACTATTTTCATGCGTATTTTTAATACTAAAAAAAAAAAAAAAAAGCGGGTTCACCATTTTAATTGAAGCATTTGAGTGCAATGCACGGCGCCCAGGCCATATTTGAGTGATCGTGTGATGACAATGAGAAATCGTCCCGGGCTGTTGAGTTGGACGTTATCCCTATTTGGGATACCCCTTGATAAAGGGAAGCCGGTCGCAGTAGATTCTGGACCCTATGCTCCTTCGGGAAAGCCGTCGACGTAGTTACGTGCCGTGCTCAATGGGGTGAGATGATGTCTGGCAATGCCAGAAGACCGCCGAACTGAGAGTAGGCCGTGCTATATGCCGAGATCAAAACTAGGAACGCATGATGATTTGAGTATTGTGTTCCAATTGGTGAGCTCGAGTGATGCTCTAAGTTGTGATATGAACTATACTAACCTGCAGGGTGGAACTGAAACGAGGTAAGTCTCCTTGATTGTGTGATTGCGTGCTTAGGATGCTTCTTAGCGTCTTTCCCTCCTAGCCGCAGTTTAGAGCTTAGACTTGCTGAGACATTGTCTCACTGGTTATTGTATAACCACTTTCAGGGTCACCGAGTGGAGGACCTGGAGCAGAGAGGAGGTGATTTGAAGCATAGGTCGGATAGGACCGCTTCTTTTTGGAGAACATCTTTTGTAATCTTTTGACCATGTAATTTCTTGTACTTTCGACTCAAAGCATATGTTTATAAAGGCATGTTTGTTTGTGAAATTGTTGTCCTGCTTTTCTATCCCGAGATAGTTACTGTCAGGGGATTTGTTTTCGCTTCCGCATGTGCATCAAAATGAAAAGGGTCGGCGACTAGTCCTGGGAAGTCGCAAAATTTTATCGCCCAGAGAGGGATGGGTACACGCTCGGGGTTCGGGGCGTGACAACCTCCGCCCAAGGCCGGTGACTGTTGCCAACCCCTCCGGCGATGGGCGACGACGGTAGCGGTGGAGGAGCTGCCATTTTATCTTCTTCTTCTTTTAAATAAATTTTAGCTTTTCTTTTTTAATTTTTAAATCTAATTTTGAATAAAAATAATTTTAAAAAGCCACGTGGAAAATAAAAAATCATTTAAAATGCCACGTCGGCATTTTCCGTTAGTAAGTCGACGGTGTTAACTTTAGGACTCAATTGAATAGATTTGATAAGTTTTAGTACTCGATTGCACTTTTTGCAAGTTTGAAGACTCAATTGCATTTTCGTAATAAGTTTTAGGACTTCTATTGCACTTATCCCTATATTATTTGTGAACTTGGTTTATGATATGAGTTCCATAACGATTTGAGAAACGTTTATGAAATGTGTTTTGAAATCTCGTGGGTTTATGAAATAGACTATAAAAATGATGTGAGATGTGCCTTGTGAACTGTATGATTTAATGAAAGGTTTGTGAAACTATATATTTTGGGTTTGCAAATCCTTCTTATGAAAGAATTACATTAACTTGGAGCATGGTTTGATAAAAAGTGATTTGATTCGGTACGTGAAACCGATTTATGTTGTCGATTCTAAATTGGTTTTGTGGAAAGAATTTATTTGTGAAAGGGCTTATTAAATCAACTGTGATATAAACAGGTAAAGGACTAAGTGCTACATGATAACGTAATTTCGTAGGAGTTACCTCTAGAATCTTGCAATCAAGGACTATGTGTTATACGATGATGTAATTTCATGAAAGCCACCTTTGCAGCCTTGTACTATTGATATATGTTGGTCAAGGTCTAAGTTTTACACAATAACATAATTTCGTGGGAGCCACCTCTAGGGTATTGTACTATTGATATATGTTGGTTAAGGATTAAGTGTTATACGATAACATAATTTCTTAGAAATCACCTCTAGGGCCTTGTATTAAATGCTACATAATAACATAATTTTATGAGAGCCGTAGGGCCGTTTCAAGGACTTGCGTTGGTTCAAAGATTTGGAAAGCCCATTGGGAAAATGTAAAGCAGTTTAGCCTAAAAGACTTTAGGCAAATGCAAAAGCTGTTTGGTAAACTATGCTTTGAGAAGTAACTTTAATAGAAATGCCGTTTGCTAGAAAACACATTTGAAAAGCCCTTTGGGTGATTAATATTAGTTTTCTTAATTTTATTTGTTTAAAATTGAAAAAAAAAAATGTATGCGACTTTTTAAATATAAATTTTGACAATAATACTAAAAAAAGTCAAATACATATATAATTTTAAAAAAAAAAAACCAAACCCTTCATCGGAATTTTTTAATTTTTTTTTTTTTAATTTTTGGTAAGGTAAGTATTATAGGGACTTGAACCAAAAACTTACACTTACGATGACGAACATGTCAAAACGAGTGGAAGGGTGTCGGAAGGAGGAAAAACACAAAGCCAAACAACGGCTACCAAAAGAGGAACAACAGCTACAAGCAGCCAACTAGCGACATCCGAAGGAAGGGGGAAGAGAGGAATGAGGATAGCAGCTAGCAAAACAACAACACCCATCACAACAAACAACAGTGAACATTGAAGAACCAGATGCAGGTTGCAGCTTCAACGAATCGTCATACCCGCCACAGCAACAAGAACTAGGGCGGAGGAAGAACAGAGACGTAAATCAATATCGAAATTTTTATTTGCTTAAAATTGAAAAAAAAAATTATGTATGCAACTTTTCAATTTAAATTTTGACAATAATGCTAAAAAAATCAAGTATATATATATATAATTTAAAAAAAAAAAAAAAAAGACCAAATTCTTCATTGAAATTTTTTAACTTTTATTTGTTTAAATTTGAAAAAATATTGTATGCAACTTTTTGACGATTGGTTGCTGATGTAATTTCGTCCTAAAAATCAGGGTCAAAACGAGGATTTCACATATATATACATATTGAACCGAAAAAGAACATTTTGTTGCAAAAAGCGGGATTGAGTATTCATTACCTTTTAATTATTTGAGAACGGTTTGAGAAACATATTATGAAATGTGTCATGACAGTTTGCATATGTGTACTATTCCATGAAAAGGTTTATAAATGATTTGAGAAGTGAATGAGAAATGGCGGGTAGTTATGTTGTGAAAAAGTTATTTGCTTGGTTTATGAGATTGGTTTCTGGATTGGATTTCTACTATTGGATATGGTTGTTTGTGCTCAATATGAACATGACCCAATGAGAGGTTTGGGCATTTACTACATTCTAGTAACTGTGAATAGCTTGAGAAATGTTTTAGGAAAGCTATTGCAAAACGATATATAAAATTTGTGCACTTGATTTATGATATGAGTTCTATAACAATTTGAGAAATGTTTATGAAAGGCATTTCGAAATGTCGCGAGTGTATGAAATAGATCTTTTCCCATTAATGCCTTGTGAAATGTATGATTCAATGAAAGGTTTGTGAAATGATATATTTTGGATTTGCAAATCCTTCTTGTGAAAGAATTACATTGACTTGGAGTATGGTTTGATAAAAGGTGATTTGATTCGGTATGTGAAACCAATTTATGTTGTAGATTCTAGATTGGTTTTGTGGAAAGAATTGATTTGAGAAAAGCTAGTGAAATCAACTGTGGTATAAACGGGTAAAGGAATAAGTGCTATACGATAACGTAATTTCATAGGAGTCACCTTTAGAGCCTTGTAATCTATTGTTAAGTGCTATATGATAACGTAATTTCATAAGAGGCACCTCTAAGACTTTGCACTATTGATATATATTGGTTAAGGGCTAAGTATTACACAATAACGTAATTTTGTGGGAGCCACCTCTAAGCCCTTGTACTATTGATATATATTAGTCAAGAACTAAGTGTCACGATAACGTATTTTCATGAAAGCCATCTCTAAAGCCTTATACTTGATATATATTGATCAAGGGCTATGTGCTACACAATAACATAATTTTGTGGGAGCCACTTGTAGAGCCTTGTACTACTCAAGCATTAGGTGCTACACGATGATGTGGTTTCGTGAGAGTCACCTTTAGGGCCTTGAGATGTGATGAGTTATGAGATTGATTAGATAGGCATGTGTTTTGATATGAGATCCATAGATAGACCACTAGTGTGCAATTTTGATGAGATTGATCAATGGACTTAACCACTGATATTTGTCACGCCCGAGCCCCAAGCACGTGCCAATCCCTCTCTGACCGATAATATTTTGCGACTTCTTAGGACTAGTTGCCGACCCTTTTTATTTTGTTGCACATGTGGAAGCGGATTATAAATCCCCTGACAGTAACCATCTCGGGATAGAAAAGCAAGACAACAATTTCACAAACAAACATGCTTTTATAAACACATTGAGTCACTTACAAGAACCTATGCTCAAAAGATTTCAAAAGACAGTTCTCCAAAAGAAGTTGACCTAATCGACCTACTCCTTAGGTCCCCTCAGCTAGGCTCTAGATCCACCACTCTGCAATCCTGAAAATTGAGCCCACGACAGGGTGAGATATAAATCTCAGCGAGTTCACGCTCTAAACCCCAATTAGGAGGGAAATACGCTCAGGGGCATCCTAACCACACAATCACACAACCACACAATTAGAACAGATGACTTACCTCGCCTCGGTTCCCTCCTTCATGTTAGCACAATTCATATATCACATACGTGCAGTAATAACACCCGAGCCTTTGGAATATCTCATTCAATCTTAGCCAATCAATTGAGTCAACATCATTAATCCATCATTCTATTAAACAACCCACAAGAGTCCCGATTATAAGGCTAAATCGTTATGACACGTCCCATTCCGTGTCACACAATTTCGTCCCATAATTAGGCACGGTCAATCATATCGGAGGTTCCATCTACACTCGATATTTATTCTTAACATTCCAATTCAACATTCCCACTCAAAATCAGACTCCACATTCCAACTCAATACCAGACTCAAGGCTCTAGAGGTGACCCTCACGAAATCTTGTCATCGTGTGGTACTTAATCCTTGACCACAAATAACAATAGTGTAAGGCACTAAAGGTAACCCACACGAAATCTCGCTATCGTGTAGCACTGAGTCCTTCACTACAGAAAGCAATAGTATAAGGCACTAAAGGTAACTCACAAGAAGTCTCGCTATCGTGTAGTATTTAGCCCTTTACTACGCATGACAATACTGCAAGGCACTAGAGGTAATTCTCATGCGACTTAAGTCGCCATGTAACACTTAGCCCTTGACTACAATAAGTAATGGTATAAGGCACTAGAGATGACTCACACGAAGTCTACTACTCGTGTAGTACTTAGTCCTTTACCTGCTCACGACCCATTGGCTTCCCTCAACACGACAGACATCACATCAACTTTCAATAATCATCTTGCCTCAACTATAAACCAACACACGATTATTCACTCACAGCCCAATGACATTGTGCTTCCCACTTAAATTTCTCAATAAAAATAATGTCTTGGCCTATTTTCTTCGTGTTAAAATACTCGATAAAAATAATCGTGTGTGGTATACATGGTCGACTTACGCCAAAAATATAATATCTTTCTTTTAGAAAATCCTACTTTTTATATAGTGTCTGAAAACCTTTTCGACGTTAAAAACTGACGCCCCGGCAATTTATAATTAATTACTGAAATTATACAATTTTGGGATAATTACCCAAAATTACAACTTAAATTCAATTGGCATAATATAGCACTCAATTAAATAAATCAATCACACCATTGCAATCAGCACGAAATTCTTGTAATCGGCTATCCCGGCCTAATTTCCAAAAAAAAAAAAAATTAATAATTAATTAATTTCGAAAATTAATTAAATAATTCAATTTAAATTGTAAAAATACCAACCTAGGCCAAAAATCACTAAATTAAATACCGATACTTAATCAGAAAATTCCCAAACCCTTCTAGATAAATAGCACAATTTATCTAGGCCTCACTTAATCTAATCTAACCACCTAACATGCATAATTAAATAATTAGATTTCTAATTTAATCAAACTAACCACCCAATTCCTAATTAAATAAATCTAAGCACCCCTTAGACATCATTAGCCTACTAAGAAGAGTTTAGTGCATAAACTCACCGGTTAATTGCGGAAACCGGTTCACCGCGATGACGGTGCGACGGCGGCCGAAACTTGAATTTTCGGCGGTGTCGACAAAGCTCAAATCGGGTCTAAAATGGGCCCAACATATCTCAGCCCAAATCTGAGATTTGCTTTTGAATTGGGCCGGGCTATGCTGGACTGAATAGGTCTTGAATGAGCTGTCTTCGCGGGCTTCTAGTGATGGGCTGCTGAAAACAATTGCGAACCGGGCTGAGTTGGGCTAAAATGGTTGAACTGAATGGGCCTGTTAATTCGGTGGATTTCACGAGCGTGGGAGCTGAGCTGCTTCAGCTTCACTTGCTGGGCTCCTTGTGAAGATGGGCGTCGCTAAACTCACGAGCTGAAGAAATGCTTCGTGCGAGAGACACAGATGAACAACAGAGGGAAACTGCTGGCGTTGAGCGAAGACTTCGGTTGATGGAGGAACACGCGGATGCTGTTGCTGCTGGGGAGTCTTTGATCGTTGCTGGACACGCACAACCCCGAAAGAAAAAGAAGGGCAGCTGGCGTTGGGCTTCGTGGGCGTGGAGATGCAGAGGAGTCAACTTTGCTGGGGTTTTCTTTTCTTTGATTGACCAAGGAAGCTAGGTAATGGGACGTGTGGCAAGAAGGGAGTTCGGTGGAGTGTGGGTCTTCGATGGATGAAGATGAAGCTGTTCGGTGGAGATGGGATTGCACGAAAATAAAACTACTGGACTGCTCGATGGAAAAGAAATAAAAATGATGGTGTTGACTGCATGAAAAAGGAAAGAAGAAGCAAGTGTGCGAAGGAGGAGGAGTCGTGCACGAAGAGATGAAGACCGGCAGAGCTTGTCCAACAAGCTGGATGAGAGAGAGAAAGGCCAAAAAGTCCAAAATCTTAGCCAATGTCTTAATTGCTTGGTCCCCTTATCTCCTCATACTTATCCCATTGTCCATTCCAACAAATATAAGTCCAAAATCAATCCATTTTGATGCAAATAATGCACCCCTCATCCTAGGTTCCGAATTTAGCTCAAATTAAACTTCAATTTCCCAAATCAACGTCCCAATTTGAATGAAGAAAAGCTCGTAGAATTTCTACAAGCCTCCCCTTATTAAATAGCTCGGCTTGCAAGTCCAAATTTCCTTTAATTTGACCCATCTAAATTTTCCAATAATTTTCCACGGCGTCCAAATCAATTTTCTGTAAAAATATCGGAATCTCCGAAAATTCTTCGGAGGATGAGTCGACGGTCCTAAAATAAATTGTGATATGTTAGAACTTTCAATTTTTGAAATCAGGTTCAAATTCGGGGTTAATTTCAATCCGGCGCGCTTTTAGCGTGACCTAGTCTACCGGGTAATTTTTAGGAATTTTTGGTGCAATTGACCCGTGATCAATTTATCTCGAGTCACATAGTGCATCTTCGACACATTGGCGACTCTCGGTTGTCGTGAAAATCTCAAGGTTTCAAATACGAACACCGGGTACAAAAATGACAAAAAAATCGGTCTAGTGCCGTTCGACAAGAATTTTGCAATTAGGTGGAATCACCCACACACTAATCACATATCTTAATCAAATCGGCCTATCTCCGGCCTCTGATCGATTTGCAGATCGACACGATCGAGCAGTTGATTCGTGGTCGAATTCTCAAATCCATTGCATTTAGATTCCTTAATTACTTCCCAAGATAGTCCAGTTATCTCGTGAGTGATCAGCTAAAAGAATAGCACTATCGGCGCGTCAACGAAAGGCCCGATTTATTTAATCGAAAACGAAAGCTGAAAATTCAGGCTGTCACAATATTTATAGATGATTTTAATGAGTATTTTCTAAATTGTATAAAGCTTATTGAAATCGTATGTGATTTGATATGTACTACTCACTGAGCTATAGTTACTCACCCTTTTCTTTCCCAACCTTTTTAGGTTCATTGATTAGCGATTAGTAGAGCAAGAGTGCTATCGATGGGGTCCTTTGGAAGTGGACTTTAGATATAGTTTGAGATTGCGTCCTTCGGAAGGAAGGACGGCCATATCACCCCAATCCCTGTAGTTTTCGAGGTGGGACACGTAGAACAAGAGTGGCGTAGGGAAGCCATAAGCGATGGCTCCAAAGAAGCCAAGACCCATCAAGCACTTGTCCACAACATCTACGGGTGTGAATATGGAGCCTATCGACAACCACCCCTTTGTGTCACGCCCCGAACCCCGAGCGCGTACCCATCCCTCTCTGGTCGATAAAATTTTGCGACTTCCCAGGACTAGTCGCCGACCCTTTTTCTTTATTGCACATACGGAAGCGAAAAAGAATCCCCGACGAACCATCTCGAGATAGAAAAGTAGAACAATAATTTCGCAAACAAACATGCCTTTATAAACATATGCTAAGTCAAGTACAAGAGTCTATGGTCAAAAGACTACAAAAGACCGTTCTCCAAAAAGAAGCGATCCTATCCGATCTATGCTTCAAATCACCTCATCTCTGCTCCAGATCTTCCACTCGATGACCCTGAAAGTGGTTATACAATAACCAGTGAGACAATGTCTCAGCAAGTCTAAGCTCTAAACTTCGGCTAGGAGGGAAAGATGCTAAGAAGCATTCTAAGCACGCAATCACACAATCAAGGAGACTTACCTCGTCTCAGTTCCACCCTGCAGGTCAGCACAATTCATCTAACAAATCAGAGCATTACTCAAGCTCAATTAACTGGAACGCAATACTCAATCTCAAATAAGTACAAGGGTCCTGATTATAGGGCCAAATCGTTATAACACGTCCCATAATCGACATATTCAATTCAATTTATCATGCATTCCTAGTTTTGATCTAGGCATATAGCACAACCTACTCTCAGTTCGGCAGTCTTCTGGCATTGCCAGGCTTCGTCTCACCCCATTGAGCACGGCATGTCACTTCGTCGACGGCTTTTCTGAAGGAGCATAGGGTCCAAAATCTACTGCGACCGGCTTCCCTTTGTCAATGGGTATCCCAAATAGAGATAACGTCCAACTCAACAGCCCGGGACGATTTCTCTTTGTCATCACACAATCATTCAAATATGGCCTAGAGCACCATGCATTGCACTCAAATGCTTCAATTAAAATGGTGAACCTGGCATTTTTCTTCGTATTAGAAATACACACGAAAATAGTCGTGTGTGGGTACATGGTCAACTCGACCCAGAAAAATTGTCATTCTTCCTTTTTAAAATCCCACTATTTTATATAGTATATAAAACCATTTTCGGTGTTAAAATCCGACACCGGGATTTTTCGAGTAAATATTGGAAATTCACAATTTTTGAAATTAAATACCAAAATCCAATCATCACTCAATTTGCATAATTTAACACTCAATTGCAGAAACTAAACACACCATTGCAATCAGCACGAAATTCCGGTCAACGGCTGTCTCGGCCTAATTTCCAGAAAAATAATTAATTAAATAATTAATTTCGAAAATTAAATAAATAATTCAATTTAATTTCTAAAAATACTAATCTAGGCCAAAATTATTAAATTAAATACCAATACGGAACCCGGAAAATTCTCGAACCCTTCTAGATAAATAATGCAATTTAATTGGGCCTTAGCTAAACCATTCTAACCACCTAACATGCTCAATTGAATAATTAAATCATTAATTTAATTTAACTAACCATCTAATTCCTAATTAAATAAATTTAAACACTCCTTAGCATCAAAGCCTACTAAGAAGAGTTTAGAGAATAAACTCACCGGTGTATTGCGAAAACCGGTTCATCGTGACGACGACGCGACGGCGGCCGAAATCTTAATATTCGGCAGTGTCGGCGAACTCTCGGGCCGGACCTAAAACGGGCCCAACAAATCTTAGCCCAACTGAGATTTGTTTCCAACTTGGGCTGGGCTTCAAGATTGCTGGAATGGGCTGCTTTGTGGCACTCTTGGGCCGAAGAGAAGACCAAACTGGGCTGAAAATCACTGGGCTGCTCGCTGGCTTTGAGGACTCAAATGAGATGGGCTGCTGGGCTGATTCTTTTCAAGCTGGGCCGAAGAAAATGTGGGCCTGTCTTCGTGGACTTCGCTGGCCGCGTGGAGGGAGACTGCAGTTGGGAGACGTGCGACTGAGGAGCTGCTGAAGACGCGTGGGCTGGCATGCGCTGGGGTCTTCAAGCTGGCGGAGGAAACGTGGACGTGCGGGCAGAGGAATTCACGGATGCGGGGTCAACAAAGGGAGAGTTCCACCGGCTGTTGACCGAACAAGAGGAGACTTGGACGCATGGAGAGGGACGCCTGCTTGATGACCGAACCGAATGAAGACTTCGGCGTGGCAGCTTCGGTCGTGTGGTGTCGCTTGAAGACTCCACCTGAAGATTGACCGAAGAAGACACGAGCGTGGAGATGAAGACACGAGGGGCAAGATGGAAGAGCTTCGGTGGTTGAATCGAGGGCTTCGCTGGCCGAACTGCTCGGTGGGATTTGGTGGAGATGCTGGCCGAGACGGTGGGATCGTGGGCAAGGAAGTTGGGTCAACAAAAGCCTTGGTGAACTTGAAAGTTTGACCAGAGGAAACAAATATTAGTGGAGAGGGGCGGCCGTTTGTTGGGTGATTTCGATGGACACTGAAGCTTCGACGATCAGAATGAAAGAAAAAATAGAAATGCTCGAGCGTGCGGAAGAAGTCGGCAAAATGGGACGATCGGCAGGAGCAAAGGAAGAAATGTCTACAAGAATTATCAAAAATCATCGTGACTTAGCCTTGAAAGTCTTCATGCTTAGCCCTTCCATTTAATGCTAAGTCTCCTAATACTTTCCAACCTTAATATTCACAAACAAACCAAATTGAAGCCCAAAATAATGTTGCCCTCTCATGGTTCCGAATTTCCATTTTTATTTTGTCTTCAATTTCTTCACTCAATTCTCCAAATTGAGGTCCAATTTCACGGTAGAAAAATCTCAAATAATTTTCTATAAGTCCCCAATACCATATAGCTCGGCTTGCAAGTTGAAAATCTCTTCAATTCGGCTTGTATGAATTTCCGCTAATATTCCGCGGCGTCCGAAACGGTTTTCCGTAAAAATCTCAAAATCTCCAAAAATTCTTCGGAGTATGAGTCGACGGTCCTAAAATATATTGTGACACGACAGAACTTTCAATTTTTGAAATCGGGTTCAAATTCATGGTTAATTTCAATCCGGCACGCTTTTAGCGTGACCTAGTCTACCGAGAAACTTTTAGGAATTTTTTGTGCAATTGACTCGTGATCGATTTATCTCGAGTCACATAGTGCATCTTCGACACATTGGCGACTCTCGGTTGTCGTGAAAATCTCAAGATTTCAATTACAGACACAGGGTACCCAAAACGATAGAAAATCAATTTAGTGCCGATCGATGAGAATTTTGCAATCAGGTGGAATCACCCACACTTTGATCACATATCTCAGTCGAGTCGACCTATCTCTGATCTCCGATCGATTCTAACAGTGTCGTAATGACCCTTGCAGATCAACATGGTCGAGCAGTCGGTTCATGATCGAATTCTCAAATCCAATTGCACTTAGATTCCTCAATTGCTTCCCCAGATAGACCAGTTATCTCGTGAGTGATCAGCTCAGAGAATAGCACTATTAATGCGTCGACGAAAGGCCCGATTTATTTAATCGAAAACAAATTCTGAAAATTCAGGCTGTCACACTTTGTCTTCTCCTCCTCCTCCTCTTCCGCCACAGTGCTCTGTCTCTCATCTCCCATTCTTGTTATACCAAGTTTCTTTTGAGAAAAACCAACGTGGAGACTCAACTCTCAAATATGTCGATTGATTGACTTAAAATGTTGCTTTGCTCGTCACTTCCTCAAGAATGACGGTGAAAGATGAGATCGGAACCGAAGCTGAAGGGGTTGGTGGTGTCTCTCCTTGGCCAAAAGCAACCATTATTTATAGTATGCTCGTGGAGATGGAAGATTGATTAACTGTATTAATTGATCTCCTGACAGATTCAAAATTTCATTGATCTTGAAATCCAAGGAAAAAAGGTCAGCTGTCGGGTGAAACTCTAGCACATGATGAAATGTGTCGTATGATTGCTTAGATCTTTCTAGGCTGCGTTTATTTCGCGAAAAATGAATAATTTTAAAAAAAATTCCAAAAAAAAATTGCTTGTATCGCTCGAAATAATCAATCAAGGAAAATTTTCTCATTATCAATAAATCTAAAAATTTTCTTAAAAATGAATATATTTTGCATTCATTCATTTTTGTAAGTGATTATTTTTTGAAAAATATATTTCAAATTATTTATTTTTTGCAAAACAAATGAAGGGTTTGATGTTACCTTTTTTTACCTTATTGATGGAAACTTGGATAATTCACCCCAACATAAAATTCTCCATAAGATTAAAATTTAGAGAAAAAAACATATGTTTGTCCTTTTGTAGATTGTGATGACTTTAATATATCTATCTATACATTCTTTTGGACATTATGTGTATGAATGACGAAAGTGAATGTTGGTAAACAAACTAAGAGGTGTTTTATTCCATGTTGAAAAGATATGAGTGCACTAATTCTCTTATTTATTTATTTATTTATTTTTTTATTTTTTTTATTTTTTATTTTTTTATTTATTTATTTTTGAATTTGTTATTTTTGCTTAACGGTTATTAAGTACTCTTACAATCTTTGAAAGGTTGCGTCTATTCGGACACAACTTCTTAACCTTTAGAAGGCTATGTCTGTTCGAGCATAACGTTTTCATGTTTGAAAAGTTGTATCCACTCAAATATATTTATCCAACATTTATTCAATAGTTTTTATAACTTTCGATTTTCCTTTCTAAGATATACATCCAATATTTTCAATTGTTTCTCTTTGAGAGTTCCCTAAGAAATACCGAAATTGTTATATGGTATTCTCATTCAAGACCTTATTGTACCCTAGGGATTTTTGCCAATAACCACTGATAATATTGTAGGGCATATAATTCCTTAAAGAGTGTTATCATACTTCGAAATCCGACTCCAATCTTCTTTCCCGTTGATTTTTCCCCAACAGCGAAATGGAGGCTTCGTCCCCTACAAAGGCAGAAAGGCATCATAAGTACTTAATAGTTCCTTTTGTTTTGCCGCATAACGGTCAAGTAGTTTAGGCACTTGAAAATAGTAAAAGAAAAGTACTCTGAAAATTGAAAAAGAAGCAAGCATGGCAAGAAAGAAAGCATAATCATCGGATGATCCACTGCTCAGTGAGCTCAATCCGTCGCTAAAAATTAAAATATATGGACCGTCAAATCTAATGACCTTGTCAAATTTGATTGTGCATGCGTACTAAGCACATACACTATACTTACATGACTTTTTATTTTATCTAATAGAAGAATTTAGATCTTCATAGCACATTTAATAGAAAATCAATGAGTGCCTTAAGAATGATCTTTGATATTTTTTTTGGAACCAAAGCTAAAATTGAGCTTGAGAACAATCTTCGACATTGAATGAAAGAAACAACCTTAGGCTGGAAAGCAAAAAAGAACACATGGATAGGTTTCGGTTTTTTAACTTATCTTAAGAAATAACTTCATGTGCCGACATGATATCACTGGTCAATTACTATTTATCTCCCAATCGGACAATAGCAAATGCACGTGTCCACAAAATGGAAACGCATAACTGATGCAGCGACTACCATGATAATGTCAAATCTTTCCAGATATACGGGCCAGCCACAGTTCAAGGGGAGACCGGAGTTGACTTCAATGCTGGAGATTTTGTGCATCAGCAGCGTCTGCAACGCACGAATCACGACTCAGATGTTCTTCTCTTTCAATCACATTCGTTGTCGTTATCTTATACATTTGTATTTTTCACGTGGATCGACTGTTTCTCGTTGCTCATGTGATCTTGCCTTCGAATCCGATGGGACGAGATTCTAGCCTTTATTTCAATTCCTGCACCTGAAATCTAATGCAGGACCTTCGAGCAGACAATATCTGGTTTTTAAATGAAAGTATGCGTGGTTTTAGGTGTAATCTGTCATGAGTAAAATATTGGGGCAATCTCTTTCGGAATCGGAAAATACCTAGTCTCCAAAGCATGTTGTTATTATCATTATAATGATGATACATTACGAAATGGAAAAGTACCAAAAAAGTCATAAACCCATTGTATTGGTACCAATTCAATCCTAAACCTTTTAATATTGGTATCAATTCAATTCATCCGGCCAATTTTGGCCGGCCGACGCTAACGTGGACGTCGGCCGGTGGCCGGACGCTGATGTGGCAATTTTTCTAATTTTTCTGGAGGTTCACGAGCGAGTAGTACGCTCCAGCCGGACCCTTAGCCAACAAGGAAGAATGGCTCCCCTTCTCCACCACCTTCCCTCCGTCTAGCACAGCAATCATGTCGCACGCTTGTATGGTACTCAACCTATGCGCGATCATTAGCGTGGTTCGTCCAACCATTAAGCGCTCCAGAGCATCCTGCACCACCTCCTCCGACTGGCTGTCAAGCGCGCTGGTCGCCTCATCGAGTAACAGCAGTGTTGGGTTGCGAAGTATAGCTCTAGCTATGGCGACTCTCTGCTTTTGCCCTCCGGAGAGCTGGATTCCTTTGTCCCCGCACCACGTGTGGTATCCGTCTTTAAATGCCATTATGAAGTCGTGAGCGTTCGCAGCCCGGGCAGCCTCAACGACTTCCGTTTCACTCATCTCGAGTGATATTCCGTAGACAATATTCTCTCTAATCGTGCCGGCGAATAGAGTCGGTTCCTGACTGACCAATGCAATGTGCTCCCTTAAGGCCCTGAGGTGATATGACCTCACATCTCGTCCATCAATTTTTACCGCGCCTCTGATTGGATCGTAGAATCTTTCGATCAAGCTAATGAGGGTCGATTTTCCAGATCCACTTTGTCCGACTAACGCGGCCGATTTCCCCGCTTCGATTTTGAATGAGAAGTCCTTTAAGATGATGACATCCGGCCTTTCCGGGTATGCGAAATCTACCCTGCAAAACTCTCCATGGCCTGTTATTTGTCTCGGTTGGTAACTTTCCATGTCCTCAGGTTCAATTCTGGTCTGCCGGTCCAATATGGCGAACACGGACCTGATCGTGTCTGAGCCCTTGGCAAGGTCTGTTGTTATGCTTCCGGCATCTGCAATCACTCGTCCTATGCTCATCAAGACCAAGAAAGTCTCGAAGAGCTCTTTTGATGTGATTTGCCCTTGCGAAATCAACTTGCCTCCGTACCAGAAATCTAAAGCCCAAGCGCACTTTGTAAAGAATTGCGAGGCAGCTAGTGCAAGACCAGCATACCACGATTGCCGGATGCTCTCTCGTTCCGGGGCTTCCTGGGCTTTCTTGAGCATATTGAGGATGTGCTCTTGGGAAGAAAAGGAAGTGATAGTTCGGTGGTTAGAGACTGCATCCGCCGCGAGCTTGCTGCTATCATCTTGAGCCTTCCCAGCCTTCTCAGACATGGCCTTTAGTAGCATTCGTCTCGTGAAGAAGCAGACTATAGTAAGGGGTTGCGAAGCTATTACTACGAGGGCGAGTCTCCACGCTATGATCAGACCCATAGTGAAGGCAATTATTATAGCTGAGCATGTCTGTACGATAAGAGCCATTTGGTCACCCACCAAAGATCTCACCTGCACAGAAGCGTCGAAACAGCATTAGCCAGCACTACGAGGCCATCCCGCTAGATGTAACTGTTAATATACCGCATTCGAAGCTATCGAGGACTAGAATGAGCGAAGTACGATAAAGAATTGTATTTACCACGTTGGCATCGTTAGCAAATCTAGAGCAAACTGAACCACTGGAGTTCTGATCTTGGTCGAACCATCCAACTTCGAAAGTTAGGATGTTAGAGAGCATTTTCTCTCGGATCCTCTTAGTCAAGTATTCCCCCATGAAAGCGAAATTGTAATGTTGGCTCACATTAACTGAGAGCGAGAACACGGCCAAACCCAGAAAGCAGAATGCATAAATCCTTATCTTTGCTTTAATCTCCTCGTGGTCTTGCAAAAAATAAACCCAGACCATTGAGCCCATGGTGAAAGAACACGCTGGTTGAACTGCGCCGGATAAGATCGCACTGATGCACCCTGTGATCACTTGTTTCCACTCCAGCATATTCAATGCTATCAATCTTCGGAAAGATGGAACCGGGATCTTTTGATCATCCAAAACAACCGCTGCTATGGACCTCGCTGAGCTGGAACGACTTGCCTTGGATAGGCTAGGGTGGCTACTAGTACTATTTCCATCCATGCTTAATATGGAAGATGTGATTTGAATCTCGGGTTTCTTAACTTGATCTGTCGGTTTCTGTTTCTCTGATTTCTGAAGATTGACCAACGAGGTATAGAGGCAGTCTTCACTCTGGATTAGCTCTTCGTGATTGCCGGTCTCTATCACTTGCCCATTCCAAATGACGGCAATATTATAGGCATGTCGTATAGTAGATAGCCGGTGAGCAATGATGATCGTTGTGCGATCAATGGAAGCTCGATCGAGTGCTTCTTGGACGATTTTCTCTGATTCCGAGTCTAATGCACTCGTTGCTTCATCTAGGAGGAGGATCCTTGGTGCTTTAATGATTGCTCGCGCTATAGCTATTCTCTGCTTCTGCCCTCCTGACAATTGGATGCCCCTATCCCCTACCTGCTCAGACAATGCAACAAAATAGGTAGATGCAAGATCATTCCTATGGAAAACTTTTAGTTCGTCATCGGTACCAGACTCAAGTCAGCAGGCACTTAAGTCATATAAACTACATACATCTAGGGAGAGGGAGAGAAGAGGGAAGGACCTGTGTATCGTACCCCCGAGGCAACTGGCTGATGAAGTTATGAGCATTCGAAGCCTTAGCAGCTTCAATTACCTCCTCCATCTTGGCATCCTCCTTGCCGAAGAGTATATTTTCCTTTATGCTAGTCGCAAAGAGTGTTGGCTCTTGGCTCACTAGTCCCATCTGCGATCTAAGCCATTTAATTTGCAGCTTACTAATGGCAATCCCATCGAGGAGTATCTCTCCACTGAGAGGGTTGTAGAACCTCTGCAGGAGCCATATCACTGTGGATTTTCCCGAGCCACTGCCACAAACCAGAGCTAGAGTCTTTCCTGATGGGATCGTGAGAGAGAAGTCTCTGAATATGATGTTTTCAGGTCTTGATGGATAAGCAAACTCGACATGTCTAAATTCAATGTTTCCTTCCAAATTCTGTATGGTGTTCCCCTCCATGTTCTCTGGATCAATCACGGGCACTCTCTTCATCACCTCTGATATACGCTCACCTGCCGAAGATGCTTCTGAGAAGTACTTGAGGTTGGATAAAGCAGAACCCAATGCCCTTAAATCATACAAGATAAGACCAAACAAGTCAGTATCGATTGCTTCTAAAACACGGCAAGAATGCGAGTAAAATTCGAAAGTGTAAAAGAAAGCCGCACACCACTTACATTCCGCCAAAAGCAATGGAAGTGCCGACAGCATAAACCGTTCCGCCTTTATAACCATGGTACATGACCATCCTGCTACCATAATATGCCATGAAAGACCAGATGGCAAACACAATACTGTTGCTTCCAATTGCCAATCCTTTCGCCAGGCCCTGCCTCAGCCCCAGCTTCACGGATCCTTCAAGAGCTTTAGAAAACTCGGAAAGCGTTTTGCTCTCACCGACAAAGGCATAAACCGTTCTGATGGAAGAAACCGCTTGTTCTGCTATCGTACCAGCCTTATTATACTCTTCCCTTTTCTTTCTTGCAATTATTATTAGAGTCCTCCCACATATCATGCCCGGGATTATGAGGAGCAGAGCAAAGGGGAACCCAACTATTGCTAAGTCTCCACAACATCAGGAATGCCACTATGTAGCTCCCCACGAACAGCGATGCGTTGACAAGGAAATTAGGGACCTACAATTTCAGTTTAGAAACATGGCTATTATATATAAAACATGACATAACAGAGATTCAGATTCTGAATTAGTGACCTTCTCACTTAGGACGTCCTGAATCACGAGACTATCACTGGATACACTGGTGACGACCTCGGACGTGCTCATCACATGCATGTCGAAGTAGGTCACGTCTTGCCTGAGAACAGCTCTCAAGTATCTGGCTCTCATTCTTTGGGCTTGCCTCTCACCAGTCCTGGTCCAACAATACCCTTCTGAATACAATCATCATCACCATCATAGTTAGAACAAGTCCGACAAAATCTCAACTTTTCTTCAATTTCCAATTCCTTGCGTAGATAAAACAAAAAATACCCCAAAAGGGAACGCGAGAAACGGTTTGACGCACCTAGAAAACAAGCAAATAACAATCCGCAGGCCATGCACAAGAGAACTAGTGCATTCTGCAGAAACACAATCCAGAGTGAGGGAAAGAGATCCATATTTCCTTGTTACGAGCTCAGAAAGAGATGGTTGTGTGTACCTTGTTGATCTTGTGACTGTAATATTAGGCTTGTGGGCCCAAAAGAAGAAAAGGAAAAAGAATGTTGAAAAGTCAAAGAAGAAGAAGAATGATGAGGAGGCACCGAGAACATTCGGGGAAAGAAGGAAAGAGAGAAGAAAAAGAAAAGAAAAGAAAAGAGAGGGGAGGAGATAAAAGGAAAAGGAGAAGCAAATTCGGACAGAAGAGAGGGAAAAGAGAGAAAAGAAGAAGAAGAAGAAGAAGAAGAAGAGAAAGGGGAAGAAAGAAAAGGGGTTTTGGCACGTGCACGCCACGGATGCCTCGCCAAGCCAACTCGACTCCATAACGCAGCACCCGGTAAGAGATTAGGCTCCTCGTTCATCCAATTGAAGTTATTTTTGGGTTTAGGGCTCAAATTCGAAATTGTTGGAAAATCAAGTGGCGAAGTCCGATTTTGGAGTCGTTGAGCCGTGTATTTTTGTAGGAATGACAGTTTAGGGTGTTGTGAAGCCGTGGGATTTTACGGATCGTGATTTGAGCTTGTGGTTTGTCCGAAACAGAATTTCAAAGTTTCCCGCGCGCAGTGAACAGTACGCGTCCAGCAGCTTCGGGCTTGTATTTTGTCACCTTTCGGCTTGATTTTGGGACGGTGAAGTTGGGATTCTTGTAATATGTGTCAAGGGCTCTCTATGGACTATAAATTCGTTTGGATCGGGGTTCGGAGGAGGAAGTTAGGGCGTGATCAAGTTTTGCGTTTAACTTCGTGTTGCGTTTTTGTTAGCGCGTAGAAGTCCTTTTGTTAGAGTTAAGGCATAAGTTAGTATTTTCGTAGTTAAGATAAGAGTTTTATTAGATTTTAACATTATTCCTCGGTTATTTGATAGGGCCTTGAGTTCGACGATACGAGTATCGTTCGTCGTTTGGTCATAGACGACGAGGTGAGTGGTACTTATATCTTCTTTTGGTTTTATAAAATCATGTCTTGAAATATTTACGTATATATATATATATATATATATATATATATAGAATCAAGAAGAGCATTTTTATTGCATAAAAGCCAGATCGAGCAATTGCTACTCTTTGGTTGATTGAGAATATTTGAAAAGCATGTTATACAAAGTAAGTGGAGAAATATATATATGAAATTGCTTTGCGATTGATTTATGGAAAGGTTTATAATGATTTGAGAAATTGATGTGAAATGGATGATGGGCTATGCTGCAAATATTATTTGTTTGATTTAAGATATTGATTTTTGGATTGGATTTTCGGTATTGGAGAATGATCAATTACGCCAATATGACCGTGAACCCAAGTGAGGGTTTTTGGGTATGCATACCAGGTTTAGGATATCCTTCTCGGGCCCAGCCCATCGGCTTTGTAGGTGGAGACCTTGCCAAGGGAAAATCTTGGTCGCCTTGTCACAAGGCGTTGTGTCGTGACCATGGTTAGTTATTGAGCAAAAGATTGGTCGATGGATGGACCATCGGCGTGTGTTTGATATGAGATGAATCAATGGATAGACCATTGATGTGTTTTTGATGGAGATTATTCAATGGACTTGACCATTGATACTTGACTTTTGATGATGATTTAAATGAGTTTTCCATATTAGTATAAAGCTTTTGATGATATCAAATAACCCTTTTATGATTTGATATGTATTTTATATATTGAGTTGGCATTATGAAGTTTGGTATTGCTTTGTATATATGCATAGTGGTTGTTCGATCTCGCTTAGAAGATATGTACTACTCACCGAGCTGTTGTTGCTCATTCCACTCCTCCTTTAATCTTTTCGGGTTCCTCGGTTAGCGGCGATTAGAGCGAGTGTGCCGTCGGTGGGAAACTTTTTGGGGAGTTCTATTTTGGGTATGGCCAAAGGAAGTGGTGCACTTTCCTTGCTAGTGTTTGGTTTGTCTGAGTTCTGTTGTATATTTCTTCTTGTGACGAAACATTTCAGGATCCATATAAGAAGCAGAGCGAAACATTTCAGGATCCATAGAAGAAGCAGAGCCAATGTCGTTCATAAGCCGGCTGGTGACATAGAGCAAGAGGGGCGTAGAGAAGCCATCAGCGACCGCTCCAAAGAAGCCAAGACCCATCAAGCACTTGTCCACTCCATCTGCATGCATGAATGTGGAGCCTATGGACGACCACCCCTTCTTCTTCTCCTCCTCCTCCTCCTCACCCACATTGCTCTGTCTCTCATTTCCCATTTTTGTTTCCCAAGTTTCTTCCAGGAACAACCAACGTAAAGATTCTCAACTCCTGTTGATTAATTGAATGACTTTAAATGTTGCTTTGCCTGTTGCTTCTTCCTAGAATGACGGTGAACGATGAGATCAGAACCGAGGCTAAAGGGGTTGGCGGTGTCTGTTCTTGGCCAAAAGCAACCATTATTTATGATCTGCTCGTGGAGATGGAAGATTGATTGACTGTATTAATGCATGTCCGCGCAGATTCATAATTCAACTGGTCTTATGGCCCATGCCGGTAGTTGGAATGATCGCCAAATATGAGGCTTGGAGCAAAAGAATTAGATTTCTCATTATCTTGAAGAAAAAAACTCGGATCTACGCTCCAGAGAGGAGTCCACTCCAGACCTTACCAAGAAATGGGATCACATTATCTTGAAGAAAAAAATTAAATAAACTTAAATTGATGAATCACCGGACAGAATTGGCGACAAAACTGAAAATCCAGTGTGAACATGGATTTACTTTTGTGGCATCTAAAGTAGATCCACCTATCTATTATTGTAAAATTAACTTGGTTCAGTAAAATGAATTCCGATAGATAACTAATTTTACTGATAATGAAGACAAACAGGAGGACTAATCCTGCTACAGGTCGCAGACGATGCGTTACATTTAGAGAACAAAAAGATGCAAGTATCAAGCTCTATACTTCAGATGATTACTATGAAAAATTGGCCCATTAAACCCAACTCATTTCTCTTTTAAGCCCAAGCCCAAACCCAACCATTTGTCTATCTCCTTTGTTAGCTAGAGCAAGTGGCTGTAAGAGAGAGAGAGAGAGAGAAAGGGGACTCGGTGACAGAAACAGAGGGAAAAAGCTTCCGTGAAGAAGGAAAAGAAGAAAGGAAGAAGAGAGTACACGCATTCACCATCCGGACTCCACAACAAGCCGAATCAATTGCGAATTTCAACGCCGGGTAAGTACTCAAGCTAATTATTCATTTATTTAAAGTAATTTTGAAAGTTGAGGCATAAATTTGGAATTATGTATATCTTGAACTATGAAGTTTGAATGAGGAGTTTTTGAGCTGCGATTTTTGTGGAAATGGTAGTCTAGGCACTGTGGTCCTTTGGGGTTTGACAAAATTTGATTTTGAAGTACAGTTTGATCGGAACAAATTTAAAAAATTTCACATTTGAGTTATGCATAGTGGACAATTTGCATAGAGAAAGATGGACATTTTCTATAAATGAGTTTCTTTGATAGTGCATAAGTGTTGTTTTATCTACAAATAAGCATAGTTTAGTCGAATCATTAGTTAGAGTAGCATATTACTTAGTTTTGGTATCGTTTTCCATTAACTGATAGGAATACAAGTGCGTTAACTTGAGTAACCACTATAGATTAATTTTCGACTTTCTCAGGTGAGTGGTGTTATCTCATCTAAGAATTTTTTAGCTAATGGTTTAAAATAAGGGATAAGTGCAATAAAAGTCCTAAAATTTGTTACGAAAATGTAATTGAGTCTTAAAACTTATAAAAAGTACAATCAAGTCCTAAAACTTGTCAAATTGATTCAAATAAGGGATAAGTGCAATAAAAGTCCTAAAACTTGTTACGAAAATGTAATTGAGTCTTAAAACTTATAAAAAGTGCAATCAAGTCCTAAAACTTGTCAAATTGATTCAATTGAGTCCTAAAGTTAACATCGTCATATTTATTAACAGAAAATGTTGATGTGGCATTTTAAATGATTTTTATTTTCCACGTGGCTTTTAAAAAAAAATTATTCAAAATTAGATTTAAAACTAAAAGCTAAAATTTATTTTTTAAATTTGTTAAAAAAAAAATATGGTAGCTCCTTCATTTGTCGCCGCCACCCATCGCCGGGAGGTTGGCAACCGTCGCCAACCTTGGGTGGAGGTCGCCGATCGCCACCCAACCGGGGTTAGGCCTCGCCGGCCCTAGGCGAAGGCCGATGACCCTCACCAGGTGCGGGCAAGGGCGCTCAGATCTGGGCACACCGGCCTTCACAGGGGCCCGCCGAGGCCTCGCCTAGGGCGGGCGACGATCACCAGCACTAATGAGGGCTGGTGTGCCCAGATTTGGGAGCCCTCGCCTACGCCTAAGGAGGGTTATCGGCCCTCGCCTGGGGCTGGCGAGACCTTGCCCTGGTCGAGCGGCAGCCGGCAACCTCTGCCCAAGGCCAGCAATTGTCGCCGGCCCCTCCGGCGATAAGCCGCGGCGGCGGCGAAGAAGGTGCCATTTTTTTCTCTCTCTCTTTTTAACAATTTAAAAAAAAAAAAAAAAATTAGTTTTTAAATATAATTTTTTAAAAATATTGATAAAAAATAATTTAAAAAGTCACGTGGAAAAAAATCATTTAAAATGTCACGTCGCATTTTCCGTTAGTAAATCTAACGATGTTAATTTTAGGACTCAATTGAACAAATTTGACAAGTTTTAGGACTTGATTGCACTTTTTGCAAGTTTTATGACTCAATTACATTTTCGTAACAAGTTTTAAGATTTCTATTATACTTATCCCAATAAAGATTTCATATATTATGAGTTATGAATACGTATTCTTGTTGCATAAAATTTGGATCAAGCATTTACCACAATTTGGTAGTTGTATATAGTATGAGAACTATTTGGTGAAAATATATATTTTGTTATATTGTGTTCAAGGAACAAAGTTGAGAAAAATTATATGTATTGGGTTTGCTAAACCGTTTAACGAAAAGCTCGACTTTGAGTATGGTTTATAGAATGTTATATATATATTGATTTGTGAAAGATTTTATGATATGTATTTGATTTTATTTAGTTTGTAAAACCGGTTTATAAGATGAGTTTGGAATGATTTGAGAAATGTTTTACGAAAAGTATTTCTAGTGGATAAATTGAGTTACGAAAGGTCATGTGATTAATTTGTGAAATGTATTTTGATATATGCAATTGTTTATGAATTGGATTTATAGTATTGGAGGATAACTGTTGAGTGCTTAATATCACTGTGAACCTATTTGAGGGTTGTGGGCATGTGCATATTAACCTATGATATTATTGTGAGCTAAACCACCAACTAATAATAAGTGGAGACCTGACCAAATGAGGATTCTTGATCACCTTGTCATGAGCATTATGAGTGACCAAGGCTAGATATTTGAGTATGAATTTGGTCAATGGAACGAATCATTGACATGTAATTTGAGATTAGTTGATAGAATGAACAATCGACATGTAGTTAAATAAGATTAATCAACGGAATAAATCATTAATAATTGATTTGTTATCGTGAACTAAAAATATTGTTAATTTATAGCTACTTTTGATATTTTGTGTGTATATTTACCTTTGGGATTGATAAATGGTGATATCTTGTTTGTACATATATATAGTGAATGTTTAATCCTCTTAAAAGATATGCATTACTTATTGAGTTGTGGTTACTCACTCTTATACTTTCCAATCTTTTTCAGGTTCTTTACTTAGTGATGAGTAGTATAAAAACGATATCAACGAGGGGCATTTTTTGCAATTGGATTTTGATAATTTGAGGATGCGTTCTTCAGATGAAAGAACAGCCATGTCATCCTCCATTCTTGATGGTTTTAGGGTGTGACAATTATGGCAAGTTCTTGTATTAAAAGGAAGATATAGTCAACATTGTCGAATGATGCTCAAGTAGTCACATGCAAGCTGGCTAGAGAGTAGTAAGCTCCTCCAGGACCCTTAGCCAACAAAGAAGAGTGAGTCCCTTTCTCCACCAATTTGCCCTTCTCCAACACTGCAATCACATCACAGTTGTGGATGGTGCTCAACCTATGGGCCACCACCACACTGGTCCTGCCCACCATCAGGCCCTCCAATGCATCCTGCACCATCCTTTCTGATTGCCCATCGAGCGCGCTTGTTGCCTCGTCCAGCAGCAGCACACTTGGGTTCTTCAGTATGGCCCGGGCTATGGCAACGCGTTGCTTCTGGCCGCCGGAGAGTTGCACGCCCTTGTCGCCACACCAAGTGTCGTACCCGTCCTTCAATCCTGAGATAAAGTCGTGTGCGTTTGCCACTCTAGCGGCTTCGATGATCTCCATCTCGTCAACTGCAGGAGAAACTCCGAATATGATGTTCTCCTTCACGGTGCCAGCGAATAGTGTCGGCTCTTGGCTGACCAGGGCGATATGCTGTCTCAGAGATCGGAGATGGTATGATCTTATTTCTCGGCCGTCGATCTTGATCGTCCCTCGGAGTGGATCATAGAATCTCTCGATCAGGCTAATGATGGTTGATTTTCCAGACCCGCTCTGACCTACCAAGGCTGTTGACTTCCCCGCCTCAATATCGATGGAGAAGCCCTTTAGGATCATCGCATCGGGCCTAGCTGGATAAGCAAAGTCCACATCACGAACTTCCACATGGCCCGATAACTTTTCAGGTTTGAAGCCTTGTGGGTCAGCAGGCTCGATGTTCGTTTCGCGGTCCAAGACAGCAAAGACAGACTTCATGGCTCCCGAGCCCCTGGCGATGTCAGTGGTCATGCTTCCCGCATCGGCAATGACCTTTCCAGTGGAGAGCAAAATCATGAAAGTCTCGAAAACCTCCTTGAATGTGATGTAGCCCTGCGTAACCAACTTCCCACCGTACCAAAAGTCGAAAGCAAATGTAAACTTGGTAAGGCTCTGGGATGCACCAAGCCCGACCCCAGCAACCATGACTGCCTCTTGCTCTCTCTCCGGGGGCCTTCTTGGGCCTTTTTCAGCATCTTCAGGATTTTTTCTTGGGAAGAGAAGGCAGTGATCATTCTGTGACTGGACACTGCTTCAGCAGCTAATTTGCTGCACTCATTTTGTGCTTCAGTGGCCTTCTGCGACATACCCTTGAGCAGGGTTTTTCTTCCATAATAGCAGAGAATGATGAGTGGCTCGATGGCTATCATGACAATGGCAAGCCTCCATGCGATCACAAGTCCCATTATGCAGGCTATGGTTACTGCTGAGATGGCTTGTACAAGGAGAGACATTTGGTCACCTACCAATGATCTCACCTGCAAAACATATCGAGAACCAGTCTCATCACGACAATCATCTTGCTTGACAATAAACAGAGCATATTTAAATGGTAACAATTCTCATTCAGCTTTCCACGAAATGAAAACAGCTCAGATTATGTGATGTACCACATTGGTGTCTTTGGCAAGTCTAGAGCAAACAGCACCACTCGAGTTCTTGTCTTGATCGAACCAACCGACCTCAAAAGTGAGAATCTTCGCCAACATCATCTCACGGATCCTCTTGGTCAAATACTCCCCAACATAGGCGAAATTGTAGTGTTGAGACGAGTTGATCAGCAATGAGATCATGAAGAACCCTGCAAAACACAATGTATACGTCCTTGTCTTCTCCTTAATCTCATCATGATCTGTTAAGAAGAAGACCGATATCATCGACCCCATCATGAATGCAAACACTGGTTGAATGGCACCACCCAAGACAGCGCTAACACATGCCATCGCTACTTGTTTCCATTCTGGGCGACTGAAAGATAATAATCTCCGAAGCAATGAAGTTTGAAATCTTGGCCTTCTCTTGTGTTCCTTCTCTCTGCTAACATTTGAGCTGATTCCGCATTATTGGCTGAGCCGAAGATGGAGGCTGTAGGATCCCTTGTAGAATCGATCTTAGGAGAGGATGGTGACCTCGTGGATATGACCTGAGCTTCGTCTTGAGTTTTCTTGCTTTCCATTTGTTGAAGATGCACAAGGGAAGAGTATATACCTCCTTTGAATCGGATCAACTCTTGATGCGAGCCACTTTCCATCACCTGGCCATTTTGGACGACGGCAATGACATCGGCGTTTTGGATGGTGGATAGCCGATGAGCGACGATGATGGTGGTTCGCCCAACCGCGACCTTTTCAAGGGCCTCTTGAACGATTCTCTCCGATTCCAAGTCCAAAGCACTGGTTGCCTCATCAAGGAGGAGAATTCGAGGGGATTTGATTATAGCTCTTGCAATGGCAATTCTCTGCTTCTGTCCTCCAGACATTTGAATGCCTCTTTCACCAACCTATCAACATATATTTACGCATATGATCATAACTCAAATACAAAGAAACATAGGTGTAATTAAATACGTTGCAATGAACTCAGAAAAAACCGACAGAAAACCCGAATAAAAATGCACCTGCGTATCATATCCCTGAGGCATTTGAGAGATGAAATTATGTGCATTGGAAGCTTTGGCTGCTTCAACTACCTCTTCCATGGTGGCATCTTCCTTACCAAAGAGGATGTTCTCTTTTATGGTGGTGGCAAATAATGTTGGCTCTTGGCTCACCAAGCCCATCTGTGACCTTAGCCACTTGAGCTGCAACTTATCAATGGGAACTCCATCCAGAAGGATTTCTCCATTGAGGGGATCATAAAACCTTTGCAATAAGGAGATGACCGTAGATTTCCCAGACCCGCTGCCGCCCACAAGAGCAATTGACTTTCCCGCCGGTATCGTCAGGCAAAAGTCTTTGAAGATGATGTTGGGCCGCGATGGGTACGCAAACTCCACGTGCTTGAATTCGATTTCCCCGGAAACTTTCTCCAATATCCTCCCTTCCAAGTTGTTGGTATCAATCTTGGGGACTCGATCGATCACCTCTGTGATACGTTCCACTGCGGAGATTGCTTCGGCAAAGTACTTCAAATTCGATAAACCGGTGCCAAATGCTCTGTTTATTAAAGGGCACCAGTAAGTTATTCATGACCAGAAAGTGCATCTATTATAGGCTCCACACGCACCTATCATACCATACTTAGTATAATGCGAACATAGAAAACGAAGGACTGTTTCTCATCAGTCCAAAATATTATTTGGAAAAACAGAAAGGTGGGAATACTCGTTACTCACAATCCTCCGACGGCTAAGCCAGCTCCAACGGCATAAACAGTACCGCCTTCAGCGCCGTGGTACATGACCATCCTGCTACCGTAGTAAGCCATGAAGGCCCAAATCCCATACACAACCCCGTTGCTCCCAATGGCCAAGCCTTTGGCCAAGCCCTGCTTCAACCCCAATCTGACCGACCCTTCAAGCGCTCCGGAGAAATCGCTCATGGTCTTGCTCTCACCAACGAAGGCATAAACCGTTCTGACGGAGGATATGACTTGTTCTGCAATCGTACCTGCCTTGTTGTACTCTTCCCTAACTCTCCTTGCTAGCCCCATTAGAGTCCTCCCATAGATTAAGCCCGGGATCACGAGGAGCACCACGAAGGGAAAGCTCACTAGGGCCAGTCTCCACTGGAGCAGCAACGCTGCTATGTAGCTCCCAACGAATGTGGATGTGTTCACCACAAAGCCTGGCACCTGAAAATATCCACACACGCACACAAAAAAAAATTGCTAGAGTAATGTCATGGTTATATCTAAATGAAATTTCATCAATTGATCATGCGTTTTCCTTTTCTTAGGACACTCGTAATGGACCGGAAGGGCCTCCTGACCCCTACGTGCCTAGTGCCAAATTTTGGTAATTTTCTACTATTACACACGTGATGTCACGTGCATGATATCATGCATTTCACCCCGTCCATGCGTCCGCCACTAGGGCAACTTCTTTGCTCTCCAAATATCGGATTGCGCTCTTGTTTTAAACTTTACTTTTATGGCGTGACTGAAAATTAGGTTGCGTATTACCTTAACACTGAGAGCATCCTGAATCACAAGCGTGTCGTTGGAGACACTTGTAACGACCTCGGACGTGCTTGTGACGTTCAAGTCGAAATAGCCCACATCTTGTCTCAGCACTGCTCTCAGGTACATGGATCTCATCCTTGAGGCTTGCCTCTCTCCTGTCCTCGTCCAACAATACCCCTCTGATACACAGACATTGAAGTAAAATCTTATCAAGATGAGATGAGATGATGGGTTTGCACGTATTTACCATACGAGTACAATTAAGCAACCGAATACTTTTGTATCTTACTCTTCCCGTCTGATAAAAAACAATAGTGGATGACCAGCATCCGAAAATAAGCACTTTCTAATATTAAGTGCACTACTAGAGAGAGTAATTGCTTTTGTTTGGAGACCAATCACGATTGCGAATAGTCGCCACAAATGAAAAGCTTACCTAGAAAAGCAGCGACAAATAGTCCACAAGCCATGTAGACCAGGGATAGTGCGTCCTGCCCACCCACAAACATTGCCAATAGGAAGATCCACGTTATTTCGCAATAATGACATTTGACAGTGCGTTTGGAAGGGCAATTTCCACGTTCATCGTATCGCGGGTCCCCTATTCCGAGAGAAAAAAACTTTACCTCGTCGATGACTCGATGGAACTGGCCTTCGCCCAGAGACATTGCGTTGCCCATGTTGTTCATGAGGCGGCTCGTCAGGAGCAGCACGAACGGCGTGGAGATGCCGTCGCCGACCGCCCCGATCAGCCCTAGAGCCATCAGCCACCTGTCGGCGGCATCTGCATGCTTGAAAATGGAGCTTATTGGTCCAGCAATCCTCCTCATCTTCTTCGTTTTGATCACTCCGCTCGTGTCTCTCTCGCGCCCCATGTCTTCCCTCACCTTCCGATGATGCTTGCTAAGTGACGAGGATGAGTGTGTCTGTTGCATGTATATTTATAGTGGAAGAGAGAAGCCAGGCACTTTCGGAGAATTTTTTTATTTTATTTTTTTGGTCAGAACTTTCGGAGAATTTACTGGGTTGAAATATGACATTGGTGGTCTTTTTTTAACGTTAAAGCTTGTGCAAGAAGTCGTCGCACGAGTCCAATTTTGTTACAGTGCGTCACTAGTGACGCTTAGGGACAATAAACCCCATTTATCGGTTTAAGTGTTTCAAAGAAGGGGCATAATATTTTTCAGAGCCAAGCATGTCCTTGAAAGATTTGGGTATTGCCTTCTGGATGGGGAAGCAAAATATTTGCCTGGAAACTTGAAGGCCATTGGGGGGAAGTAGACTTCCCATCACTTTTTCAGAATTGAATACCTTCAGGTAGATAGGGAAGTGATAAAACACTTCGGTATGCCTACTAGGGTGACCTGACCCAATGATTGTGCAAAATGCGCCTTTTGCTAACCAATTATAGTTTTAACCAATTATAATTTTGCAATGATCAATAGGCGACTCGATTTCAATAAACAATTTTATATTGCCCAACTCAAAAGGTTTATTATAAAGAATTCACAAACTTGACCAAAGAATTCCCCTAAGAAAACTTAAACTAAAGAATTGTAGATTACAATGCTAAACTTTAGAAAGAGGTCATAAGTAATGTACTCTATTTGGAAATTTAAATTAAAATCTTTATCATTAAATTTATTAAAATACTCAAATCTCGATGATTCTCATAGAAAAGCAAAGAACATGGAGACTTCTTCAATTTGAAGGAAAAAAGAAAAACACTTTAGGAAATGTTGATAAAGATATTGGATTGATTGATCTATATTAATGTATATTTTTACTATTTAATCAATCCTACCATGAATGAAGTCTCAATAAGGTCTATTTTGGATCATTAAAATTTTTAGGGGTCTTAGAGGGGTGGATGGATCTGGGCACAACCATAGGAATCTCGAGCTCAACCTCAATGGACTCAAGCTCAAATGTTAAGGAGCTAGGCTCAAGTACTAGGATCTCTACCCCGCTTCTGTAGGCCCAAGCCTAGGCATTGAGGACCGAGCATGGGCACTGGGGTTCTTTGCCTAACCTCTATGGACTAGGGTCGTGGCATGAGTGCGGGCGTCCCAAGCCCAACCTTGCGAACTTGCTCAAGCGTGGGACACTGGTCATGGGCATTGAGGTCTTGGGCCTAGCTCTTTAGACTTGAGCCTGGCCTCAATGAATTTGGGCTGGCTCCAATGGACTTAGCCCAGGCTTGGCCCACTATCAAGAATTTGAGAATGGGTGTTGGGGTGTTCAAGCACATAGTCCCTGATTCAAGTGCTAATGTTTAATCATATTATTTTCATAAATTTAAGAATAGGCCTTTTGTCAACTAAGAGACAATTTTTCGTCGATTCATTTTTCAAAACAATGGAAAATGAGAAAATATTTTTCTAAAAAGATTTTGCAAAACAAACTAAGACTAAATTTAATTCCAATTGAATTGCAATGCAGGACCTTTAAAATTTTAATATACAATTTTAAATTAAGAACCTCTGTGTCATTTCTAAATAATATGTTCATTCGAAGAAAACACAGATCCATCGAATAAGAATCTAACTAAAGCTTATTTTGACATGACATATGTGGATCATGAAAAGACCGTGTGATATTTAATACCACTTGACTGTGCAAATGAAGAAAAGAAACGAATATAGCCGCAAAATATGAGGGGACAAGAAAGCTGAAAATCCCATGGAATATACTCTGACTGACCCCACTCCAAACACTGCCACGAGATAAGGGCCACATTATCTTGAAAAAATGAAATTAAATAAACTTAAATTCATGCATCACCGGACATAATTTATAACAAAATTGAAAATCGGGAGTGAACATGAATTTTACTCTTATGGAATCTATAGTAGATCCAACTATTTATTATTACAATATTAACTTAATTCAGAAAAATGAAATTCGATAGATAATGAATTTTACTGACAAAGAAAAAAGAAAAACGGAATGACTAATCCTGCTACAGGTCCCAAACCATGGGTTACATTAAGAGAACAAAAAAATACAAGTATCGAGCTCTGTACTTCAGATGATTATAGCATGTTATTGTAAAAAAAAAAGATATAATCAACACTATGGACTGAAATTCAAGTAGTCACACAGCGATGTTATTAGGACATTTGCAAGCTAGCTAGAGAGTAGTAAGCTCCTCCAGGACCCTTAGCCAACAAAGAAGAGTGAGTCCCTTTCTCCACCAATTTGCCCTTCTCCAACACTGCAATCACATCACAATTGCGGATGGTGCTCAACCTATGAGCCACCACCACACTAGTCCTGCCCACCATCAAGCCCTCCAGTGCATCTTGCACTATCCTCTCCGATTGCCCGTCAAGCGCGCTCGTCGCCTCGTCCAGCAATAACACGCTCGGGTCCTTCAGTATGGCCCGAGCAATGGCGATGCGCTGCTTTTGGCCGCCAGAGAGTTGCACGCCTCTGTCGCCGCACCAGGTGTTGTACCCGTCCTTTAATCCCGAGATGAAGCCATGTGCGTTTGCTGCTTTAGCGGCTTCGATGATCTCCGTCTCATCGATTGCACGGGAAACACCGTAGATGATGTTCTCCTTCACAGTGCTGGCAAATAGTGCTGGCTCCTGGCTGACCAAGGCTATGTGCTGTCTCAGAGATCGGAGATGGTATGATTTTATTTCTCGGCCGTCAACCTTGATCGTCCCTCGAAGTGGATCGTAGAATCTTTCGATCAGGCCAATGATGGTCGATTTCCCGGACCCGCTTTGACCTACCAACGCTGTCGACTTCCCCGCCTCGATATCGATGGAGAAGTCCCTTAAGATCATTGCATCGGGCCTAGCTGGATAAGCAAAGTCCACATCACGAACTTCCACATGGCCCGACATCTTTTCAGGTTTGAGGCCTCGTGGGTCGTCAGGCTCGATGTTCGTTTCACGGTCCAAGACTGCGAAGACAGACTTCATGGCATCCGAGCCCCTGGCGATGTCGGTCGTCATGCTTCCAGCATCGGCGATGACCTTCCCGGTGGTGACCAAAATCAGGAAAGTCTCAAAAACCTCTTTGAAGGTGATGTAGCCCTGCGATACCAACTTCCCGCCGTACCAAAAGTCGAAAGCCCATGTGCACTTGATAAGGCTCTGGGACGCACCAAGCCCGAACCCAGCAAACCATGACTGCCTCTTGTTCTCTCTCAGCGGGCCTTCTTGGGCCTTGCTCAGCATCTTCAGGATTCTTTCTTGGGAAGAGAAGGCAGTGATTATTCTGTGGTTGGACACTGCTTCAGCAGCTAACTTGCTGCACTCATTCTGTGCTTCAATGGCCTTCTGCGACATGCCCTTGAGCAGGGATTTTCTTCCATAAAAGCAGACAATGATGAGCGGCTCGACAGCTATCATGACAATGGCAAGCCTCCACGCAATCACTAGTCCCATTATGCAGGCTATGGTTGCTGCTGAAATGGCTTGTACAAGGAGAGACATTTGGTCGCCTACTAAGGATCTCACCTGCAACAATTATGTTGTTTGATGATAAATAGAGCATATTCAAATGGCAACAATTCTCATGAAGCTTTCCATGAAATGAAAGCAGCTCGAATTATGCGACGTACCACATTGGCATCTTTGGCAAGTCTAGAGCAAACAGCGCCACTCGAGTTCTCATCTTGATCAAACCAACCGACCTCAAAAGTCAGAATCTTTGCTAGCATCATCTGGCGGATCCGCTTAGTCAAATACTCCCCGACATAGGCGAAATTGTAGTGTTGAGCCGTGTTGATCAGCAAGGAGAGCACGAAGAACCCTGCAAAGCAAAGTGTGTACGTCCTTGTCTTCTCCTTAATTTCATTATGATCCGTCAGGAAGAAGACCGATATCATCGACCCCATCAAGAAAGCGAACACCGGTTGAATGGCACCACATATGACCGCACTAACACATGCCATGGCTACTTGTTTCCATTCCGGGCGACTGAAAGCTAATAATCTTCGAAGCAATGAAGTTTGGGATTTCTGGCCTTCTCTTGTGTTCCCTTTCTCTGTTGATTCTTGAGTTGATTCTG
The DNA here is from genome assembly GCA_014182565.1 of Eucalyptus marginata. NCBI lineage: Eukaryota > Viridiplantae > Streptophyta > Magnoliopsida > Myrtales > Myrtaceae > Eucalyptus > Eucalyptus marginata. The sequence goes on from CM024593.1 coordinate 28,659,944, forward strand.
CAATGTCGGCTGAGCTGAAGATGGAAGCAGTAGGATCGCTTGTAAAGTCGATTTTAGGAGAGTTTGGTGACCTTGTGGTTGTGACCTGACCTTCGTCTTGAGTTTTCTTGCTCTCCGTTTGTTGAAGATGCACGAGGGAAGAATATATGCCTTCTTCACGTCGGATCAACTCTTGATGCGAGCCGGTTTCCATCACCTGCCCATTTTGGACCACGGCAATGACGTCGGCATTTTGGATGGTGGATAGCCGATGAGCAACGATGACGGTGGTTCGCCCGACCGCGACTTTTTCAAGGGCTTCTTGAACGATCCTTTCTGATTCCAAGTCCAAAGCGCTAGTTGCCTCATCAAGGAGGAGAATTCGAGGGGATTTGATTATGGCTCTTGCAATGGCAATTCTCTGCTTCTGTCCTCCAGACATTTGAATGCCCCTTTCACCAACCTATCAACATGTATTTTACGCATACGATCATTATTGAAATATCGCCATAAAGAGACATAGGTGTAATTGAATACTCCAGACGGACTTAGAAAAAACGACAGAACACCCGAATTCAAAGTGCACCTGCGTATCATATCCCTGAGGCAATTGAGAGATGAAATTATGTGCATTGGAAGCTTTGGCTGCTTCGACTACCTCTTCCATGGTGGCATCTTCCTTACCAAAGAGGATGTTCTCCTTTATGGTGGTGGCAAATAATGTTGGCTCTTGGCTCACCAAGCCCATCTGCGACCTTAGCCACTTGAGCTGCAACTTATCAACGGGAACTCCATCCAGAAGGATTTCTCCATTGAGAGGATCATAATACCTTTGCAGTAAAGAGATGACCGTAGATTTCCCCGACCCGCTGCCACCCACAAGAGCAACCGACTTTCCCGCTGGTATCGTCACGCAGAAGTCTCTGAAGATGAAGTTTTTGGGCCTCGACGGGTATGCAAACTCCACGTGCTTGAATTCAATTTCACCGGAAACTTTCTCGATGATCTTCCCTTCCAAGTTGTCGGTATCGATCTTGGGGACTCGATTGATCAACTCCGTGATACGATCCACTGCAGAGATGGCTTCAGCAAAGTACTTCAAATTCGATAGACCGGCGCCAAACGCCCTATTGGTTAAAGGGCACTAATTAGTAAGTTATCAATGACTAGAAGTGCATCAATCATTGGCTCCATGCAGCAGACACGCCATGCTTATTATAATGCGAAAGATTGAAAAGGAATGAAGGTTCCTCATCAATCAAAAAGTTCCTGGCAAAAAAAAAGAAAGTGAAGTGTCGATACTCACAATCCCCCGATGGCCAAGCCAGCTCCGACTGCATAAACAGTACCGCCCTTTGCGCCGTGGTACATGACCATTCTGCTACCATAGTAAGCCATGAAGGCCCAGATCCCAAACACAACCCCGTTGCTCCCAATGGCCAGCCCTTTGGCCAAGCCCTGCTTCAACCCCAACCTGACCGACCCTTCAAGCGCTCCAGAGAAATCGCTCATGGTCTTGCTCTCGCCCACGAAGGCATAAACTGTTCTGATGAAGGATATGCCCTGTTCTGCAACTGTGCCTGCCTTGTTGTACTCTTCCCCGACTCTTCTTGCTAGTCCCATTAGAGTCCTCCCGTAGATCAAGCCAGGGATTACGAGGAGCACCACGAAGGGAAAGCCCACAAGGGCAAGTCTCCACTGCAGGAGGAACGCTGCTACATAGCTCCCAATGAATGTGGACGTGTTCATCACAAAGTTTGGCACCTGAAAATATCCACACACAAGTAAAATTACTATAGTAATGTCATGGTTATATCTTTATTGAATTTTATCTCTTGATCACTCCTTTTCTTTTCTGAGGACATTGGCAATGAATTGAAGGGGCTCCCAAATTTTGATAATTTTCTACCATAATGTGTATGATTTCATGCAAATAACACGTTAGGTCATTGTAATTTCACCATATAATTATCATGCCGTCAAAAAGAAGTTGCTATGCTTTGAGACTAGGTGTATTTGGATTAACTTTTCTCCAAAGATAGATATCAATTGCCGTCAAATGAACTTTGCTCCGTTTTAACTTTACTTTTCATTGGTGTGGTTAAAAATTGGATCGCTCGTTACCTTGTCACTAAGAGCATCTTCGATCACGAGGGTATCGTTGGAAACACTCGTGATGATCTCGGATGTGCTCGTGACATTCAAGTCGAAATAGCCCACGTCCTGCCTTAGCACTGCTTTCAGGTACGTGGATCTCATCCGTGAGGCTTGCCTCTCCCCCGTTCTCGTCCAACAGTACCCCTCTGATAATAAAAAGACATTGAAAGATGAAAATCTTATGAAGATGAGATCACGAAGCGTGCATACGTATCTTGTGAATTTAATAATTACGTCGAGGTTGCCGCAGATGAAAAAGCTCACCTAGAAAAGCAGCGGCGAATAGTGCAAAAGCCACGTAGACCAGGGACAATGCATTCTGCAACCGCCCCACAAAAATTGCCAAAAGGGAAATCCACGTCAACTTTTCTTTACCCTTTTTCCTCCAAAATAATAAATAAACAAACAAACACTAATTTGAAAGGCACTTATTGATCTTGTGTCCCTAGCTCGAAAGCAAATACGTTACCTTGCTGATGACATGCGTGAATTGGTCTTTGTCTAGAGATGCCGCGTCGCCTATATTGTTCATAAGGCGGCTCGACAGGAACAACACGAACGGGGTGGAGATGCCGTCGCCGACCGCCCCGAGAAACCCCAGGGCCATCAGCCACTTGTCCGCGGCATCTGCGTGCTTGAAAATGGACCTTACAGACCCAAAAATCTTCATCTTCTTCGCCTCCCAATGACGTTTTCAAGTGATGAGGATGAGCTCGTTTGAGAAATACACGGAATGTTACGATAGACCATGCGTGTATATATTGGGTTGAGGGAAAGCCCAGGACTTTCGGGGGGAAGTACAAGCACGAGTACGATTCACGCTAAATCAAAGTCCAAAACTAGCACGTATTCCCCAGGGGGCGTCACTGGTGACGCTTAAGGACAAAATTCCTCCTTTCATCGTTCAGTGCTTGAAAGACGCCGCTCGATAAATGTGCGGGTCAAACATAACTTCTGCCCTAACCCGATCTGCGACTTGGATTTTGATTAAAACAGTGTAATTGTCCGATTAAAAAATTTGAGTAAACATGTAAATGGAGATGAAATAATTTTAGGTCCATATTAATCCCTTAGAACGGTGAGCCGGACTAAGAACGGCAAGTGAAATCAATTCATGGAGAGCCTCACACACGAGATAAAATTCAGACCGAAATTAATAAGTAGAGGTTCTATATAAACTCATGATGCGAGGTAGGGGTGTGCATGGTCCGGGTGGGCGGTTCTCGACTTAGAACTTAAAGCTCGTAAGAACCGGTTCCGAAAAATTGAAACCGAACCGGCTCATTAGCATGATGGATCCACTTGGGAATCGAATCGCCACCCAGTCCGGTTCCTGGGTGGATCCATAGAACCGGTCCAACCTTTGCGATAAAAATGGCATAAGTCGAAAGGAATAAATGTCTGCTTGCACTATAATTTATTGTTCGTGGGCCTTTTGCTTGCTTAAATAGTCTTGCGAAACTATTTTACTGGAAAGGACCGAAAGGACCGTGTCGGGCGGTGTTATGTAGAGCCGAATGCTGCGAGAGGATTGTGTAGTGGCTGATTCCACCCAGTAGGAAGCTTTTGCAATGTTGGTTATGTCTTACCGTTAAAATTGACATGTTATGTTTGCTCAATCGTTGGAAGATGGAAATGCCTAAAAGTTTCTTCAATCTGTTCAACAGCTATATGATCAAAGTTAAAGATTTGTTCACGATATGTTATGGTTGTACAAAGAGTAATGAAGACACAGCCTTAGAATTTCTTTTCTTTGCGCACGTATTGCCAGTCCTCCAGCTATCTCTTTATCTACCTCTCTATCCTTAGGTACTCACATGCGCTTAGATACATGTTGGCATGTGCAAATGGACTCCGATTCTATGGATCCATTGAACAATTTCCCTATCTAAAGTAATTTCGATTTTTTTAATATTAAAAATTAATATATTATTATAATATAACCGGTCCGGTCCGGGTGAGCGGGTGGATGGATCCGCCCATGGAACCGGGAACCGGACCGGTACCTACTGGTTTCCATAAATTGGAACCGGGAACCAGACCGGTTCCCTTAAGAACCACCGGGTTCCCGGGCGGTTTCGATCTGTTCGGGGTGGTCGGGCGGATCCCGGTTCTTTTGCACACCCATTGCGAGGTTCTTTAATGATGATGAAAGTAGTCTTCCTAATATATTCCCCACAGGTTGTAAATAGTTCTGTATTTTCTTTACGAATTTATACCCCAAATAGTTTATTAATAAATAAATAAAAAGAGGTCAAACTGCAGGCCCAGCAGTTCGGAATATACAAGAAGTTTGAGCCTCTCCCCGCTGAGCAAAGCAAATCAAATCAACAATCCATTTAAGATAGTGTAATTGATTAGGAAAGATCGTCCATCATTCTTAATGGACAAGATCGAGCATCCAAATACACAGGCTCCCGCTCATAGCTTGAATGTAGCACTTTCCTTGCCTAAATTGAAGGTGTTGACATTCAAAGTTGACTGTACTAATACGTGCTAGTTAGAGGGTTGATAAAAGTCAGGCAGAATTACGCGCTCATATCATTGGGATATTAACATATGATTAGCTATCAATGAGTCCAAAGGTTAGGGCTCTATGATCGACAACAAGATAGGAAGCATCCACATGATCGTTGAAATATGGCAGCAGATATCAAATCACCACTTGAATAAAGCTGGTGGCAAGTTTTGATGAAAATATTTGAAATATTCTAAGAAGCGCCAAGGGAATGCGCAATTGGAAAGCAGTTAACGCTCGGGTACCTGGTCATGGAATGGTGTCGACAAATCACGAAACATTAAAGTATAATCAAGGCAATTATTAAGGAAATGGATGAGTTAGTTATTGAGAAAAGGGGATGTGCCTAAGGTTGGAAACGGTTACTAGAAGATAGACAACTACTTAATGATTATCAAATTTCTCTACAAATATCCCAATTGTCCAATAGAGCAGCTCTCAAACAACACATCAAATGTCATTACTTTACCTTTATATTATCATACTTTAGTTTCCTTAGTCATAACTTTTAAATTCTCATCGTTGATTAGATTCTGACAAGTATCTATATCATGACGTACTACCATCAATTAAATTCGGGTATTGTATTTCCTATCCAACATCATTGATTGAATTCCTACATTATGTCCTTTATTCAAATGCATTGTTGTTGATTGGATTCCAATAGTGCACTAGTATATGTTTTAGCTGTATCGTTGAGTAAATTCTAGCATAGTTCAAATAGTGCACTAGTATAATAATTCATGATTTAATCGTCAGGGTTTTACGGTTCTGTTTGAAATTAAAAAAATTATAATATTGCATTTGATATCTTCCGTCCAGGGAATTAGTATAAAACCTTAGTCTCCTCTAATAAAAGTTGAGAATAGCGTTCTTTGAAAGATATTTCTTTATGGGAACAAAATCAGCGAATCAAAAGGAAAGTCACCTCGGGACAACCCATTAAATTAGAAAACCCAAAATTTAAGGAAAAGTGAAAGGAGTCGAACTTTGCATCAATTACACGACCATCTCCTGAAACAATCTTTTTTAGGCGATCGAGTCCATTGTCCGTTAACATTCAAGTCTTTGCATCGTGCGGTGGTAGCTCCGGCACGAGAACACGAGATCACATCGGTAGAAGACCAGCATCGACACTGCCAATTCCCCCTTTTCTTTCTAGGCGACAATCCCGGTCGAGCAAAAGCAGAGTCGCATCGTACCAGAATCTCAGTAAAAGCTTTGCTCGGACACGACATTATGTGGTCCGTGAAATGACATGTGATAATAATTGCTACCATTTAATTATGCATATAAAATAAGATAAAAATTAAATTAAACTATGTATTGCAGCAAATCATGAGGGAAAAAAACAAAAAATTTGTGTTGACCATGCGTTGAAAAAATCTTCTTCTCCACACGACCACCCCAAAAATTTCACCTCCGCCTCGCATCAGAAACCAAGTGCTGCCTGAACGTCGCAATGAAACTTTCGACTCTCTCGTTCAGCTCCTCGTCCGACAGCCCCTCGTAGGTTCCCGCTTGATCGTCCTCCTCTCGTACCGCATCTTGCTCCTCGGTCCCGCTCCGACCATCTGTTTCCTGGTAAACCGATTCCTCGCGCTCGCCACGTGCTCTTTCGACCGCCGGAGACCTGGAGCACCGCCGCGATTTTCTCTTCCTCTGCTGCTTCTTGGACGTCCGTTCCCCGTCATCCTCCGGTTCCGATTCTTGATTCTTTCGGTGGTGGCCCGGCGTCGTCGAGCTCGAGCGCCTGGAAGTAAAGAGGACGACCAGGAGGATGACGTTGAGGAGCACGAAGACCCACCACACGTGCCAGCATTGCTTCCCCAGGAAAGCGAGGACGGCGCGCTTCAGGCCCAGTACGGCGAGAGCGGTTCCGGCCGTGAAGAGCAGCGTGGGGACGGGGTCGTCGTCGAGCTCGCCGCCGCCGTCGCCGCACTTGGTCGATCTCGCGGCGGAGCACATGAACAATCCCTTCTTGGCTTCTTCCATGGGTACTGCAGAATCCGCGCGCAAACTGTATGAATTTCGAGAGTGAAATCTTGAGGCCGTGCAGAAGACGATGCGGTGGGTGGGCGTGATTATATACGGGAGAGCGAATGGTGCGTGCGCTTCGATCATTTGATTGTGTCGAGGTGAGTGAGGGACCAGCGTGGTTTAACCTTTGGAGGCGTGGCTGATGGTGTTGCCGCCGCAGGAGGAGACATCCCGACATGTCGCTACTTTTGCAGGCACAGGCTCCCTAAAGGAGGTGAAAAAAAAGGGGTAGAAATTCCTGCTGCTGTTGATGATTTGTCTTGGGAAAAAGATTTGATTTTTAGCTGAACTGTTCAAGGACTTGATTTGAATTCACTAGATCTCGTTATTCAAGCCATGGCGAATTCTTACTCGATGCATGTAAAAGAATCATTCAGCATTCATTTCAAGAAACAAGTCAAATTCAAAGGTCCGGATATTCTTATATTATCATAATGAAATTGGCATAAATAACTCATATTAAAAGTTTATGTATGTTAAATATGATATCGAGGCATGTGCAATTTAGTATCCTGCGACGCCTGTTGTGTAGGTTTAGTGAGGAAAGTTGAAAAAAAATTATAATATAAGGTACACTAGTTACGAAAAAGTTACAAACTTTGGTAATTTAAACTAATGTCTCATGTCACGTATTAAAACATTACAAGCAGAAGTATAAGGAAAGGACCACATAGCGAGAGTCATATTAAATGAATTGTTAATTAAAGCTTATCGTCTTGGTAAGGACATTTTATGTCCTAATCTCTTGTGTGTTTCCATATGGATTACATTGATCTATGTGTCATATATACAAATGTTTTCCATTGATCATCCAATATCCACGTTGCACTCAAATCCTCCCCCGTGTGCATAGATTTATCTATTGCCTTAGGATTTTTTTTTTTCCTTTCAATGATTTGGTTAGATCAATAATTAGTGCCACAAATCCTAACAAAATAAGATCGATGAGGTAGATGCAACTTGTTCATGTTATGTTATGTTCTTGTGTGGAACCCCTCAGGGGAAGTATGTATTCCGAGGAAAGTGTCCACGTGCTAGGAATCGGGCATACCATTGTCAATACAATGTCAAGAGCAAACCCCTACTACACACCTAGCCCGATGGGTCCATACCGCGCCTCGTGACAATCAGTGAAATATTCGATGTAGGGGTGCCGGATCGGATTGTCACATTGCTCCATCGGATGCCGACGGTGCTAGTGATGTCCAGGTCCCATGGACCTGATCGGAAAAGACATCGACCAGCATGCTTCGTCAGGGAAGTGGAAGTCATGAACAAAGCTCTCGTCCTTGTGCCGTCAACCAAAAGCGAAGTCAAATGATGACATCTCTGCGCAGAATGTTTGCCGCACTGTGAAAAAGCAATGCTGTCAATTCGGCAACCCCGTCCGATGAAAACCAATATTTGGCAGAAACCCAAAGAGAAACAGCAACAGGATAAAGGCTCGACATAGCATCCCATGGCTGTCAATGACAGCCTGTCGTGTCTGCTCTTAAGGACATGGCAACAGGATGATCTATACGCAACCAATGCGAACAAAACTTTCATTGCCACAGATCCCACTCGTTTATTCACAGCGCCTAAGGGTGCAAATGATTCCCCAAAATAATTTCTGACCGAAAATAACTTTTTCAATTTCTATTCGCGGGACAAATTTACCAGTATAAATACACGTTTGATAATGACATAAAATTTCTTATTTTTTTTAAAATAAAAATTCATTTGATAAGCCTTCTTAAATATATCTTTCCTGGATGGACAAGAGCAAGCAATGCGAAGTGTTTTTATTTCTGTTTCTATTGTAGAAATAAAAAAGCAGAAATTTTTACTTCTCATTTTTATTTCAAACCTATTTTTGGACTAAAATATCCCAAAAGAAAAATGAAATTACGTTACCATATAAATTTTTATTCCAAATCTGTTCTCGAGAACAAAATAAATAAAAAATAAAGAAACTGAATAATTATAATTCGCGCTTTAAAGATCCAAGATAACGAGATAATCGGTCACCTTGCCTTGCCTTGCCTTTTCCCTTGATCTTAACCAAACTTTTCTCCAAGAAGAAACCTCGCTAGCCCAAAAGAATAATGCTTTCATTTGCGTTCACTTTTGCATATTTCTACGGACACAGTGAGAGAGAGAGAGAGAGAGAGAGAGAGAGAGAATATATGTATGACCTCCGGGATAAAGTTAGAAGCTAAAACCATGGAATCTGACTTGGGACCACATGACTATCGCCACATCCAGACTCCATATAGCATTTGACCGGATTGCTTATGAATATGATGGCCTGTAGACTCGAGGCAAGAAAAGTAACAGCAATTTTTTCTCATCCGAGTACTGTGGCTCGAGCAAAAATAGAGATAAAAACTCCTCAGTACTGTGATACAGAGATTATGTAAATGCTAAGTCCTATCTATTCTGCAGAATCAGCTCAAGGCACATGGACTTGACTTTCCCTTTTCAGACTCACTTTGAAGCCGGCCAAGAATGCCATGACTCTTCCCTGCAACACATGAAACTAATATTTATGTCCCTAAATCTTCCTACATGACCATAACCGTAAATCAATTTACACTTGAGATGGATGAAAAAGCAGATTACCGTAAGCATCTGAAACGTGCCATTGATGAAGCATGATGAGAATTATGAGGAAGAGTAATAGGATATCAGTCAGCAGTCATGGCATTCTGAACACTCTAGACGTCAACAGCAAACGGCTTAACAACATATCTTGCTGTAACAAAGTAGCACTGGATCACTTCCAGATATCAGCCAGAGTTAAGTCGACTTCCTCTTTTTTTGGGACCACTTAGGCCCATAAATTGCCAAATGCGTCCGGCCAAAGCGTCGATCAGTTATCTGCATATTCAGAATACCACTTCACAAACATAACTTTTCATGAACTTCCATCTCAAACAGAGTGCAGTTGTCAACTTCATGTATATCATGATTTTTGCAACTGTGACGGCAACAAGCACGGGAATGAGAGCTTCCACTATCAACATCATGGATTTTGGAATGGTGAAAGCAGAAAGCCAGGAATAAGAACTTTCATTGCCAGTTGTGAGCAGTCAGAAAATTCGCAGTCTGTCACATTGAATGGTGAGAACAACCAGGACAGGAATGAGGGAGGGGCAGATGGAGCAGTTAGATATGCAGCCTCTATATGCTACACAAATTTGTTCACTTTGAATAGCATAACCAGCATTACTCAGACAACATGCTTTGTCTAGCTTGTTAATGTATATTGACATCAAATGTTCTTTAGCTTTCAAGATCTTGTTTAACATGGAATCATGGACTTTTGATTAATGACATTTTAAGGAACATTTGAACCATCTCAGAGTACAGCAAAATCTGTACATTGAAAAGATATTACAGGTAGCAGTTTACCAGATTAGATGAAAGCACAGTGAGTTGGTGACATACAGGGTTTGCAAAGTTCCAAAGTATCGCAAACATATGAACACACGGTTCCAAAATTCGCTATAGGGTTCAAAGAGTTTATTGAGATAGCAGAAGTGCTCTCAAGTACCACTTCAATCGTTAATTTATAAATCCTGATGAAGCACTCATGTCAAGTGCAAACAAGGATGAAATGACCTAGTGAAGTTGTTTTATGCTGTATCAATCACACAATGTGCCATGGAGATATAAGTGTCTACTTACCAGAGTTAAATACACCAAAAAGTAATCCCTTGCCACAAAAAGACAAACTTATATATGAGTTCCATAAGTAAATGTTTCAGTGAGTGTAAAGCGTGGCAAAATGGAAATAAGAATAAGAAACTAACATTCTTCCTAGAATACTATTTGCTTAGAGGCAAAGTACAAAGAGCTGGTTTCCAAAGGAAAGATCTCTATATTAGCAAAAACTGTTGGTGCTTGCCAAAATTTTTCATGGAACTCCATATTCAACGTAGCATTGGAACATTTTCGTTGTTTCCTTTGAGCACATGCAACGAAAGAGAATGAATAACAATAGAGATACAACATACCTTTACGAGACATCCACAAGAATCTAGCATGTTTGTTCTTAGAGGATATTCCACCACCTAAAAAGGAAATTGGATAGATGAGATGAAATGAACAAAGTTGATTGTGCAAAGAACAAGGTTTATGCCTAAACTCAAGCAAAGTATGAGATAAGAAACTTACAACAAAAGAATCTTCTCCCACTAATGGTGATTTAGAGAGTTGGTCCATCAGTACTTCATAGTCAACTTGCATATAAGGGGGTGTAACGCTTATGTAGTCAAATGAACCATCTTTACCTGGAGAAAATGAGAATCTTCATATACTGGACATAAATGGAAAATGAGTGTGATTCCACCCCTTCTAGGCAATTACTCAAGACAAATGCACCAGCCAAACAGTGAGAAAACTACTTCAATGAAAAATGTCACAACTTTCCTATCCTTCATTAAGACAACTTTTTGTAGAACAATTATCAGAATGAGCTTTTCTTCACGCTTATTAATTGCCTTTCCTGACGGTCTGAAATAATTGTTAATACATGGTGGGGTTGCAGTGAACTTCACTGCAATTATGGAGGAGATATAAACAAAGATACACCCAGATAGACCCAACTAAAAGCCAAAGCACACAGCCAAAAGCCACCTCTAAGAGACATTAGTTGCCAAAACCTACAGGTTATAAACATCCATAAAGCAAAGAATTTATAACAGTAATAAAGTGAGAAAGCAATGTTGAAAAGCATAAATGAGACCTGCCACAGAGAGAGAGAGAGAGAGAGAGAGAGAGAGAGAGTACCAACAAATGGCTCTGCTCTTTCTAAAAAATCTTCCACACGGACCATGTGAATAACTGCAGCATCAAGAAACCCAGTCCATTCTAAATTTGGTCGTAAGACATCCGACACAACCCACGGATCCATCTCAACAAAGTGAACCTGAAATATCACCAGATCAGATAACTAAGATAATAATAATTAATATAATAACTGCAACAACAACAATAACAGTCTGTTGGTCATAAGTACAAATCCACAGATTCACAATCAAAATCAAACTTGATCTCCAACAAACTCAATCCCTACCATAACTTTGCAGGTTGTATTACTAACAAAGCAACTATAGAACAATCTTCGTACCTGAGAACAACCTCGGCTGATGGCCTCAATTCCAACTGATCCTGTGCCACTGTACAAATCCAACCAACGACCAGACCTTAAAGATGCAGGACTGCCACCGGCCGCCTAACAAAGTTTCAGAAGTTGGGATAAGAGTTCAACATTAAATAATCAAACCAGAGAGAGAGAGGTACCTGTAATATAGAAAAAGTTGCAGCTTTGACCACTTCCATCATAGGGCGCACATCCATTCCCTTTGGCGAGAGCAACTTCTTTCTTCGAGCCGTCCCTCCAAGTACCTGTTGTTTAACAATCATACATTTCCCTTTTATGCGGCAAGACTAGATTCGATGCAGAGCAATTAGGCCTAAAATTTAATCTAAGACCCCTCAAGATCATCTCTGAAAGGATTTGGTTAAGCCCAATTTCATCCAAGTCACCAGAAAGGAGTAAAATTCATGATAATTTGAAGAGAATGCTATGGCAAGCTTGTAAGAAAGAACCCAAAAATTCTTCAGTCTCATTCCTCAGATTATTCAGATGACATGGCCTCTCAAAGAATAGATCAATTATGTCAATTTGCCCCCTTCCCCCCAATAAATTAAGAAATCCGAAACCTAGCTAAAACAAGCAAAATGGAGGAAACTAAACCTGAAGCAGCTTATGAGTGGTCCGTGGGGGTGCCGACTCCTCTTGCTGAGTTCTTTTGCCTCGTCCTGTGTCTTGCATATCTTTTCTCCTCCTTGCCTGAGCAACATACAAAAATTAAAACATAAAAAAAAACATGCAAAGCCAAATCGATTCAAAATCAGGTCTCGACATCGTCTCTCCCCAATGCAGGACGAAGGAATCACGCTGAGGCTTTCAGACATTTGCGAAAACAAAATAAACAGCACATAACTACATATTACTATTGATTAATGGCACTGAATGAACATTTGACATTTTCACACACGCACACACAGACCTTGTTAGGAGAAGGGTCGGACAAAAATTCATCAGGGTCGAGACCATAGCGTTCGAGCAACTCTCTCTTGTCCTCACTCGCCAACCCACCGCCCGATTCTGACAGACAACATCAGGAAAGAAGAAGGGACGAAACCCAAAGATTGCCATGAGATTCTTGTTATGAAAATTACTCCAGAGACCAGCATACACACGGAATTACAGTGTAAGACCGTACTGCGAGCGAGAACGAGGAAGCCAGTTCGTCTAATAGTGGGTCCGGAAGTGGAGCCGAACCGGAGAAGCCGAGCCGGCGGCGAGCACAGGTCGAGGTTGCTGGCGTTAGCGTGGAGGGGGGAGTAGATGGGAGACGACGAGACCGCCATTTCCTTTGCTTCGCGCGAAGAAGAAGCAAGACCCTCAAGACTCGGGGCTCAGGACCGCATCGACCGTTGAATCTGTCGATTGCTCCTCTTGGGGAATGATGGGTCGATGCTTTCTTGATGGTTGCTCTTGAATCGCGAACGGTTGCTTGTCACCGGCGAGCGGCTCGACTCCGGCGGAAGCTGTCTCGGCGAGCTGAGGGTGGAACCTCGTCTCTCGCCTGCGGATAATCCGTTTTACATGTTCAAGCAAAAATATAAAAGAAATCGGAGATAATTCTTGTCGATATCAATTTTCACGTGCGAGATCAATTCAACTCGTGCAAAGATTCCTGGTCGAATTTCTTTCTCGCGATCCCTCCGAAGGAACAGCCTGATTGTTACAAGGAAAAAAAAAAATGGGTGTCGGAACTTCACTCATTTTTCGGCCAAAAATTTGCACTTTCGTTAAAAAATAACCATGAGAGTGTGTATGGTTTTTGTGCCATGTTAATATTATTTTTTATTTGATGGAAGAAATTTATTTTGCAATTTAATCGCATAAACAAGGGGAGCTTCTACAATGTCACGCTAAGATTGCGTTTGTTACGAACAAACTTAATTTTCTTTGGAAAGGAGAGTTTGAATTTGGAGAGTTTTACGTGAAAAGAACAATTTAGCAATTGAAATTTTCTAATTTTTTGATGAAAAAAATCATTTTCCATAATTTAAGTATAGTCTTTTGTTGATCAATAAAATATTTTCCATTGATTCATTTTCATAACGGAACTAAACAAACCAAAAATAAGGAAAATGTTTTCAACGAACAATCATAGTCCATTCTTCAATTTTGTAAAACAGCCAATCTCTTTGCGTTACAATAATAAATTAACAAGCACCAGTAATCAGTAGGGACCAGTTTTAATCTTCTCAAGAGAACAATCAATTTCATGTCAAAGCACAACGGTGGACTGAGAGAGAATTGGCAGAGTACTTGTAACTCCCTCATGCATATGCTGTATAAATTACTCAAAACCTTAATGGCTGTGTGTATGTACATCTCTATGGAACTTCTACACTCAACTCTGCAAAAGCGCGACGAGAAAGAAACTCTAGGATGAGCAGGCCCCGCAGCTCTTCCTACAGGATCCGTACACGTCCCTGGAGCCCACCATGTAGAGAGCGTTCTTTTCGCACTCGCCGACCTTCGCCCATGAAGCGCAGTTCTGGTTTTCATCCCTGCATTCCCCGACAGTGACTGAATCCAGCGGCGTGTCGAAGGACCTGACGTGGATCCACTTGGTCGCAGACCATTTCTCGCCCTCGATGACAGGGCAGCTCGCGTGCAAGCTAGTATCGTCTGTGGTTGCGTCGGGATGGAGACTGAAGAACAGCAGAGCGTCGCCCTTCTTCGGCTTCACTGCAGATAACACAGATAACCACAGTTATGGAAGTTTCTAATGAAATGGAGACAGGATCAGAACAGAAGAGTGATTTGGCATGAACGGCAAACAAAAGTAACATAAATTAAGAATAACGCTGCACATATGGACAAATCGAAGTAATTCAATCGCGTGTGCAAGCTAGCTCATCTGGACTCGCAGCCCTTATGATTCATGTATATCTATTCATTTAAATAGTGTTGCTCTGCACAACTACATTGCTCGAGTAGTCGTTAACCCATGTCGTCTTTGCATGTTTTGAAGTTTATTGCTGGGGGCCCGCACTACATTCCGTGTACGCACAAGCAGTATTACAGCCCAGTCATGCTTTTAACATTGAATTAGTTGTTTGCACCACTAAAACAATCGCCTATGAAGAGAACAACAAAATCGGAAAGTTGATGACACTAGGTGCAAGACTAGCAAATTTAATCCACACACCAGCATAACCTTGTTTGGCACAATCAGACCAGTCATCTTCCTTTGGTTGAGACATTTTGGCCTGTGAAATGGAAAGGAAGAGAAGGACTAAGGTTCAGTAACACCATATGAGAAATAGAAAACCGATGCATCGACAAGAATTGCTCACCTCTGAATTGGGGAACACTGTTTCCCCGCCTCTCTCCACGTTAGACAAGTACATCAAGACAGTGGCTACTCGATGGCCACCGAACTCTTGATTAACGTTGTCAATAAAATAATCATAATGAGGCTCATACTTCTCTCCATGCTCATATCTGAGTACTTGAATTGACTCTCCATTTTCTGGTTATATAGCTCAAATTAGCATACAGAAAGACAACGCTACGTCATAGAACAGGAAGAAGTAGCTCATCCATGGAATACAATAGGACCTTACCTTTAGGAAGAAAGGTCCATGCAGCAATCCGAGCCTCGATATTAGCAACAACTTCATCCTTCAATCAAGTATAGAGTCAAGACAATACATAAGTCCTACACCACTCTTTCATAGTTTAATCAAGCTACAAAAATTGCCCCAAACAAAGGCTTCTACGCAAAGTCATAATACACGTCTACAGTTCTGGACTGGAACCCTAAGAAGCAGAATGTTTCTCGAGTACATCCCTACTCAAAGACCCTATCATTCAAAAGCCACGTTCCCAATATTTAATACATACACATGCAAAACCTTTCGAGCAGACTGTCAAAATCAAAGTCAATTAGCAACTCGAACGTTCAACATGCCACTAGATGCGATTAACTAGCAGTTGTCAACAATGTGGTGATCATAGATCTCTCAAGGGACACTGCGAATATTGCAGATAGATTGCAGTGGCAGCTATGAGTGAGGACCTCATTGAGGGAAAGAAAGAAACATCATGCAAACTCGAAAGATGAATCCAGCCACCTGAGCTTTCAGCAGAAACATTCCGGAGCTCGTCCGCACTTCACTCAACATACTCTTTCCCGATTCGTTGTCAGCCACCATGGACTTCTCCAACTTGTCCCTCGCCTGATCCATCAAAAAACCAATCTTGTCAATCCTATTTCTATCTAATCTCCATCAAGCCCACAAGTACAACATTAGAAGGAACAAACGACTAACCAGTTTGATGAGATGATCACACTCATCATCAGATAAAAACCCGTTATAGATAAAAGCCCTGCGATGACACAAATTCGGGGACATCTTAACCAATGGCCTTCCAACTCAGGAATTCACAACACATACACTAGAAGACATTGACTAATTCAAACTATCTCTGATCAAACAATCCAGCGCATTGGCAATTTGAAAGACAATATCAGCAAAACAGAAACACACAGACAGAGACTAGAAAGGCTTGAGCACCTGGGGTTCCAAGACAGTTGAGTGACTCGGGTCGGATCGAAAGCAACAGAAGATCCAGCAGCCTTAGCTCCAAGACCCGATCCGTGCCTGCCAAAATTTCAGTAACAAGTCACCATCATCTCTGAGTTCAACAATGACGCCCATCTCAGGCAGCGAGCAAGAGTTCGGTAGAGAGAGAATTTCGTTACGTTTGCTCCCCAAGCAGCCATCTCGGGACCGGAACAGCAGAACCGCGCAAAGGCAAGAAGAGCAGAAAACAGAGAGAGAAAAGGAGAAAATCCGGAACACCCATTACAACGAAATGCCTGTTTTCGCCAGGAGAAGCTCGTTCTGGGATTCTTATTGCCGAGCAAAAAAAACTCCAAGATACGACCTTTGGAAGGGAGAAAATAAGGGCCTGCATGATAACATTTCTCTTCCTCAAAATTTCTGTTCTTTTGTTCCCGGGAACAGAAAAAGAACAGAAACCTGTTTGTTAAAGCCACATAATTTTTCTGTTCCCGGGAATAAAAACCTGGCTGAGAAATGGTTTGGGAAGAGAAATGAGAAACAAAAAAAATTCACTTCTCTTCCCGGGAATAAAATTGAGGAACAAAAACCTAATTCCTCTTTCTCCCCCCCCCCTCAACTCACGCTCTTCTCAACTCAGCTCTTCCTTCCTACACGACCTCTGTCCGATTTCTGAAACCTCCCGTCGCCGCCCGTCCCGTCGTCGCCGCCGGTCCCGTCGTCGCCGGTCCTTCGTCGCCGGTCCAGTCGCCGCCGCTGGTGAGGTCGCCGCTGGTCCCGTAGCGAAATCACCTCCCGTCGAAGCCCGTGACCTCTGCCCGAGAGAAATCACCTCCCGTCGCCGCCCGTACCGTCGCCCCTGCCGGTCCCGTCGCCCCTGCCGGTCCCGTCGTCGCCACTGGTCCCGTCGCCGCTGGTCCGGTCGCCGCTAGAGCTCACCTCTTCCGAAGCCCGCAACCTCTGTCCGAGAGAAATCACCTCCCGTCGCCGCCCATCCGGTCGCCTTCGGTCCCGTCGTCGCCGCCCATCCCGTCGTCGCCGCCGGTCCCGTCGTCGCCGCTGGTCCCGTCGCCGCTGGAGCTCACCTCTTCCGAAGCCCGCGACCTCTGTCCGGGAGAAATCACCTCCCGTCGCCGCCCGTCCCGTCGTCGCTGCCCGTCCCGTCGTTGCCGGTCCGGTCGCCGCTTGTCCCATCGCCGTTGGTCCGTCCTCTTCCCTTGCGAACTTGCGCCGACAAGTCTCACTTTGCTATTTGTTTGGATGAGTTTCGTGGCGATAGAAGAGTGATGCCGCTCTCTGAAAAAAAAAACTTGCAGCTAGGGTTGCGGATTGGTGTGCGTGGATTTCTTGGCGGTGGTGGCCTCTTACCCCAAGCCCGACAACAAGATCCGGAGCACCAACTCGGAGGTTTTGCTCGTTCTCTACTTTTTCCATAATGCCATTGCTTTTGTTAGGTTGTGATAGGTTGTGATTTTAAAATCTGTTCGGTACATCTTGCTTAAGTTCAAGGCGGTGGGAATGCTGGTAACGTTTTGATTTGCGCTGCACGTCTGGGCTTGAATCCGAGGCTGATTTCGAAGGTTGCGAGAACATCTCTTTGCTGATTTTGGTCGGGTATAGTACATGAAAGATCAATATATTAAAGGTTGCAAAAGTCTTTAACTAATGGCATAACAAGTGCCTTTATTGGCTATATATATCACAAATTGAGATAAACTAGCAGCATCTTACAATTGGATTGTAATATTGGTTCATTATTAGTGAAAGTGATGATACGACCCCTCTATGCAACTTTGGATTCTGGTGTAATCCTTGTAGATGCCAAATGCGTGACGATTATTGTGGTTGAATAGATCTTTAAACTGCGAGGAGGGACTATTCAGGTGAAGTAGATTCTCCATCATTAGTTAACGGAACACTCCCAAATAACTGTTGCTTTTGTGCTGCCGGGTTTGTATGCCTTTAGACTTATAAAGCTAGTGCTCTGCATGTTGATATGTCTATTTAGCATTAGATCAAAGTGCTTAGATCGAGGTAAAGTTCTCTATTGTTTCACCTATGGCCTTAATGAGAATAATTTTATAGATCACTTCTAATTTGTCTTAAGTGAGTATTGATCTTGGAAGTTATGTGGATGTTCCTGCATAAGTAACCGTCTTTTAGCTTCAGTGATGTTTCTCTTTTGAGTTCTATTATATAAGATCGCTCGCGACTTTTTTGTTAAGTTTATAATCAGTTGTTTCGCAGCTTCTCTGTTTGCTTTGGGATGACAGGAGATTATCACGTGCTTAGTTGGTGTTTCTGCACATTGCATGCATGCTGCAATCTATTTTACCTCGGTTAATCCATGTTCCTTGTCTCGTTATGTTTGCAGGAGGACTTGAAGGACTGGACAATCGATGTCTTTGCTGATGCACTTGCCCGAGTCGAAGAAAGCGTTCACGACCCCAAGTGAGTCGTGACTTTGATTTAGTGCGTTCTCAGCATCCCCTTTCATTCATATATTGTTTCTCGCGGAAGTAGATCAACACCATGTCCTATGCTTAATACTATCGAAATTTGGGGGTTCTCGGCACTGGAAACAGTACTGGACTGGAGCACCGAACAGCGCCAAAGGTTGCTGGGCACTAAAGGGTGACTGAAAAACCAGCCTGGATTTTTGTTTCACTTGGGTCACTTGTCAATCCATAAAGTTCATGCATAAGCTGAATAAAGCACATGGGGCATCGCCCCGCGTTGCTGGGAGAGGCTGTTCTTCGTCTCGAGCATGGTTCTGGGCGATGTTCCTTTATTTTTTGGGAACTTTAGTCCATATTTTAGAGCGTCTTTTCCTTTTACCTTTTAACTTTTCCTTTTCCTTTATTGTTTGAAATTTGATTTTTATAGACATTGTGCATCTGAAATCTTCTACAAAATATAGACTTTGGCAGTTATTGATGTTTAAGATCATGTAGAAGTTCTTTCATTGTTTAAACCTAAGTAATATTTTTCCATTGAGAAATGTTATCGAGAGGTCATTTGGGGCATTAAAAATCGCTTCTCCATTTTGAGACACATGCCTCCATTTTCAATTCGAAAGCAAGCATATATTGTAATCGCATGTTGTACTCTTCATAATTATATTCGCGACCAAGACAAGATGGACAGGAACTTTGCCCTATATGGAGATCCGGAGCATCCCTTTGAACCTACACAAGACGAGGTTGTAGATGATACACCAGGTGATGAGGCGGCTGAGATAAACATGATCAGGAAAAATATTGCAAATATGATGGCAAGGGATCACAATATGCAAGAGATTCCATGACTTTTTATTTCCAACTTTTGCGATGTGTTTTTGTTTTTGGTGAAAACACTTTTGCGATGTGTATGTAAATTATTATGAATACATTTCTATTAATCGTATTAAGGTATTGCAAATTCTATATCCGCGAGCACAAATGTCATTGAATATATCATAAATGTGGACAAACAGAGGAGAGGAAAAACACCTCCCTTCATCAAAATTAGCCAAAACCTTATAAGCTTATGTGAAACACGAAAATGAAATAGTTTGTAATTCGAAGAAGCAAGGTAAAAAGTAGCATTAAGATGGGATGCATCGACGGCTCAAAATACAAGAGACCGAGGTCTTTACTAAGTGTTTTAGGAGCATATTATGAACTAAATACATAATGATAGTAAAGCAACGCCATGCATGAACCATTCCAATAGTTGGAAATTTCCAACCCCAACCCGACATCCATGTCAAGATTAGAAGACTAAAATCCCCAAGCCACACATGCACTAGAATTACAATTTTTTTTTTTTAAAGAGTAAAAACTTAGTTCCAAGGAAATCACTACAAATTAATTTGGCTAACAATATCCAATGTGCTTTTTCCGTAATATTTGCTATACCAAACAACAAATTCGCAAAAAGATAATATATTCTTGAGAATTATAGTTCAAAACGCTACCAAAATTCGCAAAAAGATAATATATTCTTGAGAATTATAGTTCAAAATACTACCTAAATTCAATAGGCTATAAACTACGTGAGTGAAGATACTCACACACATATATAAGATAATAGTTCACGTTCCATTACAATACAACTTCATCTTCGACTAGAATTCTTACCCCTAAGTAAATGTATTATTATTCTAATAATATTTTGATCTTGTCAATTTTATGTAATATCTAATCTATTCCTTTTTCTTATTTTTAATTTTTAAAAAAAAATTAAAATTTGGAATAGAAATTTTGTGCAGATTACCAAACAGGTTTGCCGTTTTTTTTGTTTAGTAAATAGAAATTTTGTGCAGATTACCAAACGGGTTTTTCGTAAAATCGAGAAATTGTTAGAACGTAAATAGAAAAAACTATTTCGAAAAAAACTCTTCCCCACCAAGAAATTTTATCACAGCCTAAAAAGCGGAAAAAAGAGCTGGGCGTCGGATTCTAAAGAATCGTTTCAGCGCGAATTTGGAGGAGACTGGTCACTGCTCAGGGAGTTTCAGGTAATGGGTTTGTACTTGCGTCCCTTCTTCTTTTCTCTTTTCCTTTTCCACAGAAGACAAAGTTTGATGGGCGCCCACAGGATTCTTCCTCGGGTTTTCGCCGGAGTTATTCCTGGGAAAAGACGATGTCGACAACGTCAATGGTTTTGCGGTCGCTCTGCCGTCTTTCTCTTCTCCGGAAGCTTCGGTTCGGCTCGGCTCGGTCACGAGTCAGCAGCGTCTGCGTCCCGGCAGTCGCGGGGACCCAAGCTCGAGTCTTGAGAGGCACTCCGTCACCGTCACGACCGTTTTTTCGACGGTTCCAACGATCGACTCCGACGCCCCCACGTAACCTTTTCCTTTGTCGGAAAATCTGAAGTGGCGAAACCCCTCTCTCTCTCCCTCTCGCTCTCTCTCTGTTTTTTTAATTAGAGCAGAGATGGATGTACGAATGAAAAATATGCGACGTCATTCAATGGTGTGTTAGGTAGACACTGTAAAAGGTGAGATTCGGGGTTTTAATGCTAGATTCTGATGAGAAAGGTAAGATGTCCATGTGAACTCTTGAGATTAGATGGTCCAAAAGTTATTTATTGTGGAAGAACTCATGATGGAGGAGATTTTTGTCTATATAATGACCATCTCATCAAAATTGCGAAACCTAAGAAAAATCTAAGTACGAAAAAGAATTTCGTGGTTCGCTTTTGGCACAAGAATTGTGCGGCGATTCTCGGGAATCTATTCCTCAAAAGTCCATGTCAAAAATGGAAAAATTATTTAAAAAGTTTTAAACACATTGTACTTTTATGAATTTGGTCTCAAACCTTTTTAATTATGTTAATTGAATCATAAATATTTTCACATTTTATTAATTGAATTCATCCGGTCAATTTTGATCGAAAGTCACTAACGTGAATATCATGCATCTTACATGATACAAGTGGCGTTGACATGAATAATTTTTAATAATACTTTTTATTTTATTTTGAATTTTTTTTTTTTTCTTTTCTTTCTCTAGTTAGTCACCAAGGCTTGGTGACTTGGGCTAGTGAGGTCGATCTCGCGGACCTCTAGTGAAGCCCTCCCCCTATTGGGCAAAGTCAACATTGCTAATGGTCAACAAGGGCAAGCTTCACTAGAGGTAGGGTGAACCTCACTAAGCTATGGTGAGGCGAGCCATATCCAACAAGGTTAAGCCTCACCGGGGGTGGGCAAAGCTCACTTCTAGCCTTTTTCATTGGTCATTGTCAAGGCTCAACAATCGGCTAGAGGAAGAAGGGAAGGGAAAAAAATAAAGAAAAGAAAAATAAAGAAAAAAATAAAAAATATTATAAAAAATTGTCAATGTTGGTCACGCCAGCATGTCCATGTTAGTGATTTCTAATTAAAATTAGCCGAATAAACTCAATTAACAAAACATGAAATGTTTACATCTCAATTGCCACAATCAACATATTTATAACCAAATTGGAAATATGTAATAGGGTTGTGACTTTTTGGATAATTTTCCCTACTCCACACTGGGTTGGTTGAGCAAATAAACGATCCTCCTCAAAACAAATAATTAACAAAGAGTTGATATTTCTTGAAACAAAAGGAATCAAACTATTGAGTAATCATATCAAGACCCATTGTCTTTCCCATTCTAATTTATATTCACTACTAATAATACCAGCGTTGCTCTAAAAAAGGAGGGTTTATAATTTTTCATCTAATTAATAGCACATGAATAGGTACTAAATGCTCAGTTGATTTACTCTTGTAGAATCAACGTCATCAAAATTCATTCACAATTACGATAACAGATTCGTCAGATAATTATTTTGGTTTTAGTATTCCTTGAAACAAAAGGAATCAAACCTCCCAGTCACCAGATGAAGACCCACTATCTGCCCATTTTAATTTCTATTTAATACTAATGATAGCACATGAACAAGTGCCACATGCCCTAATTAACTTACTCCTATAGGATCAAGGTTGGAAATATTCATTCACAACCCCGATAAAAGATATCTCGGATAATTACTATGGTTTTAATATTCCTTGAAGGGAAAGGAATCAAGCCTTTAAATAACCAAACCGAGACTTAATTTCTCTTCCATACTAATAATACTAGTGTTGCTTTAAAAGGAGGGTTTTTGATTTGACGTCTAATTGAAAGCACATGAACAAGTACCAAATGCTCAAGTTGACTTGCTCCTGTAGAATGAAGGTTGTAAAAATTCATTCACAACTACAATAAAAGATTCCTCGAATAGGTACTTTAGTTTCAATATTCCTTGAAACAAAAGGAATCAAAGCTCCAAGTAATTAGATCAAGACCCATTATCTCCCCATTTGTATTTCTATCCAATAATAGTGATAGTAGTGTTGCTTTAAAAGGAGGGTTTTTTTTTAATTCACTGTCTAATTAATAGCACATAAATAGGTATCAAATGCCCAAGTCAACTTACTCCTATAGAATCAAGGTCGCAAAGTTCCATTCACAACCACGATAAAAGATTCCTTGGATAATTACATTGGTTTTAATATTCCGTGAAATGAAAGTGAACAAACCTCTAAATAAACAGACCAAGACCTATTATCCCTCCAATGTCTATTCAATACTAATAATACTAATGTTGCTCTGAAAAGGAGGATTTTCAAATTGGCATCTAATTGACGCCATATGAATAGGTACCAAATTGCCAAGTTGACTCACTCTTTTAGAATCAAGGTCGTAAAGATCATTCACAACCATAATATTCCTTAAAACAAAAGGAATCGAACCTTTGACTAACCAGACCAAGAATCATTCTCTCCCCAATTTAATTTTTATTCCATACTAATAATACTGGTGTTGCTCTAAAAAGGAGGGTTTTTATGTGGCATCTAATTGATAGCATATAAACATGTACCAAATGCCCAAATCGTCTTACACTTGTAGAATCAAGGATGTAGAGATTTGGTTTTAATATGCATTGAAACGAAAAGGGTCAAACCTCTAAGTAACCAGACCAATACCCATTGTTTCCCCAGTTATAATTTCTATTAAATATTAATAATATTAATGTTGCTCTAACAAGGAGGGTTTTCAATTTTGCATCTCATGGATACCACATGAACATGTACCAAATGACCAAGTTGACTTACTCCTATAGAATGAAGATCGTAAAGATTTGTTCACAACCATGATAAGAGATTGCTCGGATACTTACTTTGATTTTAAAATAAAAAAATCCAATTAATCAGTTGTATATCTTATTTTATTGCATATGAATTGCAATGAGAAATTATAGATGTTTCGCGTCTAATAAAAATCAAATTATGTGGATTTTGGAAAAGATAATGGTGGGTTAAGCTTTTCCCAGCTATTTTTTCATTATTTTAAACATGGATACTTTTCGTTTTGATTATACTGACGAGAACGACAATGCATCTGCGTGCTGCATACATGGCTTTACTCTATCATTCCCCTATGCTTGAAGCAATTAAATAGTTCATTGAGCAGATGATTTCCTAATGGTCAATTTAATCGACCGAGATTTTCTACCAGAGAGAGGGACGACTAAACACGTCCGAGGCCTTTATCACTTTTCTTGCCTCCCAAGGCTGCCGCATCGAGACTTGCAGTGCAATGGAAGCGGCACACAAAATCTCAGTCTTCTCCCGCTATAAAAGGCAGCCATAAGCCTCATGTTTCCTCCACTCAATCCTCCGTTTCAGAATGAAGTCCTCGGATCTCATCTCGTCTTTCTGTCTCGTCCTGACTGGTCTCCTCTTGTCGCCCGGTAACGATTCCTTCGACTCACCATATGTTCTCGAACAGCATGCGCCATGGAACTCTTGTCTCCTGTGTTCTTTGTCATTGATCAGCGTTTTGATGCTACGGACATAAGTGATTTGCTGATTCACATTCTGCCTTTCGAGTTTTCACATTGTGGCCTATATGTTTATCGCTGTAAATCTGGTTTGCTGGTGAAGTTTTTCACTAACGTGTAATGGCATCGCGCAGGGAATGCTATATCGACAGGACAAGTCAACTTCTATGTCCACAACAAATGCCCATTTCCCATATGGCCAGCCACGGCTCCCAACACAGGCCAACCGGTGATCGCGGACGGAGGCTTTGACCTCCCGCCGGGAACCATCCACCGCTTCTCGGCCCCGCCGTCGTGGGCCGGGCGGATCTGGGCCCGCACGGGTGCAGGTTTGGGTCCAACTGGCGTCCGGCCTGCGAGACCGGGGACTGCGATGGGCGGCTCGCCTGCGGCGGCCTCAGCGGGACCCCTCCCGCCACACTGGTCCAGGTCTCGATCCAGGCGGACAAGGACAAGCCCAGCTTCTATGACGTCAGCCTCGTCGACGGGTACAACATCCCGATTTCGGTAGAGTCGAAGCCTGCGTGGCCCAAGTGCGCCATCCCGGGGTGCTCGAAGAACTTGAACGAGGAGTGCCCAGCAGAGCTGCAAGTGGTGAACGGGGAAGGCCAAGTCGTCGCCTGCAAGAGCGCCTGCTTGGCCTTCAACGCCGACAGGTTCTGCTGCCGGAACGAGTACGGGACGCCGGAGAAGTGCAAGCCCAGCGTGTACTCTTGGATCTTCAAGGATGCCTGTCCGTGTTACTACAGCTACGCCTATGACTCGCCCCCGCCGTTGGTGAGCTGCGCCTCCAAGGATTATGTGATTACCTTCTGTCCAAGCACCTGGGGTGGGGAGCAAGCGCAAGGGGGAACCATACCCACGTCCTAGCCTAATCGTTGGACAATGGATAGCAATGTTGACTATAATACTATGATAATAATAATTAAGGAGTTTTACTCGGTTCGATTTTGCTCACCTATTAAGGCTCAAAATGTCTCGTTGGGAAGCTACATGTGAACATCTTACGATTCTGACCTAAAAAAAAAAACTATCTTATGATGGACCTTTACGGTGCGAATATGATTCTAGATTTCCATTGCATCCTTTTATTTGAGACAAGTAAGTGAGATAAAAAAGTTAGAGTTCCACAGTAACACGCCGTTTATTGTATTATGTTAGAATTAGCGCTCCATTGTTGCTATCTAAAAGCATTGTCGTTCATATTGGGTGCAAATTTCACGGATAGTTAGATCAATCTTTTATAATTTTGTCCGCTTGTTGCCTTCCTTGCAAAAGGAGTCCATGTTTATAATCCCTCTGATCTTCACCCACCATAACTTTTTTTCTTTTTTTTTTTGTGCTTTTTCTCGTTTTCAAGAAAATGCTTTTGCGCTAGAGTTTTGTGACGTGCCGGCAAGTGAGTTCTCAACGCAGCCCATGTTCGAGCGAATTTGGGCCCAATCCGTCATGGGTATTTTGGGCTTCGAACAGGCCCGGCCCATCAATCCTAACCACGCGGCTGCGGTGGCCGGACGATCTAGGGTTTCCTGCACGACCGCCACCCCCATCAGGTTCGATCTATAAAAGCGAGCTCAAAGAGTCTTCCGCCTTCTCATCTCTCTTCCTCCGCTGGAGCGCAGGCACGCTCTCGAGCCGACGGCTGCTTTGCTTCGCAGCGTCCCACCATCTTGGTTTGGTTCGATCGCTCTCGCGTTTGAGTTTGCTCGTCTCTTTCGAAGCTTTATCTTTCTTTCTTTCTTTCTTTCTTTCGTTTGGTTGTTGTCCAGTCGGGATCTGCTGTGCGATCAAGTGATGAGAGAAAAACTGCAACAATATGAAGGGCTCAGGCCCCGGGATTCCTAGTATTTAAGTCTCTGATGATTGTCTCGTATCTTCTTCTCCGTTCCAAGGTCAAATCTCGCCCTTGCTTTTCTTCTTTCTCGGGTTTTTACTCAGATTTTTCTTTTCTTTTCTTTTCTTTTCGTTCTTGTTCTTGTTTTGCGGTAGAGATGTGATGAGTAAATCTAATTTGGTCCGTGTTTCTGATTAAACCGTGACTGATTACCCTTAACCAATGCTCTGATCTCTCTCTTGATTAATTGGTTTCTTGATTTCTTTCTTTTTCGTTTTGGTTTTTCTTGTTTTCTCTTTTTGTTGGTTTTGAGTCATCGACGGCTCTATGATTATATGCCCTTTTCCTGGGCGATATACGCTATTCCGATCAAATAAACATGAGCTGAAAATCCAATGTGTTTCTTATGAGAGCCATTTATTTATCAATTTTTTTTTTCAAGAAAAAAAGGTTTTTTGTGAAATTATCAGTTAAATCACGATTTTTTCACTTGATTGTTTCACTTCTGCAGTGATGAATTATGTAAAGAGTAATACACATGTCAGACTTCAGAGATTTTCAATCGATGAGAAGATACACTCAACACTCTGAGCAGAAGTATCTTTCTGTCCATTTTTTTTTTTTTTTTTTGCCCTTTTACTTCCTTCCTCTGTTCTTTTAAAATCAGCAATAGGAAAATCTCTTTTCTTACTTTTTGGCTTTCGTATAATTATCTTAAAATTCTTCTAAATTGGGAAAATAATATCATAGACCAATGTTTCAAATATTGTCTAGCTCGGTCAAAATTTTCTTATGGAAATTATTGGAGACCAAATGGAGCGGTGCCCAGAAGAACAAGATAACAATGCAGAGTACTTGTTAAAAATTTGAAGTTTCCTATAGGGAGAAATGCCTTAGCTTGCTTTGCTTGCTTAAAGCCTGAAAGGGTGGAAGGAGAACTATCGTGCAACAAGCCCTGCCCTAATATGAAATGTGGATATTTCAAATCCCCATTTACATTTGCAAGGTTTTGGATTCTGTTTGGTGAAAAAACAGTGAGTTTAAATCAGGTATGCATGGGAGAAGATGGGGATGTGTTGAAAACAAGAAAAATCTGTCTGAGATTCTGCAGACTTGATTTCTTGTAATGAAGCAGTGCTAGACAAATAAGCATGGAGATTAGCGAAAAGCCTTTAGCTATATGGAGTCAGATGTTAAAAAAATTTATTTCCTAAATGGCAAATTTTGGGATGCAGGTTATATGAGGGCTAGCGAATCGTGACGAACTTCAAATAGTGGCTGACTTAATTAATAAGGAGAATAAGACTTAATATCGAAAGATCAAACTCTGCGAAGGTCATTTAATGAGCACATAACAATTGGAATACTGAGCATCATCTTCCTACTGGACTATTTTTTGAGAAGTATGTATAATCAAATTCGAAAAAAACAGCGCAGCAATAGTGTCGACTAAGCATCATCTTCCGGCCGGACTCTGGAATATGGACGCGAGCCTCCGGATCAGAGTACTTACGTGGACCTGAATCGATCTGCCCTCTATGCCAAAATCCCCAGAAACCACAAAAACATAATCCTTCATATCGCTGGACAAAGAAAGTTTAGGCAGACTCCGCCTTCCGAATCCAGATCTCAACCAAAGAGATTGCCAAAACAGAGAAATGGTTGTTGCAATCTAAGAAGCCCAATTTGAACTTTCCTTCCCAGGAATTGATCGCCGGTGTCCTCTAAAATTTATGGAAAGCAAGAAACAATTTTGTCTTCTGCCACTGCGAAGGCATCCACTAAAGAAAACTTCAGCGAATGCGAGGTGACTAACCAGCTCTAAAGATAAATTTTGATGAATCATTCGCCGAGGGGGCAATGGCAGGAGCAATAGCAAGTACTTTGCAAGATTCTTCAGGAAGCTTGGTCGATGGTTTTGCAGGTTGTGTTCGAGTTTCCTCTGCAGTATAATTATGATGTACTCTGCAGCCAAAACCGATCTACATGCGTGCTTAAGAAACTGATGGCTTAGAGCACTCTGATAGGCTTTTCACCCTCGGGTAGGTACTTATCAGGCCGGGTGGGGACTGTGGGCCCTTTTGCAGATTGCGTCTGGCCCATTTCCGTGAAGCCCAAGTTGTGCACAGCTACGGCGATGCCAATCTGCTGATTGGGTTGCCAAGGCCCAGAGAACTCAAGCCCCCACTTCAACCAGTTTGGGCTATCCTTTATTCAGAGGCCCTTCCGTCTTGTTCCGAAAACGCTGGTCGAAGGTAGGTATTAAAGGAATCATTTTGAACCAAAAAAAAAAAAAAATTGGAGTGAGAGGCAATTCGTTCATTGACATATTGATACCTACCATCCGGTGCACATTGAGGAGGGGGAAAAAACGAATTGGAACTCTTGCTCGAAAATTGTTATGCAAGAGCAGTCACGAGGGAGGGAATAAAGGCATATCCAATGTCATTCTCATGTCAACATGATTGGGTCGTAATTGTCATATATCTTTCATATATTTACCTTATTTTGTCTTAATTTTCAATTCCAAAACTATCCTTCGTAAATAGTACAAGAATAAAATTACTCAACTCTATTAATAACTAGCCTCATTTAATTCCTTCTCAAATTTTTTTGAGATATCACTCTATTTAGTTTTTTTAATTTTTTTTTATGTATATATGCATCTTTGTATAAGTGTCGTAGGTTGAGTCTTGACATCGTGATTGTGTGAAATTAAGACACTCTTTGACTTTGACCCATTCAACATTAATCGAGTCTCCTAAGTTTGGCCTTTCTCTCGTCAATTATTCACTCCTACACTTAGCCCACCCTAGCTCGTCAAGAGAAACTCTAGAGGGAAGTGTGGTTGGACAAAACACTATATTATTGATTGTTATGTTATCAAATGTTATAAATGATGAAGAGACAATTTATAATATATATATGTATGTATGTATGTATGTATGTATGTATGTGAGCCTCCTTGATCTAACGGAGGATATTTAGTTTCTCCATCTACAATTCATGTATGTATGTATGTATGTGAGCCTCCTTGATCTAACGGAGGATATTTAGTCTCTCCATCTACAATTCACTCCTATTAATTATAAAATTTCTCTAAAATATAAGTGAAAATTCCCATAATACCCCTAACAATATCCTAGAGCAATATAAAAAAAACTCTAGCTAGTCATCTTGGCCACCTCCTCAGCCTTTCATGCCTCGTAAAAACCTCCCATCCGTGGCATACCCGCGTGCCGAACACTGTACATGTGAAAAATATGCCGTTCATATTTTTGTGTGATATGCATACTTATCTCTTAATTTGCTTAACTTGTGTAAGTTGGCTCATCGCTTATGCGCCTGATATAGTTTCAACCAAAAAAACGAGAAAAGCCACCCAAACAAATAAAGGAATTACCAATAATGACCAAGATTTTCGAGGACATCGCTTTCCGAGATTGCTTTACAAGTTTTCTTACGACGACATCACATAGACGACGTTAGAAGTTCAATAATACAGCCACCTTATATATTTTTAGGTTCTTTAATTAGGGTGATGAGCAATTGCTTCGGGGCAACATGTCTGCCCACAAGTTGGCTCAAAATAGTCTTAAACTTATTATACTTGTATCAATTAAATCATAAATTTTTTAATTTTGCCAATTGAGTTCATTCGGTTAATTTATCTCAAAAAATATTTATGTGGCTACCCAATTAGCGCCAACCATTTTACATGGCTGAATCGGCGGTGATCTTGATGTCGCACATAAAATACGTTTTTTAAATAATTTTTTTTTTTTTTTTTAATTTTGGGGAAAATTGCTCCAAGTCAAAACGATCAAAAGCCGATGACACTGACCCCAATTTGCTCACCCAACTCTAAAAATTAGAACACCATAGTTCATGACTCCATAAATTTGCTCTATGATGCTCGATTATGGCCGAGGTTGTCCGACGCTCAACGATGCTTGGGAGGAATTGGGAATTTCCGTGAGCAGCTTGTGAGGGACCTCAATGATGATGACTTGCAGAGCAAGAAGAGGACGGGCTACAATCATGCTGGGGTGCGACCGTGCGATTCATACTCCCCATCGACATGATATCACGGGGGACTAAATATATATACACTCTCTCTTGTAAATTGAGGGATGTAACTGAGATGTGCGATGTACTAATTAATAGTGGAATTCTCAGTTGGATGTAGCCTTAGTTTAAGGGTGAATTGGGATAAAACCTTGTGTCTCAAATTCCCTTTCTTACTTTTACTCTCTATTTTCTTTGTGATTAAGTGGTAAATCCTAATAGGTTGCGCGATTCGTCGAGACTTGATTTGACAAAAAGACCCAATTTACCGATACCTAGTCGTGACCAGGCTCGACCTCAAGATTCTACAACAAACATGACATGAAGGTGTGCTTCCTTCTAGGCTCTCCCACTTTGCGTTGTACTCTATTTTAGCTCTTATATATGCAAGTAGAGTTGTGTGAAATCAATCACAGATGAAAATGTTTTGATAAATTGAGCTCGTGTTATTCTTGATTGTGATACTCTGAATTTGAAGCACCGCATATAGGATCATTATCCGAGTAATATTCAACCTGTTGGATAAAATGCCTCAACGAAGCTACTTTGATAAATTGAGCTTGTGTTACTCCTGATTGTGATACTCTAAACTGAAGCATCGCATATAGGCCATTCCATTTGTTTGTGGGAAGCCATTCCTACCTTCCTAAATTTATCAATCAATTCTAATAGGTTAGAGTTGCTTCCTCTTAATAGTTTTCTTTTTTCTTGATGGCTCTACTACTTTAATTGGAACTTCAACTTAAGCTCATTGTGATATTCAACTTGTACTTGTGTATCAACTCTCTATCTCTTGTCATCTCTGGAACTTGTACTCTTAGGGTGCGTTTGGGAAGGCCTTTGGAAAAAGCCTTTAGGAAAATGCAAACACCTTTGAGTTAAAGGAGTTTTCCAAAATGCAAACAATGTTTGGTAAATTGTACTTTGAAAGTCAATTTTAAAGTAACTTTGAGAAAAATAGTGTTTGGAAAGACTACATTTACAAAGGACTTGGTGATTAATAAAAAAAATAAAAAACTATCAAAAAATAATAAAAGAGTTCGCCGGCGAGGGGCAGGAGGCCGCCGGCGAGACCCGGAGACGACCGGCGAGGGCCGCCTAGGGTCGGGCGACCTCCGGTGAGGGTCGCGCGACCTCGCGACGATTGACGCGACCCGGATCTCGGTCGCCGGAGGTCACGCGACCTCGCGGCGACCGGATCCGGGTCGCGCCGATCGGTCGTGCGACCTCGCCGCGACCGGATCTCGGTCGCGGAGGTCGCGCGACCTCGCGCGACACCCGAGATCAGGTCGCGCCGAGGTCGCGCGACCTCCGGCGACCCAGATCTGTCCCACCGAGGTCGCGCGACCTCTGCGTCGCGCCCGAGGTCGTGGCGACGCGACTCGCGGGCGGTCGCCGGGACTCGCGAGCGGTCGCCGCGACTCGCCGGTGATGGTCGTTGCGACCTCGCCGACCTCAGCCGAGTCCATCGCCGGCCTCTCGAGCTCGTCCGCGCCCGGAGAAGAAGATGAACAAGTACACATGTGAACAGTGTGACCAGGCATTAGAGAATCTTTGAAAGCCAAGGCCCCTAGGCTGCCTTGGGCTTTGACCGCAAATGCCAACATTCCCCAAGGCCCTTCCAAAGTAGTTGCCAAACACTCCCATTTTGGCCCAAAGGCCTTTAACCCCTCAAAGTCCCTTCCAAAGCAGTTTCCAAACGCACCCTTAATCTAATATTATAAGATTTCATTAGTTCATGAATTTTTCTAGTAAAAATGTAAACCAAAATGAAAGTACTTATTGAAAGCTTATGCCTATGCCTAGACAATGGTATTTGTGACGTCATTGCTCAAATAAAAAAGTTAGTAAAATCAAAACTTTAGAATTGAATTGGCCAAAGTGTTATGACTTTTTAGACAATTTTCAATACAAACTTGCAGTGAAGCTAGTCAAGCCAGCTGAGGCAAAGAAAGGTGAAATGATGATATTCTCTCCTTCGCATACATCATGCTCGACAAACACGTGCTCCCGTTCAATGAATTTTTGAAGTCAATGTTAGCTTCAAACAAAGGATACGTTCAACGCGGCCTTACTTGGACCGGAAGGTATCTCAAGGCGGGACCCCTCAAACAAGAAGCTACCAGTAAAATGCCAACTTTTCAAAGGTCCATGCATTCCTTGAAGCTTCCTTCCGGGGCCTCCCACTGTCAGAGACTGAAACCAATGTCCTTTTTTGCGCGTGGTTTCTGTAGTACAAGATTAGAGCTTGAGCGTCTTACGGCCCCACTAAGCCCACCGTCCCGACGTTCTCCTTCTTCTCGGCTCTTTCGGAGCGTGAAAGAGTGCAATATTATCACGTTTTGAATTGAATAGGAAGTTGGACTTTGAGGCACGATACCACTTTCTTTGAAGATTTATCTGCCTCGTAATAGTCACCGACAAATATCCTAGTATATAACAAAGTTTCATGAGAACATTACATAACAATTCAAGTATTTTTCCAAAATCTCTTTAGGAAACAATTAAAATGATGGTTGTAGTTTTGGAAAGAAGAATAAAAAAGATTCAATTTCAACTGACAAATTTATCGGTCTAAAAGAACATAGATAACTCTTCGCCAAAAGTTGCAAAGTAAATAAAGATATCTCTTCCGAAGATTGCAAAATGAATAAATGAAACCCTTCAGGAAAAGTTTGTAACTGAATAAGTATAATTTCAAAGGTTATCTTGAAAATACATATAAAATTCGAAATAATCAAAAATAATAAAAAATAAATAAAATTTCTAATTTCATAATTTCCAAAAATATTGAATGAACAAATACAAACTTTCGACTAATAAAGGTTAACAAGATAACCATAAGAAATCAAATTTAAAGTGAAAACAAAAGGTTTAGTGCTAATTAAACTGCAGGCTAAGTGCACCTAATAACCATGCACCCGCACATATTAGAAAAGACTCATACTTATAAAGTGGCCTATGTCCTCCTAACTTTTCTATGTGGGAGAAGGAACTGCATATTTTAAATAAACAACCAACAGATCATGTGTTTATATATATATGCTCATACAATTCCATATTGAAAAAAGAAAAGAAAAGTGGAGAAGAGACTAATTCATTCAGTCCTTTAATGGTGGTTAGCACTTCTGCCTCCTCCAAATAAACACTGAACGTAGGGAGACTCTCGTGGCTGATCTGATTTTCACGATCAGCGACAGTTTGTCCATAAACAAGACAAAAAACAAAAAGAGTCGTGAGGGTCAAAAGTCTCCACCGACCTGCTGAAAATTTTCCTAGTGAGCCGGTGTGAAATCTGAATCCCTTTCATATTATACTGTCGTCACATAGATAAATAAGAAACTTCTGGGAATTGGTTCTTGATGGCCAAGAATGAAGAATATTCAATTTCATAGCTTCTCTCGCTGTGTATAAAGCAGCAACGAGAGGAATTTCTGGACTCCATAAACTCATTCGCTCCACTAGAACTTCACACAAATTTCATTAGAGGGAAAAAAATGTCTCCTGGGGAGATGTTCACGCACTTCGGATCCGCGATCGGGGGTCTGGCAGTCATATGGGCCATGTTCAAGCAATACATCCCTCCCCAGCTCCGGGAGCACGTGGAGCGGTACACCCACAAGCTGGTGAGCTTTGTCAATCCGTACATTCAGATCGTGTTTCCCGAGTTTGCAGGGGAGAAGCTGAAGAGCAGCGAGTTCTACACGGCCATCCAGAACTACCTGATGGAGAACGCCACCGCAGGGGCCAAGCGGCTCAGGGCGGACTCCATCAAAAATAGTAGCCAGCCTCTCATTCTGAGCATGGACGACCACGAGGAGGTCACTGATGTGTTTAAGGGGGTGAAGGTCCGGTGGTCGTCGAACAAAACCACCCCCAAGAACATGTCCTTTTCCTTTTATCCGAAGACCGAGGACAGGAGGTTTTACCAGCTAACATTTCACCGGCAGCACAGGGAATTGATCACACGATCATATGTCAAGCACATCTTGACCGAAGGGAAGGCGATTTCCGTCAAAAACCGGCAACGTAAGCTCTATACGAACAATCCTAGTGATGATTGGCATTCTTACAAGCAAACCAAGTGGAGCCACGTGGTTTTTGAGCACCCAGCGACGTTTGAAACTCTGGCGATGGAGCCGACCAAGAAGCAGGAAATCATGAATGATCTCATAAAGTTCAGCAAAGGGAAAGAGTACTACAACAAAATAGGAAAGGCCTGGAAGCGCGGCTACCTGCTCTATGGTCCACCTGGGACTGGTAAGTCCACCATGATCGCTGCCATGGCTAATTTCTTGAACTATGACGTGTATGATCTCGAGTTGACAACGGTCAAAGACAATACGGAGCTGAGGAAGCTATTGATCGAAACTTCAGGCAAATCTATTATTGTGATTGAGGACATCGATTGCTCGCTTGATCTGACGGGCCAGAGAAAGAAAAAGGAGGAGGAGGAAGATGACGACGGCAAAGAAAAAGACAATCCCATGAAGAAGATGGAGAAAAAAGAGAAGAAAGGTAGCAAGGTGACTCTATCTGGTCTTCTCAACTTCATTGATGGTATCTGGTCAGCTTGTGGGGGAGAGAGAGTCATCATATTCACCACCAACCATGTGGACAAGCTCGACCCTGCTCTCATAAGGAGAGGAAGGATGGATAAGCACATTGAGATGTCATATTGCTCCTTCGAAGCATTCAAGGTTCTTGCAAGGAATTACTTGGATATTGAGGATCACCCTCTACTCCCAACTATTAGCAGGCTGTTCGACGAGACCAAAATGACCCCCGCTGATGTCGCGGAGAACTTGATGCCTAAGTCCGACAACGAAGATGCGGAGACTGGGTTGAGGAACTTGATTGAAGCGCTCAAAGAAGCAAAGGAGCTGGAAGCGAGGAACAAAGCCGAGGAAGAAAAGCGAGCAAAGGCTGAGAAGGAAGAGCAGGAGAAGAAAGAACATGGCGAGAAGGAGGATGTGAAAGAGAGCGGAGTATCTGATAAAGAGGTGAAGGAAAACGGGGTCATCAATGGAGGAGTTGCTGCCAAAGAAGTGAAAGAGAATGGCTTCGCAGCTCAGACGTTGAAGCCTGCTGAGACTGGAAAAACGGAATAATATGTAGATTTCCTCTGCCTAGTATTTTCTGTGTGATGGTCAAAAGGAAAAAAATAAGGTCTTAGTCTGTGATCAAGTGTCGAGAGAGAACTGCAACAATATGAAGGTCT
Organism: Eucalyptus marginata; assembly: GCA_014182565.1. Lineage (NCBI taxonomy): Eukaryota > Viridiplantae > Streptophyta > Magnoliopsida > Myrtales > Myrtaceae > Eucalyptus > Eucalyptus marginata. Next base: position 28,695,767 of record CM024593.1, read on the forward strand.
CAGTCTCGAGATTTCCAGTAATTTAGGTCTCTGATGATTGCATCTTGTTCTACGTTTAAGCCTTCCTCTGCTTTCTTCCTTTCCCGTTGTTTACTCGATTTTCTTTCCGTTCTTGTTGCGCAGCAGATATGTGATGAGTAATCTCAGTTTTGTTCTTTTCTGTTCAGATTTTTCTTGTCTTTCGTTTCGCAGCAGAAGTGTCTTCCTAAATATTTTTTTGAATAATTTTTCTTTTCTTAACATCATAAAAAATCAGCTATCCGGATGTTTCATTTTAATATTTCGTCTTTGTATCCAGAAGTAAACCGAAGAAAGTAAGTACTTAAATCCCATCTACCCTTCTAGAGCCAACTTACTCCTCTCATTAAGTAACTGTCCTCGCGCATTTTTGCTTTAGTCAGAAATAACTGTCCATCATCGATTTGGTATATTTCTTTTGTAATCGTTTTGTACGTGGATATTCGACTTTGTCATATTTGCCTTCTTCCCTTTTTGACTTGGTCCAAGTGGGGTTGCTTTTTTCTTTAAATTGAATTGACTTGTCAAACAAAAGAAGAAAGGTGTACTTCAGCTTTTATATAGGGAAAAGCAGGAAACGAACGGACGGAGAAAAGGGTATGAAGCGAAGATAGAAAGAAGAAAGAAGAAAGGGAAAGAAAGAAAAGGAAGAGGAACACATGCCACATGGGCCTTATCAAGTCCCATTAATTTCGTTTTGTTATGCTCAGTAAGTGATCGCGCCCTTCGTTCTTTCAATTAGGGAAGTTTTTGGAATTAGGATTCAAATTTAGGATTAAGTTACATTTGAATTGAGGTTCGATTTAGGAATTGTTAAACCGAGAAATTATAGGATTTTAATAGTTTTGGGTGTTATAAAGCTATAAGATTTTACAAAACTTAATTTAGACTTATAATTTACTTGAAATGAATAACATTGACCAATAACTTTCAATGCCAATTTTTTTAGTTATCAACCAAATTTTTTACTTGACTATTGATATTTGAATTTTGGCTCATTGGCCAGTGAGGACATCATAGCCTGGATTTGGGCAAGGATTGGCCAGCTACCTTGCCAACCTAGGGTTAGGAAAAAAATGAAAACAAAAAAATAAAAATAAAAATAAAAAAATTCAGAAAAATTTTAAAATTTTTAAAGAATATGTCTACAATTTTCAGCCAAAATTAGCAAGCAAAACTAAATTGAAAAATTGTCAAATGGCTTAAGACTAGTTTTTCATAATTAAAATATTTAGAATTGAATTGGCACAAGTGTAAAAAATTAGGATTAAATTGATCAAATTAAATGGTTTAGAACTGAATTGACATAAGTGTAATATGTTTAAGACTTGTTTGGTAATTTTTATTCTAAGTATTCCTTAAAAAATCCTAGACTGCAAGACATGCCGGATCATTTTGGCCACCTTCACGACCTTTTGTGCCTTGTAAACCTTCGGCCAATGATTCAATTTTTTGGGCGATATGCATGCTCATCGTTTCAACATTAAAAAAAAAAATTACACAAATTGAAAATCTACCTTTAGCGGCCGGAAACCTCCAAGGACATCGCTGTCGGAGATAAGCCTCCCAAAAAAGATGCAATGCTCCCAAAGGAGGCCGGGCTCCACAGAATCTTCTTTCTTAAGCTGCCAATTTTTTATTATCGTGGCGTCACATAGATGACGTTACGAGTCGATCAATGCAACGACCTTTACTATTTTAGGTTCTTTAATTACAGTGACGACTAATTACTTTGGCAACCTGTGTGCCAACAAGTCAACTCAGGATTAGGTCAAGACTTCGTGCCACATGTGGAGCAGCAACAAAGCTGGTCGGTACTAATGAAATAGCGACTGTCATATTACAACATCGTTGCCACTGCTGAAAGTTCTGCTGTATTTCCAGAAACAAAGCTTCTTAAGCTGCTGAAGCTAAAAAAGGGTAAAATCAGATTCATTTCTATTCTAATAACATCAAGCGCCTGAGAGGCTTCATGCCGCCTAACTTGGATATGAAGGTATCTCAAGTCGGGACACTCGGAGTTCGACTTCCATTAAAATGTTGTGTTTGCTCCGCAAGTGTCCAAAACTTCTATGGTTTGGTGATTGGTGATAGATCACAGGCACCTCACAATCGATTCAAGAACGTGGACCATTTGCCAGTCAATTATAAATTAGAGTTTGAAAGATTTGCACGATTGTGATTGCTCCTCCTCTTCCTAGAGGCTTCGTTTTGGGGGCATCCCCTTGTTTTCTTAAGTTGTCATCTTTCTAGTATGAGATAAGAACCTAGTTTTAGAGCACCTGGCTAATCTCCCGCAGTTCCCAACATTCTATTCGCTCATTGCTCCCCTCTTTTAGAGAGTGAAATAGTACAGAATTCGGTTCCGAAGCTTAACCTGCCCCATGTCAGCAGATTGTGCATTCATGTGCTCATATAATTCCATATTGAACAATTGGAGAAGAGACTCATTCGTTCCTTTTAACGGTGGCTGGCAATTCTACCTCCTCCAATTGACCACTGAACCTAAAGAGACTCTCATGGATGATCTCATTCGTCATGTGCCACTAGCTCTGGTCATATAAAGCAGCCACAGGAAGAGTTTTAGGACTAAATACTCAAACTAATTCACTAAACTGGACCTTCCCACAAATTTCAGTTGAAGAAAAAAGAAGACATGTTTCCTGGAGAAATGTTCACACACTTTGGATCTGTGATCTGGGGTCTGCTAGTCATATGGGCCATGTTCCAACAATACATCCCTCCCAGCTCCAATAGCATGAGGAGCGGTACGCCCACAAGCTGGTGCGCTTGGTAGGTCCATACGTTCAGATTGTGTTCCCTGAGTTTTCGGGGGAGAAGCTGAAGAGCAGTGAGGCCTACAAGGCCATCCAGAACTACCTCATGGAGAACGCCACTACGGGGGCCAAGCGGCTCAGGGTGGACTCCGTCAAAGATAGTAGCCAGTCTCTCATTCTGAGCATGGACGACCACGAAAAGGTGACCGACGTGTTCAAGGGGGTGGAGGTCTGGTGGTCGTCGAACAAAACCATCCCCAAGAACATGTTTCTTTCCTTTTATCCGAAGACCAAGGACCGGAGGTTTACCAGCTAACGTTTCACCGGAGGCACCCGCAATTATCACACAATCATATGTCAAGCACATCTTGACCGAAGGAAATGCGATTGCCATTAAAAACCGGCAGCGAAAGCTCTATACAAACAATCCTAGCGATAATTGGTATGGATACAAGCGTATCAAGTGGAGCCATGTGGTTTTTGAGCACCCCGCCGCGTTTGATACTCTGGCAATGGAGCCGAACAAGAAGCAGGAAGTCTTGAATGATCTAAAAAAGTTCAGCAAAGGAAAGGCGTACTACACTAAAATAGGCAAGGCCTGGAAGCGCGGTTACCTGCTCTACGAAGCCCAATTTGAACTTTCCTTCCCAGGAATTGATCGCCGGTGTCCTCTAAAATTTACGGAAAGCAAGAAACAATTTTGTCTTCTGCCACTGCGAAGGCATCCACTAAAGAAAACTTCAGCGAATGCGAGGTGACTAACCAGCTCTAAAGATAAATTTTGATGAATCGATCGCCGAGGGGGCAATAGCAAGTACTTTGCAAGATTCTTCGGGAAGCTTGGTCGATGGTCTTGCAGGTTGTGTTCGAGTTTCCTCTGCAGTATAATTATGATGTACTCTGAAGCCAAAACCGATCTACATGCATGCTTAAGAAACTGACGGCTTAGATCACTCTGATAGGCTTTTCCGCCCTCGGGTACTTAACAGCCCGGGTGGGGACTGTGGGCCCTTTTGCAGATTGCGTCTGGCCCATTTCCGTGAAGCCCAAGGTACACGGCTACCGCGATGCCAATCTGCTGATTGGGTTGCCAAGGCCCAGAGAATTCAAGCCCCCACTTCAACCAGTTTGGGCTATCCTTTATTCAGAGGCCCTTCCGTCTTGTTCCGAAAACGCTGGTCGAAGGTAGGTATTAAAGGAATCGTTTTGAACCAAAAAAAAAGAAAATTGGAGTGAGAGGCAATTCGTTCATTGATATATTGATACCGATCATCCGGTGTAAATTGATTAAATTGAGGAGGGGGAAAAAACGAATTGGAACTCTTGCTTCGAAAATTGTTATGCAAGAGCAGTCTCGAGGGAGGGAAAAAAGGCATATCCAATGTCATTCTCATGTCAACATGATTGGGTCGTAATTGTCATATATCTTTCATATATTTACCTTATTTTGTCTTAATTTTCAATTTCCAAAACTATCCTTCATAAATAGTACAAGAATGAAATTACTCATCTCTATTAATAGGGAGAATTGTCCAAAAAGTCCTAAACCTATTACAGTTTTGCCAATTCAGTCATAAACCTTTCAATCTTGCCGATTAAGTCCTAAACCTTTTGTCGGTTGCCAATTGAGTCCATCCGGCCAATTTTGGCCGGAAAATGTGACGTGGGCCGGTAGTGCCACGAGGGACCGCCGGCGCTGACGTGGACAATTTTTTCTAATATTTTCTGTTTTTTTCCTCTCTTTTTTTTTTCTTTTTCTTTTTGGCTTTTCCCTTGCCCTTTTCGGTGGCTGGCCACCGGCCACGCCTGGCCGGGCGCTCGCTGCCACGGGCGAGGCCCGACCGGCGACGGCGACGCGGGCGAGGCGAGGCCCGGCCCAGCGAGCGGCCGGCCTTGCCGTGATCCGGGCGAGGGGGAGCCCTCACCGGGCTTGCCCTCGCCCAAGCGGCGTCGGCCTCGCCTCCGGCCGAGCGGGCGACGGTGGCCACCGGCCACGAGCCGACGCCCGGCCGGCCAGGGGCGAGGGCGAGCCTCGACGAGGGCGAGCCTCGCCAGATCGGGCAGCCGGGGCGTGGCTAGCCTCGCCGCGTCGCCGTTGCCGGCCGGAGCCTCGACCGTGGCGGGCGAGGCTAGCCCCGGCCCCGGCGAGCATTGGCCTCGCCGCCTGCACCCGGATCCGGCGAGGCCGGCCCTCGCCCGGCCGGCCGGCGTCGGCCGTGGCCGGGTGGCTAGCCGTCGCCCGCCCGCCCGGGGGCGAGGCCGACGCCGCCCGGGCGAGGGCAAGCCCGGTGAGGGCTCCCCTCGCCGGATCCGGCGAGGCCGGCCCTCGCCGCCGGGGCCGGGGCGGCTCGCCTCGTCTGCGTCGCCGTCGCCGGCCAGCCTCGCCTTGTGGCGGCGGGCGAGGCCGGTTGGGTGGCCGGTGGCGGCCGTCACCCGTGGCCGGCCACTGCCGTCACGTGGCCGGTGGCCGGCCACCGGAAAAGGGCAAGGGAAAAGCCAAAAAGGAAAAAAAAAAAAAAAAAAAAAAGAGGGAAAAAACAGAAAATATTAAAAAATCAAAAAATATTTTTAAAATATTAAAAATTATTAAAAATTATCCACGTCGCACCGAGGTCCTACGTGGCACCGCCGGCGTCCACGTCGGCATTTTCCGGCCAAAATTGGCCGGATGGACTCAATTGGCAAACCGACAAAGGTTTAGGACTCAATCGCAAGATTGAAAAGTTTAGGACCGAATTGGCAAACCGCAATAGATTTAGGACTTTTTGGACAATTGTCTCTCTATTAATAACTAGCCTCACTTAATTCATTCTGAATTTTTTTTGAGATATCACTCTATTTACTATTTTTTTTAATGTATATATACATCTTTGTATACATGTCACAGGTCGACTCTTGACATCGTGATTGTGTGTAATTAAGACACTCTTTGACTTTGACCCATTCACCACTAATCGAGTCTCCTAAGTACAGCTTTTCTCTCGTCAATTGGTCACTCCTACACTTAGCCCACTCTAGCTTGTCAAGAGAAGCTCTAGAGGGAAGTGTAGTCGGACAAAACATGATATGAGATGTTATAAATGATGAAGAGACAATTTATTATATATATATAAAAGAGCTTCCTTTTGATCTAAAGGAAGATATTTAGTCTCTCCATCTACAATTCACTCCTATTAATTATAAAATTTCTCTAAAATATAAGTAAAAATTCCCATAATACCCCTAACAATATCCTAGAGCATATATGTATATACACACAAAATCTAGCTAGTCATCTTGGCCACATCCTCAGCCTTTCATGCCTCGTAAAAGCCTCCAATCCGTGGCATACCCGCGTGCTGAATACCGTACATGTGAAAACAATGGCATTTCATTTTTTATTTTTTTGTGTGATATGCATACTTATCTCTTAATTGGCTTAACTTGTATAAGTTCGCTCATCGGTTATGCGCCTGATTTTCGAGGACATCGCTTTCCGAGATAGCTTTACAAATTTTCTTACGATGACATCACATAGACGACGTTAGAAGTTCAATAATACAGCCACCTTATATATTTTTAGGTTCTTTAATTAGGACGATGAGCAATTGCTTTGGGGCAACATGTCCACCCACAAGTTGGCTCCAAAAAGTCTTAAACCTATTATATTTTTATCAATTCAATCATAAATTTTTCAATTTTGCCAATTGAGTTCATTCGGTTAATTTATCTCGAAAAATACTTATCAATGCCAACCATTTTACATGGCCGAATCGGCAATGATCTTGATGTCGCACATAAAACATGTTTTTTATTTGCCCGATGACACTGACCCCAATTTGCTCACCCAACTCTAAAAATTAAAATACCGTAGCTCATGACTTCATAAATTTGCTCTATGATGCTCGATTATGGCCGAGGCTATCCAACGCTCGACGACGCTATGGAGGAATTGGGAATTTCCGCAAGCAGCTTGTGAGGGACCTCAATGGTGATGACTTGCAAAGCGAGAAGAGGACGAGCTATAGTCATACTGGGGTGTGATTCATACTCCTTATCGACATGATGGCACTAGACGGCTATATATATATATATACTCTTAGGATGTAACTGAGATGTGCGATATACTAATTATAGTGGAATTCTCAGTTGGATGTAGCCTTAGTTTAAATGTGAATTGAGATAAAATCTTACATCTCAAATTCCCTTTTTTCACTTTTACTCTATTTTCTTTGTGATTATGTAGTAAATCCTAACAGGTTGCATGGTTCGTCGAGACTTGATTTGACACAAAGACCCAATTTACCGATACCTAGTCGTGACTGGGTTCGACCTCAATATTTTACAATAAACACGACATGAAGGTGTGCTTCCTTTTAAACTTTGCAACTTTACATTGTAGGCTGTTTTAGCTCCTATATATGCAAGTAGAGTTGTGTGAAGTCAATCACAAACGAAAATGTTCTGATAAATTGAGCTCGTGTTATTCTTGATCGTGATACTCTGAATTTGAAGCACCGCATATAGGATCATTATTCGAGTAATATTCAACCTGTTGGATAAAATGCCTCAATGAAGCTACTTTGATAAATTGAGCTTGTGTTACTCCTGATTGTGATACTCTAAACTGAAGCATCGCATATAGGCCATTCCATTTGTTTGTGGCAAGCCATTCCTACCTTCCTAAATTTATCAATCAATTCTAATAGGTTAGAGTTGCTTCCTCTTAATAGTTTTCTTTTTTCTTGATGGCTCTACTACTTTAATTGGAACTTCAACTGAAGCTCCTTGTGATATTCAACTGGTACTTGTGTATCAACTCTCTATCTCTTGTCATCTCTAGAACTTGTACTCTTAATCTAATATTATAAGATTTCATTAGTTCATGAATTTTTCTAGTAAAAATGTAAACCAAAATGAAAGTACTTATTGAAAGCTTATGCCTATGCCTAGACAATGGTATTTGTGAAGTCATTGCTCAAATAAAAAAAGTTAGTAAAATCGAAACTTTAGAATTGAATTGGCCAAAGTGTAACAAGTTTACGACTTTTTAAACAATTTTCAATACAAACTTGCAGTGAAGCTAGTCAAGCAGCTGAGGCAAAGAAGGTGAAATGATATTATTCTCTCCTTTGCATACATCATGCTCGACAAACACGTGCTCCCGTTCAATGAATTTTTGAAGTCAATGTTAGCTTCAAACAAAGGATACCTTCAACGCGGCCTTACTTGGACCGGAAGGTATCTCAAGGCGGGACCCCTCAAACAATAAGCTACCAGTAAAATGCCAACTTTTCAAAGGTCCATGCATTCCTTGAAGCTTCCTTCCGGGGCCTCCCACTGTCAGAGACTGAAACCGATGTCCTTTTTTGCGCGTGGTTTCTGTAGTACAAGATTAGAGCTTGATGGACCCGAGCAGATCCTTAAACTGCTCCCCCAAGCCCGTGCGGGGTAAACCACCGGGTATGGAGTCTATCCTAGGGGAACTCCCTAAATTCCCCAAGGAACAAGGCGGGCCGCCGCCAATGAAGGGATTCCCCCTAGGGTGGGGGGAATCAGCCGAGGCGGGACCCTCCCCAAGTTAGGACCCGAGCAGGTCCTTAAACTGCTCCCCCAAGCCCGTGCGGGGTAAACCACCGGGTATGGAGTCTATCCAGGGAACTCCCTAAATTCAAGTATTTTTCCAAAATCTCTTTATGAAACAATTGAAATTATGGTTGTAGTTTTGAAAAGAAGACTAAAAAAGATTCAATTTTAGCTGACATATTTATCGGTCTAAAAGAACATAGACAACTCTTCGCTAAAAATTGCAAAGTGAATAAAGATATCTCTTCAAAGAAGTTGCAAAGTGAACAAAAACAACAATTTGAGAAAGATTGTAAAATGAACAAATGAAACCCTTCAGGAAAAGTTTGCAATTGAATAAGTATAATTCCAAAGGTTATCTTGAAAATACATATAAAATTCGAAATAATAAAAATAATAAAAAATAATGTTTAAATAAAATTTGTAATTTCATAATTTCCAAAAATATTGAATGAACAAATACAAACTTTTGACTAATAAAGGTTAATGAGATAACCATATGAAATAAAATTTAAAGTGAAAACCAAAGGTTTAATGCTAATTAAACTGTAGGCTAAGTGCACCAATAATTGTGCACCCGCAAATATTAGAAAAGACTCATATTTATAAAGTGGCCTATGTCCTCCTAACTTTTCTATGTAGGACAAGAAACAGCATATTTTGTTTATTTTACAAATAAACAACCAACAGATCATGTGTTTATGTATATATGCTCGTACAATTCCATAATAAAAAAGAAAAAGAAAAAGTGGAGAAGAGACTCATTTATTCAGTCCTTTGATGGTGGTTAGCACTCCTGCCTCCCCCAAATAAACACTGAACCTAGGGTGACTCGTGGCTGATCTGATTTTCACGGTCAGCGACAGTCTGTCCATAAACAAGACAAAATACAAAAAACGAGAAATCTGAATCACTTTCACATTGCATCTGCATGCGAGCTCTAGTCATATTATACTGTCGTCACATGGATAAATAAGAAACTTCTGGGAAATGGTTCTTGGTGGCCAAGTATGAATAATATTCAATTTCATAGCTTCTCTCGCTGCGTATTAAACAGCAACGAGAGGAGTCTCTGGACTCCATAAACTCATTCACTCCACTAGAACCTCACACAAATTTCATTAGAGGGGAAAACACATGTCTCCTGGAGAGATGTTCACGCACTTCGGATCCGCGATCGGGGGTCTGGCAGTCATATGGGCCATGTTCCAGCAATACATTCCTCCCCAGCTCCGGGAGCACGTGGAGCGGTACACCCACAAGCTGGTGAGCTTTGTCAATCCGTACATTCAGATCGTGTTCCCTGAGTTTGCGGGGGAGATGCTGAAGAGCAGCGAGGCCTACACGGCCATCCAGAACTACCTGATGGAGAACGCCACCGCAGGGGCCAAGCGGCTCAGGGCGGACTCCATCGAAGATAGTAGCCAGCCTCTCATTCTGAGCATGGACGACCACGAGGAGGTCACTGATGTGTTCAAGGGGGTGAAGGTCCGGTGGTCGTCGAACAAAACCACCCCCAAGAACACGTCCTTTTCCTTTTTTCCGAAGACCGAGGAAAGGAGGTTTTACAAGCTTACATTTCATCGGCAGCACAGGGAATTGATCACACAATCATATGTCAAGCACATCTTGACCGAAGGGAAGGCGATTTCCGTCAAAAACCGGCAACGTAAGCTCTATACGAACAATCCTGGTGGCAAGTGGAGCCACGTGGTTTTTGAGCACCCCGCGACGTTTGAAACTCTGGCGATGGAGCCGACCAAGAAGCAGGAAATCATGAATGATCTCATAAAGTTCAGCAAAGGGAAAGAGTACTACAACAAAATAGGAAAGGCCTGGAAGCGCGGCTACCTGCTCTATGGTCCACCTGGGACTGGTAAGTCCACCATGATCGTTGCCATGGCTAATTTCTTGAACTATGACGTGTATGATCTCGAGTTGACAGCGGTCAAAGACAATACCGAGCTGAGGAAGCTATTGATCGAAACTTCGGGCAAATCTATTATTGTGATCGAGGACATTGATTGCTCGCTTGATCTGACGGGCCAGAGAAAGAAAAAGGAGGAGGAGGATGACGACGGTGAAGAAGAAGACAATCCCATGAAGAAGATGGAGAAAGAAGAGAAGAAAGGTAGCAAGGTGACTCTATCTGGTCTTCTCAACTTCATTGATGGTATCTGGTCAGCTTGTGGGGGAGAGAAAGTCATCATATTCACCACCAACTATGTGGACAAGCTCGACCCTGCTCTCATAAGGAGAGGAAGGATGGATAAGCACATTGAGATGTCATATTGCTCCTTCGAAGCATTCAAGGTTCTTGCAAGGAATTACTTGGATATTGAGGATCACCCTCTACTCCCAACTATTAGCAGGCTGTTCGACGAGACCAAAATGACCCCCGCTGATGTCGCGGAGAACTTGATGCCTAAGTCCGAATACGAAGATGCGGAGACTGGGTTGAGGAACTTGATTGAAGCGCTCAAAGAAGCAAAGGAGCTGGAAGCGAGGAACAAAGCGGAGGAAGAAGAGCGAGCAAAGGCTGAGAAGGAAGAGCAGGAGAAGAAAGAACATGGTGACGAGGAGGAAGTGAAAGAGAGCGGAGCATCTGATAAAGAGGTGAAGGAAAACGGGGTCATCAATGGAGTAGTGGCTGCCAAAGAAGTGAAAGAGAATGGCTTCGCAGCTCAGACGTTGAAGCCTGCTGAGACTGGAAAAATGGAATAATATGTAGATTTCCTCTGCCTTGTATTTTCTGTGTGATGGTCAAAAGGAAAAAAATAAGGTCTTAGTCTGTGATCAAGTGTCGAGAGAGAACTGCAACAATATGAAGGTTTCAGTCTCGAGATTTCCAGTAATTTAGGTCTCTGATGATTGCATCTTGTTCTACGTTGAAGCCTTCCTCTGCTTTCTTCCTTTCCCGTTGTTTACTCGATTTTCTTTCTGTTCTTGTTGCGCAGCAGATATGTTGTTAAATTATATCTTGAGTTTAAGTATTTGCGAAAATGCGATTGGCTGGATTTTTTATTTTTCGTGAAGATTTACAAAAGTGAAAATATATATAATAAATTGAAGCAAGGTTTCCTCTTTGCCGCGAGGAAGCTTGCAGAATCCGAAACGAATAAGGACTCATTGGCGTGAAGATGCACACGTATAAAACAAAAGTGGGCCCAGGTCTCCTGTTTCTTTTCTTGCGCTGCTGGATTCTTTTTTGGTGTGGAGACTCCGCACGTGAAAGGAAAGTGGTGGGGCCCAAGGTCAATTCTTTGACCTTGGGCACACACGCATGTATAAAAGCAGAGACAAAGGCGTAGGTTATTTGCTTTCTCTTTTTGGGCTGCTGAACGTACGAGTCGCGAGAAGCCGCACGCCGCCAAGAAGAAAGGAGCCGCACGTCTACGTTGCTTCCAAAGAGCTGCGGGTGTTATACTTTGAGCTAAGGAACGCGCGATAATTTTGTGCCTTGAGTTTATATCAAGTGAGTTATTTATTTATAAACACTTTGGATTTGGGATAAATTGGGGTTTGAAAAACACCGAAAGAGTGTTTGAGTGACTTGAGTGTGTAATCTCCTTATATCGCTTGATTTATAGTGAAATTCGCTGCTGCTCTCTCCGTAAACGTAGGTCTTTACGACTAAACTATGTAAATATGGTGTTTGATTTTTTTTTTTTCTGTCTATATTATTGTTCGATCGCTCGCTCTATCACAACATATGTGATGAGTAATCTCAGTTTTGTTCTTTTTTGTTCAGATTTTTCTCGTCTTTCGTTTCGCAGCAGAAGTGTCTTCCTAAATATTTTTTTGAATAATTTTTCTTTTCTTAACATCATAAAAAATCAGCTATCCAAATGTTTCATTTTAATATTTCGTCTTTGTATCCAGAAGCAAGCTGAAGAAAGTTATCTCATGTACTTTCAATCGGTCAGATTCATGCTACATAAATTAATAGCAAAAAGAAAGTACTTAAATCCCATCTACCCTTCTAGAGCCAACTTACTCCTCTCATTAAGTAACTATCCTCGCGCATTTTTGCTTTAGTCAGAAATAACTGTCCATCATCGATTTGGTATCTTTCTTTTGTTATCGTTTTGTAAGTGGATATTCGACTTTGTCATATTGCCTTCTTCCCTTTTTGACTTGGTCCAAGTGGGGTTGCTTTTTTCTTTAAATTGAATTGACTTGTCAAACAAAAGAAGAAAAGTGTACTTCAGCTTTTATATAGGGAAAAGCTGGAAACGAACGGACAGAGAAAAGGGTATGAAGCGAAGAAGAAAGAAGAAAGAAGAAAGAAGAAAGGGAAAGAAAGAAAAGGAAGAGGAACACATGCCCCATGGGCCTTATCAAGTCCCATTAATTTCGTTTTGTTATGCTAGTAAGTGATTGCGCCCTTCGTTCTTTCAATTAGGGAAGTTTTTGGAATTAGGATTCAAATTCAGAATTAAGTTAAATTTGAATTGAGGTTCGATTTAGGAATTGTTAAACCGAGAAATTATAGGATTTTAATAGTTTTGGGTGTTATAAAGCTATAAGATTTTACGAAACTTAATTTGGACTTATAATTTGCTTGAAATGAATAACATTGACCAATAACTTTCAATGCCAATTTTTTTAGTTATCAACCAAATTTTTTACTTGACTTTTGATATTTGAATTTTGGCTCATTGGCCAGCTGAGGACATCATAGCTCGGATTTGGGCAAGGATTGGCCAGCTACCTTGCCAACCTAGGGTTAGGAAAAAAATGAAAAAAAAAAAAATTCAGAAAAATTTTAAAAATTTTAAAGAATATGTCTACTATTTCAGCCAAAATTAGCAAGCAAAACTAAATTGAAAAATTGTCAAATGGCTTAAGACTAGTTTGGCATAATTAAAATATTTAGAATTGAATTGGCACAAGTGTAAAAAATTAGGATTAAATTGATCAAATTAAATGGTTTAGAATTGAATTGACATAATTGTAATATGTTTAAGACTTGTTTGGTAATTTTTATTCTAAGTATTCCTTACAAAATCCTAGATTGTAAGACATGCCAGAACATTTTAGTCACCTTCACGACCTTTTGTGCCTTGTAAACCTTCGGCCAATGATAAGCGATGTGCATGATAAAACGATTCGCATTCAATTTGTTGGGCGACGTGCATGCTCATCGTTTCAACATCTAAAAAATAAAAAAATTACACAAATTGAAAATCTACCTTTAGTGGCCGCAAGCCTCCAAGGACATCGCTGTCGGAGATAATGTTTTCAAGTTTTCCTCTAAAAAAAGATGCAATGCTCCCAAAGGAGGCCGGGCTCCACAGAATCTTCTTTCTTAAGCTGCAAATTTTTTATTATCGTGACGTCACATAGATGACGTTATGAGTCGATCAATGCAACGACCTTTACTATTTTAGGTTCTTTAATTACAGTGACGATTAATTACTTTGGCAACCTGTGTGCCAACAAGTCAACTCAGGATTAAGTCGAGACTTCGTGCCATATGTAGAGCAGCAACAAAGCTGGTCGGTACTAATGAAATAGCGACTGTCATATTACAACATCGTTGCCACAGCTGAAACTTTTGCTGTATTTCCAGAAACAAAGCTACTTAAGCTGCTGAAGCTAAAAGGGTAAAATCAGATTCGTTTCTTTTTAATAACATCAAGCGCCTGAGAGGCTTCATGCCGCCTAACTTGGATATGAAGGTATCTCAAGTCGGGACACTCGGAGTTCGACTTCCATTAAAATATTGTGTTTGCTCCGCAAGTGTCCAAAACTTCTATGGTTTGGTGATTGGTGATAGATCAGAGGCACCTCACAATCGATTCAAGAACGTGGACCATTTGCCAGTCAATTATAAATAAGAGTTTGAAAGATTTGCACGATTGTGATTGCTCCTCCTCTTCCTAGAGGCTTCGTTTTGGGGGCATCCCGTTGTTTTCTTAAGTTGTCATCTTTTTAGTATGAGATAAGAACCTAGTTTCAGAGCACCTAGCTAATCTCCCGCAGTTTCCAACATTCTATTCTCTCATTGCTCCCTGCTTTTAGAGCGTGAAATAATACGTAATTCGGTTCCGAAGTGTTGGAAACAAATTCCTAAAAATTGAACCAATACTTGAATGATTGAATACCGAAAAATGAAAGTGGAAAACGTGCCCGGAAAAACATGTAACAATGATCGAAGGCATATTACGGAGACGGACGTACCTTGATTGCCACAGATTAAGTATCGTCGTAGTTTTTGAAGAATCTTTGAAGCTCTGGAGTTCCGTTCGTTGAGAGGAGTATACTACTTCAAGGGAGGAAAAGAGGAGAAAACATACTTCTCTCTAAAGAACGCTTCTGTTCAGATATACCCATTTTTATTTTTATTTTATATATGTTACAGTTATTTTCACTTAAAAACTAACTGCCCTCTTCTTCTATAGGCCCTTCACATATGGGCCTAGTTTTGGTCCAATATTGGGGGACGGGCTTAATTTAGCCCATCAAATAAAAGACCCATCACGAAGCTTATCTGCCCCCATGTCAGCAGATTGTGCATTCATGTGCTCATGTAATTCCATATTGAACAATTGGAGAAGAGGCTCATTCGTTCCTTTTAACGGTGGCTAGCAATTCTACCTCCTCCAATTGACCACTGAACCTAAAGAGACTCTCATGGATGATCTCATTCGTCATGTGCCACTAGCTCTGGTCATATAAAGCAGCCACAGGAGGAGTTTTAGGACTAAATACTCAAACTAATTCACTAAACTGGACCTTCCCACAAATTTCAGTTGAAGAAAAAAGAAGACATGTTTCCTGGAGAAATGTTCACACACTTCGGATCTATGATCTGGGGTCTGCTAGTCATATGGGCCATGTCCCAGCAATACATCCCTCCCCAGCTCCAGCAGCATGTGGAGCGGTACGCCCACAAGCTGGTGCGCTTGGTCAATCCGTACGTTCAGATCGTGTTCCCTAAGTTTTCAGGGGAGAAGCTGAAGAGCAGCGAGGCCTACACGGCCATCCAGAACTACTTCATGGAGAACGCCACTGCGGGGGCCAAGCGGCTCGGGGTGGACTCCGTCAAAGATAGTAGCCAGTCTCTCATTCTGAGCATGGACGACCACGAAAAGGTGACCGACGTGTTCAAGGGGGTGGAGGTCTGGTGGTCGTCGAACAAAACCACCCCCAAGAACATGTCCCTTTCCTTTTATCCGAAGACCAAGGACCGGAGGTTTACCAGCTAACGTTTCACCGGAGGCACCGGCAATTGATCACACAATCATATGTCAAGCACATCTTGACCGAAGGGAATGCGATTGCCAATAAAAACCGGCAGCGGAAGCTCTATACAAACAATCCTAGCGATAATTGGTATGGATACAAGCGTATCAAGTGGAGCCATGTGGTTTTTGAGCACCCCGCCACGTTTGATACTCTGGCAATGGAGCCGAACAAGAAGCAGGAAGTCTTGAATGATCTAAAAAAGGTCCAGCAAAGGAAAGGAGTACTACACCAAAATAGGCAAGGCCTGGAAGCGCGGTTACCTGCTCTACGAAGCCCAATTTGAACTTTCCTTCCCAGGAATTGATCGCCTGTGTCCTCTAAAATTTACGGAAAGCAAGAAACAATTTTGTCTTCTGCCACTGCGAAGGCATCCACTAAAGAAAACTTCAGCGAATGCGAGGTGACTAACCAGCTCTAAAGATAAATTTTGATGAATCGTTCGCCGAAGGAGCAATAGCAAGTACTTTGCAAGATTCTTCGGGAAGCTTGGTCGATGGTCTTGCCGGTTGTGTTCGAGTTTCCTCTGCAGTATAATTATGATGTACTCTGAAGCCAAAACCGATCTACATGCATGCTTAAGAAACTGACGGCTTAGATCACTCTGATAGGCTTTTCCGCCCTCGGGTACTTAACAGCCCGGGTGGGGACTGTGGGCCCTTTTGCAGATTGCGTCTGGCCCATTTCCGTGAAGCCCAAGGTGCACGGCTACCACGATGCCAATCTGCTGTGGGTTGCCAAGGCCCAGAGAATTCAAGCCCCCACTTCAACCAGTTTGGGCTATCCTTTATTCAGAGGCCCTTCCGTCTTGTTCCGAAAACGCTGGTCGAAGGTAGGTATAAAAGGAATCGTTTTGAACCAAAAAAAAATTGGAGTGAGAGGCAATTCGTTCATTGATATATTGATACCGATCATCCGGTGTAAATTGATTAAATTGAGGAGGGGGAAAAAAACGAATTGGAACTCTTGCTTCGAAAATTGTTATGCAAGAGCAGTCCCGAGGGAGGGAAAAAAAGGCATATCCAATGTCATTCTCATGTCAACATGATTGGGTCGTAATTGTCATATGTCTTTCATATATTTACCTTATTTTGTCTTAATTTTCAATTTCCAAAACTATCCTTCATAAATAGTACAAGAATGAAATTACTCATCTCTATTAATGACTAGCCTCACTTAATTCCTTCTCAATTTTTTTTGAGATATCACTCTATTTACTAATTTTTTTTTATGTATATACATCTTTGTATACATGTCGCAAGTCGACTCTTGACATCGCGATTGTGTGAAATTAAGACACTCTTTTGACTTTGACCCATTCACCACTAATCGAGTATCCTAAGTTTGGCATTTCTCTTGTCAATTGTTCACTCTTGCACTTTGCCCACTCTAGCTCGTCAAGAGAAACTCTAGAGGGAAGTGTGGTTGGACAAAACACTATATTACTGACTGTTATGGTAGATATGAGATGTTATAAATGATGAAGATATATATAAAAGCCTCCTCTTGATCTAACGGTAAATATTTAGTCTCTCCATCTACAATTCACTCCTATTAATTATAAAATTTCTCTAAAATATAAGTGAAATTTCCTATAATATCCCTAACAATATCCTAGAGCATATATGTATATATATACACAAAATCTAGCTAGTCATCTTGGCCACATCCTCAGCCTTTCATGCCTCGTAAAAGCCTCCAATCCGTGGCATACCCGCATGCTGAATACCGTACATGTGAAAACAATGGCATTTCATTTTTTTGTGTGATATGCATACTTATCTCTTAATTAGCTTAACTTGTATAAGTTCGCTCATCGGTTATGCGCCTGACATGGTTTCCACCAAAAAGAAATATAAAAAGCCATCTAAACAAATAAAAGAATTACCAATAATGATCAAGATTTTCGAGGACATCGCTTTCCGAGATAGCTTTACAAATTTTCTTACGATGACATCACATAGACGACGTTAGAAGTTCAATATTACAGCCATCTTATATATTTTTAGGTTCTTTGATTAGGACGATGAGCAATTGCTTTGGGGCAACATGTCTACCCACGAGTTGGCTCCAAGAAGTCTTAAACCTATTATACTTTTATCAATTCAATCATAAAATTTTCAATTTTGTCAATTGAGTTCATTCAGTTAATTTATCTCGAAAAATGCTTATCAACGCCAACCATTTTACATGGCCGAATCGACAATCATCTTGATGTCACACATAAAATATGTTTTTTAAATAAAAATTTTGTTATTTTTGTTTTTGGGGGAAATTGCTCCAAGTCAAAACGATGAAAAGCCCGATGACGTTGACCCCAATTTGCTCACCCAACTCTAAAAATTAGAATACCGTAGCTCATGACTTCATAAATTTGCTCTATGATGCTCAATTATGGCCGAGGCTATCCGACGCTTGACGACGCTCTGGAGGAATTGGATTTTTTGCGAGCAGCTTGTGAGGGACCTCAATGGTGATGACTTGCAAAGAGAGAAGAGGACGAGCTATAGTCATACTGGGGTGTGATTCATACTCCTTATCAACATGATGTCATAGACGACTATATATATATACTCTTTCTCTTGTAAATTGAGGGATGTAACTGAGATGTGCGATATACTAATTATAGTGGAATTCTCAGTTGGATGTAGCCTTAGTTTAAAGGTGAATTGGGATAAAATCTTGCATCTCAAATTCCATTTTTTCACTTTTACTCTCTATTTTCTTTGTGATTATGTGGTAAATCCTAACAGATTATGCGATTCGTCGAGACTTGATTTGACACAAAGACCCAATTTACCGATACCTAGTCGTGACTGGGTTCGACCTCAAGATTCTACAACAAACACAACAAACACGACATGAAGGTGCGCTTCCTTTTAAACTCTCCCACTTTACATTGTAGTCTATTTTAGCTCCTATATATGCAAGTAGAGTTGTGTGAAGTCAATCACAAACGAAAATGTTCTGATAAATTGAGCTTGTGTTATTCTTGATTGTGATACTCTGAATTGAAGCACTGCATATAGGATCATTATCCGAGTAACATTCAACCTATCGGATAAAATGCATCAATGAAGCTACTTTGATAAATTGAGCTCGTGTTACTCCTGATTGTGATACTCTAAACTGAAGCATCGCATATAGGCCATTCCATTTGTTTGTGGCAACTGGCAAGCCATTCCTACCTTACTAAATTTATCAATCACTTCTAATAGGTTGGAGTTGCTTCCTCTTAATAATTTTCCTTTTTCTTGATGGCCCTACTACTTTAATTGGAACTTCAACTGAAGCTCCTTGTGATATTCAACTTGTACTTGTGTATCAACTCTCTATCTCTTGTCATCTCTAGTACTTGTACTCTTAATATAATATTATTAGATTTCATCAGTTCATGAATTTTTCTAGTAAAAATGTAAACCAAAATGAAAGTACTTATCGAAATTTTATGCCTATGCCTAGACAATGGTATTTGTGAAGTCATTGATCAAATAAAAAAAATTAGTGAAATCTAAACTTTATAATTGAATTGGCTAAAGTGTTACGATTTTTTAGACAATTTTCAATACAAACTTGCAGTGAAGCTAGTCAAGCCAGCTGAGGCAAAGAAGGTGAAATGATATTATTTTCTCCTTTGCATACATCATGCTCGACAATCACGTGCTCCCGTTCAATGAATTTTGGAAGTCAATGTTAGCTCCAAACAAAGGATACATTCAACGCCGCCTTACTTGGACCGGAAGGAATCTCAAGGCGGGACCCTTCAAACAAGAAGCTACCAGTAAAATGCCAAGTTTTGAATGGTCCATGCATTCCTTGAAGCTTCCTTCCGTGGCCTCTCACTGTTAGATAAGACCAGACGCCGCCATGAACTCAGACTCATTGTCAGAGAACCGAAACCAATCTCCTTTTTCGCGCGTGGTTTCTGTATTACAAGATTAGAGCTTGAGCCTCTTACGGCCCCACTAAGCCCACCGTCCCGACGTTCTCCTTCTGCTCGGCTCTTTAGGAGTGTGAAAGAGTGCAACATTTTCATGTTTTGAATTGGATAGGAAGTTGGACTTTGAGGCGTGATATCATTTTTTTTTTAAATTTATTTGTCTCATAATATTACTCATGGTCACCGATAAATATTCTCTAGTATATAACAAAGTCTCATGAAAACATTACATAACAATTCCAGTATTTTTCCAAAATCTATTTTGGAAAAAAAAACTCAAAAAGATTCAATTTTAACTGACATATTTATCGGTCTAGAAGAACATAGATAACTCTTTGCCAAAAGTTGCAAAGTAAATAAAAATATTTCTTCGGAAGAAGTTGCAAAGTGAACAAAAGCAACCATTTGGGAAAGATTGCAAAATGAATAAATAAAACCCTTCGGGAAAAGTTTGTAACTGAATAAATATAATTTCAAAGGTTATCTTGAAAATACATATAAAATTCGAAATAATAAAAAATAATTTTTAAATAAAATTTCTAATTTCATAATTTCCAAAAATATTGAATGAACAAATACAAACTTTCGACTGATAAAGGTTAACAAGATAACCATATGAAATAAAATTTAAAGTGAAAACAAAAGGTTTAGTACAAATTAAACCGCAGGCTAAGTGCACCTAATAACCGTGCACCCGCACATATTAGAAAAGACTCATACTTATAAAGTGGCCTATGTCCTCTCTATGTGGGAGAAGAAACTGCATACTTTGTTTATTTGTAAATAAACAACCAACAGATCATGCGTTTATATATATATGCTCATACAATTCCATATTGAAGAAAAAAAGGGTGGAGAAGAGACTCATTCATTCAGTCCTTTAATGGTGGTCGGCACTTCTGCCTCCTCCAAATAAACACTGAACCTAGGGAGACTCTCGTGGCTGATCTGATTTTCACGATCAGCGATAGTTTGTCCATAAACAAGACAAAAAACGAAAAGAGTCGTGAGGGTCAATGATGAAGTCTCCACCGACCTGCGGAAAATTTTCCTAGTGAGCTGGTGTGGCCCCAAAAACCGAGAAATCTGAATTCCTTTCATATTGCGTGCGAGCTCTAGTCATATATATTGTCGTCACATAGATAAATAAGAAACTTCTGGGAATTGGTTCTTGATGGCCAAGAATGAAGAATATTCAATTTCATAGCTTCTCTCGCTGTGTATAAAACAGCAACGAGAGGAATTTCTGGACTCCATAAACTCATTCGCTCCACTAGAACTTCACACAAATTTCATTAGAGGGAAAAAAATGTCTCCTGGGGAGATGTTCACGCACTTCGGATCCGCGATCGGGGGTCTGGCAGTCATATGGGCCATGTTCAAGCAATACATCCCTCCCCAGCTCCGGGAGCACGTGGAGCGGTACACCCACAAGCTGGTGAGCTTTGTCAATCCGTACATCCAGATCGTGTTCCCCGAGTTTGCGGGGGAGATGCTGAAGAGCAGCGAGGCCTACACAGCCATCCAGAACTACCTGATGGAGAACGCCACCGCAGGGGCCAAGCGGCTCAGGGCGGACTCCATCGAAGATAGTAGCCAGCCTCTCATTCTGAGCATGGACGACCACGAGGAGGTCACTGATGTGTTCAAGGGGGTGAAGGTCCGGTGGTCGTCGAACAAAACCACCCCCAAGAATATGTCCTTTTCCTTTTTTCCGAAGACCGAGGACAGGAGGTTTTACCAGCTTACATTTCACCGGCAGCACAGGGATTTGATCACACAATCATATGTCAAGCACATCTTGACCGAAGGGAAGGCGATTGCCGTCAAAAACCGGCAACGTAAGCTCTATACGAACAATCCTGGTGGCAAGTGGAGCCACGTGGTTTTTGAGCACCCCGCGACGTTTGAAACTCTGGCGATGGAGCCGACCAAGAAGCAGGAAATCATGAATGATCTCATGAAGTTCAGCAAAGGGAAAGAGTACTACAACAAAATAGGAAAGGCCTGGAAGCGCGGCTACCTGCTCTATGGTCCACCTGGGACTGGTAAGTCCACCATGATCGTTGCCATGGCTAATTTCTTGAACTATGACGTGTATGATCTCGAGTTGACAGCGGTCAAAGACAATACCGAGCTGAGGAAGCTATTGATCGAAACTTCGGGCAAATCTATTATTGTGATCGAGGACATTGATTGCTCGCTTGATCTGACGGGCCAGAGAAAGAAAAAGGAGGAGGAGGATGACGACGGTGAAGAAGAAGACAATCCCATGAAGAAGATGGAGAAAGAAGAGAAGAAAGGTAGCAAGGTGACTCTATCTGGTCTTCTCAACTTCATTGATGGTATCTGGTCAGCTTGTGGGGGAGAGAGAGTCATCATATTCACCACCAACCATGTGGACAAGCTCGACCCTGCTCTCATAAGGAGAGGAAGGATGGATAAGCACATTGAGATGTCATATTGCTCCTTCGAAGCATTCAAGGTTCTTGCAAGGAATTACTTGGATATTGAGGATCACCCTCTACTCCCAACTATTAGCTGGCTGTTCGACGAGACCAAAATGACCCCCGCTGATGTCGCAGAGAACTTGATGCCTAAGTCCGACAACGAAGATGCGGAGACTGGGTTGAGGAACTTGATTGAAGCGCTCAAAGAAGCAAAGGAGCTGGAAGCGAGGAACAAAGCGGAGGAAGAAGAGCGAGCAAAGGCTGAGAAGGAAGAGCAGGAGAAGAAAGAACATGGCGAGAAGGAGGATGTGAAAGAGAGCGGAGTATCTGATAAAGAGGTGAAGGAAAACGGGGTCATCAATGGAGGAGTGGCTGCCAAAGAAGTGAAAGAGAATGGCTTCGCAGCTTAGACGTAGAAGCCTGCTGAGACTGGAAAAACGGAATAATATGTAGATTTCCTCTGCCTAGTATTTTCTGTGTGATGGTCAAAAGGAAAAAATTAAGGTCTTAGTCTGTGATCAAGTGATGGGAGAGAACTGCAACAATATGAAGGTCTCAGTCTCGAGATTTCCAGTAATTTAGGTCTCTGATGATCTCCTCTTCTTCTACATTTAAGCCTTCCACTGGTTTCCTCCTTTCTCGTTGTTTACTCGATTTTCTTTCCGTTCCTGTTGCGCAGCAGATATGTGATGAGTAATCTCAGTTTTGTTCCTTTTCTGTTCTGATTTTTCTTGTCTTTCGTTTTGCAGCAGAAGTGTCTTCCTAAATATTTTTTTGAATATTTTCTCTTTTCTTAACATCATAAAAAATCAGCTATCCAAAAGTCTCATCTTAATATTTCATCTTTCTATCCAAAAATAAGTCGAAGAAAATTATTTGATGTACCGTAACCATCAAAAACACCTTGGATGATTGCCATGTTCGTTTTTTTCGTTATTTTTAACCACCCCACCTTCTTTGTTAAGTTTTATAATTTAATTTGAAGCTTAAATACACAAATTCGCTTGCTTCGGAATGGATAACAGCAAA
Organism: Eucalyptus marginata; assembly: GCA_014182565.1. Taxonomy (NCBI): domain Eukaryota; kingdom Viridiplantae; phylum Streptophyta; class Magnoliopsida; order Myrtales; family Myrtaceae; genus Eucalyptus; species Eucalyptus marginata. The sequence goes on from CM024593.1 coordinate 28,718,797, forward strand.
AATCAAAATCGAGATTTTTGTGTCAAATCGAACCAAAATCCAAAATGACAAAATGTATTTAACCCCTTATCGAGGAAAATTCACAATTTTTTCCCCTTCCCTAATTTTCCAATTCCTACGAAGTCCAAAAATTATTTCCGCCCAGAAATTCTTAAATTCACATGTTGTAACAGACACTTTTTTTTTCGTCTTCTTTCTGCTCTGTTCCATCAATTCCCTGCGTGTCGGAGGAAAGATGGAGAATTTTCCATGGCCACTGCAGCAACTGTCCTGACAAGCGCGCGTTAAGTGATGACGTGGAGCATTAATTGATGAAGTGGAACTAAGTTTGATTACTAGAATTATGAGTCAATATATATCTTTAAAAAGGAAAACAAATTAGGGGTCAATTAGAGATGAGAGCACTGATCACAAAGCAGAGAGAATAAGTGGTTATGTATCTCTTTTTTGAATGGTGGCCACAATTTGACATGTTTTAAAGGCAATTTCCATGTAGATATTCCACCTGTCCTTTTTTTATTTTATATTTTAAGAGACTAAAAGTCATGTAAACCAATTCCGTTAACTTTAACTAACGGAATGATGAAATTGGTCAATTTTCAAATAGTCAGGGACTAGATGGAACATTTATTAATAGTTCAGGGACTAAATTAAACAAATCGAAAGCTCAATGATGAAATTGAACATTAGATGAAATTTCAATGATCAAATTGAGCAAATCAAAAGTTTAGGGATAAAATTGAACATTAGATGAAAGTTCAGGGATCATTTGTGACATTTTCCCTTAAAACTTAAATTACACATTCCAATATGTGTAACCAAATGATATCGGCACCTTTTCTTTTCGATACGTTTGATGAGGGTGATCAATGTTGCACGGGAAATAAGTCTCGCAAATCAAGAGGGAAATTGGACGGGTCTAAATGTGATGGCACGGTCTACTTGCTTAGTTGAGTGGGCTCTCCAGTGGACCAAAGAATATTATTTTCGGCCCAACTGTTTTAAAGTTGGCATCCGCACGTTGCGATTTTGGGGGCAGAAGAACAGCCCAAGTGCCATAACTTGACAGGGGACACTTAAGTCCGCCATAACTTCAAAAAGCGTACACTTAAGTCGCGGTTTGAAGTTAAATGGAACACTTAGATGCCACTCCGCGAAAATCCCGGCCAAATGGATGACGTGGCAATTTTCCTCGACGACTTGGACACAAAACAACGCCGTTTTGCATGCGACGTGGCGAGAAAAACGCAAAAACGACGTCGTTTTGTCGATGATGTAATTTAATTAATATAAAAATTAATTAAATTAAAATTAAATATTAATTTATTTAAAATATTAAAAAAAAACTCAAAATTTAAAAAAACTTAAAATTTAAAATTTATAAAACTTAAAATTAAAAAACTTAAAATTTAAAAAAATTAAAATTAAAAAACTTAAAAATTTCAAAACTTAAAATTTAAAAAAACTTACAATTAAAATAACCTAAAATTAAAATAACTTAAAATATAAAAAAATTAAAATTAAAAAACTTAAAATTTTCAAAACTTAAAATTTAAAAAAACTTACAATTAAAATAACCTAACATTAAAATAACTTAAAATTAAAAAAAAAATTAAAATTAAAAAAATTAAATTAAAAACTTAAAAACTTAAAATTTAAAAAAATTAAAATTAAAATAACTTAAAATTAAAAATTAAAAATTAAAAAAATTAAATTAAAAACTTAAAAAAATTAAAATTTTAAAAAAACTTAAAATTTTAAAAAAATTATTTTTTTAAAAGGGGGGCCGAAGGGGGCGGCTGAGGTGGCAATTTTATTTTTTTCTAATTTTAAGGTTTTTAAATTTTAAGTTTTTTAAATTTTAAGTTTTTTTTTTAAGTTTTTTAATTTTTTAAATTTTAAGTTTTTTTTTTTTTTTTAATTTTAATTTTTTTAATTTTAAATTTTTTAAATATTAATTTTTTTAAATTTTAAGTTTTTAAATTTTAAGTTTTTAAATTTTAAGTTTTTTAAATTTTAATTTTTTAAAATTTTAAGTTTTTTAAATTTTAAGTTTTTTAATTTTAATTTTTTTAAATTTTAAGTTTTTTAATTTTAAGTTTTTTAAATTTTAGTTTTTAAATTTTAAATTTTTTAAATTTTAAGTTTTTTTAATTTTTAGAATATTTTAAATAAAATTAAGTTTTAATTTAATTTAATTAATTTTTATATTAATTATTTATACATAAGACACAAAACGACGTTGTTTTTGCATTTTCTCTCCACGTCAGTGTGCAAAACGACGTCGTTTTGTGTCCAACTCGCCGGAAAATTGCCACGTCACTCATTTGGCCGGATTTTGGCCGGAGTGGCACTTAAGTGTTCTACTTTACTCCGAAATTAGCACTTAAGTGTACCTTTTCAAGATTATGGCACTCTGTGTCTCTCGTGCAATTATTATGACCTGCGCGTCCCAAACTCCGATTTTGGGTTTGAGTTTGTCTTAAGAAGCCTTGGACCCTTAACATTTTCATAGATCTTGCAAAAAATTGAACTTTATTTAAGAAGGAGAACTGAAACTTTCAAATATTCATTAAGCGAATGTTTGGAATTCAATTTTTTTTTTACGTTCTCGATAGTCATTTGGTATAATCTTGTCCGAAATGTTGTCTCTTCATCGTGTGCATCGCTTGTGTTCATTCAGAGCGTGCGTATGTCCATATATACATAATTTCATCCTCAAATTTTCGAGTGTTCTTTCTCATTATATATATTGTGATTAATTCTGCCAAAAGGTTACAGTATTAATACTTTATGGAGAACAATATGTGCTAAGATCAGTCCAAGTTAGGTAGAACTCGAAATCTACCATGTATACCTCGAAACTCGAAACTTACCATGTCAATAGATTTTAAGACCGGTATTAAGATCTACCGCGGATTGATTAGTTTCATTTTTTTTTTCATTTTTAGTTAACCGAATGAAAGTGATTATAATAATAACAAATCTCCGTTTGTCAATAACAAAAATCCGTAAAAAAAATGAACACCTAAAACAAATTAATACAAAGTTCAAATCACGTAACCGCGGTTCATCGATTCTCATTTTCTAGTCTAGTTCGGTTCTTATTCATGAATCCTATACTAAATCGCACAATACTGATTCTACTTGTTTTTCAATCGGGAACCAAAATAGTGACCGCAAGACTTGGAATCAAACAAGTTCTTATTAACCTATTCAGTCCGATTCTTGATTTTATCTTGGGCTCATACTCAGTTATTCGCCCCTAATTTGCATGTAAAAGTTATTAGAATGGCTTTCCGACCATACATGACCCTGGTCATGCGTTAACGCAAACCCGAGTCTACACTCATTTTACACGAGGACGAGTATAATACTAGAAAGGGGGACATTATTTAATTAATTTTATATAGCCACGCAATAATAAACGCTTATTCTTCAGGACTGATTCCAAAAGAGAGTGTGAACCCAAATATCCTTCATTTCCTTTTCTGGGGAAAAAGCAGGGAACTAAACATTCGCGCTGTTGCTTGGCGACTTTTCTTAGTGTTTTTTAACGTATATATTATATATTCAACTTTGCACGATGTCATAGGTCGACTTTTGAGATCAAAATCGTGCGATACTTAGACTCTTTTCGACTTGTTCTGCTCTTACGAAGGTCATCTAAGCTTAGCCTTCCCCTCGTCAATTGCTTGCTCGCTCACTTTGCCTATTCTGGGTAATAAAGAGAAACCATCTATTTTTTGTTGTCATTGGTTGGATATGGAATGTTATAAATGAAAAGAGAGATGACCCTTATATATATATACACAAATCCTTCAAATTAATTGTATATCTCCCATTGATCTAATGTTGGAAATCCAATCTCTACATACACAATTTATATTCAGTAATTACAAGATTCCTCTATAATACAAGTAGAATTAATACCCCTAAAAATACTCCAGGGTATCTCAAAAATCCTAGATTCCTAAAAGCTTCAAGGGACGCCCGATCTTCTTGGCCGCCTTCTCGGTCTTCTGCCTTGTAAACCTGCATTTAGCAACACAAATGCAAGCTTAAAACGGCACAACACAAGACGTTTCCTTCAATTTTCTGGTGATAGGCTTGCTTATAAAATAAAGACTAAAACAAATAAAAAGTTTACCGACAAAGACCAGAAATTTCAAACGACATCGCCATCCGAGATAGCCTTTTCAACCTTTTTTCCGGGAAAAGATGCAAAGCTTCCAAAGGAGGCCGGCCTTACAATTGAGACTGTTTTTTTTTTTTTATTATTAACTCCCAACTATGACGTTAGAAGTCAATTTATCCAACCACCGTAGATATTTTTAGGTTATTTAATTAGGGCGATGAGTAATTTAAATTTAAACTTCAGAATTAGGTCAAGACTTCGTGCCGTATGTGTAGCAACAAAGCGGTACTGTACTAATGACATCGCGACCGTTATATAACAGATTGTTGCCACTGCCGAAATTTTTGCTGTTTTTCTAGAAATAAAGCTACTTAAGCTGCTGAAGCTATAAGGGTAAAATGAGATTTTTTTCTCTTTTGATAACCTATGAACTGGTCCGTACTTGACTACCCAAGCAAACAAACGGCTCTCATCCAAATGAATGTCCTAAAGAGAGCCAATATTCGTTGAGACGAAAGGATCCAAACCTCTGAATACCGAGACCAACACCCGTTGTCTTACCACTTGGTCATGTCCCATTTCGCTTTCTATTCAGTAGTAACAAACACTAGTGTTGCTCTAAGAGGGTTTTCAATTTCACGTCAAATCGATACTATATGATTAGGTATCGAATGAGTAGGTTAATCAGGTACATAATAAATTAGTTATATATGATCTCCATAAGTTCTTGATTGTTTCACTTCTGCTGTGATGAAGTATGAATAAAAAATAATGCACATGTCAGACTTCGGAGAATTACATCATTGGGAAGAAACACTCAAAACTCTCAGCAGAAGTGTCTTCCTAAATAAGTTTGAAGGATTTTTCTTTTTATTTTTTCACCTCCTCTGTTCGTAAACAATCAGCAATCAGAAAATCTCTTCTTAATTTTTTCGTCACTAGTCAAAGAAAATTAATTTTCATTACCTTCATTATTGATATTACGGGGAAATATGAAAATGTCTTTAATTTTTGTGAAACAAAGTATATAATAACTATTTGCCATGACCTAAACTTGCCAATCAAAGATGTGCAAGGATTAGTATGGGCTATTTAGTAGTACGCCAAATAGTGCCTAATTCTACTATTTTGTTTCCAGGAAAAAAGAAAAAGAAAAGAATAGAATTTTGTTTGGCAATACTTTTGTTTCCGGAAATAAATTTGGAACAAAATCAAGAAGTAAAAAAAATTGTTTCAACTCTAGAATCAAGGCCAAGCTATGTTCTTTTTTTTTTCCCTTTTTTTTTTTCATCTTCTTCTTCCTCTTGCTAGTCGTCAACTATGGCAATGGCTGACGACCAACCAAACAAGGTCGGTGATCTCAACAATGGTTGGGCTAGGCTTGGCCTTGCCGAGGGCCAGCGACAAGCGATCGGTTGAAGGAGGAAGAAGGAGGAAAAAGAAAGAAGAAGAAAGAGAAAAATGTAATAAAATTATTAAAAAAATAAAAAAAAATTATAAGTTGCAAAAAAATTTGAAGGTCGTACCAAACGTATTTCTATTCCGAAAATAGAAATTTTGTACAATTACCTAATATTTTCGAATGCTCAGAAACTCATCAAGGGAATAAAATAAGAAAAAACTATTTTTAAATAGAAATTATTCTTAGAAATATAACGGTTATTAAACGCATCCTCAAGCTCTCTTCGTAATCAAGTCAAGTCAAGTGAAAACACTCTGTTTTTAAAATGTCGGAGTAGAAATCGTGCTCGAATTGACTAACTAGAGCAGGAAAGAAAACGTGTTGGAACTCTTGCTATCCGAATTGATTAATCGGAGGAGAAAGCAAAAACGAATTGGGACTCTTACTTAAAAATGTTTATACGAGGGCAGTCCTACGTGAGACAAAATTTAATGGGGGAAAATTGTACGAAAAATTCTAAACCTGTTATATTTTTGCCAATTCAATCTTAAATATTTTAATTTTATTTGGCCAAATTTGGTCAAAAATTACTAACGTGGATAGCCAATGTTGACGTGACACTTTTTAATATTTTGAATTTTTTGGGTTTTTTTTTTAAAACTTTTTTTGCTCTTTTTTTTTGGGTTTCGGATCTAGCCGACAAGGGTTGCCGGGCAAATCCGAAACCCCAAAAAAAAGCCAATTTTTTTTTTTAAAACATACAAAAAATAAAATATTATCAAAAAGGTGCCACGTTAGCTGTTCACTTCAACAATTTTTTATTAAAATTGACTGGATAGACTCAATTGGTAAAAAATAAAAATGTTTAGCACTAAATTGACAAAATGTAAAAATGTTTATTGAAAATTTTTTGACTGAATTGGTAAAAATGCAATAGATTTAGGACTATTTAGACAATTTTCCCAAATTTAATGAATATTTAATGTCGTACTCCGGTCAAAATGATATTATAACTTTTTTGTCTCGCAGTTGTCATGTATATTTTATATATCTACACCAAGCATCATGCCGTCTTACTCTTCGGAAACCGTCCTTCCTAAGATAATAAAAAAAAAATGAACAATTGAATTGTATCAGTCACCTTAGAATCAAATTACTCTACAAGTACCCCCGCTTATTATCCTCCGATCAAAAAATAACTCGCCCTTTTTGTCGGTATCTCTCTGTTTATTGTTTTCTTTTTGCATAAGCGGGTCGACTCTTGATACTGCAAGAGTGCGACACTCGGACCCTTTTGGCTCGTTCACCTCTTGCTAAAGACGCTTAAGCTTAGCCTGCCCTCTTCACTCGCTCACTCGGCTCGCTCTGGATTGTAAATACCATTCCGGCACAATATGAGGCGGGGTGGACATCGGATTAGCAGGTATAGAATTATCGGGATGCCCCAAAACATTAGGAGCATAAAAAATCCAAATGGAAAAAAAGATAGCAGAAGCTACCCGACCTACTAGATCCTTTACATAAAAATAAGGATAAAAAGAAATTTTATCCATCTCTTTTTATCCGCTTGGAGGGATGAATTTACAATTTCTAAGGCTTTGTTTTTCTCCGGCAAGTAAGAGAAACCTTGGAGAGAAGTATTTGGGAGAAAATACTCTATTACGTTTTATTATGTTGGATATAAGGAGTTACCAATTAAGGGAGATGACTCTTACATATACCGATCTCAAATTACAATTGTATGTCTCCTCTTGATCTAAGCGCAAAAATCCAGTTTCCTAATACACAGTGTACCTCCATCAGTTATAAGATTTCTCTAAGTGAAATTCTCATAATATCCCTAAGAATTTTATAATTATAATCCAGAAAACCCTACACTTCTGAAAGCTTCAAGGCATACGGTCATCTTGGCCTCCCTTTTTTTTTTTTGAACTACAAAACTGAATATCATTACGAGGATAAGTTCCAAGCAAATACAGCATGATCATCAGTACATAGTAAATCCAAAAGAGCAGACGGGGGATTAGGACAGCCCATTTGTTGAGCTTTAGCTAATCAATTGGCCACTTTATTGGTATCACGACTACAATGGGCAAGTGTAGACCCATAATTTGTTCTATTTTATTCTTGGCCCGGTCCACTAGAGGCTGCATTGTCCAACTGAGTGTATCTGAAGAAAAAACACTCTCCACCAGCGTATTACAATCAGAATGAACCAGTATTTCTTTTCCTATTATGTTTGGGGCAAGCTTTGAAGAAATGAAGTCTAGAGTTTCAACCAAAGCTACGGCCTCCGCTTGTTCAGCAGAACTCACCTCAATGTTTTTAGCAAATCCGTCCATTAACTTGCCAAAAGGAGTCCCTAAAGATGCAAGCCATAGCTGCACGCAAGGGGGGGCGGCGCTGCTGAGAACCGAAGAGTGAGCCGATGCGTCACTACTGAGAGATCTTGGCCTCCCCTTTAGGATATTAAAATTGTTTGGGTGATATGCACGCTTTATCATCTCAACCAAAAGACAAAATTAAACAAATTAAAAGTATACCAATAATATTAGAAATTTCCAAGGACATCGCTTTCCGACACAGGCTTTGGTCTTTTTCAATTCATTTCTTGGAGAAGAGATGCAATTGGCTCTAAAGAAGGCCGGGCTCACAAGTTAGTCTGCTCTTTTCTTTGCCTCCAAGTTTTTAAATCATGACATCACATAGATAACATCAGAAGGTAGTTAATCCAACCACCTCAAATATATTAGGTTCTTTAATTAGGGTGCTGAATTATTACTTTCGCAACATGTGTCTAAGAAAGTTTGGCTCAATTTAGGTCAAATGCTTGATGTTGTTGTTGTTTCTGGAGTTTCCAAACTATCTTGCCGCTACTGAAAATTTTGCTGTATTTCCAGAAGTAAAGCTACTCAAGCTTCTGAAGCTGACCGGGTACAATGAGATAATATTTTTTTCTCTTTTAAAAACATCAAGCTGCCTAGCTTGCTCCGGAAGGTATCTCTTACCGGGACTCTCTGCGTTCAGGCTTCCAGTAAAACGTTGTGTTCTCTCTGCAAGTGTCTAAAACTTCTGTGGTTTGGCGATTGGTGATAGATAAGAGGCGCCTCTAATCGGTTAAAGAACGTAGACCAATTTGACAGTTCCCGACTTTTTATTTGCTCGTTGCTTGGCACTTTTAAAGCGTGATATAGCACAGAATTCTGTTCCAAAGCTTAACCTGCCTCACTTCGGCAGATCATGCGTGCGTATACTGTTCCATTGGAAAAATGTAGAGAAGAGACTAATTCAGTCCTTGAAATGGTGGTCAGCAATTCTACCTCGGCCAGGCGACCGCTGAACCTAGAGAAACTCTGGTGGCTGATCTCATTTTCAGGATCAGTGACAGTTTGTCCTTCAGTGCGGGCCTGCTGAGCAGTTTCCTAGCGAGTTGTTGTGGCACCAAAAGACAAAAACCTGACCAGTTTCATATCAAATTCCCATCCCATAAGCAAATAAGAAAATTCAGGGAATTCTTGATGCCCAAGAATGAGTATCCAATCACATAGCTTCTGTCTCCCTATATAAAGCAGCACAGGTGGAGTGTCATGACTACTTATTCAAACTAATTCACTACACTGGACCTTCCCACAAATTTCATTGTAGTAAGAAGAAAAAAATGTTTTCTGGAGAGATGTTCACGGGCTTCGGATCTGCAATCGGTGGTCTGGTAGTCATATGGGCCATGTTCCAGCAATACATCCCTCCGCAGCTGCGGGACCATGTGGAGCGGTACACCCGAAAGCTGGTGAGCTTGTTTTATCCGTATATTGAGATTATGTTCCCTGAGTTCGCAGGGGAGAAGCTGAAGCGAAGCGAGGCCTACACGGCCATCCAGAACTACCTCAAGGAGAACGCCACTGCACGGGCCAAGCGGCTCAAGGCGGATGCCGTCAAAGATAGTACCCAGTCTCTCATTCTGAGCATGGATGACCACGAGGAGGTCACCGACGTGTTCAAGGGGGTGAAGGTCAGGTGGTCGGCAAACAAAACCACCCCCAAGAACACGTCTTTTTCCTTCTATCCGATGACTGAGGACCGGAGGTTTTACCGGCTCACCTTTCACCGGAGGCACCGGGAATTGATCTTAGAATCTTATGTTAAGCACATCTTGACTGAAGGAAAGGTGATTGCCATGAGAAACCGGCAAAGAAAGCTCTATACAAACAATCCTAGCCAGAATTGGTTTGGATACAAGCAAACCAAGTGGAGCCATGTGGTTTTTGAGCACCCGGCGACGTTTGAGACTCTGGCGATGGAGCCGAACAAGAAGCAGGAAATCATGAATGATCTCCAAAAGTTCAGCGAAGGGAAAGAGTACTACGCTAAAATAGGCAAAGCCTGGAAGCGTGGTTACCTGCTCCATGGTCCCCCCGGGACAGGTAAGTCCACCATGATCGCTGCCATGGCTAATTTCTTGAACTACGATGTGTATGATCTTGAGTTGACAGCGGTCAAAGACAACACTGAGCTGAAGAAGCTTATAATCGAAACTTCAAGCAAGTCTATTATCATGATCGAGGACATTGATTGCTCGCTTGATCTGACGGGCCAAAGAAAGAAAATGGAGAAGGACGATGATGACGACGACGACGAAATTGACAATCCTGCGAAGAAAATGGAGAAAGAAGAGAAGAAAGGCAGCAAGGTGACTCTATCTGGTCTTCTCAACTGCATTGATGGCATCTGGTCAGCTTGTGGAGGAGAGCGAATCGTCATATTCACCACCAACCATGTGGACAAGCTCGACTCTGCTCTCATAAGGAGAGGGAGGATGGACAAGCACATAGAAATGTCGTATTGCTGCTTTGAGGCATTCAAAGTTCTTGCAAGGAATTATTTGGACATTGACTATCATCCGCTATTCACGACGATTAGTGGACTGTTTGAGGAGACCAAAATGATCCCTGCCGATGTTGCAGAGAACTTGATGCCTAAGTCCAACAATGAGGATCCAGAGACTGGCTTGAGGAACTTGATAGAAGCGCTCAAAGCGGCAAAGGAGCTGGAAGCGAGGAACAAAGCCGAGGAAGAAGCGCGAGCAAAGGCTGAAAAGGAAGAGCAAGAAAAGAAAGAAAATGGCGTGAAGGAGGAAGCGAAAGAGAGTGGAAAATCTGATAAAGAAGTGAAGGAAAATGGGGTCATCAATGGAGGAGTGGCTGCCAAAGAAGTGAAACAGAATGGCTTCGCAGCGTAGACGTTGAAGAAGCCAGATGATCCTGAAAAATTGTAGTAATATGTAGATTTCTTCTGCCTTGTATTTTGTGTGTGATTTGTACATCTCAATAAAACTAGAATAGGAAAGATTGGCAAAATGTGTGAAAAATCTAGGAGTGGATGGATTGGTTTCTCCACGTCGTAACTTGTAAGCTTGAAATTTATTGCATTCGAAATAGGAATTTGCTTTTACCAATTATGTGTATCTAATATTTCATAGAAGCTGGATGTCCAAATTCTTATATAACTAAAATCATTTGAAGAATATAAATACTGATTTAAAGAATCTAACATCATTAATAAATCATATTAGATAGTTTGCTATGAAATACATAAGATGAAAAATTTTACTCTAGTTGAAGCAAATAAAAGAAACTAGTGGAATTCAAAAAGGAACATGATTTGTTGACGGTATTAACAAAAAAAAAAAAAAACTTAAGGTATTTTGTAATTTCTTTTGAATTTTTAGTTAAACTTTAATAACATATTCCAATATGTGTAACCAAATGATGCCGGCACCTTCTCTTTTTCAATACGTTTGATTAGGATGACCATGCTATTATAGCTCGTAATATGTTTGGGAAATTAGTGTCGGAAATCAATAATGAAATTGGACGGATCTAAAATGTGATGGCGTCTTCTATTTGACCAAGGTGAGTGGGCTCTACAGCCGACCAAAGAGAAATGTTTTCGGCCCAACTGTTGGTAACATTGGCCTTGGCACTTTGCGATTTTGGGTTTCAGGAGTTCGTCTCAAGGAGCCTTGGGCCTTTAACCTTTTTATAGATCCCCTAAAACTCGCATTTTGACTTTTATTTATGATAGAGTGCTGAAACTCTTAAAAGCATTTAGATGGGCATTAAAGGCGTGTTTGTTTGGGAGAAAATTTCATGATAAAGGATGCCAAAGAAATGTTTTCCCCCTTTTCAAGTTAAGGAATTCATTTTTCTAACTGTAAGTATGCATATGTTTTTCGACCATAAATGATTTTCCGTTAACTGATCATTTTCAGCAAATTAAACACGTAAAAAGTTCAGAAGACTAAATTTGCCAGAAATTTCTTCACTCAAACTTCTTCACTCAAACGAACACATCCTAATTGACTGTTTGAAATTCAAAATCTTTATGTTCTCAATAGTCCATTGCTATAATCATTGTCCGAAAAGTCATCCCTTAATTGTAGCATACTACGTTCGTATATTCCTTATCACAACTTCAAGTATTCCTTCTCGCTATAAATAGCGTGATTATAATTCTGCTAAAAGTAGGAGTAAGTCATAGTTTTAAGGTAAAACCCGAAACCGATACTGGACTAGTGGAGACCGGATAGGAATTTCGCATTTGCATATCGAATTGAAATTTACTCAAGAAACGAAACTGTTGTGGAAAAAAAGTAAAACAATCTACAATCAAACTAGACTGAGTATAAATAACAGAAAAATGCTTGGGTAACGGCGGTCCCTCTTAAGAAAGAGACGGTGCCTTCCTTGCCAATCAATTACCCAAACATAATGGTTAAATTGCTTAGCTGGTTTCTTTGAAAATTGGGAAGGAAAATATCCCTTGATGGGATGATAGTGAGATTCCTTATATGATAAAAATGAAATTAGGAAAGTGATTAATGTGAATAAAACCAATAAAATACATATAACAATACAAAATTTATAATTCGTAACTATTCACGCAATCACCAATTGTATCATTGCTAACGAAAGTGACTGTGCCGTCATGCAAGCACCCTCCTAAATAACATGGTTATAATTCTGCTGAAGGATACGGCAATAATTGGACTTTAGTTTAATCTATGGGAAATGGCTTTCCGACCAAGTTTGATGACGGGACTTCGCATTAATGCAAAAATTTATTGTTTTGCTGGGCCAACTCTCGTTCTGCACGAGGACGAAATATAATACTGAAAGGAAGGAAATAACTTAATTAATTTTGTGTTGGCCATGCAATAAAAGAAGCTTCTTCTTCAGGAAGAATACCAAAAGAGAGTATGAACAGAAACATTTTCGTCTTTCTTTATCGGAAAAAGCAGGGAAGGAAACATCCGATTTGTTTGCTTAGCGTTAGTGCGCACAGACAGCTAGGAAGCATGCATTATAAATCACCTCATCAAGCGACATTCTAACACAGACCAAATTCGCAGTTTAGCTCAATATTTGCTCTCAGTTCCTCAAGTCTGTACACACAGTTTCCAATCAGTGTTGTCCACCCTTCTTCAAGTTTGCGAACTCGATTTCTTGACCATTGTAGTTGGAATTGAAAACTGTCGGAAAAGCACAGTGCAATTCGGTGCGAGAGCTTCACGTGCGTATCAGAGGTATGAAACGGTGATCCTGATGTAGTTTCTCTCTAATCTAGCACATTAGATGCATCAGGTTGATCTCAGAACCTGAACTAAGTTAGCTAGAATAAACGTGTATATACCGTTCAAAATGAATCAAAGCATGTCTTCAGAAAAATTCTCAGTAAAATGATTAGTGCCAGCAATTCTTGTGACCTTCATCTGCAGAGGATTTACATGTATGCTATATCCAGATAGCTTCCCTTATTCTATCTCCAACAATGTTTCAACTAATTCATTGATCTCATTTGCATCCCAAACAGATAGAAGCTTCTCAATGCTGCTGATTATTGCTAGATACTAAAGAAAATTGGGCTTGTCCCCGTCCATGTCCTAAATCACAGATTCAAACTTCACGGACACAACATGTTTACTCAGTATGGATCTGCGATTGGCGGGCTCGTGCTCCTACAGGCGATGCTCCAGCAGTACTTCCCTTCTGTACTCCGTGAACTCTTGGAACGATATTTCTACAAATGGGTGAGCTTCTTCTATCCATACGTCGAGATCTCGTTCCACGAGTTCACAGGCAAATATATGAAGCGCAGCGAGGCCTTCGTGGCCATTCAAAACTACCTCACCGAGAATGCCGCTTCCCGGGCCAAGAGGCTCAAAGCAGATTCTGTCAAAGACAACCGGCCCCTCATCCTGAGCATGGATGACTACGAGGAGGTCGATGATGAATACAATGGCGTGAATATCACGTGGTCCTCGAACAGAATGGTCCCTGCGAGCACGACGTTCTCGTTATATCCCACGACACAGAACCCGAGGTACTACACGCTCAAATTCCATCGGCGCCACAGGAAATTGATCACTCAATCTTACATCAATCACGTACTGACCGAAGGAAAGGCGATCGCTAGCAGAAACCGGGAGCTGAGGCTCTACACGAACGACCCGCAAGACTCCATGTGGATCCATGCGGTTTTCAAGCACCCCGCGACGTTCGAGACCTTGGCCATGCACCCAGACAGGAAGACGGAAATAATGAATGACCTCACGAAATTCACTGAGAGCAAAGAGTACTATGCTAAGATTGGCAAGGCTTGGAAGCGCGGGTATCTGCTTTACGGTCCGCCCGGGACTGGTAAGTCCACCATGATTGCTGCGATGGCTAATTTCTTGAAGTACGACGTGTACGATCTGGAGCTGACGGCGGTTAAAGATAACACGGAACTGAGGAGGCTTCTGATTGAGACCTCAAACAAGTCTATCATTGTGATCGAGGACATCGATTGCTCTCTCAATCTCACGGGCCAGAGGAAGAAGGCAGAGGAGCAGAATAACGACAAGGACGACGATCCTCTAAAGAAAATGACCAGAACAGATAAGGAGAGTAGCAAGGTCACTTTGTCTGGTCTTCTTAACTTCATTGATGGAATTTGGTCTGCTTGTGGTGGCGAAAGAGTCATAGTATTTACGACTAATCACGTCAACAAGCTCGACCCTGCTCTTATACGGAGAGGAAGGATGGATAAGCACATCGAGATGTCGTATTGTTGCTTCGAAGCATTCAAGGTCCTCGCCAAAAATTATCTGAATGTCGAAAACCATCCATTGTTCGAAACAATTAGCCAGCTGTTCAGCGAGACCTACATGACTCCTGCCGATGTTGCGGAAAACTTGATGCCTAAGTCCAACAACAAAGATGTGGAGGCGTGCTTGAGGAACTTGATACAAGCTCTCGAAGCAGCCAAGAAGAAAGCGGCAGAACGAGTACGACTGGAGGCAAACAGGGAAAAGCAAGAGAAGAGATTGAAGTGGTGGAGAGAAACAAAAAAGAAGGTGGAACATCTGCTAAAGAAGGAAAATTGAGCGAGTTGATCTGCCAAAGATGAATTTTGTATTGGATTACATGCTCTAGTTTTTGTATTGTTGTTTTGTATTTCATTACGTAGTCCAGATGAACTTTTCTATCCTGTATTTTACTTTGAAATTAGTTCACTCCTTTTAACTATTGCAGATCACAGACTTTCTTTGCTTCTTTTACTTATTTACTAATTTTTTGCTGCCGGAAGTTCGGCTAAACAATCGCGAGTCCTTCGATTTCCTCAAACTACATGGTCCACGGACCAAATTTGGTTTGACCTCATGTCCTTGGTCTTTTTGTTGCATTTGTACTAGAGCAAACATATAATAACGGATTCGAAATTGTAACCAAGCATTGCATTGGTTCTATACCTGATTTATAACTCGAAAGTTTCTCCTGCCCTTTGCTAAAAAAAGATTTCTTTTCCATGAGCCGTGGCAGGGGAAGCTAAAGTAAGCGACTCAGAAAGGTCAGGTAGTTTTATATCTCAAACTACCTACAGGTTTCAAAACTTGCCGACAGCTAAATTTTGATTGGTATTGTAATATGATAGTAAGTGATCCACGGTTTTATGAAAGTACCAACAATTATATAGCTTGATACGTGATAGTATGTTATTAATAGTTTTGTAGAAGTACCAACAGTTATTTTACTGTTTCAACTTATCCGTTATTTCTATTTATTACCAATATTCACTTGTTTAGCTTACCAATGTATTAAAGTTATTAACTTTTGTACAAAGTTACTGACTCTCATGTGAGTGCATTTATTAACTCTAATTTGATTGGTTTAGAATTACCATATGTTCCAAAAAACTTACCAACATTTATATATAAGAACGTCATATTAAAGTTGCTAATTTTCATAGAAAGTTACCGGTATTAACTTTTAATATTTACTTACTCTTCACGATTCAATTACCATTTAGATTTAATTTTAGTAATTCTTGTTTGATTGAGTTAGCAATGCTTATTAAATTGTTTCGAAATCACCTCCTGTCTTAATAGATTTTCAGCCCTTTATTTATTTATTTTTTTGCGAATGCTGTAAGCATGTTAACGTTACTAGTTCTTATAAAAGAAATTACTAACTATTATTCTAGACATCTTACCAATTTATATTTGATTGCAACTCAAGTAAGTCGGAACCCAAACAGATGTGTACAAATGTTTACAATTTACTGGAATAGTTTTCACTTTTGAAATAATCAAATAAAAATTGGTAAATAACTCAAATAAGAGTTGGTAACTTAAATTTTGCGTATAATTATTGATAAATTATTGCAATATAGTCGGTAATAGTAAAAGAGAGTCTAAAATATTGGTGAGCTCTCCAAATTAATGTCGGTAAATTATTGAAGGAATTAATTGTGTTTATTTTCGTCCCGAGAATAGAAACAAAAATATGGGTTTACAGAAATAAAAAATAAACAAGCAATGGGGCCAAAACCAACTAAACTAGATTGAATTCTGCATATGGACACAGTAGGACTAGATTGACTAAAACATTAAGTTTTGGGAGGTGGCTTACCGACCAAACTTGACCTGGATTACGCGCTGATGCATATTCATGCTTTAGTTGAGCATCTCATACCGCACGAGGACGAGGATAATACTAAAAAGAAGGATCCCATTAGATTAATCTAATACTGGCCGTGCCATAACAAAAGCTTATCCTTCTGGATTGATACCAGTAGGAGAGTGTGAATCGAACTATCTTTATCTTTCTTTTTGGGAAAAAGCAGGGAAGGGAATCTTCCAGTTGTTTCCTGGAGTTGGTGCGCACGGAAAGCTAGGAAGTGTGCGTCTTCCAGTTGTTTCCTAGAGTTGGTGCGCACGGAAAGCTAGGAAGTGTGCGTCATACATGCCTCATCGAGTGACAATTCTAACCCAAACATATCCCAATTCAGCTCAGTTCCGCTCTCTGTTCCTCAATTCCAGAGCACAATTTCTAGTCAATATTGTCATCTCTTCTTCGAGTTTGCAAACTCGATTCCTTGAAATCAAAGGATCGTGGGACAAGCCGCAAAGCATTCCGGGATGAGAGTTTCACGTAGAACTCAATTTACTCTGATTTGAGATACCGTTATCGAGGATGCTCTAGTTGTTTTGCACTCCAGCATGAGTAAAAATATACATAAAGTTGATTCCAGAACCTGAACACTAAAGTTGGCCATGTTGTTCTTATGCTCCTTCAAAAGAGGCAGGCTACATGTTCGATTCATAGGAGAGATGTTTGCGCTGTAGGGATCTGAGATCGGTGGGCTGGTGCTCCTAGTCCTAGAGACAATCCAGCAATACATCCTTCCGAACTCTGCTGTCTCTTGGAATGACACTTCCACAAGTGGGCAAGCTTCTTCAATCCCTACGTCGAGATCTCGTTCCCCGATTTCACATGCAAAGGCATGTGAAAGCGCAGCGAGGCCTCCGCCGCCACTCAAAACTGCATCGCTGAGAACGCCGCTTCCTGGGCCAAGAGGCTCAAAGCAGATTCCGTCAAAGACAGCCGGTCCCTCATCCGTAGCATGGACGGCTACGAGAAGGTCACTGACGAATACAAGGGCGTGAAGATCGCGTGGTCCTCGAACGGGAGCACCATCCACTGTTTGGAACAATTAGCCAGCTGTTCGGTGAGACTAATATGACTCCTGCCGACGCCGCAGAAAACTTGATGCCAAAGTGTGACAACGAAGATATGGAGGCTTGCTTGACCGTACTATCATGTGCCGGTCGGGTGGGTAAGAGATTGAGTTGGCACCTAATGTGGGCTGTACTATCACCCGCCGATCGCGTGAACAAGGAGTTGGGGATCGTACCATCATGCACCGGACACATGGTCAAGAAATATAATGCAATTATGCACCTTAAGGGTGTTGATATATGATTAGTCATTGACAAGACTATGAATAAGAAATTATTAAAATATATCTCGAATTTAAACATATTAAATGAATCCAACCCAAATTTATTGACGCGTTAACTCGGTAGATCAAAGTTCAAGATTGGATCTTGCATAATGCGGAAATCTCATCTGTATTGGTGTTGTGATCTTGAACGTAATTCATTTCCTTTACGAGCTGCAGTCGGCGAAGAAAGAGACAAATTATATATGCACGAGTTGGTTTCTATATTGAAGTCAGCAAGGAAAATAAATTTGAGGAGAATTGACCGTGGATTTCCTTTTCGCGTTGGACTCGGTTTCATGAAGGGATAACAATAAATTAAACATAACGAAATCTTTTCTTGCGGAAGTCGGTTTGGGAGATTTGTTTTTTATTCTAGTCCACGTAAGAGTCGCTTTCAAGAATTTGAAAGTCATCAAGTTCACTATATTTATTTGGCAATGCGTGGAGAAGAATTAATGCCGTTGTTGATGCATGCAATCTTGAAGCGCAGTTTTTATGTCGAGTGGATTTTTTCGTTGATTTCGTTCACGCAATTACATCCAAGAAATATTAGTGTTTGTAGTCATGAAATCTTGTGGTAAGATTTGTGAATTTTTTTGTGAGATTGAGATACTATTTCGCGAGGAGTTTTGGGACTAAACACTGCGTGCATTAGTGGGTGTAATTTGGGCTTGGGAAACACCATGAGTGTTTGAGTAATTCGAATGTGTAATTTCCATTATTTCACTTGATCTATAGTGAATTTTTCGTCGCTCTCCCTGTAAACGTAGGTCTCTACGATCGAACAACGTGAATCTCATGTTTGATATGTATATTTTCTCCTTCTATCTATATTATTATTCGATTGCTCGCTTTCCGTAATAGAACTTAGTGATCTACAGTGAAATAAGGGATTCCTGCATGTCCAATTGAGAGAATATTGTGGCGAAGATCAAAATGGCTGCCCAAATAATGTTGGCGGTAAATCTTTGATTAGGGTCTTCAAAATATTTCAAGAGGTGCCAAGGGAGCACGCAATTGAGAAAACGGTTAATACCCGGTCATTAGATTAATGTTGACAAACTAGGAAGTATTAAGACACGACCAAAGTAGTTATACGGGAAATGGGCGAGTTGGTTATAGAAGGACCATGCCTAAAGATAGATAAGGTTACTAAGAGGTGAACAGTTGCTAAACGGTTACCAAATTTCTTTATAAATACCTTGGACGAGCAACAGGGCACCCCGGGACAACATATTGAATGTCTTTACTTTATCTTTACATTATCACATTTTTATTTATCTGGTTGTAACTTTCAGATTCCCATCATTGATTAGATTCCAACAAGTATATTTATCTTGGTGTGGGATCGTCAATTAGTTTCTAGTGTTATACTTTTTGTCCAGCAATGTTGATTGAATTTTGGCATTATGTCCTCTACCCAAGTATATTGTTTTTTATTAAATTCCGGCATTGTGCTAGTACAAGTCTAAACGGTGTCATCGATTAAATTCCGGCACAATTTAAGTTCCATTTAAAGATTTGAGGTTTAGCCATCAAGTGGTAGAGTTTTTTTTTTTTTTTTTTTTGGTAATTGGAGATTTTATATTATCATATTTGATATCCTCTGTTCGGAATTGAGTAGAACCTGTGTCTCCTTTAAATAAAAGCCGAAAATATCGTTCGGTAAAAAATATTTCATTATGAGAACAAAATCGGTGAAACGCTTGAGGAACTTGATACAAGAGCTTGAAGCAGCGAAAAAGAAAGCCGAGAAAGAAGCACAATTGAAGGCGAAAAGGGGAAAGCTAGAAAAAGATGGAAGTGGTGGAGAGAAGCTAAAAAGAAGGTGGAACACATGCTAAAGAAGGGAAATTGAGCGGTTTCATCGGAGGAAGGGTGAATACCGAAGAAGTTGCTATACTTTTGTTTATATTTGATATTAAGTGAAGCAGAATTTGGAAGGATAGGGTCAAATTAGGAGCCCCGCACACACAAAGAGTGCCAAAACTTGGTACGAGGGATATTTAAGTATCAAAAGTTAGGAAGTGTATACTTAAATGCCAAAATCAAAACAAAATAAATCGGTTAAGTGTTAATAGCAAGAAAATCCAGGCAAAATGCTGAGATGGCATTTTTTTAGCAAGACAAATGCAATGTTTTGCATAGTAACATGGCTAGATAAGTCGAAAACATTGTTGTTTTGCTTCGGATTTAAATGTTAATATAAACATTAATTAAATTAAATTTACAACTAAATTATATATTTAAAAAAAATAAGGAAGAAGAAGAAGTTGCACAAGGCGTTGGGTGAGGGCTGCGCAAGCCCCCGCCATCCTATAATCTCTTCCTTCTTTTTTTAATAAGAAAATAGTTTTAAATTTGATTTAACTAATATTTATATTAAAATTCAAAAAGAGACAAAATAACATCGTTTTGACTCATCTTTGCATGTCGTTTTGTCTCTTCTTTGCTGATTCAGTTCTTTAGTGAGCCACGTAGATGAGTTATATCATTAAAAAAAAAAAAAATACCATGTAGGATTTCTAGGAACGTTCATTGGATTTAGCATTCGGATGTCTCAATTTTTTTTAAAAGATGGTACTTATATGTATCTTTCGTAACTTTTATCACTTAAGTGTTCTCCTTTGTCAAGTTTCAACACTTCTGCTATACTTCTGCCATCAAATTAGAGAAATGTTTAAATAGTGCATAAAAGAGACAAATGTAAAATTTCTATATATTTCAATAGGAAAATGGTTAGCTAACTATATTGTTAGCGTGGAGAATGGAGTCAATGGACAATTCCTTAGTCAAACAATTTGGATGAGATGGAGGGAGAATTGTGTCTTGCTTGGAAACTTTCAGATGCTTGTGTTGGAGAAAGGAATTTTTTATGGACATCCTTTGATTGTCACATTGTATACGGCGGCGCCACTCATTTTGATATATATATTTAATGAAAAAGGACATAAGTTTATTTATGAGTTTTATTTTTAAAAACAAGGAACGTGTTCATATGCCTGCTTGTGTAGGAAGAAAGAAGACTACACAGTCCAAGCATGTGAAAGCGTCGTGCGCCGACTTCATAGAAAATCTCTTTTCCTTATTTCTAGCTAGACATGCATTTCTCGATGATGATCGTGATGATCGCTTTCTAAGGAAGTCAATTCCCCTTTTCCAAAATGACCTTTGACCGATGTCACCCCCATTCACTTTGTCAGGAAAGTCGGGCTCTTCAACAGTTTAGTGATTGAGCGACAGATCACTAAGCATTTAATACTGATTCTAGGAAAGATTAGGAATTAAATCAAGAATCAAGACAGATGAACAAATACTCGTTGATTAGGTGAGGCGTGGATCACACGAGCATTAGTATGAACAAATCACAGCAGGTGAAGCAGGTGAGGCGTGGATCACACTAGCATTAGTATGAACAAATCACAGAAGACAAGAAACGTCCATATGCCTACTTGTTTAGGAAGAAAAGAG
This sequence comes from Eucalyptus marginata, assembly GCA_014182565.1. NCBI lineage: Eukaryota > Viridiplantae > Streptophyta > Magnoliopsida > Myrtales > Myrtaceae > Eucalyptus > Eucalyptus marginata. The sequence continues at coordinate 28,740,132 of CM024593.1, forward strand.
AGTAAATGTACGTTTGTTAACTATTATGTTCCCACTGACCAAAAAAAAAAAAAAACTATTATGATCCACGAGCATTAGTATGAACAAATCATAGCAGGTGAGGCGTGGATCACACTAGCATTAGTATGAACAAATCACAGAAGACAAGAAACGTCCATATGCCTACTTGTTTAGGAAGAAAAGAGAGTAAATGTGCGTTTGCTAACTATTATGTTTGACTAAAAAAAAAAAAAAAAAAAAAACTATTATGTTCCCAATAGTAATTTCTGTTCAGAAATAATTTTTTTTATTATATTCCCCGAACGAATTTCTTTACATTCAAAGGTGTTTGGGATATGTTTGGCAACTATTTTCTTTCAGAGAAGAATTTCTACTTAAAAATAATTTTTTCTAATTCCATTTTCTAGGCATTTGATAACTATACAAAGTTTTTATTTCGAAGTTAGAAATGTGTTTCTTTTAATTTTTTACATTTTTTTTTTTTTTCCTTTTCATCTGCTAACAGCTAAACGAAGAAGAAAAAAAAAAAAAGGAAAAAAAGAAGAGAAAGAAAATTGCTTAGTTCTTAAGTTGTTTCCAATGATAAAGAAAAAAAACCCCTCTTTTAATTTCTAGTTTCTATTTTAAATTTATTTTCGAGAATAAAAAATTAATTAATATTATCAAATGAATTTTTATTTTTTTATTTCAAAAAAATAAATGAATAGAAATGATTACTATTTAGTGGGTTGTCAAATATCGTCTAAGTAGTCCAAGTATGTGAATTCACATTTGCATTGACTTGATTGTGTTTGTTCTCTGTCCTCACAGAGAGAGAGAGAGACGTGCTAAATTTGCCCGTCTTCTTGGCTTTTTCCCGCATTATGTCACGACGTGACATCAACCAATCGGCGTCAAACATTCTTGTGCATCAATATCGGATTGCCGATCCGCAAATTTTCAAGACTAATTGGACGGACCGCACCCAATTGGAGTATAGTGTAATAGAATAAATACCTGTCGCTGACTCGACAGGGCGTGGGCCTTTTGTCCTTAGAGAAAGAGACGTGGTGGGATTTGCTGGTCCCTGCTGTAAAGGAGAGAAAAGAAATCGGTGAACAACTGGTTTTGGACCACGTGCAACGACTCACGTCAAACCGAGTTGGCTATTCCTTTTCAATGGAAAAATGATACAAATCTTTTTCTTTAACTTTGGCTCAATATAAAATTTAATCCATAAATTATATTTTCAGAACTATATTAAACATTTTTATACAGTTAGGAATTCAAAAGTTCGGAGATTATATTAAACAAATTAAATATTTATAAATCACATTGCACGTTGAGCTAAAATTTAGGAACTATATTTAGTAAATCAAAAGTTTATGACCTAAATTATATATTGAGTCAAAATTCAGGAACTGTTTGGGTTGTTATTCCCTTTCTAATTATCAAAGAGCACTATTTTGATTGTCACCCTGACTTCCTTCAACCGGTTTCAGCCCACGGATAAAACTCAAAGGGAGATGAAGCATGTAAAGCTTTGACAGTTGAAGCTTGTCTTCTGGTCAATTCCTCTGGAGTGGCTGTTGCTACTGATCAATTTGGCTCTCGGCTCCGTATGATATTTGCCGAAGCGGTTGTTCTCGCCGGTTGAGGAGCATCTGGGCCGTTTTGGACAACATCCCATGTCGTAAGATCCGATGAATTGAAGTAAAAAGTCATGTTACGGTTCTGGTCTAATTGGCACACTGGCATTTTCAGTTTGAGTTCTGTCTTATGGAGCCTTGGTTTCTTCAACTTTCTAAGAATAAAGTGACATTTTTTTTTTTTTTTGGATCGGTGGATAAAGTGACATTGACATATAGAGCAAAATGACAAGAAAGAAGGAAAATCGTAAGAGAACTCCTCCTTGGTAGCTTTCCGACCATGCCAGACCATGGCTTCGCGTTCATGCGAATCTATGCTCTAGCGGAGCCTGCCCTGGTTGACGAGTATAATACCATAAAGAAAATAATTTTTTTAATTAATCTTTTGTTAGCCAGACAATAATACAAGCTTATTCTTTAGAATTGATACCAAAAGACAGTATGAACAGAAACTATATTTGTCTTTCTTTGTTGGAACGTTGCTTAGCAGTGAAGGACATTTATAAAAGCTTGGCGTGCATCTATAAATGTCCTCATCCAGGGACCTTCTGACACAAACCAAATTCGCAGTTCAGCTCAATATTGCCCTCTGTTCCTCAACTCCAGTACACAATTTTCTAGTCAATATCGTCCTTATTTCTTCTTCAAGTTTGAGAGCTCGGCTCCTCTGTCGTTGTATTCAGAACTGAAGGATCGAAGGAGGGTGAGTCGCGGCGCATTTTGGTGCGAGTGCTTCCCGTGTATCAGAGGTACGAAGATACGATGCTAATTTAGTTGATCTCTAATCTAGCATGAGTAGATATATATAAAGTTGATTCCAGAACCGGAACACTAAAGCTAGCTCGGTGTTTCAATTTGGTATTTCAACCCTAGTCGACATGTTCCTCCAAAAGAGACAGCTTAAAACTCAAGGCATAGATGCATAGGTGAAAGAAGACAAGAAGCTAAGGGAAGAAAGGAAGAATCGTGAAAAAGGAAGAGGAACCTTTGGGAGAATTTTCTGTATTTTATTCCATTCTTTTACTGTGTACAAAGCCGTGTGAATGTAGTACAGGAGGTGTACAAAAGAAAGGAAATATATTCAATGAATCAAATCTAATATTTGATTAATCCAATCTAATCCTTGATTGATTTAATGAATCAGTCTCAATCCGAAAGGATTTCCTCTAGATCAAGCGTATCTTCCAACAATATGAGCTCTCCAAGATGAATCAAAGCATGTGTCTAGAAAAGTTCGTTCCGGTTTTGTCACTTTTCTGAGGAAGAAAGACAGAACTATTTCCCAGATCGCTTTCCATTTTTAATATCTCCAACGATGTTTCGGCTTATAAATTGATCTTATATGCTCGTCCCCATCTACTCTCATAACTCGCAGATTCGAGATTAAAAGAAACAGGATGATTGCCCAGTATGGGTCTGCGATCGGCGGGCTCGTGGTCCTACAAGCGATGATCCAGAAATACTTCCCTGCCATGCTCCGCGACCTCCTGGCGCGGTACTTCCACAAATTGGTGAGCTTCTTCGATCCCTACGTCGAGATCTCGTTCCATGAGTTCACGGGCAAGTATATGGAGCACAGCGAGGCCTTCACCGCCATTCAAAACTACCTCACCGAGAACGCCACTTCCCGGGCCAAGAGGCTCAAGGCAGATTCCGTCAGAGACAACCGGTCCCTCATCCTGAGCATGGCCGATTACGAGGAGGTTGCCGACGAATACAGGGGCGTGAAGATCACTTGGTCCTCGAACAAAATCGTCCCGCCGAGCACGACGGTCTCGCTTTATCCCGTGGCGCAGAACCAGAGGTACTACAAGCTTACGTTCCACCAGCGTCACAGGAATTTGATCACTCAATCTTATATCGACCACGTGCTGACCGAAGGAAAGGCGATCAAAAGCAAAAACCGGCAGCGGAAGCTCTACACGAACGACCCGCAAGACTGCACGTGGATCCCTGCGGTTTTCAAGCACCCCGCGACATTCGAGACCCTGGCTATGCACCCGGACGAGAAGAAGGACATAATGAACGACCTCACGAAATTCACTGAGCGGAAAGAGTACTACGCTAAGATCGGCAAGGCCTGGAAGCGCGGGTATCTGCTTCATGGTCCGCCTGGGACCGGTAAGTCCACCATGATTGCTGCGATGGCTAATTTCTTGAACTACGACGTGTACGACCTAGAGCTCACGGCGGTTAAAGATAACACGGAGCTGAGGAGGCTTCTGATCGAGACCTCGAGCAAGGCTATCATAGTGATTGAGGACATTGATTGCTCGCTCGATCTCACGGGCCAGAGGAAGGAGGCAGGGGAAGATGACAAAGACAAGGAGGACGACAAGGATGATAACCCCCTAAAGAAGATGACCAAAAAAGAGCAGAAAAGCAGCAAGGTCACTTTGTCGGGTCTTCTTAACTTCATTGACGGAATTTGGTCTGCTTGTGGTGGGGAAAGAATCATAGTATTTACGACTAATCACCTCGACAAGCTCGATTCTGCTCTTATACGTAGAGGAAGGATGGATAAGCACATCGAGATGTCGTATTGCTGCTTTGAATCATTCAAGGTCCTCGCGATGAATTATCTGAATATCGAGCACCATCAGCTTTTCGAAACAATTAGCCGGCTGTTTGGCGAGACTAAAATGACTCCTGCCGACGTTGCGGAAAACTTGATGCCTAAATCTGACAACGAGGATGTGGAGGCTTGCTTGAGGAAATTGATAGAAGCGCTCGAAGCAGCGAAGAAGAAAGCCGAGAAAGACGCACAGTTGAAGGCAAAAAAGGAAAAGCAAGAGAAGAGATTGAAGTGGTGGAGAGAAGCTAAAAAGAGGTGCAAAATCTGCTGAAGAAGGGAAACTGAGCGGTTTATTGGAGAAGCGAGAGACGATGGAATGGCCATGCAACTCAGATGGGATCAAATTGAAGTCATTGAGCAGATTTTGGAATAGTAGGATTACATGTGGAAATATTTAGTAGTCTAGATGAATTTTTCTTGCCCTGTTGTTACTCTGTAATAAGTTCACTCCTTTTAGCTAGTGCAGATCATTGGGTTCTATGTTTGCTTCTTCTTCTTCTTCTCGTTTCTTGTTTCTTTTTTATTTTTTTAGCTGTCGGAACTTCTGCTAAACAATCGTGACTCCTTTGATTTACTCTATATAATTGGTCGTTGGACCAAATTTGGTTCGATCTCGTAACGTTGAGTGGGTCAAAAAGGTATGCAAAGAAAAGGAAAAAATAAAAAGATTGACTACTCAACAAAGGAAGGGAAAAGGGCTTAGCTTCCTTGGATATATGGACAGACAGCACGCACGTATCAGAAAGGAATGGAAGGAGAAAGAAGAAAGAGAAAGGAAAAAGGAAGGGGCACTTGTCAACGACGCCTCCTCAGCCCGCATTACGAGATTGTCTTGCTTGGATGGCTAAGTCGGTTGATTTTTGGTATTCTGTGATGAGGAATGCCGATCTCTCTTTTGATATTGTAAGACACATGAATAGATTTGTTGTATAAAGTTCGATCAAGTGTGTAGTGTAGCACGAATTGCTTTTTGTGAGATGGTTTGACTTCAAACGTTTTGTGTACTAGCTTGCGAATTTGCTTCATGGAGATAGCTTCCGAATATATTTAAGAAATTCTTTCATAAGGAGGATTTTGACCAATGAACTGAGTTGCCAAGATTATTTGTTTCGATTTGTGAAACTATTTTGTGATAGAAATTTTATATTAACTTTGTACAAAGAATTGATTTGTGAAAGGCTATATATTTTGGTTTGTGAAATCAATTGTAATACAAATTGATTAAGAATTAAGTTTTACACAATGACGCGAGTCTCATGGAAGCTACTTCTAGGATATTGTAATCAAGGGTTAAGTGTTACACGATGACACAAGTATCATGGGAGCCATCTGTATGGCTTTGTACTATTAATATGCGTTAGTCAAGAGTTAAGCACTACATGGTAACACAAGTCTGGTTGTAACCATTTTTAGTGCATTGCATTATTGACATGTGTTGATCAAGAATTAAATACAATACGATAAGGTAAATTTTATGAGAGCCACCTCGAGAGCCTTAAGTTGGATATTAATTATGAAATTGATCATTAATGTGTAATTTGAGATTTAGAATTTGATGAAATTGATTAATGGACCTAACCATTTTGTTTGAATTGTGGTGGTGGATTAAATAAATATTTTTTATTTGTATAGAACTCTGTTGAAATGAAACGACTCATTTTTAATTTGATATGTATATTATATCTTGGGTTTGAAGTATGAGTTTTTGGTATTGATTTATATATATGCATAGTAATTCTGCTTAGAAAGGATATATTACTCATTGGGTTGTAGCTGCTCGTTACTTTTGTCTTTAATCTTTTCAATCTGACCCACACCGATGAGCGAGCTATCTCTCTGCATCACAGACCAGCCACCATCCCAGAGTTGAGTACGCGCTTCAGCCCAAGGGATGACCCGACTTCAAGAACCGAAACTGCCGAGGAAGTCACCGCATCTGGGCCACCTCGAGATCCCGCTGTTGTCACCACCACGCCTACCAGGTCGTCCTTTCTCCGCCTACCATCGCCGTTGTCCAGCTCGTGGCGAGACAAAGAGCGCCGTTCTCCCTGCAGCTCGTCTTCTCGTTTCGCTGCTCAGCCACTCTTTGTTTAGTCGTCACAGGGTCACAGCTTCGATGTTACCAGACTACTGAGTTAACTGTCCGGCCGACGTGTCTGGTTTAGTCATCCGCTGTCTTCGCAGGAAATCACCGTTCCTCATCTCGTCTTGTTTTGATTCTTGGGCCATCACGAACTTAATCTCAGTCCAAGGAAAACGTGGGGTGCTTGACTTGCTTCCTGGACTCATCTCTGTGTTTTCGTCTTGAACTGCTCATCTCTCCTTCCATGAAGTTGCTCCGAATGCGGTGGGGGACTTCATACTTTGTTTTGGCTGTTTTCGTCTAATTTCTTTCTTCTATCCGTTGGGTTATTCGACCTTGTTCTGTTTTAATTGCTTGCTTATAGCTATATATTTCTAATTTTATTCGTGTGTCTCAGATAAAAAGCTATGCAGGATGATTATTCTGTTACAAATTAAATATGTACTCCACACTTTAGAAATTGCATATCTCTAGTTCAGTTTAGATCACATCATCCCTTTTAATTTCATGATTCCATCGCACCAGATTTACTTGTTGCATATCAAAAATATCATTCATGGCATGTTACAGGCATTTGTTACACCCTAGATCAGCATATTAGGGGGCATGTTTTGTGAAACTATATGAACATCATTTAGGAAATTGCATCTTAGACATTTACATATTTAGAGAAAGCCATATTCACAGTTATGTTCATATTTGAATATGTGAGCAATATATATTTTCATTTCATTTAGATTCTATCTCCCATCATTAAATTAAGAGATTCATATTTCGGCCATGGGAGTCTTGCCCTGAAGCGTAATAACAGGGTTTTATATTAATGTTGCACAATATGATTCGGGTTGTTATTACATGTGCCTTGAATGTTTATTATTTTTGAGTGATTTATCGCCTGCACGCTTTTGCATGGACATGAAGTTGCATGTGAGGAAAAGATTGCATCAAGAGAAAAGGTACCAATAATAGGCGTTAAATAAGACTAGCATAATCAAGTGCCCAGACCCCTGAATCTCTGGTTCACGGAAGTAACACGAACCCATGCATTTTACTTGGCTCCTGATTGATTCAAAACAGATTAGTAACGGCTCCTAAAGAAAAACCAAATATGACTCAAAAAAATTAATGTTGTAATTGGTAGGGCTTGAGAGAATTCACACCAAGTGCATGCGCCACCTCATGAGAGGGATGATCCACCCACTTGGTAATCCATCAAGCCATCTTCAGGATTTTAGCCCTCGAGAGGGTTGCAACATTGACTTCCATAGCAAATTTCCAATGTTAATTTGTGAGATTAGCCAACTCTTCACGAGTTCAGTTATCATTTAGTTCTAGTTTTACTAACTCTTAACGATGTTTATCGTTAGACATGTGCTCGGACAGCCAGAACCGGTTGAGATGTTAGAACATAATTGTGATTGTCAAACCACTAATTCTTTATTGATCTGAAATAATGCAGCAAATGTCTAACTTAAAACAGGGAGATAAATCCATGAAGACTACTTAATTTTCTCTATTTACGCCAACCACTCCATCTACCCCGTTTTCAGCTAAACTTCAACATCTGCAACTGCAACACCATCCTCCGTCACTTCTTCAGCAGCAACTCCTCCACTGATGTCACCATCTTCCCTCACTTCTTCAGCAGATGTTCCACTTTCTTTCGCTTCCTCTTTCTCATCACTGACTTTCTTCTCTTTCCCCTCCTTGGCCTTGGCCCGCGATTCTTCCTTGGCTTTCTTCCTTGCTTCCTTCCTTGCTTCCTTCTTTGCCGCTTTGAGCGCTTCTATCAAGTTCCTCAAGCAGGCCTCTGCATCTTCGTCATCGGACTTAGGCATCAAGTTCTCTGTGACGTCGGCGGGTGTCATATCGGTCTCCCCGAACAGTGGGCTGATTGTTTCGAACAGAGGGTGATCCTCGATGTCCAAATAATTCTTTGCAAGAATCTTGAATGCCTCGAAGCAGCAATAGGACATTTCTATGCGCTTGTCCATCCTTCCTCTCCTTATAAGAGCAGGGTCGAGCTTGTCCACATGGTTGGTCGTAAATATGATAATTTTTTCTCCCCTACAACCTGACCAGATACCGTCAATGAAGTTGAGAAGACCAGATAGAGTCACCTTGCTACTTGTTTGCTCTTCCTTGACCAGCTTCTTTGCCGGATTTGCGTTTTCTTCATCATCTTCGTCATCGTCATCCTCCTCCTTTTTCTTTCTCTGGCCTGTCAGATCAAGCGAGCAATCAATGTCCTCGATCATGATTATAGACTTACTCGAAGTATCGATTAATAGCTTCTTCAGCATGGTGTTGTCTTTGACCGCAGTCAGCTCGAGATCATACACATCGTAGTTCAAGAAATTAGCCATGGCAGCAATCATGGTGGACTTGCCGGTTCCAGGCGGGCCATAGAGCAGATACCCGCGCTTCCAGGGCTTCCCTATCTTGGCGTAGTACTCTTTCCCTTCTCTGAACTTTTTGAGATCATTTATGATCTCCCTCTTCTTGTTCGGGTCCATGGCCAAGGTCTCGAAATTGGCAGGGTGTTCAAACGGTGCGTAGCTCCAGCCCTTGCTCGGATTATTTGTGTAGAGCTTTTGCACCCGGTTTCTATGTGCAATCGCCTTTCCTTCCGTCACGACGTGCTTGATATAAGACTCCGTGATCAATTGTCGGTGTCGCCGGTGAAATAGGAGCCGGTAATACCTCCGGTCCTCGGTCATGGGATGGAGCGAAAGGGACGTGCTCCTGGGGACCCTCTTTCTCGATGCCCACCAGACCTTTACCCCCTCGAACATCTCGCTGACCTCCTCGTTGTCGCCCATGCTCAGAATCGGAGATTGGCTATGTTTGACGGTCTCCGCCTTGAGCCTCCTCGACCGCGAAGTGGCGTGTTCCTTGAGGTAGCTCTGGATGGCCATGTAGGTCTCGCTGCGCGCAAGCCGTTCCCCCTCGAACTCGGAGAACTCGATGAGGACGTACGGATAGAACAAGTTCATCAACTTGTTAAGGCCTCGGTCCAGGAGGGCGCGGATCTGGGGAGGGATGTATTGCTGCCACCGGGGAAACATGACGCAGATGAACGCCAGACCGCCGATCGCGGATCCGAAGCTTGCGAACATCTCTCGAGGAACAAACATGTCTAATTTCTCTATGAATTTCGAAAAGGGATAGTACTAGCACAGCAACTCCTGGCGTTGCTTCTTATGCATCAGTTTTCTTGGGCATCAAGAACAAATTCCAAGTGATTTTTATTAAACTTGTGTCCGATGGAAGCAAGTTGCGAATAAAAAATGAAGGCGACCCAAAATTTTCTTGTCTTCTTACTGCTGCTGATGCGTCACTGAGCACGGCCGTAGATTCTTCATCGGTCGTTCTACCAAGTAGGACCGAAAGTTTGGACCGGACAGCGACTGGGGAGTGTCGGCATTGTCTGAATTCTAAATTAGCTTGCTCTTTTGTCCTGTCGCCAGATGAAAAATTCCATCCGAAGTGCTCAACAGGCATCATCGCATGCATCATCGATAAGGACTTTGCGTCTTCTCAAGACGTCATCTCCTTGATGTCATATCATGAAAGCACGTGAATGAAGAAAAGTGTGGTGGAATGCTCCAATTTTTCAAGCCGGTCTTCGCTAGCTCGCGTGCCCTTCTTTTGCACCAGAAAAATTCGAAGACGCAACCTCGGAAAGAAAAGGGGATGGCGACTTGCGAGCCTGCACTTATTTTCTTTTCGTTATCCGAGAAAAAAAACTGGAGAGCGCGCAATCTTTGCAAAAGGCAATGGACTTTATTGCATAAAGCATCGATTAGCTCTTCTTCTTCTTTGACTTTTATTAGTTTCGGGATTTTTCTATATTTTATTTTTCAACTACTTTACCCCTAGGACCTAAATCTCTTTCAGGTAGATTTTTAACATGTGTTTAATTGATTTCCATAAGATAGAGTAATGTCACGGTCCATAAATCCTCTCGTACTCGTGACACTTGTAAGCGGTGCTTGGGGTTATCGAGTCAAGAGTGAGGATGCAGAGGGAACGAACACAATTAGTTTGTGGGAGCGGCGTCAGGACGGTTGGTACTAGGAGTTTTAGGATAGAAGGATTATATCATTTAGGAGCTCTGAACACGGGGTTAGCCTCCCATGCACAAATTGGTTGGGAGCTGATGCCGCTCTCTTGGCGAGGCCATGGCAGGCTGAAACCAGTTGTTGAGCTTAAAAAGATCTGTTGTCTCACTCGATGGACTAGACGCCCGAGCGACGCTGGGTGTGATAGGATCTCGTATGAAGAAGCATTCACCATATTATTCATTGGAATAACTATAGAAGGAAGGCTGGCCTGACGAATTCCGCTTGCCAGGAGCTACACGGGTCGTTTCGAGACGAAGGAAACTGTCGGCCTATGACAGTAGCATGTTCGATGTGAAGATGACAAAATTAGACTTGAAAGTATTATTTACTTAATTAAGATGTAGTAGCATGTTGGATGTGAAGATGATGAAATTAGACTTGAAAATTTACTTAATTATACCCATTCCCCAACTATTCCTATAAATAAGGAAATCGGTATCCATTCCAAGCATTCATGAATAAATAAAATATATTTTGAACTTACTAAAATTGTCAATGAAAAATAAGGGACGCCATGAAAATTTCAACTCAGTAAGCTTTAAAACTTGAAAAACATGCAAAATGTATTTCGGAACTTATCAGTCACCTTCTACAATCAATACGACCGTACCACCTGATCGTTAAAGAGAAAATAGAAATGATCATTTAGGTATCATGAAGCTGGAATAGGCTGTGTCACCTACTCGAGCGAGAAGCAAAAATCATGAAGCACACTGAGTTCGCATGAAGAAGCACTTAGTGCACCGGATTTTGATGATGGATAGATCCGAGCGAGTATTTAGTGCACCCAACAGTAGCTCTCCTTATCACCTGTCTAGCCATTATAAATTTTCTGGCGCCTTCAGCTCCTCTAAGGCGCGCTCTCTTTCCCTCTTCCGCACAGTCTCTGTTCCATACACCTTCCCTCTGCATCTTTGTCCTCACTCCTCCTCCTTTGGCGTCCACCGCCGTAAAGGAGCCACTCGCCTTTAGCAGGGAGAGCGTCGGTCACGAGGCAGCGAATCTAGCGCCATAGCTGGCCGCCACTCTCGCGCGCTCTCTCTCTTTACGGCGTTTTCTCTCTCTCCCTCTGTCTTTGGCGTCAACGTGACTTGTGGCTATTTCCTGCCAAGTCCTGAGAGTGGGTGGCGCGTCCAACCGCAGCAAAGACCGATCCCAAATTTTGTTTGAAGGTAACCTGCGTTGCATTGACACATAATGATGATGATGATTGATGATGATATGTTTTATCGTATGCTTAGCAATTCGTTTTCGTCTTTGTTCTTGTCAGTGAATGTCTGATTCTGTTTGTGGTCCTGGTGTGGACCACCGTTCTGGTCTCTTTTGGTGTCTACGACAACTTTTAGTAGAGACATAGTTATGGTTATAGGAGTTACGACATGGTAGTCCGAAAACTATTCTCCGTGAACGTTGTTCAGCAAATTAATACCTTCTGGATTGTACTCAGCCATCTTGAAGAAAAACTCACGTTTGTAATTTCATCTTGGGTTCCTTTCGTATATGCAATGAAACAGTCGTTAATTTTTCGACAGTCTCAAACTGAAACACTGCACATGCCCTCGCTTCGCAGGTTGAAATTTCACATTAGAGAGAGGGGATGTTTCCTGATATGTTTGCGCACTACGGCTCCATGATCGGCGGGCTGATGGTCCTCCGGGCGATGGTCCAGCAGTACTTGCCCGCCCAACTGCGCGACCTTGTGGACCGATATGTCCACAAGTGGATGAGCCTGTTCGACCCCCACATCCAGATCTCGTTCCCCGAGTTCACGGGCCAAAGGATGTGGAGCAGCGAGGCGTACACGGCCATTCAGAACTACCTCACGAAAAATGTCACGTCTGTGGCTAAGAGGCTCAAAGCGGATTCTGTCAAAGATAGCCGATCTCTTGTCCTGAGCATGGATGACTATGAGGAGGTCACCGATGAATACAGGGCGCAAAGGTTCGGTGGTTCTTGAACAAAGCCTCCTCCAAGAGTTCCTCAGTTTCAATGTATGGGGCGACGGAGCCACCGAGATACTACACACTTACGTTCCATCGAAAAAATAGGGAGTTAATCATGCAATCTTACATCAGGCATGTATTGACTGAAGGGAAGGCGATTGCATCTAAAAATCGACAGCGGAAGCTATACACAAATGATCCACTCTACTCCAAGTGGAACCATGTTGTTTTTGAGCACCCAGCAACTTTTGAAACGTTGGCTATGGATCTAGACAAGAAGAGAGAAATAATGAACGACCTTACGAAATTCACCCAGAGAAAAGAATATTATGCTAAAATCGGCAAGGCTTGGAAGCGTGGTTATTTGCTCTATGGTCCCCCAGGAACTGGAAAGTCCACCATGATATCTGCCATGGCTAATTTCTTGAACTATGATGTGTACGATTTGGAGCTCACCGCAGTAAAAAATAACACGGAGCTGAGGAGGCTTCTGATTGAGACTTCAAGCAAGTCGATCATCGTGATCGAGGATATTGATTGCTCTCTTGATCTCACCGGCCAGAGGAAGGAGGGGGATGACGACGGTGGCGAGGATAAGAGCCTAGGAAGAAGCTGACCCTAAAAGAGAAGAAGAAAAGCAGTGAGGTCACTTTATCTGGTCTTCTTAACTTCATCGACGGAATTTGGTCCGCCTGTGGGGGTGAAAGGATAATTGTATTCACCACCAATCATTTGGACAAGCTCGATCCCGCTCTTATAAGGAGAGGACGGATGGACAAACACATAGAGATGTCATATTGCAGCTATGAAGCATTCAAGGTTCTTGCAAGAAATTATCTGAACATCGACGATCATCCTCTGTATGAAACAATTGGCCTGTTGTTTGACAAGACCAATATGACTCCTGCGGATGTTGCGGAGAACTTGATGCCCAAGTCCGACGATGAGGATGTGGAAATTTGCTTGAGGAACTTGATACAAGCACTCGAAGCAGTGAAGGAAAAAGCGAAGAAGAAGGCCGAGGAAGAAGCACAGGCCAAAGCTATGAGGGAAAGGCAAGAGAAGAGCCCAAAATGGTGGAGGGAGAGTAAAAAATGGGCGGGTTCTCTACTGAAGAAGAGAAGATGAAGGGTGTCATGTTGGTCGAGCGGATGCTGAAGAACAGAAAGAGAGTGGCCAAGCAAAGTGGACGGGATCGAACTGAAATTAGCTAACAAATTGGAATAGTAGATACGTTCTTTTAGTCTTCTAGTTCTAATTATAAGATTAGGAAAATCGGAACGTCAAGGATAGGCTCAAATGGGAAGGACAGTTTAGCGGTCCTAATGAACTTTTTCATCTTGTTACTTTGCAATTTGGGTTATGCCTTTGAACTCTTGCAGATAGTTAAATTTCTGGGTTAGCTTCTTTCTTCGGTTGAAATTTAGGCTCAGTTTATTAATCTCAGTCCTGCGACTTTCCGTTGCTTAAGTAATGCTCGGACCAGATTTTGGTTCATGATCCATTGGTTTCTTTTGTTATGAACAAATGGGTGACAGATTATTAAGCAGTCCACACCGACTTTGGGGACATAGGAAAGTTTAGGAATTAATCGAGAATCAATATGGTCAAATGAATATGGCGCACATCGGGAAGGGAGTGGATCGTGCTAGGGGTGATCGGTCTAGGGTGGGTAGGGTCTAGATCTGGACTCTCTACCCGACCCTATTATAATCGATTCCCATTTTCTAGACCCTATACCCGACCCCGTTTGTATTGGACGCTGTACCTGACCCACATTGTTTTTCCGATCCGGTTCCAGGGTCAACCCTGTTTCTATTTGAACCTATTTTGCAATCTCCCGATATCCTATACGATTTCGAATTTTATATTAATAAGCGAGAAAATAACGTAATCCTCCAAATTTATATTGAAACATTAAGCACTGGTAATAAATTAATACATGAACTTTTTGACTAAACGAAAAATTAAGGATCCATAATAAAATCATAAGGCAAAGAATTAGCAACAAACATGGGTCTAATATTAGTCTTATTCCCACAACTACTACATGAAGTTACTCATTTATGTAAGCATAACTCCTCCTACAAAAGAGAAATTAGGTAAGCTAATCCATGTGATACACAAGAATTTGGCGGCAACAAACACTGTCCGTCCATCTGACGATGCGAGAGGGAGTCGATGAGGGAGGGAAGCAAGTGAGGAAGATGAATGACAAAGGAGGAGTGCCATGCGTGTTTAAGAGAGCCGAGAGGGAAAATATCGTTTGATTGCATGAGTAAGAATAGAAATCGGGAGAAAAAAAAGGTTTTAGACCTCTACTTACAAAACTAGTTCGGGAATCGGTTCCAAAACCGGTCCGGGAACCGGTTTCCGGGTGGGTAATCACTTGGAACCTGTTCTCAGACCGGTTTAAACCGGTTCCGAATTTTGGGAACCTGTTCCTGGACCGGTTTCAATAGGAACCGGTTCCCGACCCTGTTTTCCGGGTGGGCCAGTCCGGGAACCGGGTATACCCGGTCCGATTGCACACTCCTAGATCGTGCAAGTAATAGTTTTTTTTAAACAGGGCTAATTATCCTCATTTGTTTAGTGGGAAAGAAGGCAAAGCAGTCCAAGCATGTGAAAGCGTGCACGCCGACTTGATTATTTATGGTCTCTGTCGTCTGAGGAAGAGGCGGAGTGGGATTGCTCGTCTTCTTGGCTTCGTCAGCTGCATGACATCATCCTTCTGGCGTCATACACTCTTGCGCATCAAGATATGCTTATCAATCTGCAATTATCTTTGAATTGTCTGCACTATACCCAATGAGAAGCTAATGCACGGCCCTTGAATTCTGCAATAAAAAGACTTTGGGATTGCTTGTCCTGTTGCAGAAACGAGGTAAATAATTGATTTTGGAGCATCTACGACAGTACACGTCGAGTCACAAGAGGGGGTTCATCTTTATCAAAGCTGACCGTATTCGGCGTCGGTGGACCATTCTGGTTTCGATGGCCCTCTCAGTTCATTCTGTCTTGGGAGGTTCCTGTTTGCCATTGCTTTTTTTGGAGTGTCGGCTCGTCTGAACTGAACTGAGAGACTAATAAGCCGCTCCATTTGCGCACATGTATATGCTTTTTCTATTATTTCAGACGCCAGTTTTGTGGATTGCTCGACTTATTTCTAGCATACCAAGGGCATGAGTGGATTAAGCCAATCCCAAAACCGGGATCATCAACTTTCCTAGAAGAATCCCAAACCTTAAGCCTCAAAACTGTCATATGTAGATAACGAGTGTTAGATTGGTTTCGACATTGATTTTGGAAAAATCGCACGGGTTTTGGAGATTTGGGTTTTACTTGACGGTTGTGTGAACGCCGCTAGCTAGGAGGACACCTTAAACAATATCAAACCTATCATGTCGAATTCAACATTGTTAGGACGCTTTCACTGATTTGACAGGACTCCTCTGATTTGAGTAAGGCAATTTGCTCTTGTAAAACTCTGATCGAGCTGGAGTCTTTCTGAATCTCTACTTTCTTCGGTAGCGTTTTTCTTTCTCGATTCCAAAAGTCAGCAAAAGCGATTCTACCAAAGAAATCGAGTTCTGAGATCGAGCACCGAAATGACGTGAGTAGTTTCGCGTCCAAATCACAGCGGCCATTTTCCGTAAACAGGGGCTCGACTCCGACCCCAAGGTCAACATGACGGCGCCTCCTCCTCGAGAACCGTTACTTTTGAGTCGGCATTGTGCGAATTTCAACAGCAATTCTCTCCCGGAAGCACCATAGGAAGCATCCTCCCCTGGCTACTGACATTCACCTAGGCCCGATCTTATCCAATAAGATTTCTACATTTCGGACGATGGAGAACGAAATTCTAAATGAAGGCGTCAAGAATCTTTCTTCCTCCCCCAATTTTCACATCGTCCTAGAAATTTCATGACAAAAACCCTCCCGCATTTGTTGAAGCCACATCCCTCCCCCTTTCTCTTTCTCCACTTCTATAAATACACCACCAGTTCTGTATAATCTCTACTTGTGCTTGTGCTCCTAGTGACAGAGAGTTGAGATGAAGATCGATCAGCCGATTATGATGGCGAACTCGGGAGGAGCGGGCAACACGTTTGCTCACCTGGGGTCGGTGGTCGCGGGCATGATGTTCGCTGGGGCGATCCTGCAGCAGTTCCTGCCGGTTGACCTCCGGGCCTACGTCATGAAGTACTGGCAGCGCTTCTTACGCTACGTGTACCCCTATATACAGATCACCTTCGACGAGTACACGGGGGAGCGGCTCATGCACAGCGAGGCCTACTCGGCCATCGAGAACTACCTCAGCTCAGCAGCCGCCACGCAGGCCAAGCGGCTCAAGGCCGACCTGGTCAAGAACAGCCAGTCCCTGGTGGTGAGCATGGACGACCATGAGGAGGTCTCCGACGAGCACAACGGCGTTAAGCTCTGGTGGGCTTCTGGCAAGACAGGATCGAGGAGGCCGGCATCGTCTTTCCACGCCGATGGGGCCGATGAGAGCAGGTACGAGTTACATTCACTCAATTTTGCTTGGCTATGCATTGTTGGGTGCGTCTCTGTTTCGTCACTCCTTGAACAATTTGGTTGGCCATATCATGTAGGTATTACAAGCTGACCTTCCACAAGGCGCAAAGGAAACTCATCCTCGGGCCATACATGACTCATGTCCTGAAACAGGGCAAGGAGATCAGGTTCCAGAACCGGCAGCGGAAGCTCTACACGAACACCAACTGGGGGTCCTGGACCCACGTCGTGTTCCAGCACCCGGCCAATTTCGACACCCTTGCCATGGACCCCAGCGAGAAGCAGGAGATCATCGACGACCTCATCACCTTCAGCAATAACGAGGAGTTCTATGCACGAATCGGCAGGGCCTGGAAGCGTGGGTACCTGCTGTTCGGCCCCCCTGGGACCGGCAAGTCGACGATGATCGCCGCCATGGCGAACCTCCTGAACTACGACATCTACGACCTCGAGCTCACTTCGGTGAAGGACAACACGTCGCTGAGGAGGCTCCTGATCGGGACGTCGAGCAAGTCGATCATCGTGATCGAGGACATTGACTGCTCGCTGGACCTGACGGGCCAGAGGAAGAAGGCGGCAAAAGTGGAGGAGGTGAAGGATGGCGAGGCGAGTAACCAGGCGAAGCGGGCAGAGAAGGATCCGGACGGCGAGAAGGCGAGCAGCGTCACGCTCTCGGGGCTCCTGAACTTCATCGACGGCCTGTGGTCGTCGTGCGGCGGAGAGAGGCTGCTCGTCTTCACGACGAACCACATCGAGAAGCTCGACCCGGCGCTGATAAGGAAGGGCCGGATGGACAAGCACGTGGAGCTGTCGTATTGCCGATTCGAGGCGTTCAAGATCCTGGCCAAGAACTACCTGCGCATCGACACCCACCGCCTGTTCGACGATATCGGGAAGCTGTTGAACGAGGTCGATCTGACGCCCGCTGACGTGGCCGAGCACCTGATGCCCAAGAGCGCCTCCAACAACGTCGAGGTTTGCTTGGAGAGCCTGGTCGAAGCACTTGAGGAGGCAAAGACGGCGAAGTTGAAGGGTGAAGAGAGCACGGAGGAAGTGAAGGCGGAAACAAAAGATCTGGTGTTTGTGTCGGGGTCGTAGGAGAGCGACTAAGCAAAACCAGAGTGACGGAGCTGGTTTAGCAAATATGATCTGATTTTCCTTTGCGTTTCCTTTCGGTTTCCCTTGCTTGTCCAAATAAAAAAGAAGAGCTAGGCTTAGCTAGCCAGGTTGCGAGCCTTCAAGTTCTCGTTCAGGAGGCTAGTGAGAATTTTATTCTTGTCCTATGCCCCCAATACTCTTGTTTGTAAAAGGCCTTTGGAATGTCGAGGCGGAACTCCCTGTCTAGCGTATGTACTTTTAGATTCCTAGTATTGTCGAATCGAATAAAGGGATTAGGGGCTGCGACTATGAAACCAGTCCCACTTCAGCTTATGAATCGCATCTGTTTCTGCTCGACATCGTTCGGGTATTTTTGGCCGAGGGACGTCATTCAGGGTCCAGCAAGCAAATTGAACCGTATAAATCGGGTGTATTTTTAGCCCATCTCTCTAAGGATGGCCACAAAAAAAGAAGAAGATAACCTCAGTTTTTCCAAAGGAAAGAAATATGAGAGAGACGGAGAGGATGGTGAAGACTCGGCCTCTAGGCTAGTAGAGACCAGAACAGAGAGAATATTGGGTAGGTTTTACTCTCCTTTTTCCTCTTTTCTTCTTCACAGTCGACCCCTTCTCCACGAATTCACCTCTTCGTGCTTTCTCTTTGAGCTGAGCTTTTAGAGAAATAAGTTGGGCTTTGGGCAATACTAATGGAATAATGGGCTTTGAGCCCATCTATTACAGTCTAGCCTTCTAAAAGAAATTCATCCTCGAAATTTAGACACGTAGGTGAAGTGTAAAACCATAGAAAAATCGACACGTGGAGCCACGTGTAAATGGGGTCAGCGATTCAAAATTTGCCTCTTCCCCCCTACACACTCTGACACTCTCTCTCCTCTGCTCTCCCCTGCAGACCGTCTCCCTCCTCTCTCTCTCCTCTCTCTCTCCCCGTTCTCCGTTCCGTTGCGGTGAGAACAAAAATGGCAGATTGCTTCCATATGCTCTTCCCCCTCCTCTGCTCTCCCTCCTCTGTTGGTTGCTTCCATCTCCCCCCACCCTGATGCCAACGCTGCCGACGCTCCTCCGCACGACGCCAACGCCCCTCCACCTTCGCCTCCGACGCCGACGCCTTCGCCTTCGCCTTCGCCTTCTCCTCCGCCTTCGCCCCTGATGCCAATGCCGACGCCAACGCCCCTTCGCCTCCCTCTCGTGACCTCCGCTCCATGGTTCTTGTGAAATAATAGGAAGCTATTTTATCCGCTGTGAATGCTGCCGCTGCTTGAGTACTCCTGCTCTTGCTTTTGGGGGAAGAAGCTGTCATCCCGACTATTGAATACCCAGTGTGGGTAATAACCCTTGTGGCTCTTACTGTTCCCACTGCATCGAGAATAACCGTTGTTTGCCTATCCGCTGTGAATGTCAATGGCATTTCCGCTGCAGATCTGATCGTAAAGGCTCTTGGTCAACCATCTCTTTCCTCTGCGGAGCGCCCCTACTGGCCAACCCCGACGCCGACGACCCCCTACTCGCCTTTTGGCCTCCCTCTCCGCAAGCGAAGGTCGCTCTACTTACTCTCTCTCTTTCCTCCGCGAAACGTCCCTACTCCTGAACGCGGACGCCATCGACGCCATCGCCTCCCCAAGCCCCACCGATAGGCACCCCATTGGCAACTCCCATCCATCCGAAAGTTAGTTTTAATTTTTTTTTTTTTTGATTCTACTTAGTAGAATTCGGTGCCATGTTAATGTTTAAGTTTATATATACACCTGTAGCAGGTATTGCTTTATCTCTTGTACGTGCATCTGCGGCAAGTATCTTGGGCCATTTGTAGGCCATCTTGCCTTCAAATGGTGCTGTTTTTCTCAATTTTTCTAGCTGTTGAGCATCTGCAGATATTGTAGGTCCGCCCTGTGGTGATTTTGTCACAATATAGAAGTGAATAAATAATTGTGTCGGTCAATGTTCTAGGAATTGACATCTGCAAAGCGATTGTTTCTTGCTGTTACGATGCATGTATCAATTTCATCTATATATATTGAGGACGGTGGATTGGCCATCTGTCATGGTTGGTATTTCCCCTCTTTGTTTCTATAATCTTCAGTTTGCTTTGATTAGTGTCTAATTCTTTTAATCTGGTATGATGTCTACTGCATATATTTGAGCATGCTTTTTGGCATATTTAATTTCTATGTTGTTTCTTTTGGATTATGCAGGTGCATTATGGGAATGGAATGGCTTTCTAATTAGAAATGCAATGCTCCTTCAATCATATCATACGCCTACTTGTTTAAGATGTGTTCCCCCTTGTGCTTTTTTGTTTATGAATTATGATAAATTGGTCCTTTTAGCATCCATCTCAATAGCTAATACCTAGCTGACCGTTCCCCATGAAACTCATGGCTTTGACTGCATGTAGCTGGTCATGTGTGTTGTTTCGTTTAATTTAGTTATGTTCGTTTGATATAAGGAGTGTGTCGTTCCTTTTGACATTAATTTTTTCTTGGGGTCAAGAGACTTCGCTTCAGCAAGATTGTATATAATCAATCTCTAATTGATCTCATAGGCATGGTGACTAGTAAAGTCAATTAGAATCGGCAATCTTTTGGCATAAGTTTCATTTTGTTCTACATCGGGTTCTGTTTTTGCATTCTCTAGCTCTTCGGGAATTTTGTTACAGAGCATGTTTAGTTTCTAGTCAGTGTTTAAGTTGTCCATGCTTTGACACAGATGACAATACGTTCTTTAATCATCTTTCTGGTTTCCAATTAATATTCTCTTTTCCTGATTGAGTTCTCTAGGTAATCTCTTTTATCCTTACTTTTCTTAACATGTTCAGTTTACTGATAAATTTGATGGCGAATATATTATTTCTCTCGCTAATAATAAGAATCTCTGGTATGGCAATTCTTATATAAAGGCAATGGGACGAGATTCTGATATTGTTCCAAATTCCAAGGTCTTTCAGTACTCCCTGGATAATGTAACTTTGTGTTTTGGATGTCAGTACGTTCACTGCCTTGTGGGAGAGCCCAAATGCCTCTGTAAAATTTGGATTTGGCATGAGAAAATTGTTCTTTTTAACCTGTAATTTTGTGGACTACAAGCTTGAGCTCTCCTATGAGAATATTTGGCAGATTCAGCTGCACCAACCGCGTGGTTCAACTCTGAAGTATCTAGTCATTCAGGTTTGATGCTTCAACTAATGCTTGAAGTTTTTAAGCCATAACATCGAATTGCTATGTTCTTATCGGTATTGGATATGTTGATGAATTGTATGCGGTAGGAGTGCCTAAACAGTGCAGGTTGTAGTGATTCACAATATATAAAAGAGCTGCTGTTTTACTTCTCTAAGGGTGATACTCTTTCTAAGATGTTTGATTTATGAACTTCCCCCATCCGCATATTATTGGTAGAGCAGCAATTTTCCTCTGTAATAGCACAATGGTTTTATGTGCCCGTCAAGCTGGAGACTACTAATTCTTTAAGGAGTTTCGGATTGAAAGAGTCAAAGTGCGTGAGTTTTAGATTAAGCAAAAAGTAGATGTCAATCCAGATAGGTCCTTAATATCTGACATTGTATATTTTATGCAGTTGCATGCTTTTGTGCAATTTGAATCCATCAATGTAGCTGAGAAAACAGTGAGTACTCCCTCTATCAATAAAATGCATCATGATGTATAATGTTCTCATCATAATTAAAATGTACATGTCCTATTATTGCAGGTTGAAGAGCTAAATGATGAGGGGAACTAGAGAAGTGGCCGAAGGGTTCGTTTAATGCATAGACAGGGGGTATCTGTTCCTCTTTTTCTTCTTTAGTTGCATGAAAGCATTAGTTTCCAAATTTATGTAAATCCATGGTAAAAAAATAGGTAGCCATCATTTTGCAAATCGTACAAATGACTACATTCAAAAGCTGCCTCTCCCTTTTTTGGCTGAATAAATGGCACTTACAGGTTGACAATGTCTATGATGTGAAAAGAAATGAAATCATGCATAGAAAGTCACTGATAAGAACTGAAATTTTCCACTTAGGAATATAGGGTCTGCTCATCCTGCTTTTGATGCAACTGAATTAATGCTACTTGCATGTTCACAGTATGTGATGCAAAAAAAATTTGAATGAATGTGACTGTTAAAAGATTAACATTTTCCTGTAGAATCAGTGTTAGCTCAGTGCAGGTGGGATGGCAGATTTTTTATAGTTAAAAATTTATCTAGTTCAAAGCCTCAATGTCAGATTAACATAAATCTTCACTTCATACTGTCAGGAGGTTGCTTGCATGACGGCACAGTTACTTTCGTTGGTAATGGTACAATTGGTGATTGCGTGAATAGTTACGAATTATAAATTTTGTATTGTTATATGTATTTTATTGGTTTTATTCAGATTAATCACTTTCCTAATTTCATTTTTATCATATAAGGAATCTCACTATCATCCCATCAAGGGATATTTTCCTTCTAATTTTCAAAGAAACCAGCTAAGCAATTTAACCAGTATGTTTGGGAAATTGATTGGCAGGGAAGGCACCGTCTCTTTCTTAAGAGGGACCACCGTTACCCAAGCATTTTTTCTGTTATTTATACTCAGTCTGGTTTAATTGTAGATTGTTTTACTTTTTTTCCACAACAGTTTCCGTTTCTTGAGTAAATTTCAATTTGATATGCAAATGTGAATTCCTATCCAGTCTCCACCAGTCCAGTTTCCAGGTTTCTGGTTTTACCCTAAAACTATGACTTACTCCTACCTTTAGCAGAATTCTAATCACGCTATTTATAGCAAGAAGGAACATTTGAAGTTGTGATAAGGAATATACCAACGTAGTATGCTACAAATGAACACAAGCATTGCACGCAATTAAGGGATGACTTTTCGGACAATGATTATGGCAATGGACTATTGAGAACATCAACATTTTGAATTTCAAACAGTCAATTAGGATGTGTTTGTTTGAGTGAAGAAATTTCTGGCAAATTAGTCTTATGAACTTTTTATGGGTTTAATTTGTTGGAAATGATCAGTTAACGGAAAACCATTTATGGTCGAAAAACATATGCATGCTTACAATTAGAAAAATGAATTCCTTAACCTGAAAAGGAGGAAAACATTTCTTTGGCATCCTTTATCATGAAATTTTCTCCCAAACAAATGTGCCTTTAATGCCTATCTAAATGCTTTTAAGAGTTTCAGCAATCTATCATAAATAAAAGTCAAAATGCGAGTTTTAGGGGATCTATAAAAAAGTTAAAGGCCCAAGGCTCCTTAAGACGAACTCCTGAAACCCAAAATCGCAAAGTGCCAAGGCCAATGTTACCAACAGTTGGGCCGAAAACATTACTCTTTGGTCGGCTGTAGAGCCCACTCACCTTGGTCAAATAGAAGACGCCATCACATTTTAGATCCGTCCAATTTCATTATTGATTTCCGACACTAATTTCCCAAACATATTACGAGCTATAATAACATGGTCATCCTAATCAAACGTATTGAAAAAGAGAAGGTGCCGACATCATTTGTTTACGCATATTGGAATATGTTATTAAAGTTTAACTAAAAATTCAAAAGAAATTACAAAATACCTCAGGTTTTTTTTTTTTTAATACCGTCAACCGATCATGTTCCTTTTTGAATTCCACTAGTTTCTTTTATTTGCTTCAATTAGAGTAAAATTTTTCATCTTATGTATTTCATAGTAAACTATCTAATATGACTTATTAATGATGTTAGATTCTTTAAATTAGTATGTATATTCTTCAAATGATTCTAGTTATATAAGAATTTGGACATCCAACTTCTATGAAATATTAGATACACATAATTGGTAAAAACAAATTCCTATTTCGAATGCAATAAATTTCAAGCTTACAACGGTGGAGAAACCAATCCATCCACTCCTACATTTTTCACACGTTTTGCCAATCTTTCCTATTCTATATTTTTTGAGAAGTACGAATCACACACAAAATACAAGGCAGAAGAAATCTACATATTACTACAATTTTTCAGGATCAGCTGGCTTCTTCAATGTCTACACTGCGAAGCCATTCTGTTTCACTTCTTTGGCAGCCACTCCTCCATTGATGACCCCATTTGCCTTCACCTCTTTATCAGATTTTCCACTCTCTTTCGCTTCCTCCTTCACACCATGACAGATACTTAGGGAAAATTGTAATTCTGTCTCTTGTATATTCCTTGTACATGTATACATACATACATACATACATATATATATATATATATATATATTACAAAAAAAGGAAATCAAGGAAAGGATATACACGATTACAATTTCCTACTTTATCTCCGAATATCTTCTATTGAATAAAATCAGAATCTACAATAAAATTGCAACCTTCTCCAACACTCCCCCTCAAGCCGGCGGCTTATATAAGTCGAAGACGCCCAGCTTGCTTAGCAGATAAGTATGTTGTCTTTGGCATAAAGGCTTAGTGAAAATATCCGCAGGCTGCTCCACCGTTCCAATTCCTCAAGTTGTGATGATTCCTTCTTGAATTTTTTCTCGAGTAAAGTGACAATCAACCTCTATATGTTTTGTCCTTTCATGAAAGACTGGATTTGCTGCTAATTTAAGTGCAGCATCATTATCATAGAATAACTCAGTTGCTCCATCAACTTCTACTCCAAGATACAAAAGTAGGCCTCGTATCCAAATTATTTCACAGACCGTTTTGCCATAGCCCGGTATTCTGATTCAGCTGATGATAAGGAAAAGGTTGATTGTTTTTTAGTTTTCCATGAAATCAGGGGTCTCCCTAAATTGATGCAGAAGCCTGTGACAGATCTTTTAGTCATTGGACAAGTTGCATAATCAGTATCGCAATAAGCCTTCATCTTCGTGTCGCAATCTCGAGACAATAATATTCCAAGTCCTGGGCAGCCCTTCAAGTATTTTATAACTTTTCGGTCTTGCATTCATGTGAGACTTGCCGGATTATGCATAAATTGACCGAGTATTTGCACTACATAGCCTATATCAGGTCTGGTCATAGTAAGATAGATCAATTTCCCAACTCGATGGATCTTGAAGCAATGGGTCTTCATCAGATGATGAGGTAGCCTTGTCATATTCAAATGTTGTAAGCTTGACATTTTGTTCAATAGGAATGATAGCTGGCCTGCACCCTGATAGCCATGTTTCTAATATAATTTCCAAGACAAATTTCCGCTGACTGAGACATATCCCTTTATCAGATCTAGTTATTTCAATACCAAAAAAATATTTTGGAGGCCCCAAGTCTTTGATATGGAAATTGAAATGAAGATGCTCTTTAAATTTTCTAATGACAGAGTCATCATTTCCCATAATGAGTATATCATCAATATATATTAGCAAATAAATTGATGAAGTACCTTTAGTCCATGTGAGCAATGCATAATCATGTTTAGAATGCCGAAATCCTGCATTTGTGAGTGCATTAGTGAACTTTGTATACCACCACCTCCGGTGAAAGGTGAGCCAGTAAAACCTCCGGTCCTCAGTCATCGGATACAAGGAAAGAGACATGTTCTTGGGGGTGGTTTTGTTCGACGACCGCCTGACCTTCACCCCCTTGAACACGTCGGTGACCTCCTCGTGGTCATCCATGCTCGAATGAGAGACTCGGGTACTATCTTTGACGGCGTCCGCCTTGAGCCGCTTGGCCCGTGCGGTGGCGTTCTCCTTGAGGTAGTTCTCGGATGGCCGTGTAGGCCTCGCTTCGCTTCAGCTTCTCCCCGCGAACTCGGGAACACAATCTCAATATACGGATAGAACAAGCTCACCAGCTTTCGGGTGTACTTGCTCCACATGGTCCCCACACTGGGGAGGGATGTATTGCTTGAACATAGCCCATATGACTAGCAGACCGCCGATTGCGGATCCGAAGCCCGTGAACATCTCTCCAGAAAACATTTTTTTCTTCTTACTCCAATGAAATTTGTGGGAAGGTCCAGTGTAGTGAATTAGTCTGAATAAGTAGTCATGACACTTCACCTGTGCTGCTTTATGGGCCCGTTTGGTTCGGCTTTGGGGGAATGCAAATACCTTTGAGGTAAATGGACTTTCGGAAATGTGAGACCGTTTGGCAAATTATAGCATTGAAATGCAACTTAACATAAATACCGTTTGGCAAAATTTACATTTGTAATTAGCTTTTGTTATTTTTTTTTTTTTAAGTTTGAAATCAAATTCCAGCGGCCAGCCACCGCCGGCCGATCGATCGGCCACCGCTGAGACGGCCGGATCCGGCCGTCGCCGGACCGCCAGATCTGGGCGTCCGACGGCCGATCCGACCTCGCCTAGTCGCCGGGCTCGCGCGAGACCAGGCGACGCCGCTCGAGGTCGCCCAACCTCGAGCCACCTCACCCGAGGTTGTGCGACCTCAGCCGAGGCTTCCCGGCGGCCAAATCTGGCCCTCCGGCGGCCAGATCTGGCCACTCGCGGCTGAGCGTCGCCGAAGAAGACGAACGACGAAAAAGAAGGCGAACGGCGGAGGAGACGATGAACAGTGACCGGTGAACAGTAAAATCGCATCTCCGGAATGCCCAATGCTCAAAGCTGGTCCTCCCGGCATTCGGCTTTCAGCATTTAAAATGCTCGCATTTCGCAAATGGGCATTCAAAAGCCCTTGTCAAACACCCAAAATTTCCCCGAATGGGCTTTGGGGGCTCAAGGGGCTTTGGGAATGCCCAACCAAATGCCCCCTATATAGGGAGACAGAAGCTATGTGATTGGATACTCATTCTTGGGCATCAAGAAACATTTCCCTGAGTTTTCTTATTTGCTTATGTGATGGGAATTTGGTATGAAACTGGTCAGGTTTTTGTCTTTTGGTGCCACAACAACTCGCTAGGAAATCGCTCAGCGAGCCCGCACCGAAGGACAAACGTCACCGATCCGAAAATGAGATCGCCACCAGAGTTTCTCTAGGTTCGGCGGTCACCCGGCCGAGGTAGAATTGCGACCACCATTTCAAGGACCGAATTAGTCTCTTCTCTACATTTTTCCAATGGAACAAGTATACGCACGCATGATCCGCCGAAGCGAGGCGGGTTAAGCTTTGGAACAGAATTCTGTACTATTTCACGCTTTAAAAGTGCCAAGCAACGAGCAAATAGAAAGTTGGGAACTGTCAAATTGGTATACGTTCTTTAACCGATTAGAGGTGCCGATTATCTATCACCAATCGCCAAACCACGAAGTTTAGACGCTTGCGGGAGAGAACACAACGTTTTACTGGAAGCCTGAACGCAGAGTGTCCCGATAAGAGATATCTTCCAGTGCAAGTTAGGCGGCTTGCTGTTTTTAAAAGAGAACAAAAGTAATCTCATTGTACCCGTTCAGCTTCAGAAGCTTGAATAGCTTTACTTCTGGAAATACGGCAAAATTTTCAGTAGTGGCAAGATAGTTTGGAATTTCCAGAAACAACAACATCAAGCATTTGACCAAAATCGAGCCAAACTTTCTTAGACACATGTTGCGAAAGTAATAATTCATCACTTTAATTAAAGAACCTAATATATTTGGGGTGGTTGGATTAACTACCTTCTAATGTTATCTATGTGATGTCATGATTTAAAAACTTGGAGGCAAAGAAAAGAGCAGACTAACTTGTGAGCCCGGCCTCCTTTAGAGCCAATTGCATCTCTTCTCAAAGAAATGACTTGAAAAAGACTAAAGCCTATGTCAGAAAGCGATGTCCTTGGAAATTTCTGATATTATTGGTATACTTTTAATTTGTTTAATTTTGTCTTTCGTTTGAGATGATAAAGCGTGCATATCACCCAAACAATTTTAATGTCCTAGAGGGGAGGCCAAGATGACCGTATGCCTTGAAGCTTCCAGAAGTGTAGGGTTTTCTGGATTATAATTATAAATTTCTTAGGGATATTATGAGAATTTCACTTAGAGAGATCTTCTAATTAATGGGGGTAGACTGTGTATTAGGAAACTGGATTTTTGCCGTTAGATCAAGAGGAGACATACAATTGTAATTTAAGATCGGAATATGTAAGAGTCATCTCCCTTAATTGGTAACTCCTTATATCCAACATAATAAAACGTAATAGAGTATTTTCTCTCAAATACTTCTCTCCAAAGTTTCTCTTTACAATCCGGAGTGAGCCGAGTAAGCTTAAGCGTCTTTAGCAAGAGGTGAACGAGCCAGAAGGGGCCGAGTGTCGCACTCTTGCTATATCAAGAGTCGACCTGCTCATGCAAAAAGAAAACAATAAAAGAGAGATACCAAAAAAAAGGGCGAGTTATTTTTTGATCGGAGGATAATAAGCGGGGGTACTTGTAGAGTAATTTGATTCTAAGATGACTGATACAATTCAACTGTTCATTTTTTTTTTAATTTTTTTTTGTTATCTTAGGAAGGACGGTTTCCGAAAAGTAAGACGGAATGATGCTTGGTGAAGATATATAAAATATACACGACAATTGCGAGACAAAAAAGCTATAATATCATTTTCACATGAGTACGACATTAAATATGCATTAAATTTGGGAAAATTGTCTAAATAGTCCTAAACCTATTGCATTTTTACCAATTCAGTTATAAACTTTTCAATAAACATTTCTACATTTTGTCAATTTAGTACTAAACATTTTTATTTTTTACCAATTGAGTCCATCCAATCAATTTTGATCAAGAATTGTTGAAGAGGACGGCTGACGTGGCACCTTTTTGATAATGTTTTTTTATGTTTTTTTTTTAAAACTTTTTTGGCTTTTTTTGGGGTTTCAGATTTGCCTAGCAACCCTTGTCGGCTAGATACGAAACCCAAAAAAAAAAAAAAAAAAAAAAAAGCGAAAAATTTTAAGGAAACCCATAAAAAATTCAAAATATTATTTAAAAAGTGTCACGTCGCATCGGCTATTAGGGGTGTGCAACCGGACCGACCCACTCGAAAAACAGAATCAAGAATCAGTTCTCGTTGAAATAGGTCCGAGAACCAGTTCCCAAAATTCGGAATCGGTTTGAACTGGTCCGAAAACCGGGTCCAAGTGATTATCCACCCGGACCGGTTTTGGAACCGATTTTGTAAGTAGAAGTCCAAAACCCTATTTTTTTTCCCCTGATTTCTATTCTTATTCTCGCAATCACACTGCGTTTTTCCTCTTGACTCTCTCAAACATGCACGACGCTCTTCCTTCACCGTTCCTCTTCCTCTCTTGCTTCCCTCCCTCACTAGCTCCCTCTCACACCGTCCAATAGACAGTCCATTGCCGCCAAATTCCTGTGTACCACCTAATTTCTCTTTTAGAGGAGTTATGCTTGCAACAGAGATTTGTTAACTTTTTTAGATAAATGAATAGCTCTATGTAGTAGTTGTGGGAATGAGACTAATAGTCAACCCATGTTTGTTGCTAATGTTTATGCAATGTTATGATTTTTGCTTTGCTTTATGATTTTATTTATGATAATTAGCCTTGTAGATTCTTAGCTTTTCGTTTAGGCAAAAAGTCCATGTACTTATTCATTATGAGTGCTTAATGTTTCAATACAAATTATGAGGATTACGTTATTTTATTGCGTATTAATGTAAAATTCGAAGCCATATAGAATATCGGGCGATTACAAAACAGGTTCTAGTGGAAACAGGGTTAACCCTAGAACCGGATCGAAAAAACAGGGTAGGTCAGGTACAGGGTCCAATACAAACAGGGTCAGGTACAGAGTCCAAAAAAAGAGAACCAGTTATAATATGGTCAGGTACAGGGTCTAGGTCTAGACCCTACCCACCCTGGACCTGATCACCCCCATCAACTATCCATGTTAGTAATTTTTGACCAAATTTAGCCAGACTGAATTGGCAAAAAATGAACAGATTTAGAACCAAATTAGTAAAATTAAAAGATTTAAGATTGAATTGGAAAAAATATAACAGATTTAGGATATTTTGTACAATTTTCCCCTTTAAATTTTGTCTCACTTAGGACTGCCTCGTATAAACACTTTTTAAGCAAGAGTCCCAATTCAGTTTTTGCTTTCTCCTCCGATTAATCAATTCGGATAGCAAGCGTTCCAACACGTTTTCTTTCCTGCTCTAGTTAGTCAATTCGAACACGATTCCTACTCCAACATTTGAAAAACAGAGTGTTTTAACTTGACTTGACTTGATTATGAAGAGAGCTTGAAATACGTTTGATAACCATTATATTCTTGAGAATAATTTTTACTTAAAAATAATTTTTTTCTAATTTTATTCCCTTCATGAGTTTTTGAGCATTCGAAAACGTTAGGAATCGTACAAAATTTCTATTTCTGAAATAGAAATATGTTTGGTATGACCTTCAATTTTATTTTTTTGTAATTTATAATTTCTTTTAATTTTTTAATAATTTTATTACATTTTTCTCTTTCTTCTTTTTATATTTTTCCTCCTTCTTCCTCCTTCAAGTCGATTGCTTGTCGCTGGCCCTCAGCAAGGCTGAGCCTAGCCCAACCATTGGTGAGATTGCCGACCTTATTTGGCTAGTCATCAGCCATTGCCATAGTTGACGACTAGCAAGAGGAAGAAGAAGATGAAAAAAAGAAAAAAGAACATAGCTTGGCCTTGATTCTAGAGTTGAAACAATTTATTTTTTTTAGCTTGGCCTTGATTCTATAGTTGAAATAATTTTTTTTTACTTCTTGATTTTGTTCCAAATTTATTTCCGGAAAAAAAGTATTGCCAAACAAAATTCTGTTCCTTTTCTTTTTCTTTTTTCCAGAAACAAAATAGTAGAATTAGGCACTATTTGACATACTACTAAATAGCCCGGACTAATCCTTGCACATCTTTGATTGGCAATTTTAGGTCATGACAAATAGTTATTATATACTTTGTTTCACAAAAATTAAAGATATTTTCATATTTTCCCGTAATATCAATAATGAAGGTAATGAAAATTAATTTTCTTTGACTAGTGGCGAAAAAATTAATAAGAGATTTTCTGATTGCTGATTGTTTATGAACAGAGGAGGTGAAAAAAGAAAAAGAAAAATCATTCAAACATATTTAGGAAGACGCTTCTGCTGAGAGTTTTGAGTGTTTCTTCTCAATGATGTAATTCTCCGAAGTCTGACATGTGCATTATTTTTTATTCATACTTCATCACAGCAGAAGTGAAACAATCAAGAACTTATGGAGATCATATATAACTAATTTATTATGTACCTGATTATGAAGTCAAAGCAACTGTGAATGAATTTTTTCAACATTGATTCCGCAGAAGTAAGTCAGCCTACTCATTCGATACCTAATCATATAGTACCAATTAGACGTGAAATTGAAAACCCTCTTAGAACAATACTAGTGTTTGTTACTACTGAATAGAAAGTGAAATGGGACATGACCAAGTGGTAAGACAGCGGGTGTTGGTCTCGGTATTCAGAGGTTTGGATCCTTTCGTCTCAAGGAATATTGGCTCTCTGTAGGAGATTCATTTGGATGAGAGCCGTTTGTTTGCTTGGGTAGTCAAGTACGGACCAGTTCATAGGTTATCAAAAGAGAAAATAATCTCATTTTACCCTTATAGCTTCAGCAGCTTAAGTAGCTTTATTTCTAGAAAAACAGCAAATATTTTGGCAGTGGCAACAATCTGTTATATAACGGCCGTGATGTCATTAGTATAGTACCGCTTTGTTGCTACACATATGGCACGAAGTCTTGACCTAATCCTGAAGTTTAAATTTAAATTATTCATCGCCCTAACTAAAGAACCCAAAAATATCTACGGTGGTTGGATAAATTGACTTCTAACGTCATAGTTAGGAGTCAATAAAAAAACAGTCTCAATTGTAAGGTCGGCCTCCTTTGGAAGCTTTGCATCTTTTCCCGGAAAAAAAGTTGAAAAGGCTATCTCGGATGGACCATAGGAAGCATCCTCCCCTGACGTAGATGCTGAGACATCACTAACGACAAAGAGACAACATGGTGATGGGGACCGGCCCGCCCCAAAATTTGTGTTTTAGCATGAGCTACTGCTATTCACCTAGGCCCTATCTTAACCAATAAGATTTTTACATTCGGACAATGGAGAACGAAATTCTAAATGATGGCGTCAAGAATCTTGCTTCCTCCCCCAATTTTCTCATCGTCCTAGAAATTTCGTGACAAAAACCCTCCCACATTTGTTGAAGCCACATCCCTCCCCCTTTCTCTTTCTTCACTTCTATAAATACACTACCGGTTCGTGTATAATCTCTCTACTTGTGCTTGTGCTTGTGCTTGTGCTCCTACTGACAGAGAGTTGAGATGAAGACCGATCAGCCGATTATGATGGTGAACTTGGGAGAAGCGGGCAACGCGTTTGCTCACCTGGGGTCGGTGGTCGCCGGCATGATGTTCGCTTGGGCGATCCTGCAGCGGTTCCTGCAGCGGTTCCTGCCGCTTGACCTCCGGGCCTACGTCCCGAAGTACTGGCAGCGCTTCTTAAGCTACGTGTCCCCCTCTATAGAGGTCACCTTCCCCGAGTACACGAAGGATCGACTCATGCGCAACGAGGCCTACTTGGCCATCGAGAACTACCTCAGCTCAGCAGCCACCACGCGGGCCACGCGGCTCAAGGTCGACCTGGTCAAGAACAACCTGGTGATGAGCATGGACGACGATGAGGAGGTCTCCGACAAGTACAAGGGCGTTGAGCTCTGGTGGGCTTCCGGCAAGAAAGAATCGAGGAGGTGGGCATCGTCTTTCCACGCCAACCATGAGAGAGGGTACGAGTTACATTCACTCCATTTTGCTTGGCTATGCATTGTTGGGTGCGTCTCTGTTTTGTCTCTCCTTGAACAATTTGGTTGGCCATATCATGTAGGTATTACAAGCTGACCTTCCACAAGGCGCATAGGGACCTCATCCTCGAGCCATACCTGAGTCGTGTCCTGAAACAGGGCAAGGAGATCAGGAAGCTCTACACGAACAACAACGAGGACTGGACCCGCGTCGTGTTCAAGCCCCCGGCTAATTTCAACACCCTTGCCATGGACCCCATCGAGAAGCAGAAGATCATCGACGACCTCATCACCTTCAGCAAGAACGAGGAGTTCTATGCACGAATCGGCAGGGCCTGGAAGCGTGGGTACCTGCTGTTTGGCCCCCCCGGGACCGGCAAGTCGACGATGATTGCCGCCATGGCGAACCTCCTGAAGTATGACATCTACAACTTTGATCTCACTGCGGTGAAGGACAACACGTCGCTGACGAGGCTCCTGATCAAGACGTCAAGCAGGTCGATCATCGTGATCGAGGACATTGACAGCTTGCTGGACCTGACGGGCCAGAGGAAGAAGGCGGCAAAAGTGGAGGAGGTGAAGGATGGCGAGGCGAGTAACCAGGCGAAGCGGGCAGAGAAGGATCCGGACGGCGAGAAGGCGGGCGGGGTCACTCTCTCGGGGCTCCTGAACTTCATCGACGGCCTGTGGTCGTCGTGCGGCGGAGAGAGGCTGCTCGTCTTCACGACGAACCACATCGAGAAGCTCGACCCGGCGCTGATAAGGAAGGGCCGGATGGACAAGCACGTGGAGCTGTCGTATTGCCGATTCGAGGCGTTCAAGATCCTGGCCAAGAACTACCTGCGCATCGACACCCACCGCCTGTTCGACGATATCGGGAAGCTGTTGAACGAGGTCGATCTGACGCCCGCCGACGTGGCCGAGCACCTGATGCCCAAGAGCGCCTCCAACAACGTCGAGGTTTGCTTGGAGAGCCTGGTCGAAGCACTTGAGGAGGCAAAGACGGCGAAGTTGAAGGGTGAAGAGAGCACGGAGGAAGTGAAGGCGGAAACAAAAGATCTGGTGTTTGTGTCGGGGTCGTAGGAGAGCGACTAAGCAAAACCAGAGTGACGGAGCTGGTTTAGCAAGAATCGATCTGATTTTCCTTTGCGTTTCCTTTCGGTTTCCCTTGCTTGTCCAAATAAAAAAGAAGAGCTAGGCTTAGGGCGAGCCTTTAAGTTCTTCTCGTTCAGGAGGCTAGTGAGAATTTTATTCTTGTACTATGCCCCCAATCCTCTTGTTTGTAAAAGGCCCTTTGGAATGTCGAGGCGGAACTCCCTGTCTAGCGTATGTACTTTTACATTCCTAGTACTGTCGAATCGAATGAAGGGATTAGGGGCTGCGACTATGAAACCAGTCCCACTTCAGCTTATGTTTCGCATCTGTTTCTGCTCGACATCGTTCGGGTATTTTTGGCCGAGGGACGCCATTCAGGGTCCAGCAAGCAAATTGAACAATAGAAATCGGGTGTATTTTTAGCCCATCTCTAAAGATGGCCACAAAGAGAAGAAGATAACCTCAGTTTTTCCAAAGGAAAGAAATATTAGAGAGACGGAGAGGATGGTGAAGACTCGGCCTCTAGGCTAGAAGAGACCAGAACAAGTCCAAAAGGCCTCAAGACCCAAAGACAACACTTGAGTAATCTTTGTTTATGACAAACGTGAGAAGAAATCCGAACCAAGTACGGTTGTGTAAGATGGATAAGGAGTGGGCTCGGGCTTTGGTCTCAATTGCGTGGAACGACACTCGAGTAATCTTTGATTTTGATAAAAGTGAGAAGAAATCCGACCCGAATTAAACCGTCTGCGCCGGCCTTGTTCGTGTAGTACAGTTGTGTGAGATGGATAAGGAGTGGGCTCAGGCTTTGGGCTCAATTGGATGGACATCCTTTTTGCTTCTCACTAAACTTTCATGGGCCCCAAGGAGGTCGTCACTTGGGCTAGTTGAAATTCTTCTCTTTCCGATTAGGTTTGTAGAATAGACACATAAATATGTCTGCCGTCACTCTGGGGCCGTTCGTGTAAAGATCGTCACGTTGGCATTTGGTGCAGGAAGTAAAGGTCCTGAGCTGGCTTAGAAATATGCCACTTGGCCACGGTTGTAACAAGGCACAATAGAAAATAAAAAGAAAAGGTAAGTTCCCGTTTGGTATGGATGCATTAGTGGTAAGGCTATGCCATGATGTGGATCTAACTTCTCAGGAGTTTCACCACGAATGATTGGAACACAAATCATTTTGAATTAAAACAATCAATGACTAAAGGTTCGATTCAGGGATTGGAGTAATTAATTCGAGTAGAAGGTACTAGAGGTCACCTGTTCAAATCTAGTTAATTGAGTGTGAAAAACTAAAGGTATAGACTTAACCCATTCATAAGGTTTATATGGTATTTTGTGGGTCTTCATATAGCAAGATCACTACACTTGATCCTCTAGCTTTTTTAAAAGGAGACAAATTGCTTGCGTTGGAAATCAACATTGGGCTCAAACAAATTAGACCGTCAACAATGTTATGCGTACTATGGAATGGAACATACAACATTAATTTCCTTCTCTAGTTGACATGCATAATCCACAGAGTCTTACCTTCTACCAGAAGGTAGGGCCAAGAATCGATTTGAGCACAATTGTCTTCCAAATGCACAGGTTTGTCAGAGGCATGCGGAGAAAATTACGCCCTTCTCTGTTGGGCCCTCTTGACCTACATATGAAGGGATCTTGCGCAGCCGTGAGATGGGACCAATTTTTCTAGAGCCACATCAATCATCCTCCTATTCCTGGTAAAGCTTTTAGAATGGTATCTCACATCCGAAAAAAAAACAAAAAAACAAAAAAAAAGACAAAAAAAAACAAACAAACAAACAAACAAACAAACAAATAAACAACAACAATAACAATAAGAACACTTTTTGCTACTTCCATGTCACGTATCAATGGTGCCGGACATGAGTGAAATTACAGCATTCTATGTGAAAACTGGAGCCAACCCCTAGATTCTTCTGCTTGAACCGATAATAATCTTTTGGTTAACCTAGCCTCCTCTATCCCTTAGGACCAACAAGATGTGGTACAGGAATATTCATCAGTCGTCCATCGCTTTAATCAACAGGTTGTCAGAGATTGACACGGCCCACAGGCGAAGCATGATCCAAGACCGTCCATGATGAGGCCGTGTCACGCATAAGGGCTTGTCCAAGAATAGCCCACGATTGATCCATGAACGACCCATGATCCACGCACGACCAGCCCATGCGCAATGCATACAAAAGCCTGTGATCGACCCATGATCAATGTTCGGCCGACCCATGTGCAACTTGCGACCATTCACATACTCCATGTCAGGCGGCCCTGTTGACCCTAATCTTGCTTATGATACACGCCCATGGGCTTTCCCAACCGTTGGATAGGAGGGACGATCAACGGATGAGATAAGACTTGAACTTGTATAAATAAGAGTCCCTCCCCTCATCGTGTTCAGCTCATTCACAAGGGAATACACTCGCTCCTTGCTCATACGACCCTTTTGTCCGTGCATGAGTGTGTGAGGCTAACTTGGGACCGAAAATCCTAAGGCCGCACGGGTGATTGATCGATCGGAAACAACCGATTCGTGACATCTGCATCACAGACCAGCCACCATCCCAGAGTTGAGTACGCGCTTCAGCCCAAGGGATGACCCGACTTCAAGAACCGAAACTGCCGAGGAAGTCACCGCAACTGGGCCACCTCGAGATCCCGCTGTTGTCACCACCACGCCTACCAGGTCGTCCTTTCTCCGATTAAACTCGTGTAGTATTTTGATTCACTCTATATTTGTCTCTTGATCTGTGCTCTGTTTTGCGGCCTTTTCAATGGACTGCCTTAATCGGATCATCACTAAGTCCATTGCCACAAGGGAGATTCATCATTTCCGGCGAGTCACTCGTTGCGCTAGCCAGCCGTTGTCCAGCTCGTGGCGAGACAAAGAGCGCCATTCTCCCTGCAGCTCGTCTTCTCGTTTCGTTGCTCAGCCACTCTTTGTTTAGTCGTCACAGAGTCACAGCTTCGATGTTACCAGACTACTGAGTTGACTGTCCCGCCGACGTGTCTGGTTTAGTCATTCGCTGTCTTCGCAGGAAAGCACCGTTCCTCATCTCGTCTTGTTTTGACTCTTGGGCCATCACGAACTTAAATCTCAGTCCAAGGAAAAAGTGGGGTACTTTCTGTTTTGATGGGTGCTTGACTTGCTTCCTGGACTCATCTCTGTGTTTTCGTCTTGAACTGCTCATCTCTCCTTAGGAAGTTGCTCCGAATGTGGTGGGGGACTTCATACTTTGTTTAGGCTGTTTTCGTCTAATTTCTTTCTTCTTATTATTTTTGAGTGATTTATCGCCTGCACGCTTTTGCATGGACATGAAGTTGCATGTGAGGAAAAGGTACCAATAATAGGCGTTAAATAAGACTAGCATAATCAAGTGCCCAGACCCCTGAATATCTGGTTCACAGAAGTAACACGAACCCATGCATTTTACTTGGCTCTTGATTGATTCAAAACAGATTAGTGACGACTCCTAAAAAAAAACCAAATAGCTGGCTACTAAAGAAAAACCAAATTGCATCATAACTTAAAAAAATTAATGTTGTAATTGATAGGGCTCGAGAGAATTCACACCAAGTGCATGCGCCTCTCAGGGATGATCCACCCACTTGGTAATCCATCAAGCCATCTTCAGGATTTTAGCCCTTGAGAGGGTTGCAACATTGACTTCCATAGCAAATTACCAATGTTAATTTGTGAGATTAGCCAAACTCTTCACGAATTCAGTTATCATTTAGTTCTAGTTTTACTAACTCTTATTCGATTGAGTTAGCGATGTTTATCGTTAGACATGTGCTCGGACAGCCAGAATCAGTTGAGATGTTAGAACATAATTGTGATTGTCAAACCACTAATTCTTTATTGATCTGAAATAATGCAGCAAATGTCTAACTTAAAACAGGGAGATAAATCCATGAAGACTACTTAATTTTCTCTATTTACGCCAACCACTCCATCTACCCCGTTTTCAGCTAAACTTCAACATCTGCAACTGCAACACCATCCTCCGTCACTTCTTCAGCAGCAACTCCTCCACTGATGTCACCATCTTCCCTCACTTCTTCAGCAGATGTTCCACTTTCTTTCGCTTCCTCTTTCTCATCACTGACTTTCTTCTCTTTCCCCTCCTTGGCCTTGGCCCACGATTCTTCCTTGGCTTTCTTCCTTGCTTCCTTCCTTGCTTCTTTCTTTGCCGCTTTGAGCGCTTCTATCAAGTTCCTCAAGCAGGCCTCTGCATCTTCGTCATCGGACTTAGGCATCAAGTTCTCTGTGACGTCGGCGGGTGTCATATTGGTCTCCCCGAACAGTGGGCTGATTGTTTCGAACAGAGGGTGATCCTCGATGTCCAAATAATTCTTTGCAAGAATCTTGAATGCCTCGAAGCAGCAATAGGACATTTCTATGCGCTCGTCCATCCTTCCTCTCCTTATAAGAGCAGGGTCGAGCTTGTCCACATGGTTGGTCGTAAATATGATGATTTTTTCTCCCCTACAACCTGACCAGATACCGTCAATGAAGTTGAGAAGACCAGATAGAGTCACCTTGCTACTTGTTTGCTCTTCCTTGACCAGCTTCTTTGCCGGATTTGCGTTTTCTTCATCATCTTCGTCATCGTCATCCACCTTCTTCTTTTTCCTTCTCTGGCCTGTCAGATCAAGCGAGCAATCAATGTCCTCGATCATGATTATAGACTTACTCGAAGTTTCGATTAATAGCTTCTTCAGCATGGTGTTGTCTTTGACCGCAGTCAGCTCGAGATCATACACATCGTAGTTCAAGAAATTAGCCATGGCAGCAATCATGGTGGACTTGCCGGTTCCAGGCGGGCCATAGAGCAGATACCCGCGCTTCCAGGGCTTCCCTATCTTGGCGTAGTACTCTTTCCCTTCTCTGAACTTTTTGAGATCATTTATGATCTCCCTCTTCTTGTTCGGGTCCATGGCCAAGGTCTCGAAATTGGCAGGGTGCTCAAACGGTGCGTAGCTCCAGCCCTTGCTCGGATTATTTGTGTAGAGCTTTTGCACCCGGTTTCTATGTGCAATCGCCTTTCCTTCCGTCAAGACGTGCTTGATATAAGACTCCGTGATCAATTCTCGGTGTCGCCGGTGAAATAGGAGCCGGTAATACCTCCGGTCCTCGGTCATGGGATGGAGCGAAAGGGACGTGCTCCTGGGGACCCTCTTTCTCGATGCCCACCAGACCTTTACCTCCTCGAACATCTCGCTGACCTCCTCGTTGTCGCCCATGCTCAGAATCGGAGATTGGCTATGTTTGACGGTCTCCGCCTTGAGCCTCCTCGACCGCGAAGTGGCGTGTTCCTTGAGGTAGCTCTGGATGGCCATGTAGGTCTCGCTGCGCGCAAGCCGTTCCCCCTCGAACTCGGAGAACACGATGAGGACGTACGGATAGAACAAGTTCATCAACTTGTTAAGGCCTCGGTCCAGGAGGGCGCGGATCTGGGGAGGGACGTAGTGCTGCCACCGGGGAAACATGACGCAGATGAACGCCAGACCGCCGATCGCGGATCCGAAGCTTGCGAACATCTCTCGAGGAACAAACATGTCTAATTTCTCTATGAATTTCGAAAAGGGATAGTACTAGCACAGCAACTCCTGGCGTTGCTTCTTATGCATCAGTTTTCTTGGGCATCAAGAACAAATTCCAAGTGATTTTTATTAAACTTATGTCCGATGGAAGCAAGTTGCGAATAAAAAAAATGAAGGCGACCCAAAATTTTCTTGTCTTCTTACTGCTGCTGATGCGTCACTGAGCACGGCCGTGGATTCTTCATCGGTCGTTCTACCGAGTAGGACCGAAAGTTTGGACCGGACAGCGACTCGGGAGTGTCGGCATTGTCTGAATTCTAAATTAGCTTGCTCTTTTGTCCTGTCGCCAGATGAAAAATTCCATCCGAAGTGCTCAACAGGCATCATCGTATGCATCATCGATAAGGACTCTGCATCTTCTCAAGACGTCATCTCCTTGATGTCATATCATGAAAGCACGTGAATGAAGAAAAGTGTGGTGGAATGCTCCAATTTTTCAAGCCGGCCTTCGCTAGCTCGCGTGCCCTTCTTTTGCACCAGAAAAATTCGAAGACGCAACCTCGGAAAGAAAAGGGGATGGCGACTTGCGAGCCTGCGCTTATTTTCTTTTCGTTATCCGAGAAAAAAAACTGGAGAGCGCACTCTTTGCAAAAGGCGATGGACTTTATTGCATGAAGCATCGATTAGCTCTTCTTCTTCTTTGACTTTTATTAGTTTCGGGATTTTTCTATATTTTATTTTTCAACTACTTTACCCCTAGGACCTAAATCTCTTTCAGGTAGATTTTTAACATGTGTTTAATTGATTTCCATAAGATAAAGTAATGTCACGATCCGTGAATCCTCCCGTACTCGTGACACTTGTGAGTGATGCTTGGGGTTATCGAGTCAAGAGTGAGGATGCAGAGAACGAACATAATGGTTTGTGGGGCATGCGTTAGGGACGGTTTGCAGAGTTTGAGTTTTAGGATAGAAGAATTATATAATTTAGGAGCTCTGAACACGGGGTTAGCCTCCCGTGCACAAATTGGTTGAGAGCGATGACGCCGCTTTCGAGGGCGCCAGCGGAGGAAATCGGTTGTTGAGCCTAAAGAGATCCGTTGCCTCACTGGGACGACCAGGAAATGCCCGAGCGACGCCGGGCGTGATAGGATCTCGTATGAAGAAGATTCACCATATTATTCATTGGAATAACCATAGAAGGAAGGCGCCGGCCGACGAATTCCGCTTGTCAGGCGCTACACGGGTCGTTTCGAGACGAAGGAAAACCTCGGCCCATGACAGTAGCATGTTCGATGTGAAGATGACAAAATTAGACTTGGAAGTATTATTTACTTAATTAAGATGTAGTAGCATG
Source organism: Eucalyptus marginata (assembly GCA_014182565.1). Lineage (NCBI taxonomy): Eukaryota > Viridiplantae > Streptophyta > Magnoliopsida > Myrtales > Myrtaceae > Eucalyptus > Eucalyptus marginata. Next base: position 28,780,861 of record CM024593.1, read on the forward strand.
TTGGATGTGAAGATGACGAAATTAGACTTGAAAATTTACTTAATTATACCCATTCCCCAACTATTCCTATAAATAAGGAAGTTGGTATCCATTCCAAGCATTCATAAATAAATAAAATATATTTTGAACTTACTAAAATTGTCAATGAAAAATAAGGGACGCCATGAAAATTTCAACTCAGTAAGCTTTAAAACTTGAAAAACATGCAAAATGTATTTCGGAACTTATCAGTCACCTTCTACAATCAATACTTGGAAGCGTGGTTATTTGCTCTATGGTCCCCCAGGAACTGGAAAGTCCACCATGATATCTGCCATGGCTAATTTCTTGAACACTATGATGTGTACGATTTGGAAGCTCACCGCAGTAAAAAATAACACAGCGGGCTGAGGCTTCTGTTGGGAACTCAGCAAGATAGATATGTGATCTGGATGTTATCTCTGATCTCTCGCGCAGAGGAGGGGATCTGTTAGGCAAATCGCAGATAAAAGCTAGAAGATGACCTCAAGAGAAGCAGTGAGTCACTTTATCTGGTCTTCTGCTTCATCGACAGGAGCCCAGTCCGCCTGGGGGTGAAAGGATAATTGTATTCACCACCAATCATTTGGACAAGCTCGATCCCACTCTTATAAGGAAGGCGGATGGACAAAACACACATTTTTAAGTGTCACATATTGCAGCTATGAAGCATTCAAGGTTCTTGCAAGAAATTATCTGAACATCGACGATTTCTATTTGAACCTATTTTGCAATCTCCCGATATCTATACGATTTGAGGGGAAGGCAGAAGAGCCCAAGAAATTTTATATTAATAAATGCTGAAGAAAATAACGTAATCCTCCAAATTTATATTGAAACATTAAGGAATCGGTAATAAATTAATACATGAACTTTTGACTAAACAAAAAATTAAGGATCCATAATAAAATCATAAGGCAAAGAATTAGCAACAAACATGGGTTTAATATTAGTCTTATTCCCACAACTACTAGTAACTTATGCAAGCATAACTCCTCCTACAAAAGAGAAATTAAGTAAGCCAATCCATGCGATACACAAGAATTTGGCGGCAACGAACACTATCCGTCCATCAAACGGTGCGAGAGGGAGTCGATGAGGGAGGGAAGCAAGTGAGGAAGATGAATGACAAAGGAGGAGTGCCATGCGTGTTTGAGAGAGCCAAGAGGGAAAATATCGTGTGATTGCGTGAGTAAGAATAGAAATCGGGAGAAAAAAAAGGTTTTAGACCTCTACTTACAAAACTAGTCCGGGAACCGGTTCCAAAACCGGGGAACCGTTTCGGTGGGTAATCACTTGGAACCCGTTACCGACCGGCGAAACCGGTTCGAATTTTAGGAACCTGTTTCTGACCGGTTTCACAGAATCCAGGTTTCCGACCTCGTTTTCCGGCGGGGTCAGGAACCAGGGATACGTCCCCGGTTGCACACTCCTAGATCGTGCAAGTAATAGTTTTTTTTTTAAACAGGGCTAATTATCCTCATTTGTTTAGTGGGAAAGAAGGCAAAAGCAGTCCAAGCATGTGAAAGCGTGCACGCCGACTTGATTATTTATGGTCTCTGTGGTCTGAGGAAGAGGCGGAGTGGGATTGCTCGTCTTCTTGGCTTCGTCAGCTGCATGACATCATCCTTCTGGCGTCATACACTCTTGCGCATCAAGATATGTTCATAAATCTGCAATTATCTTTGAATTGTCTGCATTATACCCAATGAGAAGCTAATACACGGCCCTTGAATTCTGCAATAAAAAGACTTAGTGGGATTGCTTGTCCTGTTGCGGAAACGAGGTAAATAATTGATTTTGGAGCATCTACGAGACAGTACACGTCGAGTCACAAGAGGGGGTTCATCTTTATCAAAGCTGACCTTATTCGGCGTCGGTGGACCATTCTGGTTTCGATGGCCCTCTCAGTTCATTCTGTCTTGGGAGGTTCCTGTTTGCCATTGCTTTTTTGGAGTGTCGGCTCGTCTGAATTGAACTGAGAGACTAATAAGCCGCTCCATTTGCGCACATGTATATGCTTTTTCTATTATTTCAGACGCCAGTTTTGTGGATTGCTCGACTTATTTCTAGCATACCAAGGGCATGAGTGGATTAAGCTAATCCCAAAACCGTGATCATCAACTTTCCCAGAAGAATCCCAAACCTTAAGCCTCAAAACTGTCATCTGTAGATAGCGAGTGTTAGATTGGTTTCGAAATTGATTTTGGAAAAACCGCACGGGTTTTGGAGATTTGGGTTTTACTTGACAGTCGTGTGAACCCCGCTAGCTAGGAGGACACTTTAAACAATATAAACCTATCATGTCGAATTCAACATTGTTAGGACGCTTTCACTGATTTGACAGGACTTCTCTGATTTGAGTAAGGCAATTTGTTCTTGTAAAACTCGGATCGAGCTGGAGTCTTTCTGAATCTTTACTTTCTTCGGTAGCGTTTTTCTTTCTCGATTCCAAAAGTCAGCAAAAGCGATTCTACCAAAGAAATCGAGTTCCGAGATCGAGCACCGAAATGACGGGAGTAGTTTCGCGTCCAAATCACAGCGGTCATTTTCCGTAAAACAGGGGCTCGACTCCGACCCCAAGGTCACATGACAGCGCCTCCTCCTCGAGAACTGTCTACTTTTGAGTCAGCAAGTGAGAATTTCAGCAGAAATGCTCTCCCGGAAGCACCGTAGGAAGCATCCTCCCCCGACGTAGATGCTGAGCCATCACTAACGACAAAGAGACAACATGGTGATGGGGACCGCCCCAAAATTTGTTTTTTAGCATGAGAGCTACTGGACATTCACCTAGGCCCTATCTTACCCAATAAGATTTCTACATTTCGGACGATGGATAACGAAATTCTAAATGAAGACGTCAAGAAACTTGCTTCCTCCCCCACCTTTCTCATCGTCCTAGAAATTTTAGGACCGCACTTGGACATGTCCTTAAAAGTTTTAAGGTGAAAATAGATGGAAGAACCGCCTTGGGGTGGAAGATCCCGTGTTGTCTTTGCATTATCTCCTTATCGCGAAAACAAAGATAGACAAGAAATTTAGAGATCTCATGGTGGGGAAGGTAAACTCTATGTCCATGTGTGCTTGCATGCCCCAGCTATCGTCGGGTAGGCTCGTATAGTAGTCACCCATGTCTGAGGTGAGTAAGAGTGGATTAAAGGCTCACTACAAAGCTAGCGCGCCTAACAACACTGCGCACCTAACAACACTGCTTGCAACTGTACCCCTGATTTTGCAATCAGCGCTATAAAAACCCTCCCACATTTGTTGAAGCCACATCCCTCCCCCTTTCTCTTTCTCCACTTCTATAAATACACTACCAGTTCTGTATAATCTCTCTACTTGTGCTTGTGCTCCTAGTGACAGAGAGTTGAGATGAAGATCGATCAGCCGATTATGATGGCGAACTCGGGAGGAGCGGGCAACACGTTTGCTCACCTGGGGTCGGTGGTCGCGGGCATGATGTTCGCTGGGGCGATCCTGCAGCAGTTCCTGCCGGTTGACCTCGGCCTACGTCATGAAGTACTCGCAGCGCTTCTTACGCTACGTGTACCCCTATATACAGATCACCTTCAACGAGTACACGGGGGAGCGGCTCATGCGCAGCGAGGCCTACTCGGCCATCGAGAACTACCTCAGCTCAGCAGCCACCACGCAGGCCAAGCGGCTCAAGGCCGACCTGGTCAAGAACAACCAGTCCCTGGTGGTGAGCATGGACGACCATGAGGAGGTCTCCGACAAGTACAACGGCGTTAAGCTCTGGTGGGCTTCTGGCAAGAAAGAATCGAGGAGGCGGGCATCGTCTTTCCACGCCGATGGGGTCGATGAGAGAGGGTACGAGTTACATTTACTCAATTTTGCTTGGCGATGCATTGTTGGGTGCGTCTCTGTTTTGTCTCTCCTTGAACAATTTGGTTGGTCATATCATGTAGGTTTTACAAGCTGACCTTCCACAAGGCGAACAGGGACCTCATTTTCGGGCCATACATGACTCATGTCCTGAAACAGGGCAAGGAGATCAGGTTCCAGAACCGGCAGCGGAAGCTCTACACGAACACCAACTGGGGGTCCTGGACCCACGTCGTGTTCCAGCACCCGGCCAATTTCGACACCCTTGCCATGGACCCCAGCGAGAAGCAGAAGATCATCGACGACCTCATCACCTTCAGCAAGAACGAGGAGTTCTATGCACGAATCGGCAGGGCCTGGAAGCGTGGGTACCTGCTGTTCGGCCCCCCCGGGACCGGCAAGTCGACGATGATCGCCGCCATGGCGAACCTCCTGAACTACGACATCTACGACCTCGAGCTCACTTCGGTGAAGGACAACACGTCGCTGAGGAGGCTCCTGATCGGGACGTCGAGCAAGTCGATCATCGTGATCGAGGACATTGACTGCTCGCTGGACCTGACGGGCCAGAGGAAGAAGGCGGCAAAAGTGGAGGAGGTGAAGGATGGCGAGGCGAGTAACCAGGCGAAGCGGGCAGAGAAGGATCCGGACGGCGAGAAGGCGAGCAGGGTCACGCTCTCGGGGCTCCTGAACTTCATCGACGGCCTGTGGTCGTCGTGCGGCGGAGAGGCTGCTCGTCTTCACGACGAACCACATCGAGAAGCTCGACCCGGCGCTGATAAGGAAGGGCCGGATGGACAAGCACGTGGAGCTGTCGTATTGCCGATTCGAGGCGTTCAAGATCCTGGCCAAGAACTACCTGCGCATCAACACCCACCGCCTGTTCGACGATATCGGGAAGCTGTTGAACGAGGTCGACCTGACGCCCGCCGACGTGGCCGAGCACCTCATGCCCAAGAGCGCCTCCAACAACGTCGAGGTTTGCTTGGAGAGCCTGGTCGAAGCACTTGAGGAGGCAAAGACGGCGAAGTTGAAGGGTGGAGAGAGCACGGAGGAAGTGAAGGCGGAAACAAAAGATCTGGTGTTTGTGTCGGGGTCGTAGGAGAGCGACTAAGCAAAACCAGAGTGACGGAGCTGGTTTAGCAAGAATCGATCTGATTTTCCTTTGCGTTTCCTTTCGGTTTCCCTTGCTTGTCCAAATAAAAAGAAGAGCTAGGCTTAGGGCGAGCCTTTAAGTTCAAGTTCTCGTTCAGGAGGCTAGTGATAATTTTATTCTTGTACTATGCCCCCAATCCTCTTGTTTGTAAAAGGCCTTTGGAATGTCGAGGCGGAACTCCCTGTCTAGAGTATGTACTTTTACATTCCTAGTACTGTCGAATCGAATGAAGGGATTAGGGGCTGCGACTATGAAACCAGTCCCACTTCAGCTTATGTTTCGCATCTGTTTCTGCTCGACATCGTTCGGGTATTTTTGGCCGAGGGACGCCATTCAGGGTCCAGCAAGCAAATTGAACAATAGAAATCGGGTGTATTTTTAGCCCATCTCTCTAAAGATGGCCACAAAAGAGAAGAAGATAACCTCAGTTTTTCCAAAGGAAAGAAATATTAGAGAGACAGAGAGGATGGTGAAGACTCGGCCTCTAGGCTAGAAGAGACCAGAACAAGTCCAAAAGGCCTCAAGACCCAAAGACAACACTTGAGTAATCTTTGATTATGACAAAAGTGAGAAGAAATCCGAGCCAAGTACGGTTGTGTAAGATGGATAAGGAGTGGGCTCGGGTTTTGGTCTCAATTGCGTGGAACGACACTCGAGTAATCTCGATTTTGATAAAAGTGAGAAGAAATCCGACCCGAAAAACCGTCTGCGCCGGCCTTGTTCGTGTAGTACAGTTGTGTGAGATGGATAAGGAGTGGGCTCAGGCTTTGGGCTCAATTGGATGGACATCCTTTTTGCTTCTCACTAAACTTTCATGGGCCCCAAGGAGGTCATTACTTGGGCTAGTTGAAATTCTTCTCTTTCTTTCCGATTAGGTTTGTAGAATAGACACATAAATATGTCTGCCGTCACTCTGGGGCCGTTCGTATAAAGATCGTCACATTGGCATTTGGTGCAGGAAGTAAAGGTCCTGAGCTGGCTTAGAAATATGCCACTTGGCCACGGTTGTAACAAGGCACAATAGAAAATAAAAAGAAAAGGTAAGTTCCCCGTTTGGTATGGATGCATTAGTGGTAAGGCTATGCCATGATGTGGATCTAACCTCTCAGGAGTTTCACCACGAATGATTGGAACACAAATCATTTTGAATTAAAACAATTAATGACTAAAGGTTCGATTCGGGGATTGGAGTAATTGATTCGAGTAGAAGGTACTAGAGGTCACATGTTCAAATCTAGTTAATTGAGTGTGAAAAACTAAAGGTATAGACTTAACCCATTCATAAGGTTTATATGGTATTTTGTGGGTCTTCATATAGCAAGATCACTACACTTGATCCTCTAGCTTTTTTAAAAGGAGGCAAATTGCTTGCATTGGAAATCAACATCGGGCTCAAACAAATTAGACCGTCAACAGTGTTATGCATACTATGGAATGGAACATACAACATTAATTTCCTTCTCTAGTTGACATGCATAATCCACAGAGTCTTACCTTCTACCAGAAGGTAGGGCCAAGAACAGATTTGAGCACAATTGTCTTCCAAATGCACGGGTTTGTCAAAGGCATGCGGAGAAAATTACGCCCTTCTCTGTTGGGCCCCCTTGACCTACGTATGAAGGGATCTTGCGCTGCCGTAAGATGGGACCAATTTTTCTAGAGCCACATCAATCATCCTCCTATTCCTAGTAAAGCTTTTAGATTGGTATCTCACATCCGAAAAAAAAAAAAAAAAAACCACCACCACCAACAACAAGAATACTTTATGCTACTTCCATGTCACGTATCAATGGTGCCGGATATGAGTGAAATTACAGCATTCTACGTGAAAATTGGAGCAGACCCCCAGATTCTTCTGCTTGAACCAATAACAATCTTTTGTTAACCTAGCCTCCTCTATCCCTCTCGGGACCAACAAGATGTGGTACAGAAATATTCACCAGATGTCCATCAACTATTCTTTAATCAACAGGCTGTCAGAGACCAGAAGGTTGGAGTATTTTTTGTTCTGGAATGTTATTGACCTCGTCTATTCAAGCCTACTTGCATTTAATCTTTGTTTAGACAGGAGACATCTTTGTCTCCGGTTCCACGCAGCAGCCTTCTGTTCACATTGGCAGAATCAATGGTCTTCGTTGACTCGTCGCCATCATGCTTACTTTTAATGCATGAATCTTGCGGGGAATAGGAATCTTGATGTATGCCGTCGTTCTCAGTTAAGGTTAAGCATATGGTTGGGGCAGATGGACTCTTAAAATATGGGCCAGTCGGTAATATTTGCCATCTAGTGTCACTAAACCAATGAAGCGCTTGGCTTTCCCGAGTGAATTCAAACTTCAAAGTTCCAATAGTTTTGCCAGCCAGCTAGCACCCTTCTGTCTTTGCTCGAAGCGTTGACCAGGTTGATCGTGAGGAGGCATTATATCAAATCAACTACGACCTAGGCACCTCTCACGAGGAATGATTCAGTTGCGCATAAGACACTCCAAACTCATAGAATATTTAAGGGATAAGTACACTGAAAATTTTAAAACTTATTATGAAAATGCAATTCGTAAAACTTTTTAAATATATAATCAATGGAATGACTTGATTAGATCAATTTAATAAGTTTTAGGACTTGATTGTACTTTTTGAAGTTTGTAGGACTCAATTACATTTTTGTGAGAAGTTTTACGACTTAATTGCATTTTTCTTGAAAGTTTTAAGATGCAATTACACTTTCTTAACAAATTTTAGAACTTATTTGCACTTTTTAAAAATTTTAGGACTCAATTGCACTTTCTTAATCAATTTTAAAACTTTTAATGCACTTATCTTGAAATTTTAAATATTAAATCACGCTTTTATATAGTACTTAAGCTTTTAAAATAGTTGGCGGCAGTCTCATAAATACACATTAAGTTCAAATCTTTCCAATCCCTATTTACCTCCCTAAGTTTTATAGTGATTCCATAAAATCTCACACGAACAACAAACTAATAAATAAATAAAAAAAACAAGATATTCGTAAAAGACTTGTGACTAGCTATCGATGAACCAAAAAGATCAATCCCCACGATCTCTTGAGAGAACTAACTATACAACATCGATGTCTATGGCTTTTATACACGTTAATTATCAATTTTTCCTTGACAGCAGTGACATATCGTTAATATGGATGGAGGTAAACCAATGAGTCATGATGTTAACCAAACTTTATAAAAGAGTAATAATTAAGTCAAGACATAACTCTTATACCCATCCAGTAACAGTAAATATCTACATAGTATGGGTCGCATGAGCAACATACCTCTTTATTATAAACGGGTCTATATAGTCCATAATAAAGTCGAATTGAAGAAGATACTAATGTACCAAGGCTAATCCAACCGAATCTAACTAAAACTAGTTAAAATCCAAATATTAATGGAAAGAAAACCTATAATTTGATTTCTAATTCTTATATTGAAACGTCCATCAATTAAAAAGTACTTTCAATTATGAGACGGAAGCTGTTCGCGAAGGAGAGAGTGGACTCGTACCGAAATAATCTGATTCAATGTCCACCTGAAAAACGTGACTTTCATCGGACTGAATCCTTTTTCTTAACCTAGAAACTCTGTTCATACTAATGAAAAGTCATTCAGCCAATTAGGGGACTAAAAAAATCTAGAAGACAAAAGCCATGTATTATAGCTATAAATACAGGTGGCAATTGGCGTGAGATGTCAGGCTTTCGGCTCACATACGTGGTCGACGAAGAAGAAGAACGAAGAAAATGGAGTTTCAGGGGCTCCTGTCGCAGGAGAGATAGCACTTGCACCTGCAATGCATAAAGCAAGTGCCATCCTTCTACGACAAGAACCCCTTCAACTCCTTCATCCATTCATCTCTTTTTTCCATCGCCCTGAAATTTTTATTTTCTTCTGTGATTCAGTTAGTAATCGGCGTATACCAATAGAGGAGTTTTGAGCTGTTGTTGTTGGTTTGGTCCTCGTGGTCATCTCCTTCAAGGAGTCGCTTTGTTCATGGCATTTCTCATCTTGTTTCACAATGCAACAGTGCAAGCATCTCTCTCCGTAAGTGCCCTCTTCCCCTTGTTCCTTCACTTCCTGCTCGCATTTCGCACGTACGACTGTATCTCATCAGAACCAAAAACTAAAGCTCTCGATGCAGGTCTCTAATTCCCTCTCCATGTTCTTTGCCTTTTGAGAACTTGGATGCGAAAGGGACGATGATGTTTGGCTCTCCTTGACAGGAAAAGGATCATGTCTTATGTATGAGTCCATCAAAATTGTGAGTACAGCTCCAAAGGATCCAATCATTTGAGACTTGAGAGATGCAAGTTGTTAGAGAAGGAGAGAGTGGACTCGTAACTACATAACCTTATTCAATGTACACCTGAAAAACGTGAGTTTCATCGAACTGAGTCCTTTTTTCTTCATCTAGAAATACTGTTCATAGTAATGAAAAGTCATTCGACCAATTAAAGTGTTGCAGGACTAAAAAGTCTCCAAGACAAAAACCATGTTTACAGCTATAAAGGCAGGAGGCAATCAGCATGAGATGTTTGTTCTTCGGAGCATACACATGATTGAAGAAGAAGAAGAAAGAAAATGGAGTTTGAGGGGCTCTTGTCACAGAAGAGATGGCACCTGCAATGCATAAAGCAAGTGCCATCCTTCTGCGGCAAGATCCCCTTCAACTCCTTCATCCATTCATTCTTTTTTCCTATTTTTGCCCCTCTAATTTTCCATCTCCCTGGATTTTTTATTTTTCTTCTGTGATTTAGTTAGTAATCGGAACATAGCGATGGAAGAGTTTTGAGCTGTTGCTGTTGGCTTGGTCGTCGTCGTCGCCGTCAACGATTCGCTTTGTTCATGGCTCTTCTCATCTTGTTTCGCGATGGAGCAGTGTAAGCACCTCTCTCTGTAAGTACTCTCTTCCCCTTGTTTCTGCACTTCCTGTCTGTATTTCGCATGTAAGGCTGTATCTCATCAGAACCCAAAACCAAAATTCCATGTTCTTCCCCTTTCCCTCTCCATGTTCTTCGCCTTACCAGAACTCGGATGCGAAAGGGACGATGCTGCTTGGATCTCTTTGACAGGAAAAGGATCATACTTCATGCCGTGCGTCCATCAAGATCTTGAGTACAGCTCTAAAGGATCCAATCATTTGAGACTTGAGAGATCGGGTGAGGAAGAAGGAAATGCCCTCGTTGACCCGTCATCGTCGGGCTGACGACGAAACGGTATTATCGTTTGGTCGACTTTCTCTTTTATTACGCAAATAATATTTGATTAGCATGTCGTCAATGTCAGTGCCTGCCGTGACGTAAGAGAGAGGCTACGTTTTCATTCCTCGTATTTTGTGGTGCAAAGGTTCTCTCCAGCTCAGCGTTGACAAGTATGTATTGATTTCCTAGGATGGTTAGCTAGACTAGACCCATCAACAATTATGTTAACAGCCTTTCCTAATATTTATCTAATAATTTACTCAGCACGAGTCCACCTGCACATGTTTTTTTTTTCTTTTCCCATTGTTCTAATGTTCCCATTTGTTCTTCAATGATTTTTCTTCTCCCCCTAGCACTTGGCACATAAACAAATATATGCAGACGGCAGTATTTAAAATAGCTTTTCCTAATTTCACGTGCCCAGGAGAATTTATCTATTAATTTACTGAGCCCTTGCTCCTCCAACACACAAATTTTTTTAATAGTCTAATGTTCCATTTTGTTCTTCAACGATTATTCTAATTTTCTTTCACACTAGCAACTTGCACAAAACAAAACAAGAAAAATTCACCACTAGATTTTTTTTTTTTTATATTCTAATGTTCCATTTAGTTCTTCAACAGTTATTATAATTTCCTTTCACACTAGCACCTCGCACAAAACAAAACAAGAAAAATTCAACTCTAGATTGTGAGTCATATGTAGTTTTCAGGCAAGGACAGTTCAGCAGCCAGCACTAACCATGCGTGTTTTAAAGTAATTTTCACAATTTTCATGTGAAATTTATATATCTCCACTCTTAATTATAATCAGCAGGGCCCAGAAAGCCTGATGCACAATTGAAGTATAAAACAAGTTTCGATCGAAGATGGATTGTTTCGGGCCAATGCAAGACTGAGGAAGTGCCATCTAACTCTTGGAGAAACATTCTGAATATTCGAAGTGAAAGTCCAAGAATAATTCGAGTCGCTGTCGGATGTTCTTGAAGAGCAGGAAGTGAAGGCTCAATCTAGGTGTGCAATGTGAAGGCGTGAAAACCTTGTTTTATTGTCTGATCAAAAAAAAAAAAACTTGTTTTATTAAGGTTTTAATATTACTATATGAAATTTAGGCGCCTTTTTGAGGTGTCCAAACATTATTTTGGCATGGAAAAGCAGGAGAAGTTATTGCCCAAGCCTTCTTTTTCTTTCCCCTCTTTCGGTGAACGAAGTCTGCATGATTGAACAAGTTAATTATGGCTTCGATGTGTACACATTAGACTCCGTCAAAAATAGAGAATGGACATCCCGTGTCGTATTTTGCAAGGATTGAATATATCCGTCGAATTAGTCATAGAACAGGCATTAGAAACTACGACTATATTTTCTTCCGTTTCTAATTAGATCAAGTCGTGCCTACGATTAGAACGTCATAAAGATGGATATCGCTCATGTTGAAATTAAACTAAAGATAAATATTGGTGGTGTCCACCATTATAACCTATCAGTTGGATACTTCCTCCAATCATGAAGGGAGTGAAACACAATGTCCATGATTAATTTCCTTCTTTTTAAGTTCTTATTCCGCATAAGTTCACCGCGCAAAACACTATCCGTATCCCTATAAACATACTTATATATACAAATACATTCATATAAAGGGCTATGACATTGGTGATAGACAAGTGATGGATATCATCGACACATGCTTTTGGGTCGTTGTTGTGTGTTTAATGAAGCTGCTTCTATGAAATTTATCAAAATGAGTGCAATATTATATATCCTGCACACATTTTCTACGTCAACTAAGAGGTTGCTTCCTCTTTGGTTTTCTCTATCGCATCGATCAAGAGGCAAATGCAATTTAGGCTTCTAATTGACTGACTTAGTATTTTTCTAGAACCTCTAAGTCTTTGATCCGCCTACGTTGCAATTGCGTGATGAATGCCATACAATTTCAAGGAAGGCATCAAGAAATTACCAAATTAATGTTTTAGGTGAAAGATAATGTGTATATTTTTATATAGTAATACTAAATGAGAACACTAACCCTTTGATTATCAGAGTTTATGAAGACATTAATTTTAATCTATAACAGTTAACACGAATCCAGAGAAGATAATTGCATCTTCCAAACTTATCCTTACTTGTAAATCTAGGTTCATCTTGAGTACAAGTCCTAATAAGAACTTTAGAAGTGCATCTAAGCTGAAATGACTACAATATCAAGAAATTTCACGAAAATTCCTGTGCATTGATAGATAACTTCAGGGAACTTCCTAATCAACTTTTTTTATTAGTCCTCTCAACCAAACTCATATACTATGATCAATTTTATATATTCTTTGAAGTTAAGTAAGAATATTCGGTTCCATCGAAACGAATGAGACAACGCGTTAACACTTCCCCGAAATGTCACGCAAAAGAAAACACAACAAAAGGAAGTGAGGGATTCAGCAACATATCTCTATGACGATCTTTCCCTACTTTTACCTTTTTTTGAGTGGTTGCAACCCGATTAGTTGATAGGGCGGTTGTGCAAGTTGATCCTTTCAACACAAGACATGGATCTGGTTAAGAAACTTCGTACCAACTTGTAATCCCCATTCCAAACCCTCGTTGGACACGGGGATTAAATGCGACTTCCCCTGAACAGCACGCAAACCCATGCACAGAGAGAGAGAGAGAGAGAGAGAGAGAGAGAGAGAGAGAGGGGTGGAAGATAAATATGAAGAGAGAGAGAGTTGAGGAGAGACAATTGAAGAGCGAAACTTACTTTGAGGTTGGGGGATTCTTGTCGCAAGGAGAGACAGCACTTGTATTGCCTTCTGGTATGCAAGTGCAAGTGCCATCTTTTCCTGCGACAGGATGCCCTACCACTTCTCTCCCTCCCTCTCCCCAATAATCACATTCTTTTTTGCGCTTGTGGTGGCTCCCAAGTCCCTACCCTCAATTATCACTAGTGTTCTTTCCTAACCCACTTGGAGTATCAATCCAATGAATCTGATGATTTTTTCGCGGTCCCCTCGATGTCTATAGTTATATTAATAATCTTTTGTTGTTTCTATGCCATGTGACAGCGAAGGATTTGTGAAACATGAAACACGATGAATTGCGTGTATATAATGCAAGATGTTGGCCGAGTGATAAAATGCTTGATTGAGACGCGAAATTAACAGATGACGACATTTTCCATTCAGTTTAAACTAATTAGGGGATCGTGCTGCCCACCTACTAGCGGACTTAGGAGATCGAAAGCATAGAGACATTTTACAAGAAGAATTTATCTGTGCCCTTTTGGTTTCCTGTTAATACTGTGTTTGTTCCCGTGAGAAGTGAATGTTCCATTTCAGAAAAAGTATTCAATGGAATGATATGGGTGGTCCGTACACATCAGGTCCACCTTTTGGGGGTTTCAGGGAATTCGCACCTTCTCTTTAGTGCTACAGATTTTTGCCCCCATCAACAGAGTTTTAGATTCTTGTCTTTCCTTTTCTTTTCGTTTGACTAGACAAAATTCTGCCTTATTGTGGGAGAGACAAAATAAACAGAAGTGATTTGCATCATTTATCATGTGACCACAGTACCGTGGAGCATATCTTTTAAGGTAGATAAATTAATGGTGCAGTTAAAAACTTCCCAAATAAAGTATGTTTGGAACTTACGCTAGGACCATATAAATGCCCTCTCATTGTCCATATAGATTTATATCAAAATTACTATCTTCGATCCCCCCACACCTAAATTCCAAATCCCTTATAGTGTTGAGTAGGATAGAATTCATAGTACACATTAGTAATAGCAATTGATCAATTACATCACATCATCATTCTTAGGTGATGTCACCTACACATCGTCATAGTAAAATACTTTTCTCCTACGAACCATAAGTCAAACTCAAAACCATGTGCTTTGAGTCAATGTCGTGTGTTCAACGAAGTTGCTTCAACAAAATTTGCGAAATGGGTGCAATATCGTACCAGCAAGCATTTTCCGTCAATTAGCACGAGCTTGCTTCCTCTTTGCTCTTCTCTCGCGCATCGACTAAGAGACATGTTTTCCTTTTAGCCTTCCGATTGACCGACATAAAAGTATTTTTCCAGAACTTCTAAGTCTTTGACCCACCTACGTTGCAATTTCGCGATGGATGCTATAGGCTTAAAAGGAAGGCTTCGAGAAATAAAAATGTCAATGTTTCAGGTGGAAGATAGTGTGTTTATGTATATGTAGTGATAGTAAATGTCACGAAAGAATTATAATTTCTTGGATTTTTATGAGAATTCCGAACTGTTGACGGATAACTTCAGGGAATTTCTCAATCTAATATTTTTTTTTATTAGTCCTCTCAACCAATCACATATACCAATTGCGAAGGTGAAATAATACGATCAAGAAATACTTTCAATTTATTCGCTAGCAGCTTAGATATGGATTTTGAACTCATATTACACAGACTTATGGGCAAAATTGATTAAAAAATGTAACATTGTGAGCTTTTGGGAGGAGTACTATGAACGTGGGATTGAGAAGGTGGGGCATCTTACCTTTGTTAAAGAAGTGTTGTACAAAATGTACTACCCGAGCTTTCACCACTTCCTAGCATTTTATATAGAATATGGCATGGAATCCATCTAGGTTTGATGAAGTTTTAGTGATTTATACACGATTCACTTTTCTTGGCATGCAAATTATAAGTCCATTGAGAACCAGATGTGACATATAGCCACAAATATCTATGTCACATCCATGCACAGAAAAATATTACTTAAACTTGGTAGATGTAGACCAACGTGATCATAGTCATTGAATGTATGGGCCCCGTAGTGAGATCCATATGATCAATGGACATGATGATGTTAGTTCACATAGATTAAATTTATTTAATGACTTACCGTCCACGCATCAAGTGTTTTTCCTAGCAACACCTATTCTCTATCATGATCATTCTCATACTTTTACCTTTGTGTAACTGATTGTAACCCAAAATTAATAAATTGGTTGTTCAAGTCAATCCTTTCAGCACAAGATCAAATTTAGAAACATCATACCAACTAGAATGGCCATTCAAACCCTTGTCGACGGTGATTAAGTTTCTAGTCAATCTACCCCAACAAAGACCTTCTAAAGATTAATGTAACTTCCACTGCAATTTACCAAAAAAAGACTGACTATACACTTGCATATCACGCAAACACATGGAGAGAGAGAGAGAGAGAGTTGTGGTCTATAAAAATGAAGAGACAGGGTCAAGGATAGACCCTTTTTTTTTTTTGGGTCGTAGGGAGAGACCATTGAAGAGCATAGATTACTTCGAGGACTTCGAGGCTAGGGAAGTCTTGTCGCGAGGAGAGACGGCACATGCATGACTTGGAATGTGGCGTCTTCTCTAGGGAGAAGATGCCCTACGGCGCCTCTCTCTCTCTCTCTCTCTCTCTCTCCATAATTACATCCTTAATTGTGCTTGTGATGGCTCCCAAGTCCTACTTTCAATTATCACTACTATTCTTATGAAATTTTGATTCATATAGTGCTATCGTTTCTTTTCTATTCTAACCCACTTGAATGCCAAATCACCAACCATGACTTCCTGTAGTTCCCTCTGTGTCTTAGTCAAAAAAATTATTCAATCGATCCTAAATATATCATCTGAAAGCTAATTTATCCTAAACTTTTTAATTTTGTTAATTTAGTCTTAGACCTTTACATGAAATTCCATTCTAGTCTTTCCAATCAATTTTTGCAAAATATCACTAACGTGGCGATCTAAGCATCATCTACTGTCCTACGTGGTATACTTTTAGTGAAATTTAGCCGAAAAGATTATATTAATATTTCACGCAAAGATTTATGACTAAATTAGAAAAATTTAAAAATTTAGAGGTGAATTGACATTCATACAATAGATTTATGATTAATTGGATGATTTCTTCATATATAGACCTATAGTTAGTAACCAGTCAATGTCATACGGATGATGAAAGAGAATTAATTGATCGATTTGTTTGATTAATATGTCCGTTAATTATAATGTCAGTGTCCATCGCGACGCAAAAGAGAGATTAGATGTGATTTCGCAGTACTTTGTAGTGGAACGGCTCTTTCCAGCTAGGCCTATCAACAATCTATAAATAAACCTTTTACAGCTAATGCAGACGCATATTTCATGTACCTGGGAGAATTTATCCACTCATCTGCTGAGCACGTGTCCTCCTATCCACATATTTTTGCACCTCAATGATTATTCTGTACACACAGCAGCACTTTCGATGGGAGATGGCTGTTTCAGGCCCGCACAGGACCGACGAATGGAAACGCCATCTTACTCTTGGAGAAACATTTTGAAATATTCAAGCGAACGTCACGGGTATGATTCAAGTCGCTGTTGGATATCCCCCAAGAGCGGGGCGTGAGAAACTTGTTTTATTGAGGTTTCAATGTAAATTGTTTGAACTATGTTGTTACTAATTCATACAATCTCTAGATGAACTTTGCATGATTGAATAAGTTAATTATTGCTTTGATGTGTACACACTCGAGCAAGTAAAAAAAAAAAAAAAAAAGGTAATGGAAATTCCACATTATATTTTGCACTTATTGACTGTATCCATTGGGTTAGTCATAGAATGGATGTAAGATAATATGACCATATTTTCTTCCATTTCTAGTTAGAACAACCGTTTATCTAATTTGATAGTTATCAAGATGGACATCACCTACATATAAACTAACTTAAATATAAATCTAGGTTGTGTCCATTGTTGTGCCCATCAAATAGATACTTCCCCCAACCATGGAGGGAGTAAAACACACTGTCCACAATTAATTTCCTTCTTTTCAATTGTTATCATGCTAACTATGTTCTCAGTGTAAAACACTAATCCTATACCTATAAATATACAGACTACATATATTTTTCCCTTCTCATGGAGGTCCAACTATACTAACGATCAGTAATTTGCAAGTTATGGATATCATTCGCATGTACTTTTGGGTCGTTGTCGTGTGTTAAATGAAGCTGCTTCTATGAAAATACGTGAAAATGAGTGCAATAATTGTATGATGCACACATTTTCTCGGTGAAGGAGCACGAGGTTGCTTCCTCTTTGCTTTTCTCTCGCGCTGCATCGACCAAGAAATATAGAAATTCCATTTAGCCTTCTGATTGACTAGTTTAAAGATTTTTTTCCCCAGTAAATTCGAAGTCTTTGAGCCCCCTACGTTGCAATTGCAAGATGGATGCCAAAGAATCGCCAAGAAAGGCATCAAGTAATTCAACACGAGCCCGGCATAAAGCGATGTGGAAGAATTTAAGACCGTGCCTCTACCGTTTTCGGGTTATATGAGGAATCGAAAAATTAAGATAAATGAAAACTCGTCGGATGAGATGTTATTAATGAGTTGCTACGGTTTCAAAGAAGATAAAATGGTAATTTCTGAGGCTTATTCTTACTTGTAGATCTAGGTTTCATCTTGAATACAAGTCCTAATTAGAATTTCAGAAGTGTACTTAGACGGAAACAATTATAGTTTCATGAATTATACGAAAGTTCCCATTTGTCGGTAGGTAACTTCAGGGAACTTCCTAATCAACTTTTTTGTATTAGCCCTCCCGACAATTAACATATACCATGATCGATTTTCTGCGCTCAACTTCCTCCGGATTGGACACAAGCAAAAATATTTGGTTCTGTCGAATTGAATGGGACAACACTCCAACACTTCTATGAAATGCCACACAAAATAAAAGCCGGCGAAAACGAGTGAAGGATTCGACCTTCATCTGCATGCGTGTATCCTTGAAATGTTCACTTAATTAAAAGAAATTATAGCCTAGTAGATATACCAAATATTCGACAAATTATGGTGAAGTGTTACCGATTACACAATGAAAACTATACAATAAACACGATATACTTTTCTTCATGGGAAAATTCATATTCCATTAAGAAAGCGTGAGTATAAAACTGCAATCTCTACATTATATGCATGCACGGAAATATATTACATAGCTTTATCAATGTAGGTAGACACGATTATACTCATTGAATATGTAAAATCCACAATGAGACCCATGTGATCAATCGCTATGATGATGTTGGTTTTCCATAAACTAAGTCTATGTAATAACTTATTGTCAATGTATTAGGTTATTTCACTAACAGCCTAATTATTACTGCTCTCTAATAAAGAATTTCTCTACTTTTACCTATTTTCGACTGATTATAACCCAATTAATTAATAAGATGGCTTTCCGAGTCGATTTATTCTTTCCACAAAGAAGGGATCCGGTTAAGAAACTTCGTAACCGACTATAGTACCCGTCCAAACCCTTGTTGAACACGGCGAGAAAACTTCCAGTCAATCTTCCCCCAACGAAGTTCGTCGAAAGATTGATGCAACTTCCGCTGTATTACAGGAAAAGACCAACGTATTGGATACACTGGCACACCACGCAAACCCAGCACAGAGAGAGAGAGAGAGAGCTGTGGGCTATAAATAAGAAGAGAGAAGGTGAAGGAGAGACCATTGACGAGCTAAACTTGCTTTGAGATAGGGGGGAGTCTTGTCGCAAGGAGAGACGGCACATGCATTGCCTTTTGGTATTACCAGTCGTGGTGTGCAACTGCCGTCTTTTCCGGCGACAAGATGCCCTCTCTCTCTCTCTCTCTCTCTCTCTCTCTCTCTCTCTCTCCATAATCACATCCTTATTTGTGCTTGTGGTGGCTCGGAGTCCTACTCTCAATTAGCACTTGTGTACTTATGAGCATTTGATTCATGGATTTGAATTAGTTCCCTTCTTTTCTAAGTCACTCGAGTACTTATTTAGACAATGCGATGAATTTTTGCGGTTTCCTCCACATCTATAGTCTTATACTAATCATCTTTTCTCATTCTTTATGTCAGGTAGCGATGAAGGACTATTGAAATTTGAAACTCAATGAGCCCCATGTTGCATAGTTCAAGAAGTTGATTGTGCAATTGAGATGCAAGATCAACAAATGACGGTGTGCTTAGTTTAAGCTATTAGGAGCAATGCCAGCTACTCATTGGAGGACCTACAGGTTGAAAGCACTCGAGTACTTATTTAGACAGTGCGATGAATTTTTGCGGTTTCCTCCACATCTATAGTCTTATACTAATCATCTTTTCTCATTCTTTATGTCAGGTAGCGATGAAGGACTATTGAAATTTGAAACTCAATGAGCCCCATGTTGCATAGTTCAAGAAGTTGATTGTGCAATTGAGATGCAAGATCAACAAATGACGGTGTGCTTAGTTTAAGCTATTAGGAGCAATGCCAGCTACTCATTGGAGGACCTACAGGTTGAAAGCACTCGAGTACTTATTTAGACAGTGCGATGAATTTTTGCGGTTTCCTCCACATCTATAGTCTTATACTAATCATCTTTTCTCATTCTTTATGTCAGGTAGCAATGAAGGACTATTGAAATTTGAAACTCAATGAGCCCCATGTTGCATAGTTCAAGAAGTTGATTGCGCAATTGAGATGCAAGATCAACAAATGACGGTGTGCTTAGTTTAAGCTATTAGGAGCAATGCCAGCTACTCATTGGAGGACCTACAGGTTGAAAGCAAAGAAAAAATTTACAAGAAGAATTTAATTGTGCCTTTCTTTTTTCCATTTAATATTATGTTTGTTTTCTTGAGAATTGAATATTCTATTTTAAAAAAAAAATCGTGTTTACTCTCTCTCTCTCTATGATATGTACATATACTCTTCAAATATATATTTTGCTTTTTGCATCATATTAGTGCCATGTATAAAACTTAAACATGAGAGATGATGATAAAGAGCCTTATCCGGTGTATGTGGAATGGGATGGGGGCAGTTTGCCTATATCCGTGGGAATTAATCGTATTATAAGATTTTGATAATTCATAATTTTGAAAAACAGAAATCGAAAAAGGTAGAATTCTAGAGTGCATAAAACTTAGAAGATCAATAACTGTGCTGAACCGTGCTTCTTAAACCTCTCAAATTAGGTTAAAGAACAAGAACTCTCTCTCTCTCTCTCTCTCTCTCTCTCTCTCTCTCTCTCTCTCAAGTTTCAGTCAAAAGTAAATGGTTCTATTTGGTTAATAAAATTAACACTAATGGCTAAACCAAGCGAAAGCACGTCCATCAAGCTCGGCGACCATTTCGAGTTTTGGCAATTCGTCTCCACATTGAACGCGAACCAAATTAAGATATCATTGCTTTCCCATCATGAAGAATTCCTGGCAATTTATTTAACCTTCGATGGATTTTATTCCTGCATATTTTCTTTTGTTTATTTCACGTCATAATTGACTGGTCAATGAATGCATGCTAATATCCCCAAAATTATTCATTCTTGTAAATCTAGTTTAATATTGAATACAAGTCCTAATTAATACTTTAAGAATTGTACGTGGATTGAAAGAAATATAAAATTCATGAATTTTTACGAAAATTCCCATCAATTGGAAGGTAACCTCAGGGAACTTCCTTATCTAACTTTTTTTTTATTTGCCCTCTCAACTAAGCACATACGCTATGATCAAATTTTTGTACTCTTGCGGTATACCGTTATCTATGTTTGATAAAATGAAGAATATTTGGTCCCATTGAATCGAATGGGACAACATTTCAACATTTCTCCAGAATGCCACGTAAAGGGAAAAAACAATGAAAACGAGTCAAGTATCCAGCGGCATAATCACTACTATTCTCTGTCATGATCTTTCTCTGCTTTTATCCTCCCTTTTTTTGACCGATTGTAACCCGATTAATTTTTAAGCGGGTTGTACAAGTCGGTCCTTTCAACACAGACCATGATCAAATTAAGAAATTTCGTAAGAACTACAATGCCCATTCCCAACCCTTTTGAACACGGTGATTGAATTTCTAGTCAATCTTCTCTAGCAAAGACCTTCTCAAAGATACATATAACT
The DNA here is from genome assembly GCA_014182565.1 of Eucalyptus marginata. Classification (NCBI taxonomy): domain Eukaryota; kingdom Viridiplantae; phylum Streptophyta; class Magnoliopsida; order Myrtales; family Myrtaceae; genus Eucalyptus; species Eucalyptus marginata. The sequence goes on from CM024593.1 coordinate 28,802,015, forward strand.
TCCCCGGTAATTTACATAAAACGATACACTTGAACATCACGCAAACACATGCACAGAGAGAGAGAGAGAGAGAGAGAGATGGCTACAAATATGAAAAGAGATAGGGTTGAGGAGAGACCATTGAAGAGCGAAATTTACTTTGAGGTTGGGGGAGTCTTGTTGCAAGGAGAGACATGGTGCGCAAGTGCCATCTTTTCCTGCGACAGGGCGCTCTACCATCTCTCTCTCTCTGTAAAAGAGGTTCGACAGGAGGTGGGCTTTCAGTCAAAAGTAAATGGTTCTATTTTGGTTCACTATTCCATCAAGCCAGCGACCATTTCGATTTTTGGCAATTCGTCTTCACATCGAACTCGAACCAAATTAAGATATTTTTACTTTCCCAACATGAAGAATTCTTGGCAATTTCTTTCACCTTAGATGGATTTTATTTATTCACACTTTCCTTTTCCCACGTCATGATTGACTGATTAACGAAGGCTTGCATGCCTCCTTCGAGGGAGGAAGCATCTTTTGTTTCGTGAATTGATTTGATAGAAACAGTGCATTGATTGATCCCAGATTCGCAGTGTCTTTGCTGTCCGTACCCCTTTCTCTTTCTTGCAGGGTAGGCAAACTTCTCTCTCTCTCTCTCTCTCTCTCTCTCTGTTGGTTGACTAAGCAAGGTACCCCTTTCTTGTGGGGTAGACAAACTAAAGCGATCTGCGTCATTTATTATGTGACCAGCGGAAATTGGAGAATGCCTTTTAAGGTAGTCAAATTAATAGTGAAGTTAATAACTTGCTCAATAAATTATGTTTTAGAATTACTATCAAGTTTCCTCTCGTCTTCCAATAAGATTATGGCTTTAGTATGATTAAATGCACCGCATATACGAACGGTAGTAATTAGTAAGTTATACAATGTCTTTACAGCCATGTGGTATAACCGTTAGTCAAAGTCAAAATGATGTGCTTCCGGTCATTGTTGTGTGTTAAACTAAGCTACTTCTACAAAATTCGTGAAACAAGTGCTAGGAAGAGTACCAAAAAAGTCATAAATTTATTATATTAATACAAATTTGGTCATAAACCTTTTAATTTGATCAATCTAATTTAATTTTTTCACATTGATACCAATTTAATCCATCCAACCAATTTAGATTGAAAATTGCTAATATTGATGCTAGTCACCCTACGTGACAGGACTCTCACGACCTAGGCGAGGGCAACCCTTATTGGATCTAGCAAGAGCATGACCCTCATGACCTGGGTGAGGGTGGCCCTCCCTAAATCTAAGGTCGATGAGGGATGGCCTCATCGAGTCTAGTGAGGGCTTGACCATCGCAGCCTCCAAATCTTGCAACAGTCATCCTCACGGCCTTTAGCGAGGGCTTGACCCTCATCGCTCCCACCAAATCTTGTGAGGCCAGGGCTCGGTTAGGGCCGCCCTTGTGCCCAAGCAGTGAGGGTTAAGCCCTTGCTAGACTCGACAATAGTGAATCTTGCCTAGGTGGCGAGGGCTACTCTTGCCCTGGCCACAAGGGTCGTGCCCTCGTCGACCCTCCCCTATGGCCAATTACCGACCATGACTAATTAGGGGGAAAAAAAAAGGAAGGGAAAAATGTAAAAATATTTTTCAAATTGAAAAAAAAAAATTATTAAAAATTATTTAAAAATATCAACGTTAGCTCGATCATGTCATATAGGACAGCTGACGTCCACATCAACAATTTCCAACCTAAATTGACTGAATGGGTTGAATTTGTGCCAATATAAAAAGGTTTAGAATTAAATTAGTTCAATTGAAAAGTTTAGAACTAAATTAATATCAATATAATAAGTTTATGATTTTTTTGGTACCTTTCTTGGTGAGTACTATAGGATACCATTCATACATTTTCTCAGTGAATTAGCACAAGGTCACTTCCTCTTTGCTTTTCTCTCACGCATCGACTAAGAAACATTAATTTCCTTTAGCCTTATGATTGAATGGTTTAAAGTATTTTTTCGTAACTTCTAAGTCTTTGATCCCCCTACGTTGCAATTGCGTGATGGATGCCATAGAATTGCAAGGAAGGCATCAAGAAATTTCCAAGCTAATGTTTTAGGTGGAGATAGTGTGTATGTTTTTATAAATGTGATCATGAACCCTTTGATTGTTAGAGTTAATGAAACCACTAATTTCAATCCATAACACGAATCCAGAGAAGATAATTACTAATATGTCAAACTTATTCTTACTTGTAAATCTAGGCTAATTTTGAATACAAGTCCTAATTAGTGCTTTAAGAATTATAAGTAAAACAAAAGAATTATAAAATTCGTGGATTTTTACGAAAATTCCCATAAGTTGACAGATAACTTCGGGGAACTTTCAAATCTAACTTTTTTATTAGCCCTCTCAACCAACCACATATACCACGATTGAATTGCTGTACTCTTGCGGTATGCCTTTGTCTTTTCTTTTTTTTTTTTCTTTTTTGTGAAAGGTAATTAATATATTGAAAAGAAACGAGTGAAAAAAGAAAAAAAAAAAAGAAATATTTGGTCCCGTCGGATTGAATTGGATAGCACTTCAACATTCCTTGGGAATGCCACGTAAAAGTGAAAAAAAAAAAAAAAAAACAAAAACAAAAACAAAACAGTGAAGGATTCGGCGGCATAATCTCTTTCTTCTCTGTCATGATATTTCTCTACTTTTATCCTCTCTTTTTTGACTGATTGCAACCCAATTAATTGCCAAGCGGGTTGAGCGGGTTTTGCAAGTCGAACCTTTCAGCACAGACGGGGATAGAATTAAGAAACTTCGTGAGAACTATAATGCCCTTTCCAGACACTCGTTGAACACGGTGATTGAATTTCTAGTCAATCTTCTCTAGAAAAGACCTTCTAAAAGAATTCACTAACTTACCCAGTAAGCCACCTTAAACGCCAACGTATTTGATACACTTGCGCATCACGCAAGCACATGCAGAGAGAGAGAGAGAGAGAGTTGAGGTCTATAAATATGAAGCAAGAGGGTTAAGGAGAGGTCATTGAAAGCGAAACTTACTTTGAGGTTGGGGAGTCTTGTCGCAAGGAGAGACGGCACTCGCATTGCCTTCGGTATTCGATTGATTGCTTTCAAGTCATGGTGGGCGAGGGCCGTCTTTGCTTGCGACCAGATGCCCTACTACCTCTCCCTCTCTCTCTCCATAATCACATCCTTATTTTGTGCTGGTGGTGGCTCCTCTAAGCCCTACTCTCGATTATCTCTAGCTTTCCTATCAGCATTTGATTCGTATAATCCCATTAAATCCTTTCTCTCCTAACCCACTTGAATACCAGTTCAATAAGTGTGATTACTTTTCATGGTTCCGTGTATGTCTATATTCGAATCCTAATTGTCTTTCCTTGTTTCTTATGCCAGGGGGTGATGAAGGACTTGGGAGACTTGAAACTCGGCGAATCTCCTGCACATAGCCCAAAGAGTTGATTGAATGGTTGAACGCTTATTGGAATACAAGACCAACAAATGACGATGTCTACGCTCAATTTGAGCTTTAGTCATGCCAGCTAGCCGGCGAAGGACAAAAGCATAGAGACATTTTACAAGAAGAATGTACTGTGCCCTTTTTTCCTTGCTTTTAATACTATGTTTTTTTTGGTAAAGGAAAGTAACTTTTAATACTATGTTTTTTTTTTTTTGGTAAAGAACTTCGAATACTATGTTTGTCCCTGGAGAAGTGAATATTTCATTTCAAAAAAAAAAAAAAATCTATGTGAATCTTTATTTTATGCCAATTGATACTTCTAGTGTTAATATTGCTTTGTTCTAGCTAAGTAGATTTACCAAATTCTCATTGACGGTGAAGTTGGGGGTATTCAAAGATGGAAATTTCAGGAGCCAAATTCCATAAAAATTAAACTTATAAGGGCAACCTGAAATTAGGTGTAAATGCGGGGGTGATATCCGATATTATCTCTTAAATATATAGAAAATACATCGTATAATAGTGAATTACCGCATTTCAAGTTGCTCGAAAAGATGAAGCTCTGGAAATGAAGTCAAGTTCAACGAACATACCATTTGGTAAATGAAGACATCAATGTGCAATGGATGGGAGAAAGTGAGATGAAGGTGATTTTCACATACGAATTAGAATATCGATAGTGCATATATAATAAAAAGCAAGTAAGAGTAATCAACGAATCTACATGATTCAACAGTTTATCTATGTCCACAAGCCGAGGACTCATTTCATTATCTAGTCAAAGAAGAATTACATGCGAGAATTAGGTAGAAGCTCTCGCTACATAAATAAGAAGACGCAGAATTATTTCTTAAAGTACTTCCCGAAAAACAAGCAAACCCTAGACAATCTCACCAAGAACAAAAAGCTCTCTCTCTCTCTCTCTCTCTCTCTCTCTCTCTCAAAGAGGTTCAACAGTAGGTGGGCTTTCTGTCAAAAGTAAGTAGTTCTTTTGTGGTTAACAATTCCCACTAATGGCCCAACCATAGGAAAGCACGTCCATCGAGCACGGCGACGGCTTCGCTTTTGGCAATTCGTCACCGCATCGAACTCGAACCAAATTAAGACATGATTACTTTCACATCATGAAGATTTCTTGGCGATTTCTTTAACCTTAGGCTGGATTTTTTGTGCACGCATTTTCTTTTTCCCACGTCATGATGGACTGATCGAGAAAGCTTGCATGCCTCCTTCCGGGAAGCATCGTTTGTTTCGTGAATTGATTTGAATTTCTAGAAACAACGAATTGATTTATTCCAGAGTCGTAGTGTTTTTAATGGCCCGTACCCATCAAGTCCATCTCTATTAACGGGTTTTCGGATTGTTCTCCCTTCTTGCGGGGGAGACAAACTAAACTAAAGCGATCTACAACATTTATTATGTGACCCACGGAAATTACAGAATGTCTTTTAAGGAAGTTAAATTAATGGTGAAGTTAATAACTTGCTACCCAGAATAAGTATGTACTAGAATTACTATCAAAGTTCCTCTCCTTGTCCATTAGATTATGGCTCCATCGTTGCATAACGTCAAGTATGATCATATTCATGTCATATTTCCTGACAGTGATAATTGATTAGTTTCACGGCGTTATAACGGTCATATGGTGTAACTGCCATCATAAAATATTTTTCCTCTCCAAACCGTAAGTTAAACTCAAAATTATGTGCTTTTGGGTCACTTTCGTGTGTTTAACTAACCTACTTCTACAAAATTCTTGAAACGGGTGCTATCATACCATTCAAACATTTTCTCGGTGAATTAGCGTGAGGTCGCTTCCTCTGGCGCATAGACTAAGAGACATGTATTCCATCTAGCCTTCCGATTGACTGGTTCATATTATTTTTTTGGAACTTCTAAGTCTTCGATCCACCTACGTTGCAATTGCGTGATGGATGCCATAGAATTGCAAGGAAGGCATCAAGAAATTACCAAATTAATGTTTTAGGTAGAAGATAGTGTGCATATCATTATATAGTAATACAAAATGAGATCATGAACCCGTTATTATCAGAGTTAATGAAGACATTAATTTCAATCCATAACACGACTCCAGGGAAGATAATTGCTGTTTCCGAATTCTTTTTTTATTTTATTTGTAAATCTAGGTTCATCTTGAATACAAGTCCTAATTATAATTTTAGAAGTGTATATAGACGGAAACATTATAATTTCGTGAATTTAAGTGAAACTTCCCATATGTTGACGGACAACTTCAGGGAACTTCCTAATCAACTTCTTTTCTTAGCCCCCTCAACTTAACGCATATACTATGATCAATTTTTGTACTCTTTGTAGTATACCTTGGTCTTTGTTGGATATAAGGAAGAATATTCAAACGAATGGGACAAGGCATCAACGCTTCCCCTAAATGCCATGCCAAAGAAAAGACGACGAAAACAAGTAGAGGATTCAGCAACATAATTACTCCTGTCCTCTAAGATGATCTTCCTCGACCTTTACCTTTTTTTTGTCTGATTGTAACCCGATTAGTCAATAGGGTGGTTCGGCAAGTCGTTCCTTTCAACACACGACATGATCTGATGAAGAAACTTCGAACCGACAGTAATGCCCATTCATACCCAGAAACCCTTGTTGACCACGGTGAGCAAGTTTCTAATCAATCTTCCCTAACAAAGACCGTCCGAAGATTAATGTAACTTCCCCTGTAATTTACGGGAAAGACCAACGTATTGGGGGAGATGGGTGTCTTGGAGAGAGAGAGCTGTGGGCTATATATTAGAAGAGAGAAGGTCAAGAAGACACCATTGAAGAGCGAAACTTGCTTTGAGGTTGGGGGAATCTTGTCGCAAGGAGAGACGGCACTTGCATGCCTTCTGGTGTGACGAGTCATGGTTTGCAAGTGCCGTCGCTTCTGGCGACAAGGTGCCCTACTACCCGCCTGCCCTCCAACCCCCCTTTCTCTCTCCACAGAGTTACATCCTTATTTGCGCTTGTGGTGGCTCCCAAGTCCTACTCTCAATTAGCATTAGTGTTCTTATGAGGAATTGATTCATATAATCATTTGTTATATCCTTTTTTTCTAACCCATTTGCATACTAGATCGATGAGTGTGATGACTTTTCGTGGTTCCCTGTATGTCCATAAGTCATATACTATTTGTCTTTTCTTGTTTCTTATGCTAGGTAGCGATGAAGGACTCGTGAGACTTGAAAGCCAGTGGATCCTATAGTTCAAGGAGTTAGTGGAGTGGTTAAACGCTTAATTGGGATATGAAATCAGCTAATGATGGCATCCTCGCTCAATTTAGGGTGCATATTAGCCACTTATTGGCAGATCTAGGAGGTCGAAAGCATAGAAACGTTTTAGCTGGAGAATTTAATTGTGACTTTGCATTTTTTGCTTTTAATACCTATTGACACCTAAATTTTGGAAATTTGTTTAAGTGTTTATTAATTGCATTAGAAAATTAGGGATTAATTTCTAGCCCCTTAACAAAAAATTTTCATTAAAATTGCATCACATATAGACATTAGGAGCATTTGCGTCACTAGTTCTAAAATTTACCCAAAAAAAAAAAAAAATTAAAAAATTAATTTTTCTTTAAAAAAAATAGGTCGGGTCAGGCTGGATTTGACCTGGGCCCGACCCGCCCCATTTCTTTTTCTCTTCACCCGCGCACGGGCCAACCCTTTTGGCCCAGTTTCTCTTCTCCCACGCGCACGCGGCCCGGCCCGCGTCCAGTCTTCTCTTCCTGCCAGTCTCGCGCGAAGACCTGCGAAAGCAGAGAGCTGAAAATGGAAAGAAAGCAGGGTACCAGCACAGCAGAGAGAGGAGCAGGAGGATCGGGATCCGGCGTGATCCGTGGGTCGGCAAGCAGGCTGTCGACAGGTGGGCAAGGCAGGCCGACCGTTGACTGGAAGGAGCTCGGGCTTCCGGCAAAAAAGCGGAAAAAGAAAAAGAGAACACCAACACCAGGGGAGAAGAAGGGGGTTCAACAGAGAGAGATAGAGAGAGAGCGAGGAGGGCGTGAGCCCGAGAGAGCGATTTGCCGTCGTCGGTAGCCTGTCCGTTGGCTGCCGTCCGCCGCGGCACCCCCACCGAACCAAACCAGGTAGGTTTTCTCTGGTCATGCGTGATCTGTTTTTGTAGGGCGTCGGACCGGAGCTCATGGCCAACTTGTTCGCATGAGCTTTGGTCCCTCCGGCGCCCGCAGGTCCTTAGCCAAGCCTCTGTACGTTTTTTTTTATCGTTTTCCGAGAGTCCTAGTCCAATTCCGAATCTCCATCGAGTTCGAAATCCCTCGTTTTGGTAGCGCACGCCAGGTGCTTGTGAAAATGTTTCAGTCGGATCCGTGACCACCTCCTCCAATTTTGGTTTGCTCTTGAAGTGCTACTCATTGTCTCATTTCTTTTTTTTTTCTTTGTTGAGATTCGGTTTGTGCGAGTCCCGATCCCATCCATGCGGTGCTCTGTTGTGTTTTGGTTTTGTAAACAGTCGTTAAATATTTCGGTACGCTTGGAGTCTCGGTTGATCCCGTGTCCAATCTTCGGTTGACGTCCGTTAGGTATTCGTTAAGATATTTGACTGAGCTCGTGTTGATTTTCTTTTATCTACGCTTGCTTCTGTACATCGGTTTGTCATTTGATGCGGCGTGTCCATGAGGTAATGGTTGGCATGCGTCGATGGCGTGAGGTGTTAGCCGAAGTGGGCATTTGGTTCGTTCGGTTTTGGCTCGATGAAGGAGATGATCGGCAAAGGAGGCATATGATTTGGGTCAACTTCGGTGAAAATATGGCAGGGAAGAGAGGGGCCTCGAAAGGAGGCTGAGTGTGGAGAAGAAAGGAATAAAATAGGATTAAAAAAAAAAAAAGAGGAAAAAGGAAAAGCAAAAAAAAAGGGAAAAGAAAAGAGAATATGGGCAGTGGTTTGTCTGCTAGGGCTGTCGATGGGCTGGTATGTGTGGACTGCAGTGAAGTGGGCTAGAATCTAAGTAGGCTGGGGCTGTCCCTTTTTATAAAATATCTGTGCGGGCCCTTTTTTTTTTTCTTTTTTTGTTAAGTGGGCTTTGAGGCTAGCTCCGTTTTAGCCCAACCCGCACCGATAGGGTCCGGGTCGGTTTAGTAGGGCCAGGTCTCTTGACCCGGTCCAAATTGTTTTTTAATATTAAAAATATATATAAATTCAAAATTTTAGAAAATATTAAAAATATTAAAAATATTAAAACAAAAAACAAAAAAATTTCGAAAATCCAAAAAATGTAGGTTTGGTTAGGATTTGCCATGTCTTGCACTCTTAGTGTAATTAGGCCTTTATTTGCTTGTATATTGATTATATCGCATATTTAACTTGCATATTTAATTATGTTTAATTGCATGTGCTCAATTTACCACAATTAGGACTCTAGTGGCTAATTGTTATTTTAATGATTGTGCACCCGCATGATCACTTCATATGTTAATGGATAAGTGTAAAATCAATCCAAACTGCCTGACAAAAACATCTTTTTATAAAATGAACAAGATTAGGTACCGAAAAGGCACTAATTATTTAATTGGTGTGATCAAGTCCCCGATCATAAATTCTCTGGTTGCGTAGGAAGTGTGGCATACTCCCGTGCCTCACTTGGTTTCTAGCCGACCCCAATAAGCTAGTGGCAACTCCTTTTTGCAAAATTTTTAAGAATATCCCAATGTCACGCATGGGCTTGGGAGAGCCCACACCTAATCATGCGTCTTAGGCCCGTTCTTTAGGCAATACCCTAAACCTAGTCCCTCCCCCCGAGGGTAGGTCGCGACAATACCATGTTCATCCCCTTGAGAAGTGACCATCCCATTTCAAATCTTTTATTTTACACCATTTGGTACCTCTAGTGTTATTATTGCTTTCTTCAAGTTAAGTATATAATTAGCCCTTAAGTTTTGCCGTTTGTGCAACCTAATCCTTTAATATTTTTGTTTTTGTGCAATCTAACTATTCTTATTTATTCAATTCACCTACAATTATTAACACCATCAAATGGTCAATGTGATGTAATGTGGCCAATATGTAACAATAATATGATTGTCCATCGATCCAACTCACCAGATATATTTGGGTTTAGCGACTTTGTCTTGCCTAGGTCACTAGCCACTTATTGGTGGATCTAGGAGCTCGAAAGAATAGAAACATTTTACAAGGAGAATTTAATTGTGCCTTTTGCGTTTTTTGCTTTTAATACTATGTTCATTCCCTTGAGAAGTGCACATTCCATTTGAAAAATATATTTATGTGAATCTTTTATTTTACACCGATTGGTACCTCTAGTGTTATTATTGCTTTCTTCTGGTTAAGTATATAATTAGTCCTCTAAGTTTTGCCATTTGTGCAACCTAATCCTTTATTATTATTTTTTTGCGCAATCTAACTTTGTCTTATTTATTAAATTCATCTACAATTATTAACGCCATCAAATGGTTGATGTGATGTGATGTGGCCAATATGTAACAATAATATGTTGCCCATCGACCCAACTCACTAGATTCATTTGGGTTCAACGACCTTGTCTTGCCTAGGTCACTAGCCACTTATTGGTAGATCTAGAGGTCAAAAGCATAGAAACATTTTACAAGGAGAATTTATCGTGCCTTTTGCGTTTTTTGCTTTTAATACCATGTTTATTCCCTTGAGAAGTGCACATTCCATTTGAAAAATATATTTATGTGAATCTTTTATTTTACTCCGATTGGTACCTCTAGTGCTTTCTTCTAGTTAAGTATATAATTAGTCCTCTAAGTTTTGCCATTTGTGCATCCTAATCCTTAAAAAAATTGCACAATCTAACTTTTCTTATTTATTCAATTCATCTACAATTATTAATGCCATCAAATGGGATGTGATGTGATGCGATGTGGCCAATATGTAACACTAATATGTTGCCGATCGACCCAACTCACTCCTTGTCTTGGGAAGGTCACTAGCCACTTATTGGCGGATCTAGGAGGTCAAAAGCATACAAATATTTTACAAGGAGAATTTAGTTGTGCCTTTTGCTTTTTTTCCTTTTTTTTTTTAGCTTTTAATAATATGTTCATTCCCTTGAGAAGTGCACATTCCATTTCAAAAATATATTTATGTGACTTTTATTTTACACCGATTGGAACCTCTAGTATTATTATTGCTTTCTTCTAATTAAGTATATAATTAGTCCTCTAAGCTTTGCCGTTTGCACAACCTAATCCTTTAATTTTTTTTTTTTAATGCACAATCTAACTTTTCTTATTTATTCAATTCATCTACAATTATTAACACCATCAAATAGCTGGTGTGATGTGATGTGGCCAATATGTAACAATAATATGATTTCCCATCGACCCAACTCACTAGATATATTTGGGTTCGGTGACCTTGTCTTGCCTAGGTCTCTCTCTCATAAGGTTTGGATACTCTATATTTTCCAAAATAAATAAATGAGTAAAGTTAGAATTCTGTAGTGCATAAGATCGAAGTTCCACATTGCACAAACAACAAAACTTATTATTGGAACTGTACCAAACCGTGCTTTCTTCAAACATGTGGTTTGTCTATGAAACTTCATTACCCAAACATGTTTATCTATAAATCATATCGCCAAACCACAATCAAATTGTGATTGGCAGTGAGCTTGGGGGGTAATCTAAGATGCAAATTTCAGGATCCGAATTGGATACAAACCAAACTTGTAAGGGCAAAATGAGATTAGGTGTAAACGTGGGGGTAATTTCCATTTTTCCCTCTAAAATATCGGGAATATGCATTGTAGAACAGTCAATTGCCACATTTCAAGTTGCACAGAAAGATGAAGCTCCGGAAATGAAGTCGAGCTCAGCAACAAAACTCTTCTCGACATGGAAAAAAAGAAGAAATCAAGAGAGTGAAATTTCGGGGTATTCATATCTTCATAACCGTGATCATATAGATTCTGAAAAGATCATTGGTCACCTATTCTTACTTAGTCTCACATTGGTAAATGAAGATAGTAATAAGCAATGTATCTATTGGGTGAAAGCGAGACAAAGTGTGTGATCGCAAAAGATTCATAATTATCGAGAAATAGTATAAATAATAAAACCCAAAGATATAGTGACAAATGAATCTGCTTGATTCGACGGTTTGTCTATGTCCACGAGTCAGGGGTTCCTTTGCTTTCTGGTCAAGTGAAATTGAGAATTAAGAACAAATTCTTACTACCTCAAAGCCCACTAATCACACAAGAATAAAGAAGAAGAGAAAAAAGTGTTTCTCAAGCATATTTCAGAAATGAGAAAACACTAAACACCCTAACCAAGAACGAGAACTCTCTCGGCAGCTGCATTGTATTGTGTCATAGCATGACGGCGAATCGTAGCGACATTTTGCATCCCTTCTAGCGACATTTGTAGCGTTCAGAGCCTTCTTTAATCTGATGAGAGAATCAAGCGACTAATTAACGGTATCTCATGGACCAAGTAACCTTCAACTATAATATATAGCTCTGTGCAATTTACTGATACAATCTTGAAAATCTAAATTATTAGATGAATACATGATGCAATATTTAAATACTCTAATACTACCAATCATAAGTGATTTTATATTTAAATATTCTACCATCCTTAAGTTAAGAGGATAAATTTGGTGTCATATGTATGATGAGATCGTTTTAAGTGAAGTAACGAAAAATTCCACCACAAAAATTTATATGACCAATGTCAATCGATCTAAAAGTATAAGCCAATAAATATGGTCACGGAGAGCTGTTTAAGTACCCCCGATGCTCCCCCTTTCACATAAAAACCACATGCCTGCAGAGTCTTAAGAATCGAAATTAAAATGAAACGAGGCAAAGAAGAGTTCTCCAGTAAAGATTTCAATACGGCGATTCCTTCTCTAAGCGACGTAACATTTTCGTGAGGTCACTGCCTACGAATCCAAAAGCATCGTGTGGTAGGTGGGTAGAACGTAACACCACCTAAACCCTTCTCGAGCGCCAATGAGAGCGTGGCCCAAGATCAAAAGAATAATAATAAGGGGAGAAGACGTGATTTTTTTTGTGGTGGGAATTTGCCTGTTAAATTGGCACGAAACTTCCACAGATCTCTGAGATGTCATTTCCTTGGCATACGAGGAAAAACCATGCTAAGGTGCAACTTTAATGGGGTCCTAACTTGTTCTTTAGGTCGAAATCTCGTTGAAATAGCTGCATATGAACGTCCTTGCCAGGAAACTCCGAGGCAGATCCCCAGAAGCTGCATCGAGGTGATACGCATTCAACAACAACCATGAGAAGCTCGAGAAACTAAGAAAATCAATTCACCAACTCCAATCCGTGGTTATCTATTGGGCGCATCAACAGTCTCCAGCTGTAGATCGCTCTTCCAGTTGTAGTGGTAATAATAATAATAATAATAATATTCCAGTCAAGTTCACACCCGATTGAAAGTCGAGAAAGACTAGAGAACATACTGCAAAATTTCTTGACATGGTCTAGTCCAAAGAAATGATGATGAGATGATGATGATGATATGATGATGATGATATAGTTTAGGTGGCAGAGAAACTAATAGTCAATCATGCGATCACCGACATTAAATCCGTGGTCCTTCCCATTTATAAAGTCTTATGATTCTCTTTTCTTAGACCGATTTTTTTTTTTTTTGTATATATTCATTTTATTCTAATTCTCAACTCACTTTCAGATATTTTGTTCTATCTCTTTATAGAATGTAAGAGTCGAATCCCACATCTGAAACTAAATATCTCCACACGAGAAGATAGGGAATCCCACCTTCTTTCCACGTGGGAAGGATGTTGCCCCAATTGGTTTTTGACTATTGACCGGTTCGACTTCAGCAAAAAAATACTGAAAGAAAACGAGAAGGAAAAAAGAGAAAAAGAGAGGAAAGAACGATAGCTAGCAATTAGGTGACGGCCCCTTGACGCTGGCGAGTCGTCTTGGTCTCCTCCCTCTCCCACAAGCCAGCCACTCCCAAGAGACACATCGCTCTCCAGAAGAGAAAGAAATTTCTCGTTCAAATGTATGAACGCAGAACAGTGACGGGTCAACCTTGCTGAACATGTGGATTGCCATAAAAAGATTCTCGTTCCTCACCAAACCGAGACCCGTCAAAGGGTTCGGAGCCGAGTTGCTTCAGCGTAATTGACACTTTGCACATCCACACTTTTCCACAAGCTCGTCGTCGCGCCCGCCGACAGGACCCAATGCTTCGTTCGATCTTTATAAATATGGAGCCCTCTCGGGTAGCAGCACATCACACTGAAAGTAAGCTACTCAAAAAGCTCGCGTGACAACGAGGGAGATCGAACGAAGGGGTCGAGGAAGCCGTGTCGCAGGAGAGACGGCACACGCCGTGCCAGCCCTGTCTCTCTCTCTCTCTCTCTCTCTCCCGGGAGCTCTCGGCAAGCGCCGTCCTCCTGTGACACGATGCCCTCCGATCCTGGTATCGTGCGCAAATCGAAACTCGCCCGCCGTGTTCCTTTACGCCATTTTTCGTAAGAGCTTTCCTTCTCACTTTTCTCGATCCTACTTCAATTTCTTAGCGTTGGAGCCATCCATGCATGCTCTGTACGTACCCCACGTCGAAGCTGCTCGCTAGATACGTAGCACTAATTTTTGGCGATTGCGATGGATTATCAGTACTTGTGTTTTGTCCATGATTGGTCTGGAAGTACTTCCATATGTGATAGTTTTGAGATCTGACCATGTCTAATCATGAGATCTATGTAAAGTCCACTCAATCTGTAAGGTTTATCGTCATTTAAATAAATGCAAGCGTCACACATAATCACTAGCTACTTGTGGCAAACGACGATCCATTTCTTGTGGCGTTCGGAAGCAACTACACAACCCTAACTACACAACGCCCTGAGTTACCTACTCGACTCGTCTCGACCATCGCTTGCTCGCATTGCTTGAGAATAGTCTCGCTTTGAAGAAGCCCGGCCAGACCCAATGTTTTAGGCACTTCTTTTGCATTGATTTCATGGAATGGATGAACTTGGGACAACACTACGGGCTCCTCCTGGACCAATGGGCCTGGAAATATTCCGAAGCCCAAGTCCGCCGTTCATTGATCACCTCTCCCGATGTCGAAAGTCGCTTTATTATAGGTGAGACAAGTGGGTGCAATTATGCATCACGTAATGTGTCAAATGTCAATCAAGGCGAAAAGGAGTGCCCGGTCCAAGTCATGTTTCCAGGTAAGTCTTTTATACATACATGGGATTTCCTCATTTCATTAGTCTTTTAAGTTTGGGCAGTGTCTAATCGCTCTCCTGGGTCTTTTTCATCTTTCATTTTGCTTTAATCGACATTGACTGGTCCAATTCATCAATGGCCACGTTTTTATTACTTTAATTTGGGGGACCAAGAAAAGCTTAGGAGTCGGTCAACCAAAAAAAAAATAAAAAATCTGATTCAACATTTTCCAACAATATGAAGATTAATGGTGTCTTTATCCCTTGCTTTTTAACATTTTATAAAGCCAATCAATCACATAATGATTTTCCTTCAATGATATACTTTTGCAATGAAGCCAGTCTATTGTTATTAAAGCAACATATGGATGTATTAATGTATGCATTAAATGCTTTAACTTCCATTTAATGAAACTAATCTGATATGGACTTACTCGTCTCTTAAGTTTTGAGTAGCTTTTTTAAGGAATTGATGGATTGTAAAGGTTGGGATAGGAATTTCATTGTTAATTTTTAAGGGTCTATTTGAAGAAAAGGTAATGGCATAGCAAGTTCCTCAAACGATATGTTTTTGTGTTTGAATTGGTCCTTTCTTCAAAATGTTGAAGTACCGACGTGGTTGTTAAGTAGCCCGCTAAGTGCCTTACTAGCGTCGTAAATGCCAATTAAAAGTATAAAAGCTCTAAATTGCAAAATTTCAGACAACTAGGACCGGCAGAATCTGTCGGCAAAAGCACAAGAGGACCGGCAACATGCAATTGACAAGGGTTGCACAGGCCACGGCCCAACCTTCGGCGCAGGTGGGCGGACGCTGGTCGCGCTCAGGAGAAAAGGCGGCGGCGGCGGCGGCGACTCAAACACCGTGGCGAGAGAGGTTGGGGAGAGGGGACGACACCCGTCTCAAATCTGTTATGACTCGCGAGGCAGACACGTAGCCAGTAGTGCCTTGAATTGCAAAGATGGCCAGAGCAGCTGATTCCCACTGAGAACACAAGTCCCGGAGATACTGCTCTTCTGAGCTAAGACAGAGGAAAAACATTTAATTCATTCACATGAGCAATTAAATAGTAACATCCGACTCGAGTGACTTTGAGGCTGGCGGTCGGTCCAGGATTTGATATCTTTTGATTTTATTTTTTATTTTTTTTATCCAAGTAAACAATTACTTTAGAGAATGTATTGATGTGGCGGAGATATGGATGCCACGTCAACATTGGATGTTTTAAGAGAGTGACCAAAGCGAACAAACTTCAAGAATTTAATTGCGTGAAAATAAGAGGGCGCATGACACAAATTACATAGTTCAAGAATCTGCGGTGTCACTATTCTATTCCTTTGCGGAAACGTAAAAGAAACATTTATCAGTTAAATCAAAAACGCTAAATTATTGATGCTGTAATTCGGAAAACTAAACGATTTTGTAGGGGGATATATTCTTATTTTGACAATTGTCAAATGGTAATTACTTTTTTAATCATTTTAGCTAGAAGTTTTTAGGGACATCAATCTTCAATCATTTATCCATGATGTGTGATGTCCAATAGCCGTTTGTACTAATTTAAAGAGCAGCGAAGAAAATTTATACAAGAGAGACACTGCAAAGAAGCAATCGTGACCGAAAATGAACAAATAAAATCAAAAAGTTCGAAAAATAAAATTTAATATTACAAAAAACTCTAAATTGATATATTTATAATAAATTTATTCCAAACTAATTTTTAATCATAAAAAGTTTCAAATTAGTACACTTATGACAAATTTACCCATAAGCTAATTTTTTTTGACCACAAAAAAAAATCATAAATTGATACACTTATGATAAATTTGTCCTCCATTAATTTATGTAAAATTTTATTATCAAATTGTTGAGTTAAATGATATATGGCAATTGACAGATGTATTGATTTGGATTTTTACGATCTATTTATTGTACCGATTTTGTGATTTTTTATGGTATTAATTTAATTTAACAAATGATATATTTGTCATAAATATTGAGTTTGGGCAATGTAAATTTTTCACAAGTATACCAGTTTAGTATTTTTGATGATAAAAAAATTAGTTTTGAGTAAATTTATCACAAATTTGATCAAATTAGGATTTTTTTAAGTAGTTAAAAAATGAGTCTTTAATAAATTTATCACAAATGTATAAATTTTAAATTTTTTATAATATTAACTTAAAAAGAAAAAAACATCAACGATGATGATAAATGGACGTCCGTTGATTCTTCAATTTAATATGACCATGAATCCGTATGCATTCACAGGCAAATAAAGTACATCAAATCTATTGACCAAGTGAAAGTACATCAAATCTAAACATATAAAACAAAATTTATAATAAAATTAATGTCTAGTCATACGTCAAAACTATCTATCTGGCGGGCCCCCTTCATTAGAACTTCCGAGTAATGTCTCCAAGTTCGGGTGGCCTACCACGTTACCGACATTATCGGATCAAGATGTTGATAGTTCCATATTTTTCTTGTTCCCAAAAATTCTTTGAAAAATATTGCTCGATTGGGACCGTGTTCATACTAGACACCATGCCCCCAGATTGCAATTCAAGAGGAGGACGATAGCGAGAAGGTGAGGGAGAGTTAGAGGCCGATAAGTGGTCTTGGCCCGCGGCAATCTATGGGGGTGTTTGGTTGGGCATTCCCAAGGGAAGCCGCCCCAAAGTTTGGGGAAAATTTTGGTGTTTGTGAATATTTTCGAAAGTCCTTTCATACAAATATGAAGATTCCAAATCTTCAATCTTAAAATGGGGAGGGCAAAGATTGAAGCATTCGGCATTTCCCAAATGCCACCTACTGTTCATCTTCTTCTTCTTCTCTTCCCCGTCTGTCTTCTTCTTTTTCTTCCCGCCAGGACTTCTCAGTGACCACCACCGCCGCCGCCGCCCGAGGGTCGCGCGTCGCCGGTGACCACCGTCGGGGTGGCGCGACGCGCGACCCGGGCGGCGCGGACCTCGGCGGCGTCGCCTGGTTCCGAGCCAACCGGGCGACGCCGCCGAGGTCCGCGCGACCCGGGCGGCTTTGCTCGAGGTCCGCGTCGCCCGAGATCACGCGGACCTCGGGCGGCGTCGCGATGTCGGGCGTCGCTTGGTTCCGCGCGGACCAAGCGGCGTCGCCTGAGGTCCGCGCGACCTCAAGCCGCCAGATCTAGCGTCTACGACCTCAGGCGCTTGAGGTCGCGGCGACGGCGTCGCTTGAGGTCACGCCGCCTGGGTCCGCGCAACACCGCCAGATCTGGCTGGCCGGTGCGACCTCAGGCCGCCAATCTGGTGGTCCGGAGGCCAAATCTGGTCACCGGACGGCCAGATCTGGCCTCTGCGCCTGAGGTTGCGACTATGGCGTCGCCTGATCCGTCCTAAGCACCACCGGGGCTTGGATTTGATTTTCATTTTTTTTTTAAAAAAAAAAATTAAAAGCAAAATCCCATTTGTAATAAGTTTTGCCAAACGGTATTTTCACACAAGCCACTTTCCAATACGTAATTTGCCAAACATCCGAGTATTCCCGAAAACCCCTTTAGCCTAAAGATATTTGCATTTGGCCAAAGGCATTCCCAAAAAGCAGAACCAAACGGGCCCTATATGCATCAACCGGTGTAGTTGGCAAAGGAATATGTTGGACACAAAGGCCTCGCCCTAGGGTGATCATGTTGCAACCACTGGGGGTTCGCCCAGTGGCCACCCTTCCATCTCAAGGGGTAGTTGGGGAAGAATATGTTGGACACAAAGGCCTCGCCCTAAGGTGATCATGTTGCTCGTGCCGAAGAGGGCTGTGCGCATTTTGAACGTCCTGTGATTAGTCAGTCAAAAAAACTTCCACATATAATCTTTTTAACTTCCAATACCTAAAAAAATATGATATTTTATAATGTTTTATAATATTTTTATATTTGAATAATATTTTAGTTTTCGAAAAGAAAGAAATGGTCGCTTTTTGCTTCTAATTAATCAAAAAATCATAGACAAAGATCTTAACTAATCCCTAAATTCTAAACTCGAACTATTGAGTAACATTAAACCGTATACAAAAACAGGCTTAGAAATACCTTGTATCAATGATTAGAAAGTACATCACGCGACAGAACATACCGTATTTTCCATGAATTAAATACACTTATTACAACGTCGTGAGAGAGATTAAGTGGAAATAATTTTCTCCATGAAAAGAGGGCCTTTCATTCTTGTCTCTTTTAAAGAAGTAACCTAAAAGTAACTGCCTTGGTGGTTTTTTTTTTTTTTTAATTGTGGACTATGGGCCCCTTTGAGTTATGGGCTGGGTTTGCCCAACATGGGCAGCTCAATAACAATAAAACTCATCATCTTCCACTCATCCATGATAAGCTAAATATAACTCTATTTTTTCTACAATATTTATATTAGTAAATAATCCATGCAATTAATATATTATGAAAGCCCGTTGCCATACATCTATTAGGAATATATAGTAGCTAAAATTGGGCAAAATCATTAAGGGCATGAATGATAACTATTCTGTTTCTATATTTTTCTATTTTTCTATTCCCTGAAACATGTTTGAAACAGAAATCCGTGTGATAACGTAATTTTTTTTTTTTAAATTTTTGGAACAAATTTCTACTCCAAAATTAAAATTGGACCAAAAATCAAAAGTTAAAATTTTTAACTTTTCTATTTTTGGAATAAGAGTGAAAACTGAAAACTCTTCTCATCATTCACTCTTGTAGTCACCCACTGCCCACTCGACACTCGAGGGACACCAGATGCTCGCCGTCAATCGCCGAACACCGATTGCCCACTGCTAGTCACGTGGCCGCACATCACTAGCCGCATAACCACTCGCCACCAATCGTCGAATGCCACCCACTTGTCTCTCACTATTGGTCACTTGCCGGACGTCGAACACCGAATGCCTTCCCACCACCACTTAGGAGGGAGAAATTTTGTGTCGTTATTAAATGAGTTTCTATTTCAGTAACATAAATTTTATAAGGTTATCAAACGCATATATTTGCTAAGAAATTTGGCTAAAAAATAGAAATAAAAAAATCAATTTATAGCCGGAGATTGATTTTTGGAACAAAATAGTTATCATGCGCGTCCTACGAATAGATCTTATAAACTGTACTCTAGATCAATCAATCACATTTATATCTCTCTTAATCATAATTGGTCAACATGTAAATACAAAATAGAATGTGACACCAACAACAAATTGATCTTCCTTTTCCCTTAAAACTCTCAATCTCAGTTCAATTTGCTTTTCTATTAGATCGAATCAATTTATGGTCATTGCAACATTTTAAGATAGCAAACATTGAATATAAATATTGAGAACAAGTAAGAGTCCTAAGAGCACTTGATCGATGAACTTTTATCTTTAAAAGTATCACATGGCTTAAAAGTTGAGATCAAAACTTTTGACAACTCTTATTGGTCATTTAATGCATACGTAACTTGAAATACATATTACGGTATTAACTTATTTCCCATAGAACATATATCTTTGTATCAAATACCGTACAGATGATAGATCAGACATACTCAATGGTCTAACTTAAGTTCACAAATCTACTCTTTTTAAAGAATCCATCAAAACTCATATTTGGCATCAAAGATAAATAAAGTAAAATATGTGAGTTATTTTACTTTCGGACATAATAAATTTTATGACATCATCTCAACACTCAATTTAGGCAACATCTTTATTTTAAGTTTGAACTATCAATTATCTTTTAGATAATAAGCTTAAAATTGTCTCATCTCTATTTATCACATATTAAATAGAGTCAATTACTCATGTGAGTGAGCCAAACACGATACGATCCAACCATTTGACAGGTTTACTTATAATTTTAGTGCAAGTGAAATATTAGATGCATTTGTCAACCACCAATTTATTTCGTATAAAATCTCACAACATGAAAAGTGATGTATAAAGATATTAGCATTCCATTGCAATTGAGGGTAATAAAAAAAACATTACTTTTAAAAGCTAAAAACATCAAGACAATCATATGATCATCCACTAAGCCTCACTAAATCAATCAAATAATTTGGACAAGAAAGATTTTATAGGGAAAATATTTTAGATCTTTATTTCAAAACTATACTTGAAACACGTGTATAGACGTTTTTACTTTTTTTATTCAGTGGTCAAGCGGTGTCTCTACTCGCTTTTCACGCATCTCTGTGGTCCACTTCCTTGGACGATCTTGAAGCATATTTTCCACATTGGCCCACCTCCTCGGACGATCTTGGAGCACATTACCCACATTGGATTGGAGCATTCAAGATGTGCTCTCGAAGTGCTCCCAATAGAACTTTAATCATGACCGCTATGAGAGAATTAAACCTTTTTGTCATCCAAACAAAAAACCTTTATAGGCAATGCAGAATGCTTTTAACACATTGCTCCATGCTTTCTACATAAAATAATGTACCATATGTCAAATTACATAAAGTTACTATCTTTTGTATAAATGGACATCATTAATCCATGTGAACATCCTCTGAATCCTAATCTTGCACGCAAGCCAACATGGTTGGATCCATGTGACATGAGAAGGGTTAGAAACATCGTATTTTTTATGCCACTTACTTTTGTGATTAATGTACTCTAAAAAATCCTTTGACATTACTTTTATTGGGATTATTAATTTGGATATAACTCCCAACGACAAGCTAACTTCACTATAGATATTCTTTTTAGATTTTTAATTTATTAGCGACGTAAGGAGACAACATAAGTCAACTTTGTAATTAGTTATTGAACAAGTATCGACCAAAATGTTTAGTGACGTACCTATATATGGATTCATCACAAATGATAATATTTTTTACTATTCGAAAAAATGGATATAGAAATGTTGCACCTTTATGCTAATAACATTCACCAAGTAATGCAAGTCGAAGGTCAATCTTGATTTCTTATTGTTCTATACATCTAATCCGACATTTACACTCAATCCCATTTTAGAACATTACAAATCATAGAAAATAAATTCTAAAATGTCCTCATGCATATAACCCATAGCACAAGATTTTATTACTTTAAAATGAAAAAGAACTTAATATCCCAGAGTTAGGTACGATGAGCATAAGCAAAAATGTTTTTTTTTTTTTTTTTGGGGCCTTAAAGTAGATTTTTTTTTTTTTGGTTGGTGCCTTAAAGTAGAATTTGCCAATACGAAATTTGCACCTATACACACATTCAAATTGAAGACATGATATATAACACATTGGATAATCAGAAATTGGAATTATAACATAGCATAAAAGCGTTAAAAAGCAATCAACAGTAAGAAAATAGAATTTGTTCGACATTTAATCTACGACTAATCTTACTTAGAATTTGTTAATTCACGCATTTTCCTCGCAGGGCTGCCACATGGATTGATACCTGTTCTTCTTGGCGATAAAGTAGGCTCATTTTGAGTTAGAAGCTGTAAGTAGTTGTTCTTTGGGATTAAATGCCCCTGTCTGGAAAAGTGAAATAAACATATTGTTGATAGCACTTTGAGAAGAGAAAGGTAAGTGATCTCCGAAGAAAAAAGCATTTTGTTTACATTATATTACAAACAAATAAATTGTAATAGTGTTTTTAATCGTTTATATGGTGATAAATCTTTAATTCATTCAAATAAGAGTTAATACTATCAAAAATTCCAAACTGATATTTCTATGAGATGTTTACTCAAATCTAATGTTCAACTCATTAAAAATCCCAAATTCGCATCACATAACATATTTATCTCAAACTAATTTTTGTCTTAAAAATCCCAAACTGATACCCATTGACATATGTACCGAAAACTATGTTTGCCCCGTATGTGTATGAATCATGGAAATCCATGTGTGTTGACAAGTATGCATTTTGACAAATGGTAATTTGGGTAAGGATACCGATTTGATGACACGTGTGCATTTTAATAGTGGAGTAAATTTGGGTAAGGTGTATTGGTGGAGATTCTTTGGTGACACAAAAATTAACTTTGGTAAATGTGTCCAAGGTGCACACTTTAGGATTTTCATGGTATGAAAGGTAAATATGTCAATGGGCATGGTTTGGATTAATGGTGGAGAAATTCAAGATGAAATCATAATATAATGAAATATTTGTACAGAATTTTATATTGTTGCACCATATTATACTTAAATGCAATTTAAAAACTAAATTTTCGAATTGACGCAGCACACGGATCTTTGACCAGTTCTTACAAGAGATTGTGCTAATAAAGGGACAACACAGAGTATAACCTTTACAAGGGACAACGGACTGAAATAACGATGTTATTTTTCCAACCATCAACATCTCTTATTTTTAATATGTCGAAAGCGAAGACTTTTTTTGATGAGTTTCGCTTGTCAAAGCAAAATTGGAAGGAAAAAAAATTAAAAATAAGACGAAATGGAAAGAAAGGAAAAGAAAAATCATGAAATTTCGGCCACTAATGAGCTTATCTGACACTCTTTAGGCTGAGTCCTGCGGCTGCATTCTTCAGATCGTTGCGCGAGGCGTGTTCGATGGAATGCGTCATGTTCTTGAACGAGAACGACGATTCCGTGCTGCATTTGAGACAAGATCAAGCACGTCAAAACTCGATACATATGAACAGAAGCATAACACTATCGTCGGTCAGTCCCGTGTTTTCGACACTACCTCGACTCCTCCTTGTCGATCGTGATCGTGTCAAATGGCACGTCCTCATAGCTGAACACTTCCGCGCCATAATTCATAAGAAGTTCAGGTAATGAAGCCGGGTTCGGCTGAGCCGCCCCAAAGTGACTAGTGTTCTCGGGCTCATAATTATACGGTTGCTGAGATATTATAGATTGTTTAGTACTTTCCCCGTTCACGAAAACGCCGGGAAAGATTGTCGGGTCGGGACGGCGTCTGCGTGGACGTTCCCCAATTGCAGTTCGGGTGGAGAAGGATAGTGAGAGGGTGAGGCGGAGGCCGAGACTTGGTCCCGGCACATGGCGATCTGCGTGTTGACGTGCTGGAGCTCCTCGGTCACCTGGTGCAGCTGGCAGAGGAGGCGGCGGATGTACCAGCAGCAGCCGTGGACGGGGTACTGCGCGCGCATGTTGGACTCGAAGATGACCGACTGCATCGCCTCCTGCTTGAGGTCCGGCGGGGCCTGCTTGAGGATCTTGGTGATGTTGCTGACGCCGAAGAGGCGGTGCGCGTTCTGGAACATCTTCGGCTGGTCGGCCGGGAAGTAGGGGCGAGGGGGCACTCCTTGTGGCACTTCCGCCGCTGGAACTTGCAGACCGCGCACGCCTGGCTCGTCCCTCCTTTGATCGTCATGTTTCGTTCCAGCTCATTCCCATCAGGGAGCGGGAGACGGAGAGAGGGAGGAGGAGAAAAATGGATCTTGAGAGGATTTTCAAGACTGTTGGAGATGGGAAGAGTTCATCAGATATCTTTGCTGGATCGAAACTGTAGATCGTGGGGAGTTTTTTCCACTGAGGACTTGGTAAAAATTTTGAATCCTATTAAAGTGGGAGATTTTTTGAAACTTGGAGTTATCTCCTTCTTGCGCGTGTAGAATTTGCACGTGTTTTAAAATTTCAATTCAAATTTCATTCGGGTAAAAGAACACGGAATGGCATGAGCAATCTGTGCAATTTTTTACATTAACAGTTTAAAAATAACGACCAAAATCAGTAAAAAAATCAAGAGGGGATGATGTATATTATAATATTTTCTCGACTGAAATTACGTCCTATTTATCTGAATAAAATAAAACTGAAGATCAGATAAAATAAAGGCATCATTAGTCAATTATTTGTAATTTTTTTTTGTCAGCATTTGATTTATAATTTTGAATGTAGCTTATATCGATCTGTGAGCAGTTACCTAATATATCTGGGAGCAGTTATTGAATAAAAACACGCGTCCGTCTCTCAGCATTTTGCCGGTTCTTACCTAAGAAAAAAAGGCCTGGTTTTTTGTCTCACTGACAGCAACATGCATTGAATCAAGACAAGAAATTCAAGACGAACTAGAGATAATGTTTAATGTAATCATGCGACGATCGAATCCTTGTCGCTGAAACTAGTTGGTCGAGATCTCGCTCCGCGTGTGGGATTAGATCAGTCATCGTCGGTGTCATTTTGATGCACTTAACTAATCCTTATGCTCGCAAGCAACTAGAGAAAGTGTTTATGTAAGATTTATGTAAGATTCGCAGGCAGCGATTATAGATAGGGATAGTGACGCAAATATTCCTGAATTTTTACCCAATATATAATTTAGTTTTTGAATTTTGAATTTGTTTAATGTTGCTCAAAAACTTTACCCTGGCATTTAATGTGATTCCTGACCTTTTTAATTTATTCAATGTTGTCCCTAAACTTTTAGTGCATGTCCAATTCAGTCCCATACTATATAAAAATGTTTTATATTGTCCTTTAATTAATTCAAATTTAGAGATAATATTAAATATTTTCATATAGTGTATGAATTAAATTGAACATGTATCAAAAGTCTAAGGATTACATTGAAAAAATTAAAAATTAAAGAACTATATTGAACAAATTAAAATTTAGAGACTACATTGTAAATTCGGTTAAAGTTAGGAACCATTTGTATCATTTTTCCTTACAAATATAATGTGCAAAAGTGTCAATGCAAGTACATTCAACATGATAAAGAACTTGTTGGGTGATGCAAGAGTATTCTTTATGCAATCGGCCATGAATTGAAACTCATCTACTAATGGAGTGAATTTAGTTACCAAAATTAAAAAAATGTATGAAGTGTTTGCGCTTGGACCTCACTTGTGTAAGTATTTTTTTTTTCCAGGGCTAGCATACCAAATAAAGTCGAAAAAGAAATGCATACAAGCTCATCTGTAGAATTTCAAGCATATTAACGAGGATTTCTTTGAAACTGACTTGCGAAATTAAGGTGGTGGCAGAGTTTGAAGATGAAGTAGCTAGTGTGGATACTAAATATTGACATTGATGTTTAAAGGGAACGGAGTGGGGGATGGGGAAAGGATTGAACGTCAGGACATGTGTATAAAAAAGAAAATGGAAAAAGCCACAAAATCCCAAATTACACTCATTGCAATACATCAACCCTAATAGAATCTCAAATATGTACCTATATAACATATTTATTATCTGTCAATGAGCACCATTAAAGATTTGCTTTTAGAGATGATGAAAGGCAAACAATATTGACATAGTGTCTTGAGTTACATAAAAATAATAGAAAATCGTCCATCAAAACCTTAACGAATCGTAAATATGTCACATTGGTGCAAATTAGGAGTTTTTGATATCACAATAAAAAGTTTAAGGCAAATGTGCTATAATGGGTATATTTTGGGGCTTTTCTTGGGAAAAAAGAAGAAGTTATCATAATAAATTTTAATTGTGATTTCTTGTGGCTTTTTCCAAAAAAAAAAAAAACCTTTCCTCAACAACTTGTCAAACTAAAAGTAGGAGATGAGACTTATCCCGTTCACAAACAAGGTCTATTTTAAAAGGAATAAAAAAAGTAGAAAGAGATTGATTTGGAACTGTCGATAACTTATACAACAAGGCGAGTTCTAAGTAAATCGCACCTGGTTCCACAATTTATTCCAAACCTTAACACTAGGAGTATTCGTGCAGATACACGTGGTAATAACTTATAACGCACCAATCAAAAGGTATAAATTCTAAAGGCAATGGTAGGGACGGAATAAAAAAGAAGTCCCCCAATGAAAAGCCGTGGGTAGGCCCGAAAGACAAAAACGAGAAAGGGATCGATTTCGACGTTGATTTCGAAACCTCTGTCCCTCTAGAACGTTGCTAGCGCTAGCGGGCATCACATGACACGTCAAGAACAGAGGTGGTCCAATCCCCAATCCAATACAAATCTCGGTCCCTCCTAGCCGCACGTACAACGGGAACGCGTCAAGCGACTTGGAATCTAAACTTCAATTCCTGATGCACGTCGGCAGTTGCTCTCCAGACTTACGGAGTCGATCATTGGTCGTCAACTCCGACGTGTCGTCCGCGATTCAGCGGATCGTTGCTCCCAGATTGCGGTCGTCAACGGCTTCTTCTCCGTCGGGTCCCCACTCCCCACTCAAGCCCCACTTGCACGTTTTTATTAATGTAAGAAAACGAGATTCCGATGGCGGGCCCTCCTTAGAGGGAAGGAACAAAGAGGAATTAGAAAAGACGAATAAATAAAAACAAAGACGCTCTAGGTTTGTAGGGACAGACATTCCTAGAGAGATACGTGAATCCCAGGGTTTATTGGTAAGGCATTGTTTATTGTTGTCAAATTGGCCGATCAATTCTTCGGTTGCGCTCGCTTTTTACCAAACCCATTAAAAAGTGCGAGACTGTCGCGAAGGATACATTTCGGCCTACTTTAGTTAGGTATAAAGAAATGGCGCATTTGATGGGGCTTTTGAGAAAAGAAAAACTCTGGATTAAAGGAATTTTATTTTTTGACGCGCAAAAAATCGACTTTGGTTTGAATGATGTTTGGAAAAAAGTAGATCAAGTAAAAAAAAAACCGATATATATTTTAAATAATTAATTAAAAAGAAAAACTACTTATGATAAGAAGCACCGACACTCTTCGGAAGCTTTCGTGTCGTGTCCGACACTCCAACACGTGTCTGACACACTCTGACACGCTCTAACACACGGTCAACAAGTGTCAAGAAATCCGATACGTGGTCAACTCTTCCCGACACGCGAGTTCGAAATTCCAACACGCGATTTCGACACGTACGGGATCAATTTTAATAATTTTCAATATTTGAGGGGTCAAAATATAAATATATGAAAAAATAATGAAAATAACAAAAAAAAAGGGGGAAAAAGAAAATTCTCACTCTCAAGTTTCTCATTTATAAATTTTGACATTCCCGTGAGTGACGATGGAATGCCCATCTTCTCACCGGTGTCGCTCCGACTTGAAGTTGTGATTTTTTTTTTTTTTGCTTCTTTTCACCTCTCACTGGGCGTCGCCTGTAAGTTATCTTTTTTGGTCAATGTCATTGGCTTGTGAGTTATCTCTCACATTTTGCATGGCGAATTTGGTTATTTCATTTTCTTTTGGTTGTACTTTGAGAGTTTTTATCCTGGATTTTCATTTTTCTTGAACTTTGTTTTGCAGAGGAGTTCCAAGCCAGTCTATATCATGAACTCTAAACTATGTCTAAAACTATAAGAAATCTCACTAATCTCCGACAAGTGTGCAAAAACAAGACATGTTCCTTCAAATTTACTCTTTTGTGTTTGCAATTTTTGAATTTCTATTTAATCTCTGTCAAATTAAAACAATGAATGATATTAACAAATGTTGGATTAATATTTTTAGTATAAATTAATTCTATGCTCTTTTTATTATTATTTAATTTTTTTTATATTTATATAAAAAAATATATATTTAATATATAACGTGTCGGAACGTGTCGAAATTTTCTATTTTTAAAAAAATGATGTGTCGGTATGTCGTGTCGCGTGTTGCGTGTCGGTGCTACATAGCTTATGACCATTAATGATGATTGTATGTTGGTGTATCAAATCTAGTAGTGGCAACTGTCAACTAAGGTCGTACAACCTTAAGTGACCCCAAGCCAAATCTAGCTAGCCTAGGATTGCGTGACCTCAACCTGTCCTCGCACGGTGCTAGATTTGGCTCATCGGTAACGTCCAAGAGGTGGAATGTGGTGAGAGCATTTTCAAAATTTCGAAGATTTAGCAAGTGCAAAGTTGGAAAGAAAAAGGCATTAGCATTTCGAAAATGCTAAAACTGAAATCTAGATTGGACTTATTATGGGTAAGTGACTTTAGAGGATTTTTATAGATGCAAATTTGCCAAATGAGAGGACTTTTCCCCAAGGGCCTTTAGAGATTTAAAAGTCATTGGGAAAGCCCGTCCTTAAAATCAAAAAGCCAGAACGTGAGTGACAAGCACTAACAACTCTCTTTTGAACTTTACTCCCTATGATAGGTTCGTATTGAGTTATAATTATTCCATAACACTCGTAACATGAAGACTAGAGATCTCTCCACATGAGATCTCGTCAAGGAAGAAAAAGGAAAGAAGAGAAGATGCGATCCTCATACCATTTATGGACCATAGCAGCACCGGGGAAAACGGATGATTAATCAAAATTATCACTCCTGTTTCGCGGCCCTTTAATTAACGTCACGGATCAAAGGGGGAAGGTCCCACCCAGATCAAAAGACAACCGCAACGGACCATAATAATCCAAAAATCTCGCAGCAACTTTCCACGTCCCCCGCTCCTCACCTCTCCTCTCATATATTTTCTTTTTGCATATTCTGGAATCCAAACCCATCCATTCATCGCCCGCTCTTCGGCTCTCTCCAAAAAGCGGTCCTCCTCTCGAGTCGGCCTCCCTCGTGGCTCCGCCCCTCTCGGCGGCGCTACCGGCGGTGCTCCGGCGGCGGTTTCGGCCCTGCTCTCTCGCTCTCTACCGTGCACTGACCGACCGGCTCGAGTACGTGTAGGCGTGCGCGCCGTTCCGCGCTTTGCGTTCCCGCGCCTCTCTCTGTCTCTCTGTTCTCGTCTCTGGCGGCGCGGCTTTCTGATCTCAAGCGTCTCCCGCCGGTTTCTGCAGCGCGGTTCGTCACTCGGCGCGAGCTCCGAAATGGCGGCGGCGGGGAGCAAGATAACGGTCGGCGTGTGCGTGATGGAGAAGAAGGTGAGACCGAGATTGCTTCGCGTCCTTCGGACGTCGCGAGCTGCCTTTTGCGTTCGCTCATTTCGCGCGCGCGCCTTCGTTCGTGTTTTTTTTGCAGGTACAGTCGTCGCCTATGAGACAAATCCTGGACAGGTTGGAGGCGTTTGGCGAATTCGAGGTGAGTCGTGCTCGGTGCTCGCTCGGAATCTGCGTTTGCCGCTGTCCGCTTGTCGTGGATTTATGTGGTTAGGCTCCATGCAAATGTCGGTTGCTGAAGTGCCGGAGGATTTTGAATGGAGCAATCGTTTGCGACGTTCGTTTAGCATTGGCCTAGGTCGGTAGATATAATCTATAGGAACCGGCGATCGGTGATTACATCTTTTTTCATGGAGAGTGATCTGTCTACATTATGTCTGATTATGCCTTGTTCTCTTTTTCCTTACGGAATCAGTGAATGATAGACGTTATCGATTTACTTTTTCTTAAGTTCATTATCATGAAGCATCTCTTGTGGCTGCGGATGAGACTGTCTTGTGTGGAATTGGTTAGTGCGTGCTACTTGCAATGTCTCTGAACGTAATCTATGCTTTTCACTGATGCTTCTGCTCTTATTTGTGTTTTTTTAGATTATTATATTTGGGGACAACGTCATCCTGGAAGATCCTATTGAGAGGTACCTGCTTCATGATATAATGTGCACTTTCTGCAGTTTGAGTATGCTACATGTCATGACACGCAAGATCAATTGGTGACTTGTGTCTCCTCTTGTGATAATTATATTTAAAATTCTACAGTTTTAAGTGTCCCGTATGTCACGACATTCGTCTCGTGTTTCTTCTCTAGTATGCTGAGTGGTCACTTTGCTTTTTTGTCCTTTCCATTGCAAGGCTTGGAATTACTGCCGTAGTGTGTGATTGCCAACTACCGAGTTGTAACTCATGTAAAATTTATCTGCATATCTTGCAGCTTAGGAACATGATATAGCTGAGGTCTGTTTCTTAAATGCATGGTTTCTGGGGAATAAAGAACAGGGGACAAATTTGAGATTGTACACTAAGTTGGACTCTAACCTTTTTCTGGTTAAGTGAAAAGCAATAATTATCAGAGGGAGAATAGGGTATGATTCAATCTAAAGTTTTCTGGAGACTAAAGGTGACTTTCTTAACAAGTAATCCATTACTTGAGTAGATAATTCTATAACATAGGCAAAAACCTTCCTACATGTATTGGATTTGTTCCTGTTTGCAATGGTGTTATTCTCTTAATTGTTTTGGTGCACTTAATCCCTAGTTTGCTCTGTTGACTCACCCTGAAGCTTACAGGAAAAACTTTCCACACTACCTTGAAATGAAACTTCATAATGGTTGAACTTTTGGAGTTCCAGAATTAATAGGTTTATCATCCTAGATGATTGTTTTAGAGGTCTATGTTGGTTGTGCTTTTGGATAATTAAATTTATTCATATAAAGGATTGTTCTGGGGTTCCTTATTGGTAGGATCTGGTGCTGTGTCCACTTCCAGTCCTCTATAATGTGGCAGTGCTGGATTGAGTAGAAAATTGTGTCTGTCTTTTTTATTACTAGCCATTTTCTGATTCTGATGCAGTACTACCAGTGTGATTTAAGATTTTAGAAAACATGCGTGGTCTTCGTATCTCTAATTTATTACTATTTGCATCTTTCAGCTGGCCAATTTGTGATTGTTTGATTGCCTTTTGTTCAACTGGATATCCCCTTGACAAGGCAGAGGCATATGTAGCTTTAAGGATGTAAGGTTTTCTTCTTTTTGATTTTTTTTCCTTTTTTTTTTTCTGTGTTACATATTTCCGGTAGTTGTTTAGTTGAATGTCATCATAGTTTTAACTAGTAAAAGAAAGAACCAGTGGAGTGGAAACTGCCAAAAGCGCATTTTGTCTCAGGTGCTTAGCTGTGAAGTGGAACCTCAAAATGCCTTACATCATTGCAGGTCCTATTGAAGAGGTCTACATTTTCATCTCTTGGGGATAGGAAGTGGGTCGAACCATTACACTTGCATTTTTGTTAGCTTTGTAGATTAAACTTCCCAAGCCTGATGGAGGTCACAAATTTTGGATAATGCTTGATAGCAATATTTTCATTGAAGAACACAGTTTAGATCTTCATAATATGTCAATTGGTCAGTAGTTCCATAATTTTTTGCAGTCTCCTGGCCAGCTCTCCAAGTTTTTTACCACCTCAGAGTCTGCTTTTATTCTAGGCAACGGATCTCTTCCATGCATGCATGGTTTTTTCCTCTGTTGTTGGCATTTATATTTTCTGCTAGTCTTTTTCCCAATTATTGTCTACGGAATTCAATTTTCACAATCATGAGGGCTTAAATTTTGATGACAAGTCTTGGGATGTGTATTGTTATGATTGTTGATGTAGTACTCCTCTAGCGTATGGAAGTCGTTCCTTACCATCTAATGACCATTTCCATAGCTTGATAATGATCATGTGTGCATGACAAGATGGAGATACAGTAAACCT
Source organism: Eucalyptus marginata (assembly GCA_014182565.1). Taxonomy (NCBI): domain Eukaryota; kingdom Viridiplantae; phylum Streptophyta; class Magnoliopsida; order Myrtales; family Myrtaceae; genus Eucalyptus; species Eucalyptus marginata. Next base: position 28,833,856 of record CM024593.1, read on the forward strand.
TTTTTTCCCCCATTTGTGACTGCTAAATGGGAACAAAATGGGAACAATCAATTTTGTTCAGTCAGACAGGGTTTTTTAGTTGAGCCTATATTCTACACATACCTTGTAACAGAATGGGAGGTAAAGATAAATGGGTAATGTACCTGTACCTATGAATTTTGTCAGTTAGTACCCATTAGAAAGGAACAGAGGATATCAATGGCTGGAAAGTCTGGTTTATTGCTTAAAATCTTAGATGTATTCAGTTTCCATGTGCTTCTATGGACTTTACACCCTAAGATATGTCCTCTTCTTTCCCTCTACATCCTTGAAAGTTTCTCTGTATTCCATGTCAAAGTTCTTGAAATCTTTGTGCACTCAGTGATTTGCGAAAACCCAGAGGAAAATGCTTTTACTATATATTAAAGATATTGCACTTTGCATTCAACATCAATATGATATGGCAATGGTTCCCTAACCAGAGTCTTGTTCTAGGAGCAGTAGGGATATTGATGCCACTGATCTACTTCTTGTAGTTTTACTTATGTTTCTTCTTCTGTTTTTTTTTTCCTGGCCTGTGAAAGGTTAATGATTAGACTAACAGCTAGCTAATTTAGTTTACTTCACCCCGATTTATAAACTATTATCTGCTTTTTGTAGTTAGTGATATCAGATCCATTAGTTTATTCTTTTTTATTTTTTCATGTGATTCAGGCCTTTCTTGGTAAACGAACTGGAACAACAGTACCTTCTTCATGACCGAAGGAAGGTATATGAGGTAAGTGTCATATTAGTTGCAGAGATGAATTTTCATTTTTCTCAAAGATTCGTAATAGAATATCAAAAGATTTTCATTCCCTTGTACCACTTTTTGCACTTATGTACTCATACTCTCTAATGAGTTACTTTGTTGAATCTTAGCATCTCGAAATGTTTGGAATTCCTGTTCCAAGGTACGCTCTTGTGAATAGGGAAGTACCATACCAAGAATTGGATTATTTTGTTGAGGAAGAAGATTTTGTTGAGGTTCATGGAGATCGTTTTTGGAAGCCTTTTGTGGAAAAGCCTATTGATGGTGAGTTGATTAGCCTAAATCAGTTGCACAGTTATCTTCTTGTTTGGCCTGACTAACGAAGTTGCGCAATCTTCAAATCTAGTTGTTTAGTAGATGGTCACATGAAACAAAGAGTTCTTGTCACTCAGTTCTGGTCATATAACAATACTTTACATCCAGCTGACTTTGGGATGATATAATCACTTGTTAAGGGGAATCCTCAACAATGACCTTTTAGATGACCGGGTTACCTTTCTTACGTATTCTAGGAGAGTAGTTTGTCCTGCGTGTTTCCCATGGATAGTCAGCGCATGGCTCTTACTCTGAATAATATCCTTTTTACTTATCTCCTCCTCTTAGAAGGATGTATCTTGCCTCAAATTTGGAGAAGATATGGCCACCTGGAGAAATGTTTGTAGTATTGAGGAAGAAAGTTGAAATAGATGAACTTATTTAAAAGTTCGTGCAATTTCTGACTTGAGCTTCTCCTCATGTGAAACTGACAAGGCTGGAACATCGATTTGAACTATATTACGGTTATCACTTTACCTGAGGGGAGAAATTCTGATAATCAGAAGAGAATAGTATGTCCCCTAATTGAGTTGGAATTTTTTTTAACTTTCCCAAACTAAAAGCGATATACTAGAGCATTCTTCCTTAGAACTGGATATGTATTGTGGATCTACATGTTTAACTAGATTTGTATTATTATAACTGAAAAGAAGAGCATCCGAAATGGCACATTTCCCATGTTGCAGCACATCATGCAGATTATGTCATCTGACTTTTTCTTTACTGTCCTGGGGTTCTGTTTTGAAGGTGACAATCACAGCATCATGATATACTATCCAAGTTCAGCTGGTGGGGGGATGAAAGAATTATTTAGGAAGGTGATTTTTAATTTTAATTTTCCAACTTATTTTTGGGCATGATTTGTTCAAGGGCGTATGGTTGGCATATACTTTTTTCTTAGTGAAAGTCAATTTTTTCTCAGCTCACTAGGTTTAGAAGCTTGAGTTGAAATGAGGTCTTTCTGCATGTATTATTGGTTACTTATGCAGGTGAGACCTTTTGTTGCTTTCTTATGTTGGACTGCACATAGTACATGCTGCCTTTATAATGAAATTTGGGCCTCTCTAGGAAGTTGTCTTTTTCTGTTGTCAAAAGATTGGAATGAAGCCTTTTGTATGTGTATTCTTTAGTCATCAGGTGCTATAGTGCTACCAGGACCTGGAGACTCCCTTGTGGATGTAGCCTGTCACTGGTCTATTAGTGTAGAGAGGCATTAGTTTGGAGAGCTGTCATGAGGATGGGCTTGCTGTGGCTTTTCTCAAATATGTCTGGTTAACTTTTTTCTTTGTATAGGATTCTGAAAATATACTTCCTATAATCTAGAAATATACAATAAAAGTAGCTTGGAGCGGTTTGCTTTTCTTAGGGTGCACTTGTTTCTGCTTAAGCAAAAGCAAAAATGTGTGAAATGCAAGATAGATTAAGCAAAAAGTAAAAAGTATAGTCAATCCAGTCATGCGAACATAAAAGTACAGTTCATGCAGTGATATCACTACAATCGGGGATATATGTTTTAAGCAAGGGAAAAAGTAGCATTTGCCCATCATGATTGATGAGCCTTTTGGATGTAACATGTTTTGTGTGCAAATAACTTAGACTTGCTTTTCATGTTCAGTTGCCAAAATTTAGGAAATTACTTGATATTCTCTTTTTTTCCCTCTAAAGAATTAATCCTGCAATTCTTATTTCAGATTGGCAATAGGTCGAGTGAGTTTCATCCGGAAGTAAGAAGAGTGAGGCGTGAAGGTTCATACATATATGAGGAATTTATGCCCACTGGAGGGACAGATGTGAAGGTCCTATCTCTATTCTTATACGATCATGACTTCTTGCAAAGTCAATGTTGTTGTATAGAGGTTTTCTGAACCATTTGTTGATATTCTGGTGCAGTAACTTTTCTTTATGTCTAGATTTTTTCTTTGCTACCTAGTGAATTGGTTGAAGTAGTCCCAAGAATGTCTTTTATTAGGATATTGCTTCTTCTCCTTCGTTGAATTTGTATATGTCAATTCTTGTTGGTTACACATATTGGTGGGGACATTTCTTTGAGATCAGAAAAGACTTTCAGGCTAGATCAGGATGAGCAACATGAATTGGGAGAATTGCAGGTCAATTAATATACTCATAATCCTGAGAGCACTGAGTTTCTTTACCTTTATACTTGTAACAGTTGAAAGATGGGATTTGTTTGTTTATTATATTTGTTTAGTAATAATTGGTGAAGAACAACACCATGAGGAAGTTGAGGGTTCAGTGCCTTATATCATCGATTCATGTCAAATGTCTGTGTCCTTAACAAAACATTATGGTTGGTCACGATAATGACATGTCATCGTGTCTATTTTTTATTTTTATTTTTAGGTTATATAGTTTATGTTTAGTTTAATTTACACAAGCTACTTGAAATGCTTGCGATGTATGCATTTCAATTAAAGATCATTAATTTTATTTCCAAAAATGGCTTTTCCAATTTGCATGTCATATGTGCTCAGTCCGTGTAAATTAAAATTTGCACAGGTTTTGCGCAAATGCATTTCTGATTCACCTCTTATATCTTGTATGCCATATGCTGGATAACATGCTTGTGATATTGTTTGAAGTTTTCATGATTACTCTGAAAAATTACTACTCTGGGAACTTCAGTTGGGTACTTATCTATTTATAAAGTCCAGGCAGTGACCAGTCACTTAAACAGTCTACCTATGATTGTAGGTGTATACTGTTGGTCCTGAATATGCACATGCTGAAGCGAGGAAGTCACCAGTTGTAGATGGTGTTGTTATGAGAAATCCTGATGGAAAGGAAGTATGTGATTCCAGTTCCGATATATTTTCCAAGAAATATTTGTAATTGAACTCTTAAAAATAAGGCTTGGACTGGTCAAAGCAACATTTCTTTGGGGATATTGAGGATAGGGCATCTCTTTATTCTTGTTTCCAGTACAAATTAGCAGCTAGAATTTTACAGTTGTGTAATGTTGTGACTCAGTAGTAGGCAATATATGTTTCCTCTGGGGATGAAGTAAAGTGGCTTTACATGCAATAGTTTAACTCCGTCCCCCTCTCCTCTTGTTTGGCTTTCTATCTTTCTGTTGAAGAATGTAAAAGAATGATTGAGCTATACCTACAGGTGAGGTATCCTGTGCTATTGACTCCTGCTGAGAAGCAAATGGCAAGAGAAGTTTGCATTGCATTCCGGCAAATGGTAAGTCATGTGAACTACCATATTGAATAATGTTGATTGAATTAAAAGACAGATCATATAGTCCTTCAATCATATGACATCCTTTAGGCCGTTTGTTCTATAAATTCTGTTTGCTCTGTGTAGATCTTCACTGCTTAGACATAATTTAGCCCAGCAGACATTTTTCTTGCCTCGTGTGTCCTTATTCTTTGATACTGTTGGTCCTCCCTTGCTCAATTATGTCATTCTGTAGAGTACTTGCTTTTGTTCCAGGTCTGTGGGTTTGATCTACTGCGCTGTGAGGGACGTTCATATGTTTGTGATGTGAATGGTTGGAGTTTCGTGAAGAACTCCCATAAGTAAGGGCTCTTCCTTTGGTTTTATTTGGCTTGTTTCTCTACTTAATCACAACAATGCCCATTTTATAACCAACTAAACTCATTTTGCCATTTTCTTATCTCTTAAGAAGAATCAGAATCTGCATTTTGCTGTTCATGTTAGTTTTCCTACTATAACAGGAAAAAGCTGTTGTACATTGTGATCACTCATAGGACTTGTCTACTTAAAGAATACTGCCTGGCAGCACTTGCCCTTCACTCTTGTGGTCCTCTAGACACTGTCAACCTCGGTATATCTATGTTTCTGACACTGCATTTGCCACACACAAACCTCTTTAATCTGCTCAAAACAGAATCTTGACCCCTCTTCTTTTCCTTTGGCAAGATATTATGATGATGCTGCATGTGTTTTGAGAAAGATGTTATTGGAGGCAAAAGCACCTCATCTCTCCTCAACAATTCCGCCAATATTACCATGGAAAGTCAATGAATCTGTGCAGCCTTCTGAGGGACTAACCCGTCAGGGAAGTGGGATTATTGGCACATTTGGGCAGGCTGAGGAGCTGCGTTGTGTGATTGCTGTCATTCGTCAGTAAGTTGTGCTCCACCATTACAATTATTTGGGTACTAGGCTCCTTTTTCCTATCATATTCATCTGTAAGATGTGCAGTGGTGATAGAACTCCCAAACAGAAAGTAAAGTTGAAAGTTACTGAGGAAAAGCTTCTAAACTTGATGCTCAAATACAATGGAGGAAGGCCTAGATCTGAGGTGATTTTTCCTATTTAATGCTTCTAGTTACAGTTTATCATTTATTGACTTTTTCATTGGAACATTTTTTGGTTCACTTGCTGGTAGACAAAACTCAAAAGTGCTGTCCAATTGCAAGATTTGTTAGATGCAACAAGGATGCTAGTTCCTCGCACCAGGTATTACTTTTAAGGATGGTTCTCATGTTTGGAAGATTCAGTGTGAAAGTTCTTTGTTTTTTCCCTTTTGAGACGGATAATTTCTACACTCATCTCATTCATAAGTGAGGAAAACTACCAACCTCGCGTCACAAATGTGGCCTACTGACATATTACTGGACCAAGCACGAAAGTGGGTTCATAGCAGTCATTTTTCAATGTTGTTGGTTTTGTTCTGGTCCTTACTGACTATGGTGGAAGAATAATTGCAGCTTTGTTTTTTTCCTTTTTCTTTTTTGTGTTGTCGTCGTCGTTGTTGTTTGGGTACTAGCTTTTCTGTTGTCATTCTTTTGGGTCTTTTTGCAAGCTCCATTCTATAGCCTCATTCATTTCTCTTTGCCATTATCCATTTATATTGGTAATTGTAAAGTCTTCCATCTCCTTCCCCTGATACTACCAGACAGAAAAGGAAAAAAAAAGATCTCTAAAAAGGAATATCTTATGACCTATTGAAATCAAGATCTCTAAAATAAGAGAATATTTGGCCTACAGAATGTGCAAAAAAATTAAAAAAAGAAGCCATGAGCAAGATGTAGTTGACAGTATTTATGCCTCTTTGATATGATGCAATGTCAAAGCTCAATGAACTCTTTCATGCTTCTGTATATTGACTACCAAGTAGTTCTCCTTTTGTTCCATTGAAAGAATAGTGGTTTTCCACTTTATGTGCTCAATTGCGAGATCAAAGTATCAGTTGAAGTTCCAGTAGCTCCTCCAATTACTGCTTCATCATTGTCATGAAATGAGAGGGGAATCCTATTTATTAGGATTAGTAATTCATTTACTAAAATGCTTATAATTGGATTTTATGAACGCTCATCTTTTCTTGAGGAAGTGTAGCTTTCTGGTGATGGACTTAACTATGATTTCCTTTTTACTGATATAAAGAGAGCTGTAAAAATGTCTGCAAGCTACTTAATACAGAGTGCTGTTTTCACAATTTTTACACTAGCTGGTGAAAATTGGAGAATGCTTTGGCTTTGTAGTTTTTCAAGTAACGAGAGTACTTATATTGGCTAGACCTGGTCGTGAAAGTGATAGTGAGGCAGAAGACATTGAACATGCTGAGAAGCTTCGTCAAGTTAAAGCCGTATTGGAGGAGGTTGCAAATTTTCTCCTTCCTTTCTGCTTTATGAAATTATCTTCCTGTTTCTTTGCTGAAGTTTAAACTTCATTGTTCCACTTCCATGAGTAAGCAATTCTTGGTAACGTGTCCACTTTCAATTACATGTATACATCTGCTGATCATCATCCAGCACACTGTATATAATCAAATCCATGAGCATGTCATTTCATTCATCTTTGTTGTTTGATTACCCTTCCTCATGATGGTTCATCACTCCATGAAAAGAGTAGGTTCATCCTTCTCAAAGGTTTTTCTCTGTTTTGTTCAGTATGTTTATTTCCTTTGCCAATAACTTTGACAAACTTTTTCATTGTTAATTTTGGTGGTGGTTTGAAATCACCTGAGATGTTGTTCTTCTTCAAAATGACTCGCAGTTTATTCTTATCAATGGATCAACTCAACGTACATCATTATGTTAGAAAGTACAACCCAAAAGTTTAAGCCGATAGGTGGAGGGAGACCCCATGAATATAAATAGCATTTGGACCAATTGTCAAGCAATGCGGGATAATATTTCTACACCCCCTCTCACGTGCAAGCTGATAGGTGGAGGGGGACCGTTAGGACTTGTGGTTGGCTTTGATTTTATGTTAGAAAGTCTAACCTAAAAGCTTAAACTGATAGATGGAGGGAGACCATATAAATATAAAGAGCATTTAGGACCTATTGTCAAGCGATGTGGGAAAATATTTTAACCCATTAATAATTAGTGCCCCCCCCAAAAAAAAGAAGAAGAAAAATTTCTCTTGGTGCGACTGATACTTGTCCTCAAGAATAACATGGTGTGAAGGGGCCAGATTTTATGTTGGAACGTAGAACCAACTTGTGGGGGTCAGTTCCGAGGAACCTAGAAGCGGAAGTGAGAAAGCCATACCTAGGTTGACCTTGGTATTGGCCTTTTTTAAGCTTATTAATTAAAGTTTAAAAAAATCAAGACACAAAATCGCTCTTGCTAAGAGTGGTTGCATGTGGCTTTTCAAACTGTTGGCCAAGGGGTTTATTCCCTTCAAGTGCAAAAGTTGAACTGTTTAAGCAAGACATAGTTGGTCCAACCAAGAACCAGCTGATTACATCCTTCCCAGTAGAATTGAAGGTGGAACTTGAGTTCCTAGTGAGTTTTTTTATTTTGTAACTGGCAATCAGCTTGGATTGGAACTGATCAGGCCAATTTTTGGCTGGTTGTGGGCTCTCTCGACCAATTTCTACTGGTTATGGGGAATTGGCTGGTCATGGGGTTGATCTGGTCTAGTTGCATGTCCCTGTCATTCAATTCCTAGACCATGTATTGTGAATAAGTAGTCATGTCTTCATTCTCTTTCGAATATCGCCTTTAACTTATTAGATGAGGTGCTTATTGTTAGAATATTTAAATAATAAACTAAACATTTATCTAACAACTTAACCTTTTAGAACGTTGACAATGGTCCCACCAAATGTCATATGATATCAGAGCTGGAGGTCCTAAGTTTAAATCATTCCAGCCCCATTTGCCTCCCCAATTAAATTTTCACACTTAGTATTAGGCAAAAGACCAGACTAAGCACGAGGGGGAGTGTTAGAATATTTAAATTATAAACCATGCATTCATCTAATAGCTAAAGCTTTTAGAACAATTGGCATTGGTCCCACAAATCTCACACTTATTATTCTGTTTTTCTTCACAGGGGGGACACTTCTCCGGTATCTACAGGAAGGTTCAACTAAAACCGCTAAAATGGATTAAAGTTGTGAAAAGTGATGGTGAAGGGGAACAAGAACGACCTGTTGAAGCTCTCATGGTTCTTAAGTATGGGGGAGTTCTCACTCATGCTGGGAGAAAGCAGGTTTCATCTGCTTACTTTGATGCCTTTACTTTTTCGTGTCATTTCTAATTCATTTATCCGTTAATGTCTAAAGAGTTGTACTTAGCTACACCTTGCACTGATATGTGCACTGTCAAATTATAGGTTGCCTCAAACAATCAGGAATGATTTTCTACTTTTTGCAGGCTGAAGAACTTGGTAGATTCTTCCGGAATAACATCTATCCAGGTATTCTTTTCCCTAGGAGTTGTTGCTAATTTATAGATTTTGAGCAAGAAAGTTACCCAAGTAGGAACTTAAATTTTGTTGTACTTCTGCATTGAGTAATCGTCTTCCAGTTGCTATGACATTATTGAACCTCTAATGATTAAGCAATCAGTGAATCAGCAGCTTGTTAGGGTTTTCCAAAATTGACAGTTTGGTCCTGTCCTCCCTGCTGCAACATAGCTAATGCACTGTGATAGGTTCTGCACTTTTAAGTATTCTAACTTGTATTTTGGGCCAGGGAAGCTGCTCTTGTTCTGGAACAATATTTTTCCTGCATTGCATCTTATTCAGCAGAGGTTGGGAACCCCTGTTTGGTTGTAAATCCTGGTTGCTTTAGCTTGGCAGTCTGTCGCTCCAACCAAGTAGAATTTGTTGATCAGGCCAATTGTCTTGGCTTAATGCTTTCTTGATATATTTTTATTGATGATTTATGTCAATAAGTTGGTATCATTGAATATATGATTCTTTCTATTATAGTTTAGTTGAAGTACTAATCACAATGTGAAAAACTGATGGCCTTCTTTGGGCCATGACATGTTGCAGTGTCCTTATTTATCTGTTGAGAGTATTTGACTGATAGGGGTATATTTGTCTGTTACCTTTATTATTTTATATATGGGGGCAATAAGGTTGATATTGTAATTCTAGCCTTTTGGCTTTATCATAAATAGAAGCATTCAGTTCAGTTTTTGTCTGTTGACATTATCATTATCTGCTTTCTCAGGAGAAGGCACCGGCTTGCTTCGCCTCCATAGTACATACCGTCATGATCTTAAAATCTACAGCTCTGATGAGGGCCGTGTGCAGGTGTGGGCTTCCCTATGTCTAATTGATTTGCTAAAAATGGCTAACATGTGCTCTTTTTTCCCCCTTCTGAGAGTTAGTGAATCTACCTCTATATTGAGATGCTCAGATTTTTCTGGTTCCATCACTTATAATATGCTTGGTAACAGATGTCTGCTGCTGCATTTGCTAAGGGCCTCCTTGATTTGGAAGGTCAATTAACACCTATTTTGGTATGTGAACTGTTGAAGGACTATTTCAAAACTTGTTGCTATTGTGTAGTTAAGTGCTAATTCAGTAATTGTTTGAAGGTTTCACTCGTTAGCAAGGACTCTTCTATGCTGGATGGACTTGATAATGCTAGTATTGAGATGGAAGAAGCTAAGGTTAGAAAATGGATATTTTGTTTTGTTTTGGGTATGCTTGTAATGAGTTCATGAGAAGTAAGAGGCCACCAAGGCTACATTATGAAGTCATTCATGATGTTCTAGTTTCATACGCTGTATGTTCTAAGCGTCTTTGCTTTCTCAGGCAATGTTGAATGAAATTATTACGGCTGGTGTAAGTAAGTGCAGCTGCAATGGTTCCTCTGAACTTCCCTGGATGGCTGATGGGGTTGGATTGCCTCCGAATGCTTCAGAGCTTCTACCTGAATTGGTAATTGAGCTACTTTTCTAGCTTAATCATATGATCACACATTTTGGTAGAAGCAATTCTTCGTAGGCAGCATTATTTGCACTATTTGGGCTACATGCTACTTAATGGAGGTTGACTCTGATTTTTCTGTCATAATATTGTCTTTTGGATTTCATTTGTCATTCACCCTTTATTTTTCATTTGCACTATTTTCAATTTTCATTTCGCACATTTTTCCTTATTTTTGGTGCAACGAGCTTGTTCTTATGGTGTGTACTTATTTTGCTTGCATTTGCTGCTGATATATTCATAATACAGCCTCTGATTTTGCTGCCATTTTTTTTTTCTCAGTTTTGTTATTAATCTGAGATTTTCTTATCTTGGTAGTGTAACTATTTAGTGAAAGTACCCAATTATCAGTTATAATTATTTGTTCACTATTATAAGTTATATGTGAATAGGTGAAATTGACGAGGAAGGTTACAGAACAAGTCAAACTACTTGCAAAGGATGAAGATGAGGAACTTTTAGAGACAACTGGATATAATTTGATTCTTCCATATGATCAAGCAAAAGCACTTGGTAAGACCAATATTGATGTCGATCGCATTGCTGCTGGGTTACCCTGCGGTAGTGAGGGCTTTCTCTTGATGTTTGCTCGATGGAGAAAACTTGAAAGAGATTTGTACAACGAACGCAAGGAGTAAGTAATTTCCTATTATAATTTTACTTGTTTATGCTGGTTTTATTTTTCATCTTATTATTTCCATATTGATCTCCTTAATATGAAAGCATTGATTGCGTTAGATGATCATTTGGTAATTCTCCTGCACTGTGAGGTGGTAATTTGCTTATACAATTCTTAATTGTTAATGACAGTTTTGTGTTTCATATTAACCTCTCATCTAGGTTGATGAAAGATTACTACATTTTCTCTCCCAGTTGTTTGATGTGGTGTTGAAGCATGATATCATAAATTCTGGAAGCCCTTTGAATGTTTGAATTTGGATTTAAGAGTCATGGATACTGGAGGGCATTTGCTGATGATATAGATTTATCTGCAGGAGGTTTGACATAACGCAAATTCCTGATGTTTATGACTCATGCAAGTAAGTCATTTTGTTGCCTTAGCATTGCCAATATAATGTTTTAGTCATGGCTATCAGTATATACCACGTACATGAAGCTGACATAGTGCCAGTAGATTTTAGGCTTTGGGTCCTAAGTTTTCTCATTCTTTTTGTGACTCGCTGTCTTATTTTTTTTTTTTTCCTTTTAAGACAGTAGTTTCTCTGCAGAATCTCTCTCTCTCTCTCTCTCTCTCTCTCTCTGCAGATTACATGTGCATTGGAATTGTAGTTATAGCGCAAGACATCTGTTTCTTGGTCATTGTCAAGCGATTGATTTTTGTCCAAATCTTGTACTTGATTTCTTTTTTGTCTGGTCTTTTATTTGGTAGCTTCACATAAGCTATTCTGCTTAGCAATAACTTATGCAAACTGATTTTCTCCAGTAGCATTTGCCCTATACTTGATCTATAGCCCTAAAAAGGACTTGTTTATGTAACGAGTCTTTGGTAATTCCTATGGTAACTAATTTTTCATGTCAGGTCATGTTACTTTCTGTCATTTCATTATCGCAATACCTTTACTAATATTGACAATTTTTAATTGGTTTGATCTATAAGTAAATCTTCAGATTAAACTTGATTCTAGCGTGCATGTGAATTGCATATTGTTATGTTTACCATTTATATCTCTGTGTTTCTTCCCCCTCTTTGGTCTTACATAAGTTTTTGTCATCACTTGCCAGATATGATCTTCTACACAATGCACATCTTAATCTCGAGGGATTGTATGACCTTTTCAAAGTAGCACAGGTATAGAAACAATAATTCTAAGCAATAGTTTCATACCAGTCTCAAAACAATAAGAGTGCTTTCAGAGATGTTGGTTGCTTTAAAATTTGAATCTAATTTATTGCAATGTATGAGCAATGATGTCTTTTGTAGTCTGTTAAAAATGCTTGTCCATGGATCATTTTCTTCTGCAACCTATGGTTGTGATTTTTCTTAAATTTAAGTAGAAAGGAAGGGGAAGAGAATCTTTTCTTGTAAGAAAGAGCTAGTAATCTCATGGCATGAGAATTTACTTTTTGGGCATGGAAATGGATTCCAGAGGAGAAGCAACTCAAGCATTTCTCTGTTTATTAATGTCTGGTTGAGGTATTGCCTAAAATGCTTTTTTTTTTGTCTCTAAGTTACTTGCAGATGGTGTAATTCCAAATGAGTATGGTATTAATCCAAGGCAGAAGTTGAAGATTGGATCAAAGGTAACATTGTACTTCATATGACTTCTACATTTTGAATTGTCTATGAATCGCGACAAGAAGGTGATGTTCTTGTGAGCTCATTGCAAGCTGAAAATATTCTCCCTTGGATAGGTTGTGTAATATTCAACCTTTTCACATCTCTTTATATAGTTGAAAATAGTTTAGAAATCATGGTTTACATCAATTGTTGAGATGTCACATCTCAACCCAGACAACTTCAAAATTTTGAATTAGCATAAAAATTGTTCTACTGATGTAACATTTGTGCTAGTGAAGTATCAACCCTTTTTATTTGTCGAATAGTGTAGATCATGCAAACTACTGATCTTTCTAAAGTCTGAACAAATTCACCAGCAGTAAGGTTGGAATTGAAATTTATAGGAACAACATTGTAAAAATTTGCTGCTCCAAATTATTTATGGATCTTCTTAGTCATATGTCATTTAATGTCCACGTTACTTTTTTCCATGAATTCCTTGTATCATCAATGATATCTTCTAATTGTGGTCATGAGTTAATTTTAATACACAACTGCATTGCATCTTCTTCTGAGATCTCACTTTGTTCAACTTCAGATTGCTCGCCGTTTGTTGGGAAAGATTTTGATTGATCTCAGAAATACTCGTGAAGAGGCAATTTGTATTGCTGGACTAAAGAGCAGACAAGAACAAAGTTCAAAACCAAGCGAGACTGAATGGGATGATCAGGAATGTTGGAACGACGAATTCAGAAGATGTAGTGCCACTAGTGAGAAGTCAATGGAGCAGGATGATGAGGATGACAGAGAGTCTCAATATCGTTTAGATCCAAAGTATTCCATGTGCTTATTTAAATTGCAATCATATACTAAAGCAGGCAGTCTTACATTTTCCTGAATAATTCTTTTAGGTATGCAAATGTCAAAAGTCCTGAACGTCATGTCCGAACGCGGCTTTACTTCACATCGGTGAGTTCCATGACAATTTTCTGATAAACAGTTTGTTCCTATTTTAAGTTTTGTGCATGGGACAGTCCTTAAAAGTGCTGATCTAGGAAGATAATTCCTACTAAACAAGTCTACATCTTTGCTTGTGCTGTAAATGCCATATTTTAGTTCTTTTATATATGAAATTATTTCTAATCACAGTCCTTAGTCTTTCTAATTAATTTTCTTTTCATGTGAATGATGTCTCATATGAATAGTACCAATATTTCTTGTCTGAGTAATATCATTGTAGGGTTACATTATTCTAATATTGCTCAACTTCTTCCTTGAGTCTTTTGTGAACCCATTTTAGACCAACCAAAGGTATAATTTGATGTTCTAAACTTTTTGATCTCCTCTTTTATGTCTGGATGTTGGTGTCTTGTGCAAGGTTCTTTTTTAGCATTGTGAACTTGGTTCACAGTGTCATCTTCAGATCAGTAAATCTATAATATGCTTCTGAAATATTCTTTGTCTTGGATGACAGGAATCACATATCCATTCTCTTATGAATGTACTCCGCTACTGTAACCTGGATGAGTCCCTTCAGGGGGAGGATAGCCTAATTTTCCATAATGCCTTGGAGCGCTTGTACAGGACTAAAGAGCTTGATTACATGAGTTATATTGTTCTGAGAATGTTTGAGAACACAGAGGTTGGTCTTTCTCAATCTGTCCGCTCCTTACCGTGTTTTCCCTGAAAGTTGGATCCGGTTTTGTTTAGTATGAAGGAAACTAACCAAACAACTTGTTATCTGGACTAGTCCCAACTCCTTAGTTTTAAATTGTGTATGTCAAGAAGTTTCAAATCTCTCGTCATACAAGATTGGTGGTGAAATTTCTGACTTAAGTAATTGGTTTCTCGAAGCAAAGTCACTGCCATTCAATGTAACAGAAAGCAAGCATCAAAACTCAAGAAGGAAGTACGTGTTTTGGCCATATTATGCATGAACTATCTGAGACAGCATCGTTGCTAATTGATGGACCGGTCAAGCAGTTGTTTTTTTTTTGGTAAGGCCGGTCAAGCAGTTGTTAGCAGATAAAGTTCCCTGGAATTTGGTCTAAGAGGAGGATCATTTACCTAAATTTGCAAGCACAAGCATTTCATGGGAGTGAGACTGTGAAAACTCCGAAACCATGTAATCCTATCTGTAGGGGATCATTTGGTTGTTTCATGATTTCATCCATGCAAATGGTCTAAAAAATGCGCTGTTTTATATTTTAATTGTTCTTTGATATGAGCCGACTCTTGTCTGACTTGTCATTCTCTTGTTAACTCTTCTTTGTGCATTTATCTTTTGCATCTCATATTCTCTTTTCCACGTTAGCAATCTCCATGAACAGCAAAGCATATATTCCGACAGAGCCCAGCCAGGTCTTCACAACCATACTTAGAGCACAGGTTCTGGCTAAGAACAGTTTAACTTTGGGCAATCAAGTGCTTTGCTTCCATCGAACATTGGTTCACATCTTCCAAATTTTTAACACGAATAACAAAATCTGATAGTTCAGGGTGTAGTGATCTGGTAGTCATACAAGCATGAAATTCTTGCAACCAATCTATCCACTTTGAGTATGGAAGATCATCCAAAGTAAACCCGACCTTTGGAAGAGGTTACGTGTCTAGCTTCTGCTTGAAGTACTTTGCTGCTTATCCCTGATACACAGTCAATGTAGGATTTTTAAAATTTTCCGGTAGAATTTCTGCAATTCTTTTCGTGATTCGTATACATGACAATTTCCTAATCATTCTTCATTATACGTCTGCAAAGTGGCTTGAAAATATAAGTCTATGGCACTAATGTTATAATTCTTGATTTCAGGTCTTGCTTCTGTTGAGCAAGACTACTATTTTACTTGATCTCTCTGGTGGCTGTGTCTTGCATCAGTTAACTCAAGTTGTTGCATTGGTAAGTTATTAGAATAAACTTGATATCACCTTCACATTGTGCTACAGGTCGCTTTAGAAGATCCAAAACGGTTCCGCATAGAGATGGCGTTTAGCCGAGGTGCAGATTTATCTCCTCTTGAGGTAATGCAACTGAGTAACAAGTGCAAATGGTTTTCTAGTACATTGTTCTAACTCATGTTCATAGGGTGAAGATTGAGGAACAGTAGGATCCCTTTTATTGGGAACATATTTATATCGGATAATGACAAAATGTTTCTGGTCTACAGTACCTTGAAGAGTCCAAATTGTGCATTGACCCTCTATCCCTTGGCCCTTCTGAAGTGCAAGATCTTTCAGCAGTTTCGTCAATATGATAAACTATTATTGCCATGTATCTTGTAATGGATTTTGAGCTACCTCACCAATGATCTTTTAAAACTTTCTGGGAAAAGAAACATTTTTTTTTTTTTTTTTTATACTGAAATTTTCATTGCTATGTAACTATCTACTTCAACCATGCATGTTGACTATACCATTATATAGCTTTTATGGTGAATCATGTCTGAAAGCTCTATGATGTTGTGAAAACAAGACTTGTCTGCTATACATACTGATAGATGCAATTTAATACTGAACATTGATGAATTTGACTTAGTATTGGTATCTATTATATGACATGTGTACTGGAATTGCATGTAGCAGCTGTCATATCGGCAGTCTTCCACTCATGGTGGGGTCTTGCTTTTGCAGAAGAATGACAGTGAAGCTACTTCACTGCATCAGGAGCACACGCTGCCAATAATGGGCCCAGAGAGGATGCAAGAAGTGGGATATTATCTGACTTTGGAGAAGATGGAGAGGATGATTCGCCCATTTGCGATGCCTGCTGAAGACTTTCCTCCACCGGCGACGCCTCAGGGTTTCTCAGGCTATTTCTCAAAGAGTGCTGCCGTTCTTGAGCGTCTGGTTAATCTTTGGCCATTCTATAAGCAAGGAATTGTTAATGGAGGTAAGAAGTAGCTTAACCTCCTCCTTTGAGCAGTTTCTTTTCCTGTCACATTCTTTTGTAGTTTCTTGAACAAGCTGGCAAGATCTGCAGCAAATTTTGACATTCTTTGACTCTTACTGAAAGCAACCACAGTTAATTTTTACCTTGTCACTTCACACGTTATTAACTCTGCTGAGATTCGGCTTGTGATGTATACAGCTTCCCAAGCAAGTTATTACCTTTTTGACAAGTGGCCCTCACCCACCCACAGGGCCAACAATATTCAAAGTTTGGTGACTTGCAAAAAATATGTGAATGATTTTCAAAAGCTGAGGTTGTGTTGTTACTTTAAGGGCAGCACTTTAGACTGTCATGTTTACCAAAGTCTTTGTTAGAAAAGCTGTCCGTTAGTGCATATTCGGCAGTTATTTTGCCCTCCTCCCCGTAGGCCAGGCTTCATGCACAAAAACTAGGATCCATCATACAGCATAAGATTTGAAATGTAGGATTAGGATTTGAAGCAAAAATATGAAACTCTGAACTACGTCTATCAACAGTTTCTGTAGAAATACTAGGATGACCAATAACAATATGAAGTATTAGTTTACAATGAGAGCGTAGGTCCCCATTCTGCACACATCTTCACTAGTATCAACTTCTTTTGCAGGAAGCTAGAATTCTCATGATGATGAGCTTGTGACAGTTTTGTTATGCTGGAAAACTGGTAACAATATGACCTAGCGATGGTTAAATCTGTGAAGAAGTCTATGGAACTATACCATCAGTTTTAAGTTAATGGAACGAAAGCAAGGCTTATATATTTAAAAACCCTAACATCAGTCGTAGCCTGGACTTAGGGTTAAGATTAAATCGTGAGATTAAATAACAGAGGCAAAAAATAAGGGCTTGAAAAGACTCGGTATTTTTTACTCTAATATCATGTTACTGTTCCAAAAGTTTAAGGTAATAAATAAGGTGTAATAAATATAATCAAAGACTTTCAACAAAATCCTTTGATGTTGCTTCATGTTAATTTGTGAGTCGGTCTATCCTAGTGTTGTGGCAATTCCAGGGGGTTTTGACGTTCCAGCAATTGATCGGTTGTTTTTGAGTACTCACAGTAGACTATCGTCCAGCTACAATAGTCTTGGTTCTTTCCCCAGATTATTCCAGCTATCTTGTTGCGAGGTCCTTAAACAAAATTTCTCAGAGTTTACTTTTCTTGTTGGGTGATGGGAATAAGTGGTCCGTCTTGATTTATTTTGTGTAAAGATTTTCACGACACCATAGGCGCAAACGTTGGTTATCTGCTTAGCACTTTCAAGTCATCTGCAATCACCACTGTTGCTACCATTCTTGACATAAAAACGGTCATTTAAATGTCTTCAGCGATAAAACTGGCAATTCATCCAACTGGCAATTCATCCAACGTGACTTTTCTTTTATGAAATTTTAATGTCTACGTGGCTTTCTTATAAAAAAAAGGAAGTCCAGCGTGGATGATGACTTTACTCAAAATTCATTCTCTCTCTTGTTCTCTCGTCTTTCTATAGTCCAAGAACATAGATCGCTTAAATTGAAACTCAAGGTCTCAAGAAGTAAGGATTCATCTTCAATGGCAACTAAGCCATTCCAAATCAACCCCAAAAGCAGTTTCTATTGCTCTGACTCCACCTTCTATGAAGCAACCAATTCCCCTCCAGCCAACCCCTCCCATAGTGTCAAGGGTCGATGGTTCCTTAGTCGCGGAATAACTCATGCGGCATCTAGTGAGCAGCGTCTAGTGAGCGGAATTCGCTAGGTCAGCCTTCTTTCTATAGTTGTTCTGGTTAATAATACAACAAATAGCTCTTTTATATGAGATCGTACCATGCCCATTTTCGCTCAGGCGTCTAGTCTATTGAGTGAGATAGCATATCTCTTTAGACTCAACAACTGGTTTTGACTTGCCATGACTTTATCAAGAAAGTAGCATCAGCTCTCAACTAGTTTGTACACGGGAGGCCAATCCCGCCTTCAGAGCTTCTAAATAATATAATCCTTCTATTCTAAAACTCCTAGCACAAATCGTCCGCACGTCATTCCCACGGATCAGTTTTGTTCATCCCTTCTGCATCATTACTCTTCACTCAATAACCCCAAGGTTCACTCCCAAGGGTTCATAGGTTTGGAGAATCACGAACCGTGATACACTTTCCCACTCAATTCCGCAACGCCCTCATTGCGGGCTATTTCGTCGCTTCCCTGCGTTTCCTTAACCATCAAGGCCACTCCTTGGGACTTACATAGATAGCAACGCTCGCCTAACAGAACATGTCCCTCCACTCCATTAGTCGCTTCCCCTGATCAAAGCCGTTCGCGAATCTTTAGTCACTTGTGCTCCCCGACAGGTGTGGCACCACAGCCAATTGCACTCTTGTGGCAGCACCTTCTTTCGCCTACCAAGCTCCTCCTGATCTCTGCAAGCCAATAGAGGGTCCTCCTAATGGAAACATGATCGTAGACCTTCTCTTAAAATTTGCCCAATGATCAAGGAACATTATCCCCATTCAACAAGCAATTCAGTTTCTTTCTATGCCCCCATTGCCGTCCTAGAAGCTAAACGAGCGTCGCATGTTGTCCAAGCCCCACTGGCCCTGGCAATCACTCTTCGCCCTCACAGGACCAGGAAGACCATAGGCTTTTTCCCGAATCACCCACTTACCAGAGGGATTCCCGCTCTAATACCATTTGTCACGGGTCGGTGGTTTCTTGGCTGTGTAATTAACCCATGTAGATCTTGGTGAGCAAAATTCGCTGGGTCAACCTTCTTTCTATAGTTGTTCTAATGAACAATATGGTGAATAGCTCTTTTATACGAGATTGTACCACGCCCAACTTCGCTCGGACGTCTAGTCCATCGAGTGAAACATCAGATCTCTTTAGGCTCAACAACTGGTTTCGGTCTGCCATTAACTCATCAGGAAAGCGACATCGGCCCTTTGTGCACGTCTCAATATTGAAGGACCAAGTGTAGTTTGGCCAGCACTAGGTCTCTAACTTGGAACTCTACATGTTGTCGCTTCTCATCAGCCTACTTCTTCACGCGTTTAGCAGCCCTATATAGGCACGCCTGTGCCAAGTCCGCATGTTCGTCCCAATCTTTTGTGAACTTGTGTGTGGTGTGAGCAGTTAATGCCCGGTCACAATCTCGAACGGGCTCTGGTTCATGGACTCACTTCGCTGTAAGTTGTATGAGAATTGGGCCATGTCGATCAGCCGCGCCCAATTCACTTGCATGTTGCTCACGTAATGCTAGAGGTAAATTTCTAGGAGCGCATTCACCCTCTCTATCTGATCATCAGTTTGGGGATGCAAGCCCGTGGAGAAGTTGAGGTTCGACCCCAGTAACTTGAAGAGCTTGGTCTAGAACCGCCTAGTGAATCAAGGATCATGATCACTCACGATTGTGCATGGTATGCCCCAGTACCTGACGACGTGTTTAAGAAATAATTTGGCTACTTCCTCAGCTAGGCAATCCTTTGTAGCTAGCATGAACGTTGCATACTTGAATAAACGATCTACGATGACCATGAGGGTCCGACATCCTTCAGACTTTGGCAGGTTCATGATGAAGTCCATGCAGATACTCTCCTATGGATGTTTGGGATAGGCAACAATTGAAAGAGCCCCACTAGTGACCGTTGCTTTATCTTGTCTTGTTGGCACACAAGACATGTCCGTATGTAGCCTTTAATATCATCCCACATGTGTGACCAATAATATTGATTTTCGACGAGTGCCATGGTGCGGTGAATTCCCGAATGACTCACCCATTTGGAATCGTGGCACTTGTGCAACACTTCCTGCCTGAGTTTCCCGTGGAGCGATACATAAAGTCGTCGTCCTTTGGTGTAGAGGAGGTTGTCCTCATACTAAATTTTCCTTGTTTTGCCCTCCTATGCGTATCGAGAGAGAGCTTAGGCCGTTCGGTTATGCTTGAGCCCTTCCTTAATACGATCAATCCATAGGCAGTTGGGTCGACCCGTCATGCTGGCTAACTCCAACTTTTGACCAATGGCATCAGCCACGGAATTGGACTTTCCGGGCTTATATTCCAGCACATAATTGAACTCGGCCAGGAAATCTTGCCACTGAGCTAACTTTGGGCTGAGCTTCTTTTATATTTGAAAGTAGTCGTGGCGATATTATCAGTCCTTATGACGAATCGAGATCCCAAGAAGTAGTGCCTCCACGTACGAAGGCAATGCACCACTACGATCATCTCCTTTTCTTGGACCGTGTATCGCCATTCGGCATCGTTCAACTTCTGAGACTCAAAGGCAACCGGGTGCCCATCCTACATAAGGACACCACTAATAGCAAAATCAAAGGCATTAATTTCTACCTCTTATGGTTTGGCATGGTCAAGTAGTACGAGCACTAGCTCTTCGGTCATGGCCCATTTCAGCCAATCGAACGCCTCTTGACACCGATCCATGCCATTGTTGAATGGGAGCCATTGACCAAGGTGACAGAACTGAGATCCTTCCTTGATCTCATGAATCATTATTGGTGCTTTATCCGGGGATATTGGAGCCTCATCATGCCACTGGCCCCGTTGTCCAAGCCTCACTCACCCTAGCGATCACTCTCCGCCCTCATAGGACCGAAAAGACCATAAACTTTTTCCCGAATCACCCACCTACTAAAGGGATCCCCACTCTGATACTATTTGTCACGAGTCAGTGATTCCTTGGCTGCGGAATAACCCATGCAGCGCTTGGCAAGCAGAATTTGCCAAGTCAACCTTCTTTCTATAGTTGTTTTAGTTAACAATACGGCAAATAACTCTTTTATACGAGATCGTATCATGCCCAGTTTCGTTCGAACGTCTAGTCTATCGAATGAGACAACATATCTCTTTAGGCTCAACAACTAATTTCAGCCTGCCATGGTCTCATTAGAAAATTGGCATCAGCTCCAAACCAGTTTGTGCATGGGAGGCTAATCCCGCCTTCGAAGCTCTTAAGTAATATAATCATTTTATCCTAAAACTCTTAGCACCAACCATCCTGACGCCATTTCCACAGACCAATTATGTTCATCCCCTCTACATCATCACTCTTCACTTGATAACCCCAAATTTGGCTCCCAAAGGTTCACAGGTATGGGAGAATACAAACCGTGACATCAACATCACCCCCTTCATCTCCTCCTACTCCCATCGTGGGTCCACGGCCCTCATTGATGCCTCATCCAGCCTTCTCACTCCTATTCACTCCCTTGCCTCCCGCCTTTCCACAATGGGCATCCGCAAGGGCGATGTTGTCCTTATCCTCTCCCCCAACTTCATCTCCTTCCTCAAAATTCCACAGTAAAAATTGCAATTCTAATGAGACAAAATCACACAAATATAGTAGCAAACCTCTTTTGCAAGTTTTAGTTACTAATTTTGCCCAAATCCACAGTTGTGAGGCTAGGGTTAGAAGAAATGTGGAATTTCAAGTAGCCAATATTTCCGTGATTCGCATGATACATATGGACCAATAAGCATATTTTGGGTTGGTAAGGATATGGGATCTTTAATAGATGGAGACAAGAGATTCACGTGAGAAACATAAGTAGACGAGTCTAAGCTTGTCATTTTGGACTATTAATGTTGATTGGACATGCTGACAAGCTACGTCAGTTGGTAGAGACGTTAGGATATTGCCCCATCGCAGCCGGCGATGGGTGCAATGGGCCTGAAGGCCCTCACTAAATATGTTGAGGTTCTTGGCAGTCAGCGAGTTTGCGAAGCCCTCACCCAAGGGTTCTCGCAGCTGTGGCACGTACACGGGTCTTTATTTGATTCTTAAATGCCTTAGATTCTTGTTCAGTAAAAGTCCCATGGGGTAATAATTCGTCGACAACTTCGCTGTAGGTGGCGTTCTGACTTCGTTGCGACAGACGACGTAGACATGTGCAGCATGTCAAAGAGAGAGGGTTTCCAATCTGCACCTGTAACCTCATCGTGCTGAGAAGTTCCTGATGCTCTTTCCAGTGTTCATCCCACCACGCCCGTTCAAATCCAAAAGTCGACATCGCCCGTCGCTTTCGGGTGAGATCGCGCGATCGGGTGGCTGTCTCCGTCAAGGCCTCTCACTCAAAAAGACAGTTGTGATAGACTTCTTCGTCCTTTAACATTCTTATTATAAAAATCACTCGGAAAAGATGGCTGAGAGAAGGTGCGCGGAAAAGCGGTCGGCCTCATTATATAAAATGCCATGGAAAGAAGGCCCATCAGATCCTTGGTTTTGTCCGAAGATGGACACGTATAAAAAGAGGCATATTTCAAAACCCCCGCGATGGTTGCAAGGCGTTTATTCAATTCGATAGACGACACTCTAATAGGTCTTGAGGCTACGATGTTCTGTACTCCGCTGTCTATTGCGTTAATTTAATTGCCCCCATATCCTTATAATCTAAGTTATAGAATTGAGTTTCCAAATGAATTGTTCTCGTGTCTCGACATAGCCGTCAGCTCCATGCCGTGGTGACCCGTGGCCACTTTCAGGCGCTGTTATCCCTTGTTTCCAAGATGTTTCTTGATTTTTAGGGTCTGCGTGAGAACATTTCTATTCCTAGAATTTTTGTTCTTTTGTTAGAACAAAAAAAAAAAACAAAACCCGTTTGGGAACGTCGAGTTGATTTCTATTAGGAATAAAAAAGTTAGCTCGGGAATAGAAACGAGAAACAAAAAAAAAAAAAAATTTCTTTGTTCCGAAAACAATTTCTAGAAAATAAACAAATTTTTTTTTTTATTTTTGTTTTATTTCTCTCTTGCCGTGGCCACCTCCCAATCGTCCGGAGCCATCGCCGACCGACCGCCGCCGCCGCCGCCGATCGGCCGCCGACCGCCGCCCGCCGCCACCGACTACGAGCAAGAATAAAAAAACAAATAAAAAAAAACAAATAAATAAAAAAAAAACAAACTCAAGAAAATAAAAAATACAAAAATACAAATAAACAAATAAATACAAAAAAAAAATAAAAACAAATAAATACAAAAAAAAAAAAAAAACAAACGCAAGAAAATAAAAAAAAAAAAATAAAATAAAAAAATAAAAAAAAACAAATAAATACAAAAAAAAGAATAAAAACAAATAAATACAAATAAATACAAAAAAAGAATACAAAAATAAATACAAAAAAAATACAAAAAAGAATAAACAAAAAAAACAAATAAAAAAAAACAAATAAATAAAAAAAAACAAAGAAATACAAAAAAGAATAAAAACAAATAAAAAAGAACAAATAAAAAACAAATAAATACAAAAAAGAATCGTTCCGTTACCAAACGCATTTTTATTCTTTTTTTTATTCCAAGAATATAAATTTTTGTAATTATCAAACGGGTTCTTTTCGCTCTAAACTATTCTTCGGAATAGAAATAGAAAATAACTATTTCTGGAAAAAAATTTTCCCAGAGAAAGTAGAAATTTTTACCATGCGCACTCTTAGTGACTTTTTTAGGAATCACATGAAGAGAACTGTAGCTACAGTTCGTGTCCTGGCTGCATGTCTTAAAATTCTCGGGCCCCTTGTCGACAATGGTAACTTCAGGTTGGCCAGTGTGACCTCCAGGGAGGAGGTAAAGGGAGTCTGGAAAGAACTCAACGATGTCGGGACGTGGCACTTGTAAGCAACTACCAAGGAGAGAAATAATTTAGAGTATCAATAGAAGATGCGGCTTAAAGTATCAATCGGTAGGATAACATGGATTATAAATGGCAGACAGCACAACCTTTTGCTGCAATTGTCTCCAGAAGTCAAGTTTGTTCTACCCAACCATGCGTACCTCGAGGGTTCTACACAGTCGTATGATGGATTTGAACGAATAAAAAAAAAGTTGTGCTGTTTCGGGTGCATAGGAATGCACGATTCGCGAATAATTGTGAACCTACCAATATTCTAAGGAAAAAATTATTGAAAAAGTTTTGAACCTATTATACTTTTACCAATTAAACTTAAACCTTTTTAATTATACTAATTGCTTTAAATATTTTTCGTGTTCTGCAATTGGCCAAAATAAGGTTGGGTCTCGCCATGGCTAGGCAAGGCTTGATCATGCCAATAGCAGCAGAGGCAAGCTTCGCTAGAAGCCCACGAGGTCAACCTCATTGAGGCTGAAGGAAAAAGTGAAGGAAAAAAAAAAGACAAATAAATAATTATTTAAAAATATTAAAAATTATTAAAAATTATCTATGTCAATACTGGCCATGGCAACGTAGAAAGACGGATGTTTAGTCAGTAATGATGGACTCAATTAATAAAATGCGAAAAAAATTAGAAATTAATTGGTATGATCAAAAAATTCAATTCTGAATTGATAATAGGGTTAAGATTTTTGAATAAATGCCCCATTCCATGCGATCCAATCTTGTATGCTCATAACCACTGGGGTTTATCCCAGTGGCCACCTTTTCAACATGGAAGGGGGGGTGGGGGTTCGAATCCTCACTTTCTCGGTGGTTGGGGTGGAGACGATTTAGTTTCAAACGTGAGTTTCAACTCCCACGTCCTGCAAGAAGGTAAGGCAAAAGTCTAAAAGTAAGAGTTAGAATAAGAAGTAGAATATGATCGATTAAAAGAAAAAAAAATCTTAGTACGCTCATCGAGGTGCCTCTTTGGCCTTCCGTGTTCTCTTAAAGAACTCAAGGGAAACTGCAACCCCAGGACGCCACTGAAATGCACCCCTCAACACGTGCTAGCTTTGCTCCAGAAAGAAAGAGAATTCCTCGACGGTCCTCCTCCTGCCCGGCGAGAAGGGGCAGTTCCGGCACCGTACCAACTCCAGCCGGGACATAGCCCGATCATGCTCAAAAACTGGGAGCGCTCCTAGCAAAACATCCCCCAAAAGGATGACAATTAATCGGCCAACTGTTGCTCTTCTTAGTGGCAACAAATCGGTTTGACCATTAGCTCCCTCTCCCTGTCCCTCAGTGGATTTATGTGGATCGCACGAGCTCGCGGCCACCGCGCCACGTGGCCCACCACACCGCGGAGAAGGAAGAGAGCGACACGCCAAGTGCTTTGTCCGACGCAGACGCCGTACTCGGGCTGCGTCGCGTTGCGTCACGGCGGGAGACTCTTCGTCAAGAGCCCTTTTCTCGTCAGTCGCGTGGGTGGACTCCGGGCGATCCCTCCACGTACCGCGAAAGGTCAAAAGGAGGGAGGTCATCAAAGGGTTATCCAAGACTATCCACAAAAAGAAAAATATAAATTTTTGATGCGTGTCTACCCATGAATTAATCGTGGGCGAAGATAGGGGTGAGCCTGGATTTATAAGCTAGACAGAACCGGTCCGAACTAGTCATAGGAGTTGCCGATCTAGTTTTAAGATCCCAAAAAAAGTTAGATCGGTTCGTGGGTAAAAATTAGGAACCGAAAAATCGGACAAAAACAGGAGATTGCAATTATGGTTCTGGGTTTTGATTATCGCATTCATTTTCATTTTATTTAAGCTAAAAATGAAACAAATAAAAAAAAATTGACAAGGTGTAGGTTCCATGCCCTAGGTACTACTAGTTTTGATAAAGTAGGTTTCGGGATCTAGATAGAATTGAACTTAAACCTAAAACCACTCGCCCCTAGGTTAAGGACATATTTAATCTTGCTTTTGAGTTTTACCGAGTTTATCGACTTCTGGGACCCCTACTATATGATCCTTGGAGTTTTATTTCGTACAGTTAAGTACTCGAATTTTCTCAATTCGTACAATCAAATCATTCGGTCGACTAATTTAATTAAACGAGCGAATTAGTCAATGGCAGGGTGCGTAGCTTACTTGACAGAAATGACACGCGATGCTAACCTGGCATCGTACGTGCAGAAGACAAACGGGACATACAAGGAAGAAAGAAACCTTACTTTGACGCCATTAGTTACCATATAGTAGGTGCACGGTGTGCTTGATCACGTAAAATCAAGACAACCGGATGATTTGGTCGTTCAAAAACAAAACTTAAAAGGACTTAAGCTGCACGACATCATAAAGTTGGAAGATTCAATTACACAAAGTAAAAGTTAGACAACTAAATCTGTACTTTAACCTTTAATAATCTCTGACCAAATAAAAAAACACCCCTTTAATAATCCAAAGGGTAAAGGAAACTTATTTGGAAAGAAGAAATGAACGATGGAGAACGACGGATGACCATTTCTCGGTGTATCTTACTGACTTCCATGGCTTGGTTGTCACTGGCTGGAGTGATGACAGAGAGACATTAATTGTAAGTGGGCTCCATGAAATTTGGAATAATTTAACCTCGTCACTCCTCTCTCTCTCTCTCTTATTTTATTTTCTTTTATCGACGGCCTTCCACGAAATTCACCAACAATGCGACAAATAAACAGTCCGCCAATAAACTTCACAGATTTTAGGACACCAATCTTTCGCTCGTAAGTAATATCTTCGAAAGTCGAAACTTTTCATGATACTTTTAGGAATTACGTACCTTGATATTGAGAACATAGTACGAGTTATCTCTTCGAATTCAATTTTTCTTTTCCATATTCGCAAGCAAAATGGATGTACACGCATCTTTTTGTTCGCAGTAGGTGGTAGGCCGCATTCTTTTAGCTCGTATATCGCAAATTGCAATCTGCCTCACCAAAAGAGTCATGAAATGAGAGTTTAGTTCGATAGTCACATGCAAATTGTCCTTCTCTTGGATATGTATAACTTAGAATAGCCAGACCAGGGAGGACTAAGGACAGCTTTGAGCAGGCGGCAGCTTTGGTCGTGGCTTTTCGGCAATGGAAAGACCTAGCGAAAAACTCCACCCTTCTAGGACAAGGCATCGATCACCAATTTCCAAGTCAATCCCCTCTTTGGAATCTCTGCCCGTCTTCTTTCGTACCCCCTTTTTCCCACAGTGAAAAGGTGCCAACTTTACATCTTTTCGACTCTAAAGATTGTCCTCTCTCTTCTTCTTTTTTAAGTGTTGGGCATCCAAACAGTTGGCAGAAGTGGAGGATTGTTGCCCCAGCTTGAAGGACAATTCAGTCCGAGCACAAATGATTGTCCCAGGTTAGGTAAGGCGTGCCCCTAGCAATGAACGTGAAGCCTTCCTCTGCCTTTTTAATATTTGCGAAAAGGCAGGTGGATAACAATTGAAAACTGAGGGGAAAATAAACAAATGAAGACGGGGTGAGAGCAGAGAGCCGAGGAATGTTATAGAAGGGGAGCAGACTGTACCCGCCAAGTACATGAGCTTCCGTTGGAGCTGGTTATCATCATCACTACTTCCATGGTGCAGAAACAGTGCTAGCTTCCCCAAAAAGCTCTGCCACCTTTCACTTTCATATATCAGATAGAGAGAGAGAGAGAGAGAGAGAGAGAGAGAGAGAGGCCAGGGACAAGGAGACAGGTACCCCAGTAATCATTAGTTCCAGAGGTTTCGGTTCTCTGTTGGTCTTTCTTCTGATCCTGCTCTTTCTTAGGGATGAACTTCTATGACCGTTTGAATCTTGTTTCTGAGTGACGGTGTTCTTAATTTGGCAGAGTCCCACAGTCGGTGGGTGAGAGATGGGTGATAAAGATGTGACCTTGGAGGCTGTGCTGAAGGAAGCTGTTGATTTGGTACCAAAACAGCCCCTAAGAATTCATCTTTTGTACCTTCTAAGAACTTTGTGATTTGTGTAGTTTCTTTAGTTCTTGGTTCTGTTTTAATTTTTTTTGCTTCACAGTTCCTTTTGATGTTGTTGGTGAACTTGAGCTCTTTTGGTGGTGCAGGAGAATGTTCCTATTGCAGAGGTTTTTCAGACACTGAGGTGCCAACCAAATGGTCTCACATCGGAGGCTGCTCAAGAAAGGTTGGCCATTTTTGGTCACAACAAGCTTGAAGAGAAAGAGGTAATCATATGATACTACCGTTAATTCTCGGGGTTGGTGATTTTTTAAAGCTCTGATTCTGAGTCATTTTTTTAATTTTTCCCAAAAAAAAAAAAAACTATGCAGGAGAGTAAATTTCTTAAGTTCTTGGGTTTCATGTGGAATCCACTTTCATGGGTCATGGAAGCTGCTGCTATCATGGCTATTGCCATGGCCAACGGTGGAGTAAGC
The DNA here is from genome assembly GCA_014182565.1 of Eucalyptus marginata. Taxonomy (NCBI): domain Eukaryota; kingdom Viridiplantae; phylum Streptophyta; class Magnoliopsida; order Myrtales; family Myrtaceae; genus Eucalyptus; species Eucalyptus marginata. The sequence goes on from CM024593.1 coordinate 28,862,327, forward strand.
GCTTCTTCCTTGCTTGCCTCTGTTTTTTTTTCCCTCCATCGAAAATGAAGCTAAATTCATGTTCAGTCTCTGTAATTTCCTAGTTGCTGAAACAAAATAGTGGGTAGAAAAGATTAAGCAGTAGTACACTGCATCTTATGGCAACACAATGAGAACTTCATGGGTTCTTTTTTTATGTTCTTTGTCACCGTTGAATTTACAAGCCTGAGCTTGGTTTGTCAGTGGTGGCACGAAATTTGATTCATATAGAACCATACCGGGCAGATAGGGGAATAACTTTTGTGAATTGCAGGGAAAACCTCCTGATTGGCAGGACTTTGTGGGGATTATTACTCTGCTCTTTATCAACTCAACCATCAGCTTCATAGAGGAGAATAACGCTGGCAACGCTGCTGCAGCCCTTATGGCCCGTCTGGCACCCAAAGCTAAGGTAGTTACCGGACCAGTCAACGCAACTATGCCCAAACATTGTTGATTTTTCTTTTTTTAACAATACGTCGGTCTTGTTCTCTTGCTTTACTTGCTTTGTGTGCAATTTGGCTGATCCACCCCCGGTTTCACAAAATCACTTATCCTTTTTTTGCAAAATTTTCGGTCAGGTCCTTCGAGATGGGAAGTGGATTGAGGAGGATGCTTCGATTCTTGTTCCTGGTGATATAATCAGCGTGAAGCTTGGGGACATTTTACCGGCTGATGCTCGCCTCCTCGAAGGTGATCCATTAAAAATCGATCAGGTGCTGAGAACAATTCAGATACTCGTGTTGAGATTTTTATGAAAACATATCTGACTTCTCTGACGCGGGTTTTGCTCTTAAATCTGCAGTCTGCGCTTACAGGGGAATCGCTTCCGGTCACGAAGGGTCCTGGTGACAGTGTTTACTCTGGTTCTACTTGCAAACAAGGAGAACTAGAAGCTGTGGTCATTGCAACAGGTGTTCACACGTTCTTTGGCAAGGCCGCTCATCTCGTTGATTCCACAAACCAAGTAGGACACTTCCAAAAGGTGAGCAGATGTGCACGACAATGCCCCCGTTATTTATAACCACAGCAAAATCAGGAGAGGGAACAGAAAATGAACTACAGAATGAGAAAAGAGAAAGAAGAGATACTGCTTGAACGCCAAGGAAAGCAATCTTCTTATAATGAAGCATGTGTAGCACCAGCTCATGGCTAGTTCACTAAAGTGGGACCTAGTTGCAAAATTGCACCCAGCATATAGCCCTGGAAATTTGAAGCGACCCCATTAAATTTTACAGGATATTTTTTTCTTCTTCTTTGACATAACTACTACTTGCACTTTGTTGGTGATACTGGAGCTGGAAGTTGGATTAGTTATGTCTTTTGCGGAAAATTCGCTGTTTGGTTTTTTGGCCCTAAATCGGACTTGTACTTTTTGATACATGAAATTCTATTTTCGGATTTTTTAAGTTGGCATTGCTTGCAGGTGTTAACTGCCATCGGGAATTTCTGTATATGTTCCATTGCTGTGGGGATGATAGTAGAGATCATCGTCATGTTCCCAATCCAGCACCGAGAATACCGTCCAGGAATTGACAATCTGCTGGTACTTCTTATTGGGGGAATCCCTATAGCCATGCCGACAGTGTTATCAGTAACAATGGCAATTGGGTCTCATCGGCTATCTCAGCAGGTTGGTCTTGATGGACCCTATGCAATGTTTGGTGGTTTCATATTTGAAATAACAGTATCTTCTTATTGCTTATTATCGATAAATCCAGGGAGCTATCACGAAAAGGATGACAGCAATAGAAGAAATGGCAGGGATGGATGTACTTTGCAGTGACAAAACCGGAACTCTGACCCTAAACAAGCTAACAGTTGACAAGACCCTTGTTGAGGTTATTACATAGCTCGATTTTGTGATCTGTTTCTTATTTCCTTTATCTACTTGTCCAGTAACATCTTTCACACACACTCAGGTATTTGCTAAAGGGGTGGATGCAGATACTGTTGTTCTAATGGCAGCAAGAGCATCAAGAATGGAGAACCAAGATGCAATAGATGCTGCTATTGTTGGAACTTTGGCGGATCCAAAGGAGGTATGGTGACTGATAATGCACTGCTTGTTGTACTTATGATGGAAGGTCATTTCAAATAGGAGGGATCTGAAAGGTGCCGCATATTGTTGTTAATGTTTATGATTTTCTTAAATTCTTTCTTTTGCAAAGGCACGTGCTGGCATTCAAGAGGTTCATTTCCTCCCCTTTAATCCTACTGACAAGAGAACAGCTCTGACATATATCGATAGTGAAGGTAAAATGCATCGCGTCAGTAAAGGTGCGCCAGAGCAGGTAAGGATAAAGCAGATTTGTCTTCATTTTGACTGATCTTGAAACACAGATCTGATTTTTCCTTGTGATTACTGTTATAGATTTTGAACCTTGTCCACAACAGATCAGAGATTGAGCGAAGAGTTCACTCTGTGATCGATAAGTTCGCTGAAAGAGGATTGCGATCCCTCGCAGTAGCTTACCAGGTGAAATGTCTGAAAGAGATTGTCATCATTGCTCACTTCTGCTTTACCATAATTCAGATCCTTTCGGTCCTCTTTGCCATTTCTTACTTGACCATCTTCCGTGCAGGAAGTTCCTGAAGGAACAAAAGAGAGCCCAGGAGGACCCTGGCAGTTTATAGGTCTTATGCCATTGTTTGACCCACCGAGGCACGACAGTGCAGAAACGATAAGAAGGGCACTTAATTTGGGGGTTAATGTCAAAATGATAACTGGTGAATACAACTTCTCATATTGCTAATTTTCTACTTGACAGTGTGATGATCGCACTATTGCATAATTATTTATTCGCGATAATGTTAATAAAGAACCCTGTACTCCTTGCTTGTGCCAGGTGTAGGGGGAAGAAGTGTTACAACTTTTCTATATATTGACTGTTTCTTTGACATTCCCCATCAGAATGGTGCTATTTTAAAGGAGATAGTAGTCAATATTAGATCTTAATGGGTTGCGATGCACCAATACTTCTCTCGTAGTTAGATTGTTATATTTGCAAAAGCTTGCCTCTGGCAATTTTGTCCAGACTATCACTTCGTTTATGATTTTCGCATCCATAATCTACTTCATTTTAGCTTTGTCATAATCTTTCTGCATGCCTTTCTGACCATCTTATAAATTCTTGCCTATTTTGTATGATCTTGTAATAAAGGTGATCAACTGGCAATTGCAAAGGAAACCGGACGTCGTCTGGGTATGGGAACAAACATGTATCCATCATCTGCTCTGTTGGGACAGAACAAGGATGAGTCAATTGCTGCTTTGCCTGTGGATGAACTTATTGAAAAGGCTGATGGTTTTGCCGGTGTTTTTCCTGGTACTTTAATTTCATTGCTGTCTTACTTCCTTCAGCTGTCACGAGTTTTATTGTCTTCTTCTTTTCGACTTATAATAAATATCATTAGATGAATATGCATGGACATTGCACTAGAATTACTTCCACGGAGTCTACTAGCCAGCTAGATGTCAGTGGAGGACCAGATTTTATCTGCACGGCATAATTAGCATGACATCGCCTGCTGCTATTCCTATGTGTTTTACTAATCATATTCTGTTTGTATACAGAGCATAAATATGAGATTGTGAAACGCTTGCAAGCTCGGAAACATATATGTGGAATGACAGGAGATGGAGTTAACGATGCTCCTGCCCTTAAAAAGGCCGACATTGGCATAGCTGTTGCTGATGCAACTGATGCAGCGCGTAGTGCCTCTGACATTGTTCTTACTGAACCAGGCCTTAGTGTTATCATAAGTGCAGTGCTAACTAGTCGCGCAATTTTCCAAAGAATGAAGAATTACACGGTGAGTTGGGTTTTGTTCGAATGTACCTCGAGTTGAGCATTCAAGAGTTTTATCTGGAGGATGAGTCCACAGATACAAGCTACCCTAAAACTCCTGGCAGTCATTGACCCCCAATCTACAATTCACAGATAGCAGCCTAAAGCAGTGTGCTATTGTGTTTAAGCAGCTTTCTTTTTTCCCCCTTTCTTTTGGTCCTTTGCCCTTCTTGTTTTGTGTGCCTGGGCATTTTCGCTGTCTATATCTCTTTCCATTCAGCATCATGTCGTAATGAAAGGAATGAGTAAATTAATTACAGCATCGTCTTTCATTGTGATATATTCCTTGTTTGACTAGAGTTACCCAATTTTGATTCTGTTACAGATCTACGCAGTTTCCATCACAATCCGTATTGTGGTAAGTTCTGTGTTGCTTGCTTGGAACTAGTTAATTTCTGACAATTCTACAGCTTTGTCGTGTCTTTAACCACCGCCAATAAGAACTTTTGCTGTCTTTATGTAACTGTTATGTCACAATCTGATGTCTCTATTACAGCTTGGTTTCATGTTGCTGGCCCTCATCTGGCAGTTCGATTTTCCACCCTTCATGGTGCTGATCATCGCTATCCTCAATGATGGTGCGTCCTATTTTCATTGCAAATTTCCAACCGACTGCACGAGGGCAAAGAGTTAATTATGATTTTTGTGGGTTCTTATGCCACAAATGAAGGAGAATATATGCGTCACTGAGTTGAAGCATCGAGTTCTCTCCTTGATGCTGTATCTTCATCGAGCATACTGCAGCACTTCGCCGTTTCTTATCCCAATGCTGTATGTTTCGACAGGTACCATCATGACGATATCCAAGGACAGAGTGAAACCATCACCTCAGCCAGACAGTTGGAAGCTGGCAGAGATCTTCACAACTGGTATTATTCTCGGCGGTTACCTGGCAATGATGACGGTCATTTTCTTCTGGGCGGCATACAAAACGGATTTTTTTCCGGTAAATTTTGCGTTTTTATAGTGAACAATATCGTATAACACGATAGCCCCACAAATAATTGTTCCGATTTTTTTCCCAGTAAATTTTGTGTTGTTTGCATGTGTACCTTTTCCTTTTGTTTTTTTTTTTTTTTTTGGTCAGTTACCTTTTCCTTTTGTTTAAGCAGTGTCTTGTGAGTGACATTTTTTCTTTACTGAGTTCATGAATAATTAATCTTTTTCGCTGCTTTGTAAGTTTGAAAGGAGATGCTAACCCCCTTATTCTAGTCTCTGATTATGGATTTCCTGTTTTTAGCGTGCTTTTGGGGTCACGAGCCTTCAGCAAAACGATAGTGATGACACTAGAAAGCTCGCCTCTGCAGTATACCTTCAAGTGAGCACGATCAGTCAGGCCCTCATATTCGTAACTCGGGCCAGGAGTTGGTCATTTGTTGAGCGTCCCGGTCTCCTACTGGTGGCCGCTTTTGTTGTTGCGCAATTGGTAAGATGCCTCGACGGTCCTTTTCAGTGACTGGAGTTTGTCGAGCCAATTCGATTTCTTCTATAACCTTTTCCTTTTCTATGGACGACAGATTGCTACCCTGATGGCTGTTTATGCGAATTGGAGCTTTGCGGCGATAGAAGGGATCGGATGGGGTTGGGCTGGTATCGTCTGGCTTTACAACCTTATATTCTATATACCGCTTGATTTCATCAAATTCTTCACACGATATGCATTGAGCGGAAAGGCTTGGGATCTTGTCATAGAGCAAAGGGTATGGCCAGCTTTCACTCACTCCTGGGTTAGGAACCTAGCATTTGGTGAGCAATCTGACTCTGGTTGTTTCTCTGCAGATTGCGTTTACAAGGAAAAAGGATTTCGGAAAAGAAGAACGTGAACTAAAGTGGGCACATGCGCAGAGGACACTTCATGGCCTGCATCCGCCTGAGACCAAGATGTTCGGCAGCAGCTATACTGAACTGAACCAGATGGCCGAAGAAGCCAAAAGACGGGCTGAAATTGCCAGGTATGGTATCATTGGCTACACTTTTGCAACTCTTCTCAGCCAAAAGACCAAGTTTCTTTCTGCTGCTTTAGCTTGCACAACTTTGCATCTTAATCTGATATTTTCTTCAATCAAGAGAGGATAATCGAGTCAAACTACTCCTGTCTGATAGAAGCAGAGCGGAAGCTTCCACTAGAAGATTAGGATAAAGCAACTAAAGCAACTATACCTTGTGTTTTCTCTCACTCGAGTGAAAATGGGAAGTCTGATAATATCTTCAATGCTTGAGAACGTCACTTTTAGCTCTGATGCCGATGTCATCTATCTAACTCGAAAAGAATCAGAACAAAGAGAATCGAAACTGGGTATTGATTCTGATATTGCAAGATCCCATGGAGCATCCTATATACTGTTCGTAACTTGGAGCGACTGTCTTTGGAATACTATGAATCTGTAGTGCTTTAGAGAGGCAAATGCTTTCTGCTTTCCAGAGATACTGACCATTTCAACCATGTATCTTGCAGGCTGAGAGAGCTGATGACACTGAAGGGGCACGTCGAGTCGGTGGTGAGACTGAAGGGCCTCGACATCGACACGATCCAACAAGCCTACACTGTCTAGAGAGGGGCCTTGGATTTGCCCATACCTTGTATAGAAGTGCTTATGCCGGAGTGAGGAGTAGATATATCTTTAGCATGTGCCATATACGTAGGAGCTATGCATAATATAATCCTTGGTGCTTTCCCTCGAATTCGTACTGTCTGTATGTTTGAATGTTGATCCAAGAATGACATTTACTGATTACTTTCTCGAGCTGGCTAGAGTCAACCCGATCCGACACGAGCTTGACTCCCTCCAAATGTTTAAGATTAGATAATCAAGTGAAGTTCGACGGCATAATTTTTGCCTTTGGGGGGCCCACTTAAAAAAAAAAAAAAAAAGAAACGAAAGAAAGGTCGACAGGTCAACAAGGAAGCAAAGTGGACGGTCAGCTCATTTTATGCACCGAGAGCTCTTGGGGAGAAAAGAGATAAAAGAAGGAAAGAAGAAGGAAAGAAGAAAAAATAAAAGAGGGTGTCGCACCACAAATGTTTTGCCAAACCAATTCAACTTTGCATCTTAAGTTCGGTAAGTGGTGGTGCTTGTGCCATTTGTTCTTAATCGGGGTAGTTTTTGCAATGAAGGCTTAAATTCAAACATATGTGAAAATCGAGCTGGGAATTCCAAATTTTTGAATTGTGGGACTTTGGAATTTCATGAAAATTGTGGAATATGTCGTTGTAGAACCATGGGTTTGATAGTCTCTAATTTGAAGCAACGATTTAGTTGAGCGAAATTTTAGGGTTTCAAGGCCGAGTTTCGCACTATGTGAAGGTCTGAGTAATGGTTTCGGGTGAGCGATTTGTTAGGGTGTAGAAATCATTTTGTTAGCGATGTAGTTTAGCCCTTTCATAGTTGAGGTAGAATTTTATTTGATTTTAACGTCAATTCTCGTTTAATTTATAGGATTATGAGATCGTCGGTTCATTTAGCTACGCATTGTTTAGTTTGGACATTCTTATGTAAGTGATGCTATCTCTTATTTGAATTTGTAAACTCATGTCTTAAAAATTATATAGATTTGATAAAGATCATATTTTGTTACTTAAAACTAAATTGGGCAATCACTGCAATATGATATTTGTGAATGCATTGCCAATTATTTTTGGAAAGTTGTCACTATATATATATATATATATATATATATATATATATATATATATATATATATATATATATATATATATATATATATGCATACATACATACATACACACACATATACATATGTTGAATCGTGAACTTGGTTTATAAAATGGATTCTAAATTGATTTGGGGAACGTATTGTGATTTATGAAATAGTTTCTAGATTTGGCTTTGGGGATTATGAAAAATATTATTGTTGATTGATGTTGATGCTCAATATTGCTGTAAGCTCAATGAGGAGCTTATGGATATGCATGCCAATTTAAGAGGTCCTAGTGGGTTAGCCACCGATAACATAAGAAGAGACATTATCAAGAAAGAACTTGGTCACCTTGTTACGAGGCGTTGTACGTGACCATGGTTAATGTTTGAGCGCGAGATTGACCAATAAAATGGACTATTGGCATGTGACGTGATGTGATGTGAGCTAATCAATGGAATAAACTATCGATGTGTGATTTTGACCAGATTAATGAATAGAATAAACCATTGATATTTGTTTTGATATTATTGTGAAATGAATATTTCTACTATAAATATGGCTATGTTGGAGCATATGTATCTTATTCTTTTATTATAAATCCATTATATTCTAGATTTGGGTTACATGAGTTATGATTTGATTTTGTAAATATGCATAGTGTGCACTTGATCTACTTAAAAGATATACGCACTATTCAATGGACTATAAATGCTTATTCTATTCATCTTTCGTGTTTTTCAAGTTCCTTGTTAGTGGCCTTAGCAAGGGACTTTTGGGTTTAGTTTAAGATTGTGTCTTTTAAGTGAAAGAACGGTCATGTCATATTCATTTTTTGTTAGGATTTAGGGTGTGATAGACGAAGTTTAGTTTTAGAAGCACCAATATGAACAAGCGAAATCTTTTAGACGCTCGATCTAGACTCCACTTAAACCTAAAATGGAGTAAGCAAATTTTGAATGAGAGAATTACCAAAAATTGCATAAACATATTACAATTGTGTCGATTCAATCCTAAATCTTTTATAATTACACAAATTCAGTCCATCTGATCAATTTTGGCCGGTTGACTAATCTTGATTGTCCAACTAACGCTGACATGAATAATTTTTAATAATATTTTATTTTTTTGTTAATTTTTTTTCTTTTTCCTTTTCTTTTTTCTCTTCTTCCTTCTTGTGCCTCTTTTCCCCCACAGTGGTTAGGGAGGGTTGCAGCCACTCGCCTGGCCTTGCCAAAGTTTGGGCAAAGCCGCCTTGCTCGTGGCCCCTAGGCTGCGCCCAATGGCCCGCAAGCCACTGAGAGAAAGAAGCAAAAGAAGGAAGAAGAGAAAAAGGAAAAGGAAAAAAAAATTAATATTTTAAAAATTGTCTATTAGAAACTTGTCAAAATTAGTCGAATGAACTAAATTAGGATAATTACAAAAGGTTTATGATTAAATCGATATAATTATAATAGATTTAGGACTTCTTATGTAATTCTCCCAATTCTGAACTCATATTCTTTCTTTGCTAAAATTACTGTGCGTAAATTTCTCCATCTAGGTATTTTGGGGTTTGAACTCGATTCGAGTGTTTATTCGAGCTAACCCGAAACTCGAGAAAAGGTCGAGCCGAGCTCGTGTTGGAACGAGATGCAGCCGGAACGATTCATGAATTTGCTCGACTGGTCCGTTTACGACAAGTTTCTTCAGTTCCAATGGTTTGGGAAACAGAAACGCAGAGATCACAAACCCGCAAACATCAGAAAACCGTGAAAGCATCATTAAAAAATAATGTCAATTCCACAAGCAACGAGACGAGAACTAATGCAAAGCGTAGAATCGGACAAGAACTCGAAACATCGATACGATGCCGACATCGATATGATGCCGACGTTAGAATTAGCATGAGACAAGTTCAGACGTTACACACCAGATCAAGCATGAAACATTCCCCTAATACTTCGCAATTCAGGTAAAGCAAACGTTCGCGCGATGGTCGAACTGAAGATACAATAAAAACTCCGTCTCTTGTTTTCCCCATGAAGAAGAAGATTAGCAAAGTAATCGATCTCAACCGGTAGCCACGACAGCCCTGTGCTTCTGGATCTTCCTCTCGAGCTCGTCCTTACTCGCCCCAACAAGCCTGTCCACTTCCTTCCCTTTCTTAACCAGCGCGAATGTTGGCATCGCCTCCACTCCGAACTCCTGCGCCACATCCTGCGAGATTTCGCCGTCGCCGCAAACGCAGAAGGGGGAGAGAGAGAGAGAGAGAAAGAGAGAGGAAAAATCAGCTCGAATTCGACGTCGCCTGGCAACAAAAGAGAATCTGAAAACAGAGAGCGGGGGAGAGCGGAGTTCACGTACGGACAACTCATCGACGTCGATTTTAGCGAACTCGACATCGGTGTACTTAGAAGCCATGGCGTTCACGACTGGCTCCATCCTCTTGCAGGGCCCGCACCAGGACGCCGTGAAGTCTATCACCATCTTTTTTCCCCAGATGCAACCCGCAAGCACGTCAGTTTTGAAGAACACCAGACGCTCAGTCGAATTCTGGAAGGAGATCGGAGGTCTAGCCTTACCAATTTGGAGGTCTCCTTGACGGTGTTGAAGTGGAGCTGCCACGGTGGGGTGGAGTGGAACGCCTGGACACGAGCACGCCCCGGCGGAGAGCCCGACGAAGACTCCGACCGAGAGTCAGTCGAGTCAGCGGTGGCCGGAGCAGCAGCCGGAGCTCTGGGGGCCAGCCCCGAAGCTCTGAGGAGGCGGGAGAGGAAGGAGCCCATGGTTGCTCACAATCTACCAAATTCACAGATAGCAACTTAAGGCAATGTGCTACGATGCTTGAGCAGCTTTCTCTTTTCCCCCGCTTTTCTATTTCGTCCTTTGCGCTTCCTGTTTTGGATGCCTGCGCGTTTTCGCCGTTTATACCTCTCCTTTCCATTCAGCATCATTCCGTAATAAAAAGGAATGAAGAAAATTAATTATATTATCGCCTTTTCGTCGCGATATATTCCTTGTCGGACTAGAGTTGACCCTATTTTGATTCTGTAACACATCTGCGCAGTTTTCATCACTATCCATACTGTAAATTTCTGATGATTCTGCAGCTTTGTCTTTAAAGACTTATGCTGTCTTTATGTAACTGGTATGTCACAAATCCGATGTCTCTTATCGCAGCTCGGATTCATGTACCCAGCCCTCATCTAGCGTTCGATTTCCACCCTTCATGGTGCTGATCATGGCTATCCTCAACGATGGTGCATCCTCTTTTTGTTGCGAATTTCCAACCGACCGCACCATGCACAGAGCTGGTTATGACTTTTGCGGGTTCTTATGCCACAAATAAAGGAGAATATAGTCACTGAGTTGAAGCATCAAGTTCTGTCCTCGATTCCAATACTGCACAGCAGTTCGCTGTTTCTTATCTCAATGCTGCATGTTTCGACAGGGAGCATCATGACGATATCAAAGGACAGTTCAACCGTCACCTCAGCCAGACAGTTGGAAGCCGGCGGAAATCTTCACAAGTGGTGTCATTCTCAGGCAGTTACTTGGCGATGACGAGAGTCATTTTCTTCTGGGTAGTGTACGAAACGGATTTTTTCGCGATAAATTGTGTTACTTATAGTAAACAATATCGTACAACATGATAGCCAAAAATGATTGTTCGGATGACTGATTTTGGCCTGCTTGTTTCTTCTTCGACAATGGATACATTACACCTTCACAAGCATAGGAACCTATATCAGCATTTCTTGAATTATTTGCTGAGGCCTTAGTCATCCGTTCTCTGGGGTTCAGGCTTCTCTCGTGTATGATGGAGCAGAAGAGCTCGCTCATTGCGATTATTGAAACAGTCGTCCTTTTGTTTAAGCATCGTCTTATGTGCGACATTTTTTCTTTCCTGAGTTCGTGACTAATCAATCTTTTCGCTGGTTTGAAGTTAGAAGGAGATGCTTTCCCCTTGATTCTAGTCTCTGATTATAGATTTCCCGTTTTTAGCGCACTTTTGGGGTCTCTAGCCTTCAACAAGACGAAGATGACACCAGAAAAGCAAATGAGCACGATCAGTCAGGCCCTCATATTTCTAACTTGGGCCAGGAGTTGGTCATTCGTCGAGCGTCCGGTCTCCAACTGGTGGCTGCTTTTGTTGTTGCGTGATTGGTAAGATGTCTCGACTGTTATTTTCAGTGACTAGAGTTTGTCGAGCCAACTCGATTTCTTCTATGACCTTCTTCCTTCTCCCTGGACAACAGATTGCTACCCTGATTGCTGTTTATGCAAATTGGAGCTTTGCGGCGATAGTAGGGATCAGATGGGGTTGGCCCGGTGTCGTTTGGCTTTACAACCTTATATCCTATGTACCACTCAATTTCGTCAAATTCTTTACACGATATGCATTGAGCGGAAAGGCTTGGGATCTTGTCATAGAGCAAAGGGTATGGCCAGCTTTCGCGCGCTCCTGCATTAGGATCGTGGCATTTGGCAAGCAGGCTGACTATGGTTGTTCTCCCTGCAGATTGCGTTTCCGAGGAAAAAGAATTTCGGAAAAGAAGAACGCGAGCGAAAGTGGGCACACACGCAGAGGACGCTCCATGGTCTGCATCCGCCTGAGACCAAGATGTTCAGCGAACGCAACATCTATGCTTAACTGGAACAGATGGCCGAAGAAGCAAAAAGGCGGGGTGAAATTGCCAGGTCTAGTACCATCGGCTGCACTTTTCCAACTCTTCTCAGCTACGGATAGTTTCTTTCTGCTGCTCTAGCTTCCACGATTCTGCATCTTAATCTGATATTTTCTTCAATTAAGAGAGGATAATCCAGTCAAATTACTCCTGTGTGAAAGAAGCAGGAGCACAAACTTCCACTAGAAGATCAAGGATAAAACAACTTATTCTGATGTATAGAAAAACTTTACCTTGTGTTTTCTCTCACTTGGGTTAAAAAGGTAAGTGTCCTAATAATATCTTCATTGCTTGAAAGTCATTATTAGTCGATGGCCTCCATATAACTCGAAAAGAATCAGAACAAAGAGAATCAGAACTGGGTATTGATGTCTGATATTGCAAGACCCCATGGAGCATCTTATATACTGTTCATAATTTTTGCACTTGGAGCGACTGTCTTCGGAATACAATGAATCTGTGGTCCTTGAGAGGCAAATGCTTTCTGCTTTCCAGAGATACTGACCAATCCTCTTCAGTGATATCTATGAAACTGTGCATGCGCGCATTAATGGTATCATAACTTTCAAGATATGCATTTACCAATTCTCTTAGTTTAATTATTAGGATTACGAGATCATTACAGATGCAGGAAAGATAGTTTGCTTGTTAGGAAAATAGAGATGGCTCTACTAGCTGGTAGTTGGTACAGCTCGTTTAGTTTGGTTTAGGCATTCCTAAGTAAATGATGCTATCTCTTCTTTAAATTTGTAAACTCATATTTTGAAAGAAATACAAATTTAATATATTACAATTTATTAAAATCATATTTTGTTACATAAAACTGAATCAGACATTTACTACGATTTGGTATTTATGAATGCTTTGCCAAATATATTTGAAAAGTTGTTGCTATGTGTATATATATATATTGATTCGTGATCTTGATTTATGAAATGGTTGTTTAGAAAACATATTATGATGTATGAAATATTTTTTGAATTTGGCTCTATGGATTGTGGAGAGTGTCATTGTGGATTGGTGTTGATGCCTTGTATAGTGTGAGTGACTGTTTTCAAAATACTATGAATTAGAGGTAAGAGATTCCAAGTTCCGTACAGGTTAGAACCTGAAACCTACTCATTAGAATAGGTTACTCATTTTGTAGAACCTGAAATCTACCCTACATGCCTTAAAACCTATCTTAAAACCTAAACCTACCGTATCATAGGTTCCAGAGTCTACCATATTCCATCTATAGTATTAATTGAACGATTGCAGTGAATTAAAACCTTTAGTAATCATTATTTGCTACACAATTCACAGGCCATAAAGACACACGAAAAATACAAACAACAATAAAGTAAAAAGTCTCAATCATAAAATGGAAGCTCAAACTATATTGCAAGGTCGTGCGAAGCCATGCACCAAGAAAAACATTAAAACTTGTTCCAAGTTCTAGATTCTAAGTTTGAGATTTCAAATTCTAGATTTCTCCAATTAAGAACCCGAAATCTACTCGTCAAAATAGGTTCCTCATTTTTTTGGAACCTGAAACCTACTTTGCATATCTTGGAACTTGGAATCCACAGGTTCTCACCAATCCAGTTCTCAGGATCCAAGTTCTACCCCGAAACCATGCTCACCCCTACTATGAATCTATGAAATCATCGGCTACACTTTTCAAGCTCTTCTCAACCAAAGGATGGTTTTCTTTGGCTGCTGTAGCTTGCACAATTTTGCATCTTAATCTAATATTTTCTTCGATCCAAAGAGAGGATAATCAAGTCAAACTACTCCTGTCTAATAGAAGCAGGGGGAGAAACTTCCACTAGAAGATAAGGATAGAGCAACTTATTCTCATGTATAGAAAAACTCTAACTTGTGCTTTCTCTCACTTGGGTTAAAACGGGAAGAGTCCTGATATCATCTTCAATGCTTGAGAAAGTCATTGTTAGTTCCGATAAGGATGCCCTCGATGTAAATCAAAAAGAATCAGAACAAAGAGACTCAGAACTGGGGATGGATTTCTGACATTGCAAGATCCCATGAAGCATCTTATGAATCTATGTGGTCCTTGAGAGACATATGCCTTCTGCTTTCCAGAGATACTGACTATTTCTCAAACCTCGTTTCTCACAGGCTGAGAGAGCTGATGACACTGAAGGGGCACATCGAGTCGGTGGTGAGACTCAAGGGCCTCGACATCGACATGATCCAACAAGTCTACACTGTCTAGAGGGATCTTGGATTGTTCATACCATGTATAGACGTACTTCTGCTGGAGTGAGGAGTAGACATATCCGTAGCATTTGTTATACACATAGGAACTATGCATAATATAATCCTTGATGCTTTGTCTCAAATTCACAACTGTGTTTGAATGTTGATCCAAGAAATTGACATTTACTGATTACTTTCTCAGGCTGGCTAGAGTCAACCCAATACAATACAAGCTTGACTCCGATTAGATAATCAACTAAAGTTCGACGGAACTCAGTTTAGAAGCACTAAGATCAGCAGATTAAGTGTTTTAGATGCTCCACCTAGACTCCACTTAAATTGGAGTGAGCTGTGTAAAGCTTGAATTCTGAGCTCATGCTCTTTCTTCACCGAAATCACCATGTGTGAATTGCTCCATCTGGGCATTTAGGGGTTTGAGCTCGATTTGAGTGTTTATTTGAGCTAACTGAAAACTCGAAAAAAAGGTCAAGTGGAGCTTGTGTTGGACTAGATGCAGCTGGAACAATTCATGAATTGCCCAATTGGTCTGTTTCCATCAAGTTTCTTCGGTTCGAATGATTCGGGAAACAAGATTGTAAAGATCACAAACCCCCGAACATCAAACCATAAAGCATCCCAAGAAAATGCCAATTCCACAAGCAGTGAGACGAGAACTTATGAAAAGCGTAAATGCAGACAAGAACTCGAAACATCGATATTGATCCCACGTTAAAATTACCATGAAATGAGTTCAAACGTTATACACACCAGATCAAACATGAAACATCCCTCTAATGCTTCGCAATTCAGATAAAGCAAACATTTGCACACACAATACAGTCGAATTTTTTTTTTCTTTTTGGTCAAACAATACAGTCGAATTGAAGATACAATAAAAACTCTGTTCTTTATTTTTTTCCCCATGAAGAAGAAGAGCAAAAGGGATCGAACTCAACTGGAAGCCATGAGAGCCCTGTGCTTCTGGACCTTCCTCTCGAGCTCGTCCTTCTTCGCCCCGACGATCCTGTCCACTTCCTTCCCTTTCTTCACCAGCACGAACGTCGGCATCGCCTGCACTCCGAACTCCCGCGCCACGTCCTGCAAGATCTCATCACCATCGCCACAACAAACACAGAAGGAGAGAGCAAAATTAGCACGAATTCGACATCGCCGGCCAACAATTATGATAAAAAAAAAGAAATCAAAACCCTAAAAGCAGAGGGAGGAGTCGACGTACGGACAACTCGTCGACGTCGATCTTGGCGAACTCGACGTCGGCGAACTTGGAAGCCATGGCGCTCACGGCCGGCTCCATCATCCGGCAGGGCCCGCACCAGGACGCCGCGAAATCGATCACCATCTTCGCTCCACCCCCAAAGAAATCGCAAACCGCAAGCACAGTCAGTTTCGAGGGACGCCGGACGGCCTCAATCGCATTCCGGGGAAGAAGGAGGAGGAGGAGATCCGAAGGGGGGAGAGGGATTTCAGGGGTCTACAGCCGCCTTACCAATTGGGAGGTATCCTTGACTTTGTTGAAGTGGAGCTGCCACCGCGGGGTGGAGTGGAACGCCTGGATGCGGGAAGGCTCCGACGACGATTCCGGCGATCCGTCGGCGGCCGGAGCTCCGAGGAGGCTGGACAGGTAGGAGCCCATGGTTGGCTTGATTGCTCGCGCTGCCTCGCAGGGTGGGGAGGAATGAGCAGAAAGGGAAGTCGGAGAGGTTATCGGTTTTGGATTATGGACAGCTGGGATTTAGGCGTTCGTGTTATTAGACAGCATCTTCTTGATTAAATTAGAGGAGAATTTTGACCTAAAGAAAATTAAATAATAAATGCTAAGAAAATTATTGTAAAGATTTCAAACGTCGTGATTTAGAAATTAAAAGTTATTTGATGATGACGCAGAGGGAGTTTGGCTCGGCCACGGCTTTCTATTTTTTATTTTTTTTCTTTCCCAGGTGTCCGAGCACTTTTGTTTATTCGAAGGTGGGATCGGAGTAGATCTTATCAACTTAGAGTGCGTTTGGTAACGATTTTATTCTCGAGAATAATTTTTCGGAAAAATTATCAAAAAAATCATAAACCTATTACACCGCGCGTTCGGTCCCTAAACTTTTTTTTCGACCAATCAATCTTAAACATTTTACAATTATTCCCGATCGTCCATTCGACTAAAATTAGCCGTGGCCAACGCCGGACACCTTTTTTTTTTTTAATAATATTTTTTTTTTGAAATATTTTATTAATTTTGTTATCTTTTTTTTTTTCATTTTTTTTTTTTTTTTTTTTTTTCCTTCTCCTCTACCTTCTTCCTCCCATTTCCCTCCTTACCGATCGCCGACCGAGGTGATTCGGCGGGCTCACCTCGCCGCCGGCGAGCTCACGCCCAACAATGGCGAGGCGAGCCCCCACCAAATCCGGGCGAGGGCTCGCCTCGCGATCGCCAGCGAGGCGAGCCCTCGCTAGATTTGGCGGGGGCTAGCCCCGCCGTCGCTAGGCGTGAGCTCGCCGATTGGCTCGGCAAGGGCTCCGCTGGGCGAGCTCCCCCTCACCCAGCAATGGCGAGACGAGCTAGCCCGGCCACCTCAGTCCGATGACCGGCCAGCCCTCCCCTCTGGCGGGTTGCCGGAGCCAAAGGAAGAAGGAGGGAGAGGGAGAAGGAAAAAAATATTTTAAAAAATTATAATAATAAAATATTTGAAAAAAATATTATTAAAAAGTCGCCGACATTGACCGGCTGTCATTAGAACTCAATTTGTCAAAAAAAAAATATGACTGAATTGGCATAATTATAATATGTTTAGGATTTTTTTGGTAATTTTCTCATTTTTTATCATAAATGATTTTTTTTTGTCTTTATTAGGAAACAATTTCTAAGTATAAGAGAAATACTTGGAAACTTTACAAAATTTCTATTACGGGAAAGAAATGTGTTTGGTAGAATTGTATAATTTTATTATTATTTTTTTAATTTTTAAATATTATTATTATATTTTTCCTTTTTTTTTTTTTCTTTATTTTCTCTCCTTCTTCCTCCTTTGTGCTGGTCACCGGCCATTGGTGGGTGAGGTCGACGAGCTCACTGGTGACTTGGTGAGCACTGTGAGGCTCGACCTCGGCATTGTCGAGGGCCGGTGACGCTCCGGCGAGGTCGCCAGCCCTCGTCGGCCGGTCGTCGACCATGGCTGAGGTCAGTGACCGGCCAAAAGGAAGAATAAGGAAAAGGAAAGAGAAGAAGAGAAAAGATAATAAAAAAGAAGAGAAAAAAAAATTGTTCATTTTTTTTCTATTTCTTATTTCTGTTCCAAATTTATTCCTGTGAACGAGGAACAAAAATATTACCAAACACGTTTCTATTCTTTTTCTGTTCTCTAAAACAAAAGAACAAAAATAGTTCTTCATGGGGAATAGAAATAATTTTTATCAAACAGGTCCTTACCGGCCAGCCAAATTTTCACTAGCTGGCTTGCACATACTTATTCCGGCAACTAAAGTTTGGCTAAAATTGTCCCAGATGTGAGAGTGGGTGAAAAGATAACTGTCGCCATGCACGAGTAGAATATATAACGAACTCACGCTTTCCATTGTGACATATCATATTGGGAAAATAGGTTATTTTCCTAATTAAGTATTTGCTAAGCACCCAAGCATTATCGATGACTTAAATAATACTTGTTAGCATTGTCTATTTTACCAAGTGGACCGCTTTGGTCAAGCTAAGGCAATCTTGCACTCTCTTTTGGCTGAGCATGGCATTCCATTCCATTACCTTCCGGGTCAAAACAGACAAATTAAAACTCAATCTCTAAATCCAGTCTTCTGGGTGTAAAGATGCCATGCTTTCCACCTCAACCAGCACTAAACTCAATCAACCAAATTGCAATCAGCTACAAACCACGTACATGCACACTTGAAAAACAAACTCCATCATCACCAATAATCACCGCAAAACCCAAAAAGGGATTGAAGAAAAAGGAAGAAAATCTCTGATGATCAGTACTTAAAATCAGATTATGGCCAAACCAATCATGTTTTAAATCCAAATTTAAGAAGTTGCTAAAGCTCAATCCCCATCCCCCCCTCATTTTCATTTCTGGTAAAATCTCTGGTCTTGGTCTTGCCAAAATCCCTTTTATCCCCTCTCTCTCTCTTCCCCCTTGGCAAAATCTGCCAAATCTCTTTATCACGTCCCTTGTCCCCAGGTCCAAATGCGATTTACAGACTATAAGTGTTGTTGTTTCTTTATTTTTTCGCTTCTTTCACGGCGAGTGACGTTGTCGGCAGAAATTTAGGAAGAGCCGAGAGGGTTTGCCAACAACTGCAGATAAATTTTAGGTAGATTGAAAAAAGTGCAAAGCATCGTTCCCCTTTTTTTTCTTCCTGTTCCTGATTGAGGTAGAACTTGGAAAATTAATTAGGCCATATTTAGTAATCATCACGTTTTTCTATTTTTCTATTCTTTTATTTCTCGGAACAGAAAAAAATAGAAATTCATTTGATAATATTAGCTAATTTTTCTATTTCCCAAAATAAAAAAGTGATCGAGAAGTAGATTTGAAATATAAACCAAAAGCAAAAGAAATTAACTTCTTTGCTCCTGAAAATAGATATAGAAAAACTATTTATAAATGTAAATTGTTCTTCCAAATAAAAATGTTACCAAATGCACTTTTACCTGCGCATCAACTTCTCTGTCTCAATCACCGAACTCAAGATAGATCTTGAGCATTGGTTTTTACATGTGATCAGGAAGTAGATTTGAAATATAAACCAAAAGTAAAAGAAAATCAACTTCTTTGTTCCCGAAAATAGATATAGAAAAATTATTTCTAAATGGAAATTAGTATTCGAAATAGAAATGTTACCAAACACACTTTTATCAGCACATCAACTTCTCTGTCTCGATTACTGGACTCAAGATAGATCTTGAGCGTTGTTTTCTACAATCACGAGCTTGATCTTTGCTCATCAATTTTCGTTGTTTGATTCCCATTTCCTCTTCAGTATTTTGTTGTTTGATTCGCGTCTAACTTTTGCATAAAATTAGCTCATCTCGCTACCAAAATAAGCACGTGACTCGCACATGCAAGTTGATAGACACTGCTCGAGCTTACATTTTTTCATTATATGAGACAAGATCCATCTTGGATCGTATTTTGAGAAAACAGTTCTATTTTGAAATTTTCACAAATTGAAAGGAAATATATAATTGTTTGACTTTGATTTTTGCTTTCCCTCAACGTAATCTAGGGGTATCGAAACTGAATTGAATTTTTGTGTATTTTTGGCTCATAGGGAATGGAAAATTAAATGTTCTTTTTTTTGGTTCGGTTAATCAAGCCGAATTGAAATTTTGAACAAAAATTGAGCATTCAATTTAAAATTTCTCTCCTTTCTTTCCTTATTTAGATTGGTTCCAATAAGCAAGGGTACAAAAAGGAAGACCGAAAAATTAGACCGAACTAGGTTCAATTTTTTCGATTTAGGTCGCGATTTGGTTCGGTTTAGTTAGCTACTGATCTTATCGGTTTGGATTTCCTTAAAACCCAAACTGTAGACACTCTGATAAACGATCTAACTCAATTGCTATGAAATGCTTCAACCAAAAAAATTCTATTAAATGCTGATCTTTTTAAAAGAAAAAAAAAAGTATTTCATTGGATTATCCAAAGATGATGATTATTTAATAAAACTAAAAAATAAGTGCTGAAATTTTTTTGGATATTAAGTGCTAGAGTTTTTAAGCACTGAAAATAAATAGTTGCCTGCGAACATATCCAAATTAACTGATAGATTACGTCAAAAAATCATTTCTGCTGTCTTTTTAATGACTAAAAACAATCATTTATTTCCAATACAGTAAAAGGAAATGAAAGGAGGATGAATTTGTTTGCTATTGCAATGATAATTAAAAAATTTCACCAGGCGCATATTTTAAGAAAAAGCGAACCATTTTCACTTTCTCCTTTCGCTTTTTTATCCTTTTTCTTAAGCCGATTTTACTTTCCTTCTTCAAAGTTAAATTGCATTGCAACTAAATAATATGTAGATGAGGGCTACTAGAAAATTTTAAAAAGTGAGAGAAAAGTTGGTTTAAATATTTTTTCTTTATTAAAGTTACATTCCATTCATTTCTACATAAACACAGGAGAAAAACATTGCCGTCCAATTACAAACTACTTACATACTAAGATAAATTCCAAATAACTTTCAAACAAAACAAGCTTTAAATAACAAGAGAAATCCTCAAAAAAATGTTAGAAGTCACTCACTCAAAGAACTGATCTAATTTTTTTTTTTCAAACCAAAATCGACAATTAATCACTGAATCTGTCTTCACTAATTAGCATGAACCAATATCTCTATCTATTGCTACGGCTTTACCTTTTGTAGATGCACGTTAAGTTCGACATTTCCAACATCATCGTTATTTAAAGAAATAAGGTTGAACAAGTATAGATTTGACACTTATGAGAGCGAAAACTTTCCGAAGCTCCTCCGATCTCTTTGGAACTAGACTTGTACACCAATGAAACCAAGGGAAGTGAAAACCTGAAATCATACACACAAAATCCTCAAATCTAGACTAATGAGAGAGAGAAGCTTCCAAATTTAAACTAGATCATAAGAGAAAAGCTCCACAAAGTGAGAGGAAAGAGAGAAAAAGAGAAAAGAGAACTAAATCAACCAAAGAAAAAGGAAAAAAAGGAAGGAAAGGAAGAGGTTTAGCTCAAACACTCCTTTCCATAGAGGTTGAAAAAGAAATATGAGTGAAAATTAGAGAGAATAGAGAAAATCCCAAAAGAGAGAGAGACGAACTTTCAAAGAAAGCACCACTCGATTATTTGGTGAAGCTTGGTTTAAAGAGTGACTGGTTCGATTATGTTTCAAATGAGTGACGTTAAATCCGTGCAAACCTAAGATTCGATTATCAAGCCAAGTTCCTAAAAAGAGCATGCAGTTGTAATCCTTTCACTCTCCATAATGAATAAGCTTAAGAAAAGGGTAATGAGAGGAAGATGGCACCGTCAACTCTAAGAGTGACAGAGTTGACGGTGCAGTCTGCATTTCTCATTTTCCTTAGGAAATGGGAGAACTTGCTCGTCTAGGATCTATTTGGCAACTTGCCAAATAATGCTTATTTCTGTTCTTTTGTTCTCGAAAGTAGATTTGAAATAAAAATCCGTTTGATAAAATTTTTGTTCCCGGGAACAAATTTCTATTTTTTTTGTTTCCGAAAATAGATTTGGAACAGAATCAAGAAGTAAAAAATAGTTGATTATTTGTTCCCGGGAACAATTCTAGAATCAAGTCCCCTATTTTCTCTCTTCTCTTCTTTTTTTCTTTTTTCCTGTTCTTCTTTACTCTTTCTTCTTCTTCATCTGCTGCCACCACCGCCATTGCCGTCTACCGTCGTCCGTTGTCCACCGCCACCAATAACCGGTCCGGCGAGCTCGCCGGAGGCTCGTCAGGCCAGGACGAGGTCCGATGAGCTCGTCGGTGGCCAAGCAGGCCTTGCACGAGCCTCACCCAGCCACTGACGAGGCTTGCCTGACCGAGTGAGGCTCACCCAACCTTGCCGAGGCTTGGCCGAGCCATGGCTAGGCGAGCTCGACCTCACCTAGATCTGGCGAGGCCAAGCTCACCCAGCCGTTGGCGGGGCTTGATCTCGCCAGATTTGGGCAAGGTTGCTCACCAGATATGGGCAAGGCCACTCGCCAGATTTGGGCGAGCCAGCCATGGCTCCGCCGACGAGGCACAGTCTCGCCGAGGGTCGACAATGCTCCAATGAGGTCGCCAACTCTCGTCTAGTTGGTCGCCGATCATCCCAAGGCCAATGACTGGCAACTTGAAGAAGAAGAAGAAGAGAAAGAAAGGAAAATAAGAAAAGAAGAAAAAAAGGTAATATAATTATTTAAAAATTAAAAGAAAATGATTTGAAGTAAAAATTTTGAGCACGATGCCAAACGCAATTTTATTTCGGGAATTGAAATTTTGGATAGTTACCAAACAGCTTAAAATGCTTAGAAATTGTTCCCGGAAATAGAATAGAAAAGAATTATTTCTGATTAGAAATTGTTTGGAACAAAAACATTATTAAACGCATCCCTAGTTTCCCAAGGATTGTTGGTTTCTTTCTTCTCTCTCTCTTTTTAATAGCTTTTTATTCCTTCTCTTTTCTTCATTTTTGCTAGGTATTCTTGATAGTTATCTAATCCCATTTCTAATCCCATTTCGAGCTTTCTCTTCTCTTTGACCCCTTTAATGTTGTCTCTGCAACTGCAACTTCTATGCTTTATTTATTTTTTTTCCCAATTTCCCCATCTGCAATGATGACTGAGTGGTGGGCAAGAGGGCACAAGCCGAGAAAGTGCTGCTGCAAAGAGAAGAAGAAGATTTTTCATCCTTTTATTAATTGACAAATTTTCAAAAACTAGTTTCCTTTTAAAAATTCTTGACACATGAAAACACACAAAAATTCTTCAATATGCATCTAATGTAGGTATGTCTTTTTTTTTACCCACTGACGCAATTTTATGAAATTTTATGTAATATTCTGATAAATCATTTGAATTTTGTGCTTAGAGACATTTTTAAATAAAATATTTTTTAAACATATCATGAACAGTAGATCTGTACTATTTAATAAGATATGACATTTAGATTGAGACGCATTATTTGTTAGATAGTCAATGTGTTATGCTCTAATTGATCATTCTAATGTTATTGATTATAGTAGGCATGCTATAAACGGTTTTTTTTTATTGTGATTTCATTCTTCGGGTGGGGGAGTACATATATAAAAGCAATATTTCTATGACTGTTGCAAAATTATTTACACATAACCTAAACTAAAACTTTAAGTGAAAAAAAAAAGGGCTACAATACTTGACCATTCGGTAGCTACTCTCTGTCAAATTAAAATATGTGGCTAGGAGTTCACTATTATTATAGGGCTAATCAATGTACTCTTTTGCTCGGACGAAGCAAAAAACTGCCTAATTCATCACCGAAAATTTTCGCGAAATTTTACTCCACACGGAAATAAAATTTTATGAAAAATATTTAAGACTCTCACAAACACGTCTTTCAAAGTACATGACAAACGCTCTTTAGACGTGGCACAAATCAGACGTTTTCCGCCGCATCAGACAAATCTCCGGCGCTCTTCGCGGCGGCACTCGCCGTCTTTGCCCTGCCGAACACGAACTTGACATCAATCTTCTCGACCCTACACCCATTTCCGCGGCCGCAATCCCCGTGGTCGCAATAGAAGTAGGTGTAGAAAACCACCCCGCTGGTGGCGGCGGCGAGGGCGTGGAAGGCCACGGCCATACACGCGCCTGTGAGCTGCGAGAAGTGGTAGGCGAAGCCGAACCCGATCGCGGTGGTGAAGATCCAGGCGACGAGCTTGAGCACCGCGCGACGCGGCCCCCTGTCCGTGGGGGGCGACCTATTCAGCTCGGTCAGGCAGTAGTCGAGCAGGAGGTAGGCGAGGTAGACGAAGACGATGAAGACGACCATGGGGGTGTCCCCGTTGACGGAGGCTCGGTAGATGGTGCTGACGCTGTTGATGGTGAGGAAAGCGAGGGGGATCGAGCAGGGGAGGCCAGGGTGGTCGTCGCCGCTGCCGCCGCCGCAATTATCGACCCCGGTGTCCGAGGAGGAGACGGGAAGCCTCTGTCGCCTCTGGGCGTTTGTGTGAGCCATTTTTCTTCTCAAGAAGAACACGAGAGAGAGATGAGATTATTTTCTTCTCAAGAACACGAGAGAGAGAGAGATGAGATTACACAAGTGCACAGCGGAAGTGACGATGTGGGGTGTGATATGGGATGAGAAGGATTTGGCCTTTTTATAGTGAGGTTCAAGGGCTTTTCCTTGAACTTGCGCAAGCTGGAGAAGCGCTGCGGAAGCTTCTTTAGCAGGGAGTGAATTTTACTCGGCTCTTTTGGGCGTCATTTCCTTTGGGAAAGGGCGAGGAAGCTACCTCAGTGGCCACCATCGTCGTACCAAATTTGAACGGGCCCCACGCGGCCCCACGCGGGACCCACTGTCTCTGATGGGACTCGATTAGTTTGTACCCCACGCTTAAACGAGAACGCCTCCGCAGTGGAGCGGGTTGAGCATGGTAACATCCGCGCTTTGCGGTGCGTGGTGCGGCGACCTTGCACGTACACTTCATTGAGGAGGATCGGGGAACGAGGACTAAACCCAATTCATGTTCACCATCTTTTCCGAACTAAATCAATCGATATCAACTTAACCCTGACAATAATCGGCAATATGTAATGCCGAAATGACTATGAGGCAGGGGCTAATAACAATGAAAGGATGTAACTAGGAAATCTCTTCCATGGATTGTCCAAAAACTTCTATTAATTAGTAAAAATAGTAGGATATACAAGGTGTTCTTCTTTAGTCACACATTAAAAGCTCAATATTAACAACATGACCGTATTTCATCATCAAAAATGTGGATTAACACAAACAGAGCAAAAAAATCCTAATTGCGGTTGGAAAAGTGAGAGAAGATTCTTGAACGAAACTGATCAACTCTGTAGAGGGGTCTCACAAACAGCTTACTTGAATTTGAACCAATTCTGTCAACGTTTGGCCTCCAAATTAAGAACTTTGCTCTCTTTTGCTTTTTTCTCCCCTGCTGTTGGTTCTTTCTATGGGTGGGCAACACGCTTTCTCTGCTGGGGCTCACGCGGGAATGAAGCAGCACTTTCTTTCTTTCGTTCTGCTTTCTGACCTTTTGAGTTTTTGTTTTTCTTTTAATTTTAATATTAGCTGGGCCCACATAGGCGGACGCAATCACAAAATGTAAATGACAATGTGACCGCAAGTTCGTCTACCTTGAATTTTCAGATTCGGAATACATAGATCGAATAGTTATGACTCAAATCGAATATTTTATATTAAATATGAGAACATTAGGTAACATCGGCACGAGATTGCTATGGTAGTTGCCTTTTCTTGCGCTGTTTATTATTAAATGAAAAACGGTGAAGTAGATGGATCTTAGCATTTGCTATGATCCTAGTGCCGTGAAATTGTTGGGGTTGTTTCCAAAAGACGTGTTTGACGTGATCAGCTTTCACATTCTCTGTTCTTCTCTTTGTACGTTTGGATTGATTAGTTTCGATGCAAAAGTGTCGGGAACGCCGAAAGAGGAAATCTCGAGTCAATACGAAAACTCTCTCTAGAGATCGAAGCAGGAATGCAGTGGAAACTTCAAGCAAATGTCCAATGCGTCTTCGATGGGGATGGAGGATTGGGGAAAGAGAGCAGAACCAGCCTAGGCATAGCAAGGTGTAGACTCCAACACCGTTTTAAACTTATCGTTGGTGGAAACAGCAACTATAGATCGAGGTCGATCTCTAGTCACCGGCCTCGAAGTAGCCTGAATGGGAGGTTGCCGGAGGGCTTCAATGGCGGTGCAGCGAGGCTGGTGGTGGCAGGGAGAGAAGGTCCAGGCAACTAGCCAAGTAGCCATTGATATTCACGCAAAGAAAAAGAAGAGACAAGAGAGGATAGAGAGGGGGTGATAGAATTATTTGACTTCTTGGACCTAAGTATGTCCTAAATTGCTTGTCTGAACTCTAGAACGTAAAATTCGAGAGTATTCCCAACTAAATAGGAAAGATAAAGATTTACCTGAAAATTTGGGAGACCATCGAGGAAAGAAGGTATAGTAGCTTATCGCACCAGATGGGTTCTTGTTGTGTTGACTTGTGATTCACATAGTGTCTTATAATCGACTTGTCAGCCCAGTACCCGGTTATAAGACACTTAGAATGGGAGGTTGCCAGAGGGCCTCAATGGCGGTGCAGCGAGGCCGGTGGTGATAGGAAGAGAAGGCCATTGATATTTACATAGAGAAAAAAGAAAAGAGGAGAGAGAGGACACAGAGGAGTGACAAAATTATGAGACTTATGTTTGTTATGTTTTATTTGCATGGGGTGGCGGAAAATAAGTTTGATGAAGAACCCATTAATTCGGGCCTCCTTGTCTGAACAAATTCCCTTCTACTCAGGCTGTAGAAAATTTTGGACCTTCATACAGTCAAAAGGGACAACATCTCCTTTTTGAAGCGGGTGTTATATTTTACAGAGAAAAAGTTATTTAAAATTATTATACTTTTATCAATTCAACCATTAATATTTTAATTATATCAATTGAATTCTAAACATTTTTATATTTTATTAATTAAGTTTATCCAGCCAATTTTAATAAAAATCACTGATGTAAACACTAGTTGGATTATGTGACATGCCCAGTACTAATGTGAAGAAATTTTAATAATATTTTATATTAGTTTTTCAATTTTTTTATATTTTAATATTTTTAATATTTCCTTTTTTTCTTATTTTTTCCTTCTTTACATTTTTTTGTACTATGACCAGCAATGGTCGCCGGCCGAGGGCGAGATAGACATCCAGATCTAGGCGAGGGCATCATAGCTCTTGCTAGAGGCCAACGAGGGCTTCCCTGCCCCCTCACTCATTGACGGGCAAGCTATGAGAAGTGGTAGGTGAAGCCGAACCCGATTGCAGTGGAGAAGATCCAGGCGACCAGCTTGAGCCCCGCAGCCCCCTGTCCGTGTGGGGCAACCTCTCCAGCTCAGTCGGGCAGGAGTCGAGCAGGAGGTAGGCAAGGTACACGGAGCTGATGAAGACGACGATCACGGGGGCGTCGCCGTTGACGGAGGCTCAGTTGAAGGTGCTGACGCTGTTGATGGCGAGGAAAGCGGGGGGGATCGAACAGGGGAGGCTGAAGCAGTCGTCGTCACCGCTGCAATTGTCGACCCCGGCGTCCGGCGAAGAGACTGGGAAGAAGCTTTGGTCGCCTCTGGGCGTTCGTGTGCACCATTTTTCTTCTTGTCGACACGAGAAATGAGATCATAAAAAGTCAAGCGGAAGTGACGATGTGGGATTGCGACTTGGCATTTATAGAGGGGTGGACGGACGAAAGTCGGTCAGCTACGGTCGCCAGGGCTTGAGGGCTTTTCCTTGAACTTGCGCTGCTGCAGGGACAGCTCGAGAACTCACTCGGTTTCTTTTTGAGCGCCTTTTCCATGGACAAGGACGAGGAAGCTACCTAAGAGGGCCAACGATGACTTCACCGCCGTTGGGGCAAGCTTGAGCACGGCAATATCCACGCCTGTGGCGATTTTGCACATAGGCTTTGTTGAGGATAAGTGGGGAATTAGAACTCAACCTAATCCATGATCAATATTCCCCCAAAATTAAACCGATCAAAATCGACTTAACCTTATATAATCAGCAATATATAATGTCAAAATAACAAGGAGACGAAGGTCAAGAATAACACGAGAATTTAACATGAAAACCCATTGCAAGAAAAATTACGGACCGCCCAAAAACTTTCATTACTACTAAAAATAGTAAGATAAAAGAAGTGTTTTTCTCTAATCCCACGTTAAATGCTCAATATTAACAATACAACTGTATTTCTCCAACACAAATGTGGATTAACATAAACAGAGTAAAAAAATAATTCTAAATGTGATTATAAAATTTGGAGAAAATTCTTAACGAATGAAACTCGTAGCAAAAGTAACTCGCTCAAATTCGAGCCAATTTCGTCGCATTTGGCCTTCAAATCTGATTCGCAAAGTCGCAGCTCTCTTCCGCTTTCTTCTCCTTCGTTCTCGATTCTCCCTTTGGGTGAGCGGCACGCTTTCCCTGGGCTCACACGGCACTTTTCTCTTCCTTCCTTTTTGCTTTTTGACATTTGACTTGTCATTTTCATTTGATTTTGACGTTAGCTAGGGCCCAGCCAACGGACATACGTAAATGAGAGTGCGACCAGAAGCTTAGGTCCTGTTTGATAACCATCCATACAAGTCATATTCTGATTTTTTATTTTCGGGAGTAGTTTGGGAATAGAATCGCGTTTGGTAAAATTTGTGTTTCTAGAATCAAATTTCTAAATTTTGTTCGGAAGTAGATTTGGAACAAAATCAAAAATAAAATAAAAAGTTGATTATCGTTTCGAGAACAAATCAGAATCAAAACACTTTTCTTCTTCCATTTTTCTCTTCTTCATTGACCGCCCCGTCGTCGCCATCGGCCGTCCGCCGCCATCCGCCGCCGCCGCCGCCGCCGAGACTCGGCAAGGTCTCAGCGAGCTCGCCGGACCTCGCCCCTAGGGCAAGCCTCGGGTGAGCTCGTCGAGGCAAGCCCGAGCCCATCGGCGAGGCCGGGCGAGGCCCGCCCAGCCTCGGCGAGGCTCACCCCACTAGTGGCGGGCGGGCCGAGCGAGGCTCACTTGGGGCGAGGTGAGCCTCGGCGGGGCCGGGCACCGCGGGCCTCGCTTAGCCCTAGCGAGGCCGACTTGGCGACCGGCAAGGCTCAGCCGACGAGGGCGGCGACCCTCGGTGAGGTCACCGGCCCTCGTCTATCGGCGACCGCCTTGAAGAAGAAGAAGAAGAATAGGAGAAAAAAGAAAAAAAGAAAAAAAGAAAAAAAGAAAAAAAGAAAAAAAGAAAAAAAAAAAAAAAGAAAAGAGAAAAAAGGAAAAAATGAAAAAAAAAAGTATAAAAATTATTTAAAAATTAAAAGAAATTGATTTGGAACAGTAATCAATGAAGATAATACCAAACGCAATTCTATTCCGTAATAGAAATTTTGGACGAGTTAACAAATGCGTTTTTACTTAGAATTAGTTCTCGGGAACGAATAAAAAAAATCATTTTGATCGAATCTACTTACGGAACGTAATCCTACCAAACGCGCCCTTATTAGCCTCAAATCTTAAAATTATGGGTCGGGTAGTTATGACATGAGTTAAACATTTCATATTAAATGTGAGAAAATTAATAACACCGGGCACCAGGTAATCGTCGCAGTCGCCTCTCACGGCCCAATTTATTGCTAAGAGGCAAGGGTGAAGTACATGGACCTTAGTATTTGCCAAGAAATTGTTGAGTTGTTTCCAAAAGACGAGGTTGACGCGATCAGCTTCCGCCATTCTGTGTTCCTTTTTTAATGTCTGGATTGATAAGTTTCGATGCAATCTTGTGGAGACGCCGAAAGAGGGAATCTGAGTCAATATGAAACTCTCTTCAAAGATTGAAGCGAGAGTGCAATGGAAATTGCAAGCAAATGTCCACTGTGTCTTCAATAGGATTGGGGAAAGAGTGTAGAACCAACCCATGTAGTACCCCACGATCCGACATGCGATATGCGACACGACACGATACAACACGATACTTCAACGTATCATTTATCAAAATATAGAAAATTTCGATACGTTGGAAACATTATATATGATAAATTATCATTTTTATAATTATTTTAATCAAATTAATTTGATTCCAATTCACAAATAAATAAATAATAATAAAATAGCCTATAATGAATTTAAATTAAAAAAATTAGTCTACTATTCGTTAATATCATTCATTGTTTCAATTTGATAAATTCAACTACATTCTTGGAGGAAAAAAGAATGAGCAATCCATATTTTGGACTCGCGTATCAAAACGTGTCGGAAGATAAAGAAAGAAAAACAAACTGGATGAGTCAATTATATGTTATGGGAAGTGAAAGTCAAAAGAGAAAAAAATATTAAACTTTTCTTCTTTCCCAATTATTATTTTTATTATTTATTTACATTTATACATTTTGACTTTTCGTTTATTGAAAATTTTTAAAATTGACCCTAAGTGTATCGAAATCACATGTCGGGAATTCCAACAATTTCAAACTTGTATGTCGGAATTCCCAATTCACATGTCAAAGAGTGTCGGGAGAATTGATCAGGTGTCGGATTTTTCAACACTTATTGATTGAATGTCGGAGAGTGTCGGAGTGTCTAACACGACATGAAAGTTCTTGGAGAGTATCGATACTTTATAAAACATAGCCCACTTGCTTGTATTCCTACGGCCTCGACCATTCGTCCATGGACTGATTAGATGTGTTAGCAGGTTTGCTGGACTGCTCAGGCGGGTCGAAGTAGTCTAGACCGGAGGGCAAAATGTGCGAGTCCATATAATTGACGTCCTTTTCGGGTCGGATTCGTCCTCCTTCGCCCCGCCTAAAACCAGGTCGACATGGAGAAAACTAAGAGGTCTTTTAACGATGGGTGAACTTTGCGCAAAATGTAGACTCCAACATTGTTTCAAACTTTTCACCAGCGGAATTTTCTTTTTGCTAGTTATGGATTATATGCCTTCCTCAAGTCCAGTTCGGAGTAATTCCTCTAACAATATGTTCTAATATCCCGGACCTCCGACCATGACCACGACATATTGGGGTCGATCTCTTGTCCCCGGCCTTGAAGTAGCCTGAGTAAGATCACCGCAGGGCTTCAATGGAGAGCGAAGAGAGGGAGGACGGAGAGGGCTGACATAATTATTAGACTTCCATTCGTTGCGTTTCATTTGCGTGGGGTGGCGTTAACATGAGCAGGGGGTGTTTGGTTAGACTTCCGTTTGTTGCAATATTTTCATTTGCAAATATGAGCATTCCAAATGTGGGGGTGGCGTTAACATTCGGCATTTGGGAAATGCCACGCCTACTGTTCATCTTCTTCATCTTCTTCCCCCGTCTGTCTTCTTCTTTTTTTGACGAAGAGGCCATCAATCGCGTGACCACCGTTTGGGGGTGGCCCCCTCGTAGGCGAAGCCCGGGAAATTCCCTTCTACAACCTCAAGCGCTTGAGGTCGCATCGGACCTTCATAGTCCGCGTGAAAAAGGGGCAACATCTCCTTGGTCAGGAGGCCAAAGCCGCCGGATTTGATTTTCAAATTTTTTTAAAAAAAAAAAATTAAAAGCAAAAGCCCATTTGTAATAAGTTTTGCCAAACGGTATTTTCACACAAGCCACTTTCCAATGCGTAATTTGCCAAACATCCGAGCATTCCCGAAAACCCCTTTAGCCTAAAGATATTTGCATTTGGCCAAAGGTATTCAAAAAGCCGAACCAAACGGGCCCTAAACAAGTTTTGACGAAGAGGCCATCAATTAGGGCCCCCTCGTCCGGGGAAATTCCCTTCTACTCAGATCGGACCTTCATATAGTAAAAAGGGGCAACATCTCCTTTCTGAAGTGGGTGTTATACCTACCGAGGGAAAATTATCCAATTTTTTTTAACTAACCGCACTTTTATCAATTCAGTTATAAACATTTTTATGTTTTGTCAATTGAGTTCATCAAGCTAATGTCAGTTGAAAATCGTTGATTAGCACAATCGCTATTGACGTGAAGATTTTTGAAAATATTTTAATATATTTTTTTTCTTTTTTTTTCTTCTTGACTTCACTTTTTTTTTTTAAAATGGCTGGCAAGGGTGGTCAAGTCCTCATCGGCCGCGAGCAAGGGCTGGGATGCCCAAATTTGGGTAAGATCGGGTGAGGGCTTCGTTGCCCTTGCCGGCCAGCCAAAAAAAAAAAAAAAAAAAAAAGGAAAATACAAGAAAAAAATTTTAAAAATAAAATATTATCCACATCAACGCTAGTTATATCATTTAGGATGAGAAAATATTAGGCATCACAATAATGTTATGTCTAGGGGTGAGTATGGTCTAAGTGGGCGATTTCCATCTTGGAATCGTGAATTGCTCAATAAGAACCGGTTTCGAATAATTGGAACCGGGATCTGCCCGTTGGTTTCAAGGATCCACTCGAAAATAGACCGTCGGTCCTCTCGATTCCTATAAATCCATGGATATGGTCCCAAATCCCTATAAAATTGTATTCATCAATTAATATCTCGATGAACCTAGATTTATTTAGAGCACCAAAGCTTGTTCGGCCTTTATATTTGGGTTGAATTGTAAGTCATTGATTTTGATTAATGATTAAAAATTATAAGAGAGGAACAAATAAATAATCGTTAGTTAAAAACTTAATTTCTTTGAAGTTCATGGTGTGGTCCTCTTAAGGTTTCTCAACACCAAAAGCGTAAAAACATATGGAAAATTAAAATCCATTTTGAAAGTCCTAACCTCCACATAGAAGTTAAAACATTAATCACTTGATCCATCAATCTTTTTTCAACATCAACCTAATTTAATCATAGAAATGGCTAATCAAAGACCTAATTATACTCTTAAGACGAGCCATTGACTCTTAATTTTGTATCATGATGACAAGGGGTCACAACATTTATGGACATCTCCAATCGGTTCTTTTCTTCTTCTACATTTGTTTATTTTGTTTTGATTAACAAAACCAGTAAATGAGTTATTAGAATGAAAATAAAAAAGTAGAGAATTAATCCTATTACACACTCAATAGATAAAATTAGTCAATAATGTCTAATAACTACAAATATACATATACCTATGTATATATTTGAGCGAAAAAACTACAAAATAATTAAGTAAACAAGATGGAATTTATATATATACGGGTGGACAGCGAGCTGGCAGTTCCATGCTTAGAATTGGGATCGGACCGGTATTCACTAATTTCACTAAAAATTGGAACCGGAAACCAAACTAACCCCTAGATAAACCATTGATTCTATTCCCGTTTGATCCAATTTCAGGTTGTCCAAGCGATTTCCGATTCTTTTGCACACCCCTAACCATGACAACAAAATACTAGTCCATTCATCTTGCGACAAGTGTCGATCAAGGCCCACTTGTTAGATTTCTTCCTTTGTCTCTCTCCTCTCGTTTCTCTTCTTCTTCACCCTTTCTTTTTTTATTGTCCTTTCTTTCCCTTTGGCATGTGGCCGATACTTGGCCATGGTCGACGACTACCCACAAACAATGATCGATGAGGTTATTCACAACCCTCATCAACCACATGCGAGGGTTGCTTTTGGTAGATTTGGTGAGGCTCGCGACCAAGGCGAGGGATACCCTCGCCAGATCTGGCATGGGTTGAGAGGTGATAATATTGGAACCGCTGGGGACCTTGAGGATGTAGGGTTGAGGGAAGGCTTTGGGTCACGGATGACATGGGGCTTGGGCTTGTTCTTGTTGGGGTAGTTACGAGTGCGGTGAACGACATGTGGATGGAGGCAATGACATTGGAGTCCCAAGGGACCTTGAGGATGTAAAGGTTGAGGGAGGGCTTGGGGTCCCAAGTGATAATGATGAGGGAGTTGGGCTTGTTTTGGGACTTGAGGGCAGCAGATGACCTCATTGGAGAGAGAGAGAGAGAGAGAGAGAGAGAGATTATAGGTGAGGGGAGAGAGAGACCATGAAGAGATGAGAGAGACAAAAGGGGAGAGAAATTTGATGGGTGAGCCTGTAAGTAACATTTGTCGCATAGTCAATGGATTAGATTTTTGCTAACATGACATCATTGTAGTACCTAATATTTTATTATGTAGGATTAATGATGTTCACATAAGCAATTTCTGGTATTGGCCAAATTGACTCAATTTACAAAATGCGAAAATATTAGGACTCAATTGACACAATTATATTATTAAGACTAAATTGACAAAAACATGAGATATTTAGGACTTTTTAGATAATTTTTCCTATTACAAAATAAAATCCTCAACCTTCGTTCGTGTCTTTCATTCAATCTATCCTAAATCTAAACCATTACTCTTTTTTTTTTTTTTTTTTTTTTTTTTTTATGTCTATTCTATCATAATGTTCAATTCATTATCAAACTTTCGTCCTCGCCTCTTTCTGCAGTTTGAAGTTAACCCCCAGTTGAAATTAAGGTCTTTGCATGGTAACCTTCCTCAGCCCCAAGAATTTTCTATTCTTTTGTTCCCTGGAACAAAAAAAGAACTTTTTGTTTGATAACGGCAAGTTGATTTCTATTCCCGGAATAGAAAAGTTAGCCAGGAATAAACGAGAAACAAAAAAAGTTCTTCTTTGTCTGGGAACAATTTCTAGAAATAAGCAAATTTTCTTTTTTTATTTTTGTTTTATTTCTCTCTTGCCGTGGCCACCTCCAACCGCCCGGAGCCACCGCCGACCGCCGCCCGCCGCCGCCGACCGTGAGCAAGAATAAAAAAAATAAAAAATAAAAATCAAATAAATACAAAAATCAAATAAATACAAAAAAAAACAAATAAATACAAATAAATACAAATAAATACAAAAAAACAAATAAATACAAATAAAAAACAAACGCAAGAAAATAAAAAAAAAAAAAAAAACAAATAAATACAAAAAAACAAATAAAAAACAAAAATAAGAAAAATAAATACAAAAAAAATAAATACAAAAACAAATAAAAAACAAATAAATACAAAAATAAATAAATACAAATAAAAAAAAAAAACGCAAGAAAATAAAAAAAAAACAAATAAAAAAAATAAAAATAAAAACAAATAAATACAAAAAACAAATAAAAAACAAAAATAAGAAAAATAAATACAAAAAATAAATAAATACAAAAACAAATAAAAAAACAAATAAATACAAATAAAAAACAAACGCAAGAAAATAAAAAAACAAATAAAAACAAATAAAAATAAAAACAAATAAATACAAAAAAACAAATAAAAAACAAAAATAAGAAAAATAAATACAAAAAATAAATAAATACAAAAACAAATAAAAAAAATAAATACAAATAAAAAAACAAACGCAAGAAAATAAAAAAACAAATAAAAATAAAAACAAATAAATACAAAAATAAGAAAAATAAATACAAAAAATAAATAAATACAAAAAAACAAATAAATACAAAAAACAAATAAATACAAATAAAAAAACGCAAGAAAATAAAAAACAAATAAAAATAAAAACAAATAAATACAAAAAACAAATAAAAAACAAAAATAAGAAAAATAAATACAAAAAATAAATAAATACAAAAACAAATAAAAAAACAAATAAATACAAATAAAAAAATGCAAGAAAATAAAAAAACAAATAAATACAAATAAAATACAAATACAAAAAATACAAAAAAAAAAAAAAAGAATAAAAAACAAAAAAAAACAAATAAATACAAAAAAGAATAAAAAAACAAATAAAAAGGAACAAATAAAAAAACAAATAAATACAAAAAGAATCGTTGCGTACCAAACGCATTTATATTCTTTTTCTATTCCAAAAGTAGTAAATTTTGTGCAGTTATCAAACGGGTTCTTTTGCTTAGAAATTGTTAGGAATAGAAATAGAAAAAACTATTTACGGAAAAACTCTTTCACGTGAGAAATTTTACCATGCGCACCCTAAATGTCCCGATCTCCAACTCTCCCGAAAAGATGAGGAATCGAACTATTCACCTCCATCTTCCCATCCCATGTGGGAATGGTGACCATTGAAGTAACTCCCAATAGTTTCTAAACCATTGCTTATGGCAAATGAGACGGTTGTGAAATCTATAAACTATACGGCTGACATTTGTCGAGACTCCAGTGGAGGTGCACCAACTGATGGGCCCAAGCCGTGTTAGGCCCTTAGATCGGGCTTTAATCGTAACCCGAACTCGCCCATGACAAGAAATTCATGCTTACTCTTCTTAAGTCAGGCCGGCGTTGCGTTGTATAACTAAATGGACCGCCTAAAAGTCGGGGCTGTCTAGGTTGGGGAGAGGATCCTTGTCCACAAATGAGGGAAATGCCCAATCGGAGCTATGAAAATAATGCTAGAGGCGCGTGCTAAAATTTTAGAGAATTTCAGATCTCGAAAGATCGGACCGGAAATCCAAAATTACAATTACGATCGTACTGAATTCCCACGCAACACCCGCGTGATTAAATGGCTAAAAACGCAATCAACTCCACTCGTGCATTTATATACACAGTTGGACTCACGGGCGAGAGCAAGCTGACCCGCCTAGCCGTTTCGCCTTTGTCCCCCGACGGACTCGCCGCGACCCTTCGGAGGACGTCTCTCGTGCTCGGGGCTCCGAACCGCCGAAGCCTCCCCTCCGGCCCCGGCGGCATGGCGTACGGAGGCGCGCCCGGGGCGGCGGGCTCCGCGTCGGCGACGAAGCAGGTGAAGCTGGAGAAGGAGAGCGAGCTGCGGGTCGAGGTCGGCCCCGAGACGCCGCTCCGCGTCCGGCTCGTCTCCGGCACGGCCGAGATCTTCGGCACCGAGATGCCGCCGGAAATCTGGCTCTCCTTCCCTCCCCGCCACAAGTTCGCCGTGAGTCGCCGCTGCCGAAGCTCTCGTGAAATTTTTAATCCCCTTCTCGACTTCTCTTGAAGTAGTTCGCTTCCTAATTGGATTCGCTCGCGCGACGGCGTTGCTTGTAGTGATCGGTGTCTCGGAGATGCCGTCTGTGATTTTTTTTTTCTTCGGTCATTTCGTTTGACCTGTCGGAGCGGCGGCGAGGTTTTGGGAAAGCTCTCTATTGAAGTGCAATGGCTTGATTTTGTGATTTTCTCGATGGAACTTTGATTGAGCTATTGCGTTCGGTTACGTCTAAAACCCTAGCTGCTTCTTCGTTGAGTTTGGCTGAGGCATTTCTGCTGTAAATCTGTCATCAGGTTTTCACTTGGTATGGGGCTACTATTGAGTTGGATGGCGATACCGAAACTGATTATACCGCCGATGAGGTACTTTTTCGCGCAACGTTCGTTTCTCCTTTTTTTCGCCCCTCGTTTTGATATGTTCGCCTACGCATTGGCAAGTAAAAGGATGCCGGTGGCTTTGATTGTGTTTAAGTTACCAAAAAAGCTATAGTGATTGGTCTTGGTTTCATAATGGCTGCTGTTAGACACCGATGGTCAGCTATGTGAATGTGCACGCCATACTTGATGCGCGAAGAAGCCGCGCTAAAGCTTCGGCATCAGATTCTGAAGCCTCTCAGGTTTGTTGTCTATATGCTGCTGCCAACAAATATTTAATTGGTGGTACTTTTAGCTTGAATGCCATTTTAGTATGGAAATTTTATTATCCCACGTGCATAATCCACGTAAGTTCCTGCTGTTGACAGTTGAAACTACCTCGTTATCGGGTGACTGACTAATTATTTGGGAGGTATTGTCTGCATGTGTAAGTAATATTGGAAATTTAAAGCCTTCTACAAATTGAAATGCACGACTCTTCATATTTGTCTTCACTCTGTTGGATTTAGAATATTCCGTTTATATGAGTGGAAGAGTAAGCAACTCCTATTGTGAAGGTTGAATTTTTCGGGATCATGATGCTTGGGCCATTTTGTTTTGTGCTGCTTCAATATTTTTTGACAATGCAGAGAAGTTGTCAAACACTCGAATGTCCTTAACTTTTTATACTTTTAATGACCTATGGTAGATGATATACAAATTGACACAGACTATTGGGATTTTATCTTTTTAGTTTGCATACCAGAGAACATGTACGAAACGTTTATGGGTCAAATTTCTTTAACTTTGAATGGCAAGATTATATGCTGCAGGCAGATGTGTGGATATCATAAGGATGTTGTTGTATATGAAAGGACCTTGTATTTTGATATTTCAATTGGTTTGATAGATAAGCTATATTGTATGATTCATGGCATGCATGTTACGCTTACCATAACTTTAAATTTGAAGATACGTTAACTCAATGTCAATATTCTCTTTAGACTATGTTTTTCTTTTGAAAAGTTTCATGGCCCTGATTTCAGGCATTTTGATTTATGCAATTGCAAATGGTGGGGTCTTGGTTTATAGCTTGAGTATTTCTTAAATTTGTGAATGAGCCAGTTTAGAATGCTTTTTTGGGTGATGCAGGGTCCTAGAGTCATAGTCGTGGGACCTACAGATTCTGGAAAGAGTACGTTGTCAAGGATGCTTCTTAGCTGGGCAGCCAAACAGGGCTGGAAACCTACTTTTGTTGACTTGGATATTGGTCAAGGATCTATCACTATCCCTGGTAGCATTTCGGCTACCCCGATTGAGTTGCCTATTGATCCAGTTGAAGGGGTTCCTCTTGAGATGCCCCTAGTTTACTTCTTCGGGCATGTAACTCCTAGGTACTAGAGCTTGTTACTTCTCTTAAAAGGATATCATATTACAGCTCATGTGGTTATAAATGTTATTATGCAATCTGAAGCAACTTTTGTGTCGGCTCTCAAATGAAACACTATGGGATCATACCTGTTGTTATCTGAAAGGGAAGCTGCAATAGAAGATTGGATACATGACTAATAAAGGAAATTTTGCATGAATTATCTTTGGTTGAGTGTGGTAATCTGCATGTTTGGATTCTTGCATGCCTATAAATTTGCTTGAAAGCTAGTTGGATTCTTAGATATAACATATGAGGTTTGGACAGCGTAGTCATATTTCCTGAATGTTGCAAACTCAATGACAATTGCATTTAATGTTTATGTGGATCCAGGAGGTATGTTTGAACCATTTTGCTTTCACTGATTTGTTGCTGTAGACTGCTTAATGTTCTCCTTTTCCTCCTTTGTGATTCTGTCACGGACTCATGGTTCTGTTGTGAGGAGAGATCTTATCTTCATTTTTGTACAATTTCTTATGTGCTTAATATGGATGTTTTAAATTCCAGCAACAATGTAGAATTGTACAAAGTGCTTGTGAAGGAGCTTTCTCTTACTCTTGAGAGACAGTTCTCAGGAAATGCTGAATCTAGAGCTGCAGGCATGGTGATTAATACAATGGGATGGATAGATGGTGTAGGCTATGAGGCGAGTGATTTATGTTTGGCTCAAAGCTATTTGTGCTGGTTAGAGCCATGTTCTTGTGCTGATACTTTTTTCCTGTTTCTGCAGTTGCTTCAACATGCAATTGATACATTCAAAGCAAATGTAGTGTTGGTTTTGGGTCAGGTTGACAACTATCTTTCTTCTATCCTTGTTTAGTTTTCATCCATCTGTGAATTTCTATGGACATCATGTAGATGAGAAGCAAACCAGAGTCTTCTTCATGCAATCTTTTTACTGGAAATTTAGGATTAGAACTTCAGCTTCACCTACTTATGGCAATTTCTTTGTATTCTGTCCAGCAGCTTGTGGACACCATATAGTTGACAAAAACTACATAGCCAAAGAACCTCAGTGGCTTCAAGCTTATGCAAGGATTAGCTGTGAACTATTCTTTAAAGAAGGATTTACTTGGAGATTTAACATGGAGAGAGAGAGGGAGAGAGAGGATGTGGAGCGATGAATGGTTAAGACCCACTCCAAAGTCTATCACTTGAGTACTCTTGTTGGGGGCTTAGTCTTGTGTTTTGGTTCTATTGAAACAAACGGCATTAGAGCATAGATAATTTCGGTGTGGAGAACATGTATCATATAGAGCATGTCATTGACGGAGTGATATCTCGGGAGTTCGAGTATGGCAGCAAGCTGGCGGACTATGGCCTCCCTCATCACTGGAGTTGTACATGTGGTATATCAGCTCATGTTGCAATCGTGGCTGTGTTAGCGTGGTGGATTTGGTGACCTGAAATAAGAGAAAGAATATTGAGCATTGTAGGAGTAAGAGACCTGCCCAAAGGTTACCGATAGATACTCTTTCGGGGATTTGACCCACATTTTTCAGACTAGGTCATTCCATTTGGTATTTTGTTTTCTTGAATCATTTTTTTCCCAGGACTTAGGTCATCTAATTTCATTAATTTTTCTCCAAGTGCATTTCTCTCCTCCAGTGCTTCTGAATTTGAGAGCAACATTTTACAGTGATAGTATAACTCTCGAGACGTTTTTCTATACCACCTTGCAGGAGAAACTTTTCAGCATGCTTAAGAAAGATGTACTTAAGGTCAACCCTAATGTGGACGTTGTTAAACTTCAAAGGTCAGGTGGTGTTGTATCCAGGAATCAAAAATATCGTCAGAAGTTTCGGAGCCTTAGGATGAGGGTAAGCAGCAATCTCTCTGGTGTCAAGTTCAATTACTCGAGTTCTGATGCAGATGTAGCCTGTTTACTAGATATGAATCGGAGATGACATGCCATTAGATTTTGATGAAATCAAGGTTAAAATACTTAAGAGGCATACTATTGGCGAAACAGCATGTAGATAGTAGGAGCTTCCTCCAAAGGAAGTGCTCCATACACCTATTATTGGGTCCTTTCTAATGCAAATCATGGTGCCTTGCTTTTCAGCTACCAATTTGTGCTTGATAATGGTTTATTTTGTGATTCCAGTGAAAGTGTATCATCCTTCCATACTTTTATTTCATTATTTCTCTATGATGGTGATGGAATTGGTGATAACCTCCAGGAGTATTTCTACGGCCTGACAAATGATCTATCTCCACACGCAAATATAGCAAATTTCAGTGATTTCATCATCTATCGAATTGGTGGTGGTCCACAAGCTCCGCATTCTGCTTTACCTATTGGTGCAAAGCCTGTTGCTGACCCTCTTAGACTAGCCCCTGTGAATGTCAGCAGGGATCTACTCCATGTGGTTCTTGCTGTTTCATTTGCTACGGAACCGGATCAGATTGTTTCAAGGTAACAATCCATTGTCTTGGATGATGTTAAGCTTCTGAAGAATGCTGCTGCTGTAAATTCTGTGGGGTCTAATGTTATCTTCCTTGTGGTGGAGGAGGATTCTATGTGAGACTGACTGACTTTGGACGTCTTTGGTTGCAGTAACGTTGCTGGATTTATCTACGTGACAGATGTCGACATACAAAGGTTCGAATCTCGTTGTTTCTAGTCCAAGCTATCTATTTACAAAAGTAGTTTCCTCCCTTCTAATTTGGACTTGTTCGATGTTGCAGGAAGAAAGTCACATACCTTGCGCCATCGCCGGGGGATCTCCCAGGCAAATTTCTTGTAATGGGAACCTTGACATGGCTTGAGACATGAGTATGGGTAGAAGGTTGTAACTTCTAAACCTTAGGTCAATTCAGACCCCTGCTCGACGTGAGCGATGAAGTTTTTCGCAACATAGTCTTGAGTCTGAGGATTTGTAGTCATGTAGCGCTTATAGGCTTAACATATACTCAGCTCCGAGCTATTACGCTGTTTACGGTGTACATCAATCTTGTTATTTGTCGGTAGGAGTTCGAATTACAGTTATTATTAGGTGTGCAAACATATCAAGGCTCGGAATTATAATAGTGGTGCGAACACATCATGGCGAGGGCAAATTAGTTGTATCTTGAGCTGTAAAAATATTGTTTTCTTTTCTTATTGATTGTAAAGGGATACACATGCATGTCGGTGCACAAAAACTGAAAGGAAAAATAAGTCAGACTTCAATTTCAGGTTAGGAAATGACGGGTTGATCTTCAAAGTCGAATGGAAAAAAGAAAATAAAAAAATTTGATGTTAAAACTACTTTTCGAGTTTGTTTTTATCCGAAAAAAAGACGGTAAAATAGACTACTGATAATCTTGACAGCTGGCAAAATAGGCTCGAGAATGAAGGGATTAGGAATCCTAGTTCGGGCAGACTTTTATCTCATCAAAAGAAAGAATTCCTCGATCTCTAGCGGACGCACATTGCATACCGAGACCGATAAGAACTCTAATTGAACACAATCCGAAGAAAACTAGATTAACAGGGCTGGTGCCTATATATTTACATTAAGTGTTGGAGCAATGGACGAATAATTTTAGTCATCTTCGTTGACTCACAACGTGATGGCGATGATAGCACCACCCGCCATCGCCAGAATTCTACTTTGCTTCTTCGTTTTGGCTCGAGTTTGCCCATCCACCGGTTCTCAGCCCTCAGTCGATGACGGCCAGAGTTTCTTTGATGTCATCGAGTACGGTGCCGTGGGGGATGGCCGGACTGATGATACCAAGGTACATTGGATCGCTTTTCCTGGTATGTATACCCTCGCTAGAACATAATGCAAAATATCTTTGGTTGCTCTTAGGCATTCAAGAAGGCTTGGACCGATGCATGCAAATCCAGTGCGAGTGTGCCGATCATGCACGTTCCTCAGAACAAGACGTGCTTGCTTCAACCTTTGGTG
This sequence comes from Eucalyptus marginata, assembly GCA_014182565.1. Lineage (NCBI taxonomy): Eukaryota > Viridiplantae > Streptophyta > Magnoliopsida > Myrtales > Myrtaceae > Eucalyptus > Eucalyptus marginata. The sequence continues at coordinate 28,904,512 of CM024593.1, forward strand.
TTGCGGGGTCCTTGCAATTCCCAAAACCTCACTATTCAGGTACTTGAAAAAAAAAAATTATCATCGTCAGTCGGCCGACCGAGTCTATAACTTCTACAAAAAATTGGTTTTGTGAATTGGTGTTCCTACATGCATCAAATCGAAAAAAGATTCACATTATTTGTCTACATCAAAATTACATAAGATCGCGTGAATCATTCTAAGTAAATTGTTCGCCATTTGTAAGTTTTTGTGAGATCATAATGTATGCTCTAAAAAAAGTCAAATAATTATATGAAGGCGTAATTTAATATTAATTTATTCTGATGCACTCTTACACGAGTAAGTTGGATTTTTGCCTTCAAAATCGAAGTGTGATTATATGTAATAGGCAAGGGAACACGTGAGTCCATCAAAATCCGAATTAGAACTTCCTATTTAAGAAATTAATTTTAGCATGACAATGGATGGTTCTTCAAATTCAAATTACCGATGAGTAATGTTCTAGTACTATCGACACGATCCTCAACAATTTATTTGCCCTTTTGTTTCCAGATTAACGGTACGCTGGTGGCATCGGGCGATCCATCGGCATGGAAGTGCGACAAGAAAGATTGTCGGCATTGGATAATGATCAGTGACGTGGACGGCCTCTCTGTCCTTGGATCTGGCGCCATCAACGGCAACGGCTCCGAGTGGTGGGACCACTCACTCTGTCGCCACGACCACGTTGTAAGCTCGAACCTTAACTTTTTTAATTACTTATCATCATTATTATTATTATTATTATTATTATACCTCTAAGTTTATTAAGTTTTTTTTTTTTATTCTCCTCTTTGCAGGGCTGCGGCAAGAAACCAACAGTGAGCAAACACATATCTCGACCCCCTAAATTAATGTCACATTACTAAATAATTCACATAAAAAAAATTAAATCTTATTTTCTTTTTTGTATTTTCTTTTTCTTTTTCTTTTTTCAGGGGCTTATAATAGACAAATGCAATGAGGTCCGCTTGAGCGAATTGACGTTCAAGGACAGCCCGCAGATGCACATTGCGATCGAGAGTTCGACACATGTGACTGCCGCCAACCTCACCATCATGTCCCCCGGACACAGTCCCAACACCGACGGCATTCACATCCAACGGTCGCAGCACGTCCTGGTCCGAGATTGTAGCATTGGAACAGGCACGCCATCCGTCGATTCCGTGCTCAATTTCTCAGTCCTTACGCTTCTGTTTTTCGGACGAGATTCGATCCGCGTCGGTGTTGAATTCATGCAGGTGACGATTGCATATCGATCGGGAAGGACTCGGCCCATCTCGACATCAGCGGGATCTCCTGCGGCCCGGGTCACGGCGTGAGGTAACGTAGGATTGGAGTCGAAGAAGCTATGAAAACTAGGCTAAAAGGTCATCAAGTTTTAGACTTTCGTGCATTTCTGAAGTGGGTTTTTGCTTTTGTTTGGCATGGGCTGCAGCATCGGAAGTCTAGGCAAGCATGGATCGCGCGAGACCGTCGAGGACGTGCACGTCAGGGACGTTCACTTCGTGGGTACTTCTAATGGAGTTAGAATAAAGACGTGGCAGGTGATTTGGTCTTATAATATGTAGGAAATCACTGGAAACTCTGGGATCGGTTCGGCCAGATTTATCACGTTCGAAAATGTTATGCAGGGAGGCAAAGGATACGCGAGGGACATTGTATTCGAGCGCATTACGGTCAGCAATTCATCCCATCCCATCATCATCGACCAGTTCTATTGCGACCACGAGCATTGCAAGAATCAGGTAAGCGGGTCATCGACGGACTCCGTTCTTATCGTTCGCTTCTGAGTATATAATGTGGACATGAATGATAAGCGCTCGCACGTGATTGGCAGCATAAGAACAAATATGTGTGTTCTGTGTTCTGCAGACATCAGCAGTACAAATAAGCAATGTGACGTATTCGCAAGTGAATGGGACGTCACATGCGAAAGCGGCGGTGGAGTTGGCGTGCAGCGAGACGCATCCCTGCAGAGATATATTGATGAAGGACATTACTTTGAATCTGACAGTTAAAGGGAAAGAGACAACCTCATACTGCTCTAACGTTAGGGGGCGCAGGAACAGCAACATCTTCCCCAACATCTCTTGCTTGGAAGAAGATGAAGATCTTTAGTACCTTTTGCATTTTGCATTATCTCGACTCTGGTTTCGTGAGGCGAGATAGGGTCATATCGGAGATAATATCGAGGTTCGATGTACAAATATAACCTGATAGGTGAAGACATTTTCGTTTATCCATCACCAGCGGATAAAACTATGTCCATGCGCTATGATAGATCAGGCCATTTGTGAGAAATGTTTTCATCGCCAGCAGTAGATAGAATAGATACTCATTCAATCATGATTTTAAGTTTTTTCATCCGATTGACTTGACATATGATATCTATTTGGAATAGGAATGGGAATCCATTGTTTGCGTTACGCATTTTGTTATCCGAAATGTGCCGTATGTTCTTCTACTTGTGAGCTAGTTGAATTTCGCAAAATTATAGTCTTTTCAATTACATCATAGGCATGTCTCAGTGAGATTGTATTCTGTTTTTTCTATGTCAATCTGGAAAACATTCAATTATCTTACATGTAGACGATAAATGTACTTAAGTTCAAGAAATTAGATCTTGATCCACAAATAACACCAAGAAAAAAAGAAAAAAAAACATGTTGCTCCATAAGAATTCTAAGATGATATATTGGTAATTCCTGTTGTTCCTTGCTACATGTATTGAGTTCATGTGCATGTAACGAGTATGAACTCTTAAGAAGACCTGGTGAATCTCGAACCTACACTAGTCGGATTTACATGAACTTGGTCCATGATAACAAATTTTCTTTTCACTTCCAGATTTGATTTTTTTCCCCCTCTTTTTACGTTCCTATATGCATCCTAATCTATGCTATATCTTATACAGAAGAATTTAAAACTGCTTGAATCATCAATGCTGTTAAATTAGTTCCGAGACTCCCTTGATCTGCATCAGCTAAACTTGCTGCATAGCTTTCCTTTGTTGCTGAACAACAATACTCTGGCAATTCTACAGAGACAGCAAGAGATAGTAAACTAATGATATTGGCATGGCAATGAGCATTCCAAAGATCACCCTGTCAAAAGAGAAGAGAAAAAAAATGATCATTCCCGAGTAATAGCCAAAACAACGTCTTGAGTACATAGGTAAGGAAGATATTTAACTAATTAACTACCCTGTGCTTAAGACTTCTGGATGTACATTGTACTCTTTGGCGAAAACAAAGGGAACAATTCCTTGGGGTAGAGCCGCCTGCACTGCACGTTCACCGATTAGCCATCTCTTTAATCTGTTGGGCGAGGAAACATTCTCCAAAATATCAGCGTGACAATTACCAAATGATAAGTTACCTGCACAATTGCCACTTTCAGTAAGGTTTCCCTGAGTCCGATGGCAAAGGAGGAGATAGCCATTAGGCCTGGCCCGAAGATAAACTTGGCAGCCATGGCCACCGCAGCCAACCGAGCACCACAAGCGACTATTCGAGTCTGTGATGCCATGAAAGGCCTATCGAGTGAAGCAATATGCAAGAAGAGTCAGAAGAATATTTTCTTTCAGCAAGCAGAAGCACTAATCGCTAAAAGTAGTACCTAAGCTGAACATGGCCATTCCGAGTCCTCCCTCTGAGAGTATTAGTATTGAGCTACTAACAATTGCTGGCAATTCAACCCCCCATCTGGAAGGAACACTCAAGACTCTGAGTGCTAATGATGATTGCCCGACAAAATAAAGAAAACGAAAACAACAGTTGGGATTCTTATGGGAACAAGCTTATGCAGGTTCACCTGAAGTGGATGCTTGCCCAGATCACGCCCATTATAGTTGCATACGTATTGGGGTTTCTCAGGAGATTCTTCCCCACTTTGAGAAAAATGAGCAAAGTCTCATACTTTCTTCCGTTTCTCAACTTCAACTCATCTCCTCCATCTTTCGTTTCATCATCCTCTGTGGTCACCGTGACCCCTTCAACTAGAAAAGCAGGCTCCTTAATAGTAGCAAACTTGATAAAGAGATATGTCACTCTAAAAAGAAAAAGGAATGCTATAACATGATCAAAGAAGAATAAACTGATGAGGTTAGGCCCCACTTGGCTGAAGCTGGCAATCTCACGCTACTTTTCTTTTCTTAAATCTAATTGTCTTGAAAAAAAAAGCAAATTGTAAATGCTTCAACCTGTGGCTTCTGATGAGGGTGTAACTGAGGCTGCCTTGGTTGCATTGAGCTCAAATAAGAACAGCAACAGATTGTACCAGAGTATGCTTTGTAAGAAGACTATCTGAGCAATGAGTGAAGCTGCCTCATCTCCATACATGGCCCTCAAGAGTGGAATCCCCAGGATCAGGGTGTTTGGCAGCGTGGACAGAGAGACGCCGGTTATGATCCACCTCAACCCTCCCCCGGAGCGGAACTTCGCCACCCCTCCCACTATCAAAATCGCAAGGATCTTCTGTGCGAAATCCGCTAGGACAAGCCTGAGGTTCATCTTGTATGGATTGGTGGATGAGATCACTTGGAATGACAGAAGCGGTATGGAAAATTTCGCCACGAACTTATTTATTCCGGCACATTGGTCTGGCGTAAAGAGCTTCCAAAACCGAATCGATATAAATGCTAGAAACATCGCGACGTATAAAGGGACTGTAGCTGCCACACAATGGTAGACATTGGTCAAGGAAATCATCGTAACCGGCACCTGAGGAAGGAGTTTCCGGAGAATATGATATTGTGACTGTTCAAATCGCTGAAAAGCAGAAGGGCTTATGTGCTGTCTCGGTTGGTTTGTACAAATCTTGAAAGTTTGATGTTGGAATGTCTTTATAGAAGCTTCAGTTGAAGCTTTCTATATAAACTGCCTTCTCCCTAAAAACCAGAAGGACCTTACTTTAAAAATACCAATCAATTTGGTAAGAATGAAACATACCCCAATTCGTTTTCCGTGTTTAGGATGTTGCACTTTGCCCTTTTACTACTGTTGGAAGCAGCTTTTTCCTAATGAAAGGTGGGGCGGGAGGGGGGGTGTGTCTATTTGTCGCGACTACGTGTAAAATACTGACAACTAATTCGGTTTTTGCTTGTTAATCTGTCCTTTAGATGAAGATTTCCACTAGGCTGACCCAACTCCAAACCCTTGACCAGTAGGCTTTAATCTATCTATAGATTATTAGATCAATCTCTAGTTTTCGCATTTTTGACTAAAGTATCTTTATATTCCTCTATTTTATTCAGGAAGGGGAAACCAGCAACATATTATAGTCAGGTCGGTACAGAATAAATCCGTTTTAGTTATAGCTATAGGCCTTTTGGATGAGTGACCCTTTTTCTCCTTTTGAAACTTAGCAAATGAGCTTAAAGAAGAGCGATTCGAGATCGCCTTTTTGAAGGGAGGTGGTGAGTCTCTCTGGGTACTTGGGGGAGGAGGAGGAATAAAGAAGTGAATTGCTAGAGAAGTAATGGAAGTACCGAGGGATGCAATAAAACCATGGTAAGGAAGAATTTTTCCTAAATTTAGTCAAAAGTTGGGGAATAAGTGTGCAGAGGAATTTGCTTTAAAAATGTGACTTCTTTCCATTACGCAGAGACGTGTCTCTTTCGGTCATGGCGCATCCTGTCCTCACATGAAAACGTAGAGGGAGCTCTTCGGGACATCAATGCCGACATACCCGCTCACGAAAGCGTCCGAATCGCCACGTGCTCGACCCGATGTTCGTATCGCCGAGTGCTGAAAGTGGAGGAGACACTCGTGATGTTTAAGTCCTAAAGCGATCCAATTGGCGAGGAGGGTATACATGCGTCCACCGTCCGACAATTTGATGCAAAGACAAGGCATGATTTCCTAGAATTTGTGCTGTTAAGGCTGTAACCTAACAGGATGTTTTATTCCTTGGCCAAATATATTCATTCACCCGCACCTGCGCTGCTTCCGTCATTACCTGAAGCGTCGGATACCCGCCATGGACGGAACCAAGAGATTGTCACAATAAATGGAAAATAGTCACAACTCGAAGACGTTCGGTCGGGTGCTTAGAAGACCCCCAGACCCGTTTGTAAAAACAAACAAGGAAGAGGGACACTTCATTGATATACAATCTGTGTAAAAAAAGGCTCGTGCCTGAGATTAAGATTAATGAATAAGCCATATGTGGCAACCCTTGAGCACCCAATGATCGTTCGGCAGAATTACTGGCTACCAGTGCTGCATAAACATTACAACATACGGATCTCATTTCCAGTAGAAATTCACTATAGAAGGCTATGGCGGAACACATCCATCCTAACAGCTGGTACAATTTGTTCATCGCACAAGGGCTACAAGCTACATGTGAAAAGAAATGCTAGCATCGTGAACTCGTGAGTGCTCGAGTTTTCCCTCATCAGTCTGAATCTACATTCATAGCTTGAGAAGTATTCTTATAACCGCTTAACTGTTCTTGGTAACGTTTTTTATCTTCCTCGGCTTTTGCTGTATATGGTGCTTTCTCTGCCGCTGCAAATTTAAGAAAAGCATACAATCATAAAGTGTTGTCAAATCAAGATCACTGTCAGAGCAATTGCGACGTATAAGAAGCAGTAATAACACATACCTGACAAACCCCTCCACTTGTCTGCAATTTCTCTTGATACATCCCCAAAGGAAAGACCGGGATTAGTTCTCTTCATTTTCTGCAACATCAACTATGTTAGTCGCAAATTCTGAGAGAGAGAGAGAGAGAGAGAGAGAGAGAGAATCTATAAGGAGGTTAAGCATTTCCCGAATCACTAAGCAAAACATGGAAATAAGATGAAACAGCCACCGAAGCATTGTCTGTCCACCTTGCACTGTCCCAATTTTGCAAACAGATTATCACTACTTTTCTGAATGAAATAGGGCAAGCCATTCACATTAGCATTCCCTCCTTGTAGGCCATAACCAAATAGTCATACAAACTGTCCCAGAAGTAGTGAATGACAACATAATCTAAGGCATGAAACAAACCTCGCTTTCCGTCTGCAAGAAAAAGTTATAACCAGACATAGCCTTTTTTGGTGCATTGGGGTCTTTCTTCTTCTGTTTCTTCTTCTTTGACCCATCTTCATCTACAGCTTTTGCTTTCTTCTTGCTCGATGATGCTTTGACTTCTTTTCGAGATTCCTTTTTCCCATACTTCTGAAATTAAAAAAAGGTCAATAGAAATACAACTACATGATCTCCATGACTATAACATCTTACAGACAAAAAGTCTTGCCTCCTTCTCCTTCTCATCTCCACTTTCACTGGCATCGGACTCTTCGTCTCCAGAATCATCAGTAGGAGATCCTCCATCATCCTTATCAATGACAAAATCTTCATCCTGCGTCAAGTACAATATCAAGAAATTTTAACGTCTAATGAAAACAATATTTGTAGGAACTTGGACACAACAGAATCACATCAAGATCCACATCCATCAGCATATGGAAAAGAAGTTCCAACCAAACGGAAGATATTTCCATAGCATTTAACTGAATCTCAATATAATTTAGGCAGAAATATGCAGCCAAGAAGGAATGTGGGAAACTACAGATATTCTCCTACGAGCTTAACATCCCAATCAGGGTCAAATCCACGCCAAAAAAGAAAAAGTACACCCACCTCTTCATCACTTTCATCTACACCGGCTTCGTTCCTGATGCGCTCAAGATGGGGATCGACAGCATCGTCATCATCCACATCAAGAACGCCTGGTACTCCATCAGCAGCCTGCTCTCCCAAGTTCATGATCTTCAACCCCTTCCCACTGCATGTTTAAGAGAATCAAGATACAAACTAATCCAGAAAAGGCTCTATAGAATGAAAAAGATGTTCATATCCACACCTGATGAAGTTAAAAAGATTATGGTACTCATTCCTCTGGATATTCCGAAAGAGATGTTCTTGTTCAGTTTTCAATCTCACTAAAAGATCAAAATAGTGCATATTCGAGCCCCCAGCAGCATGCCTCTCAAATTCCACGTAGTCAATCTATGAAGAAAGAAAAGTGAAAGAATCAGAAGAAATGTAGATCCACAAGAGTAATACTTACATCAATGGCGATTGTGGCACCATGAATTCAATCAAAATAATGCACAAAATTCATTGAAGCACACCTCCTCATGAAGGATCAGGGTAGGAGGCTTGGGTAAAAAGAAGAAGCTTTTCTCGAGTGGGTACAGGACTCCATCTTCAGCTTTCAGTGATGATTTAACTGCATAACCATCTTGAGAACTACGAAATTTTCCTGGTTTCGTGACTTTGGCACCGGATAAACCCCGCAAGATGGTGGTGAACACTTCATGAATGAGTCCCTATGAAATGGACAATATACATGATAAAGAATTGGAAGATAATGCCAAAAGATATAAAAAAAAATGTCATATAACCTGATCTCCAAATTAATGAGCTATTACCTTATAAGATGGTTCCAGCTTGTCCTTGTACTTGGTGTTAAATAAATCATCATTCATAGACACTGTGCTTTGAACCACAAAGTCGGTTTCAAACTGTGAACATAAGCAATAAACCCACTTCATTTGCATGAAAACTAACAACAAGCAAGCTGCTGATAAATTCAACTATTAAGTACCTGCATCACAATGTGCGGATACAAAGTTTGCCCTTTGCGAATTGGTGGATCAAGAGTGATGACAACAAATGTATGTGGTTGGTTAGACTGAACCCAAAAAAGAAAATTCTGTATAAGTTCCAAGTTATATAATATTACCATATCAATCCATTGTTTCTTGGACAGGAACATGGTGAAGAACGATAAGCATATATTGCTTTTAAATAAATTAATTATTGTGCAACCATGTTATCAAAAAATTATTCATTACAAGACTGTAAAAACTGTTGCAAAATCAGGACATTTGTTCTACATACCTTTGGCAGCAAAAATAAGCGAACAACACTGCTGTACTGAATTTTAAAGTCATTTGCCTGTCCTTGAAGTCGCAAGAATGACAGATGAAGTTCCACACTGTAGCGACCCCTGTAAAGTTTAAAATCTCCATTAGCCAAATGTTTAGAGTTACAAAAAATAAGCCAGCATATGGCATGTGTCAGTATCATGTTCAAGAAGAGATTTTAAAATTGTGTAGTTTGAGATGTGCTGTCTACCTTGGAGTAAGAATGGCAATCCCTCAAATGTAACAACAGCATCTTCACCTCCAGCCCCAACATCTGCCACTGACATGATTCTGTCACGGAAAACCTAACACAACAAGGCAGCAAATCATGATGAAAGTCAATTGCTTAATAGTAATGAAGGTCATTAAGCTTCATATGCTCTTCTATAACTCAGGAATAAACTAACCTGAGCAGGAGGACGATTTTCATCACCAACGAATTGGGTGTTGGAGTTGGGCACGTGAAATGTAATTTCCATCACAGAATCTTTCTGTAGTTTGAAGACACATTGTCTCAGTTAAATAAAGCTCAAATAGGAGTGCAATTCAAACAGTAAAATTAGTAAGCGGACCTCATTAGCCCCAGTTGTATCATCTACATGAAACTCCAAAATAACATCATTCTTTCCTTGAAGCTGTGTTTGCGAGACATCTGCCAGAGATACCTCAAATGCTTGTTTTGAGCCCACAAGAAATGTCAGCATATTACCTGCAAATGGCCAGTGACATCATATTGGTCATTCATTGATCAAAAAGGAAATTCTTGTCTTAGATAAAGTAGATAAATCAACTTGTGGGAAACTCTCGCAAAGTAGCATCGAAACCTCAAAGGTGCACTGAATACAAGATGACACATCAAATTGCCTCAGATGACACAGCTGGATTTAGAGAAATAAAACTAAATCATAATTAACTCACCCCAGCAGTTTTGCATTGATGTCATGATAAAGACAATTAGCAGAAATTTTTAAACATCATGATCCGCATTATTTAGCTACATTTCTCTGTATCATTCAGTTCTTTACAAAGCTTCAGCCTTTATTAGACAAAAAGGCAAAGGTGAAAAGACAGTGCAGCAAAAAAAGGAAACCAGAGTTCCCCATCAAATAAAACATTGCCATCAACAATGGGAATCTAAAAAAGAAGGAGAAACAAAGGTTAGAGGATGCCCATTTGCAAGATAATATCAACAAGATATTACACTCCTTTATTAATATGTTTCCTCAAAAAAATTCTCAGTTTAGGATTGCATCATTTACATCATGGAGTCTTCACTATTGATGTTTATCAACAATATATATACCCCAGAAGACAATCTTAGAGGTCCTAAGGTAGGCTTAAGCGAGAAAACCATAGGACTGTGTATGCCATATTGTCTATCCCCTCATTGATAAGAGAAACTGACAAAGTTGGAACTTTGCTTAATCATGTTAATTGTTGAGACATCTCAACATTGCAATTTGACGTACGTTAGAGCCTATTATACAAAAAGAGGAGATGCTGATCATTCGTAAATGAAAAATTGTCTTCAATAAAAGCAAATCAATGATATAAAAATAAACAATGAAGCCATAGCAACTCTATCAAGTGTGGAACATCATAAAAGATTCTCTGAAATGGGAAATGAGGAAATCACTGACCACTCAAATCAACTTCTCCCCAATTCCGACCACTCACAGAAAGCTGTTTCTCCTCCGGAGTTAACCCGCAGGTATTTTGGAAAAAGTTGGTCAAACTAATAACATCCTGCAAAAGGAATTCTCAATTATGCCGGTTCATTTCCATAAGCGTAGGTGAACAATCTCAAAGAGAAGAAATACAGTGATACCGGGTCTCGGAATCCAGTGAACTTATAATGTAAACCGTCTTTGGTTCGGACACCTAATTGATTTGTCCTCGGCACCTTCATCCAGGTCACCCCGACAATGTCAGATTTATCAACTTCAACTGCTTTGCCGCCTCCTTGTCTCCTCCATGAAATCCCTCCCGAGAAAATCTTTATCTGTCCAGGGTTCTGAAATGCAGATCGAAACCTCAATAAACGACCTAGGGTTTCACTATTGGGCTAAAACTTAAAAAAAAAAAAAAAAAGAAGCTTTCGCTCCGCCAAAAATTGATCCCGATCTTCTTAGAACGAGGCAAAGAATTTGCAGACAACATCGGAAACGAGGGCACGACAAGAATTCAACGCGACCGCAAGGCAAGGGACCAGACTAGGGTTTTTCCACAGGAGCGGACGGGCCGACAACACACGAAAGCGAGACGCTTTCTACCAAAATCCTCCGAGCCACCGGAACGCCAACCACGGCCAACCAAAACTGAACTCGACCAGACCATCTTTAAACGAAAAAAAGAAAAAAAATCGAAAAAAAAAAAAAAAAACGCTCTCATCAATCAGTCTATCACGGGCAGCGATGGACAGCGGCAACAATCCCCAGGAGTCGTAGCCGTGCTCTCGTTCACGGCCACCAAACGCAGCCGCGGCGCAAAGCGCTACTCTCCTCGATTCGGACGAGCTAGGGTTTCGCGCGATCGCATCGCGACCGAACGAAGAGGAGCCACCACCACACCCAAAGCCCGCAAATCGCCGCGCCAAGGAGAAGGGCGGGAGGAGGCGTCGAACGAAGGGCGACGAGGAGGGAGGAATAGGCGGGAGAACTTACGGAGCCGCCGCGGCCGCCGAGGGAGATGTTGTTGAAGAGGTGGCCGTCCGTCATCGCGTCGCCGCCGCTCGATTTCGAAGCTCCGGTGGTGGGAGAGGACGAAGTGCGAGAGAAGGCAGAAAAGAAGGGGAGAGAGGGGCCCTTTTATACGGTGAGGGAGGTGGAGAGGGGAAGGGTGCGCAGTGCGCACGTCAGGCAGTGGCGCCAATTGGGGGAAGGGTCGAGGGTGGGCTCACGTTTAGCAGGGCGGTGCTCGTCATTTTTAGTTCGAAATGATAAAGTACATTGCAAATGCAAAAACTTATAACGAAAGTGTAATTTATGTTTTAAAATTTTCAAAAAGTATAATTAAATGAAACTTTTAGTTTATAAAATGTATTTGATTCTCGTTTTTGGAGTTAAATGACTTAACAACGATTTGATTGAATCGATTTCAAATTTTTAAAGATTTTGGAAGATTCACATTTTTGTGATATGTTTTATGAATACTGGTGCATAAAAATACTAGAAAATTCCTTCAAAGAGGCATTTGTTTTTCAAAATTCTAGTGATCGTTGAATCTCTAGTAGGTTAATTGGGCAATAAAGGTGATTGGAGAATCTTTGGGTTGGTATCTCTTCATCTTCCTATTTATTCTAACGGGGTAGAAACTCAAGCTTTGATTTCAAGGGGCTCATTTCTCGAAGTGGCATTCATCTTACTTTGGTGAGTTTGAATGATAACATAACATTTATCTGGTAAGATTGATCATTTTGACTCAAGATCATCTCAAATAGCGCTCATTTCTTGAAGTTGCTCCTGTACTTAAACTTTAGTTCAAAATATCCTTGAAGTTGATAACTTTGACCCAATAACTCCTGAGGTCATCATCATTGAAAGTTATGGCCTGCGAGCAAACATGTGCACATTCCTTGCCTTCCAAGGGGCATTTTTGTCCAAAGAAACACCGCAATCCTAAAAACCGCGATTGTAATTAAAAACTTATCCTATGCTTCTCGCACACAGGAAAGCACCTAATTAGGTTTGCTGCAGTCCACAACATTCTCATTAGTGCTCTCCTCGCACACATGTAGCAGTCCTCCATCTCAATTTTTCAATCTAAATATACATGATGAGTAAATGATATTATTGTTTGACCTTTTTGTTATTGAGCTGTTTTCTTCTTGATTTAATTTTGGGTTAATACCCTAAAAAATCCAAAACCGGTATATGTGTAATAAATTTACCCAAAATTATTTTTTAACCATGAAAAATCCAAAACTAGTATATTTGTGATAAATTTATTACCATAAAAAAAAACTCAAACTGGTACACTTATGGTAAATTTACCACAAACTAATTTATTCGATCGCCAAAAACCCCAAATTGATACAATTGTGACAAAATATACCATCCATTAAATTGGATTAATATCACAAAAAATCACAAAAATTGTATAACTATAACAAACGGAAAGTAAAATCTTAAATCGGTACACCAGCTAACTGTCACGTGTCGTTCAACTTAATAATTTGACAGTAAAATTTAACAGAAACTAACAAAAAGTAAATTTGCCACCAAAGTACCAGTTTAGGGTAAATTTATCAAAAATGTACCGGTTTAAGGTTTTTTGTGGTCAAAAAATTAGTTTGAGGTAAATTTATCACAGATGTACCAGTTTGGGGTTCTTCAAGGTATTAACCTTTTAATTTTTTACTCTCTTTTTCTTAAAATGTCTTATTTAATTCTATTCAAGTAGCCATGTTTATCAAATTTTAGCAATTTTCTATCATCTAATGTTATTATCGATATTTTTTTTTTCTTGTTAGTAGTATTGAGATACTTTAGTTTTTCTCATTTTCTATATCTTTTCATTTTTGACAGCAAGTAACAGTAAAAAAGAAAACTCTTATCTCTTCAAATCACGTGCATCGCACTGCTAATGAAAAAAAATGGAGAGTTTATGATTATAACTAAATGAAAGTTCGTGAAATGACTTGAAAATATTGAAAGTTGGACAGCAAAGATGTACTAACCATGATTTAAGAGATTCTGTGTAATTTTCCTCTTCATTAAACTTGATTCCATGGTGGGACATGATTCGAATTCAATGAAATCCGAGTCAGCAGGCGGAATTATGCTTCTCTGCAAGTTGCAATTGGGCTCCGACCTGTTTCTAATGGGCTTGAAGCCTTTCTAGACAACAACTTTCATATTTCTTTTGTCAACACAAAAATTAATATCAAATTTTGTATATTAAATTACAAGAACATCTGAGGATGATTTAAATGCCAATGCTTGTAAAAATTACGTTGAATTCACAGTAAAAAAAAAGGAGTTAAAACTCAAACCAAACGCTCTAATACTTTACCTGTTACGGCCATGGAGATTAGAAAAGACCCACAATTGATGAATCGATTCACACATAAAGTCAATAAAAGATGCCATCATATCAGGTTACTCAATGAGATTCGAAACTTCGATTATTCATGAAATTTGATATCTTGTTTGGAAGTTAGATTAATACAATTGAAATGGAATTAAAGGGAACTGAAGCAAAACTAATTGGATATTATATAATTTTTCAATTACTACGATATTATAATATGAAGTGTGGTGGAAATTTACTACAGTAGTAAGCAAGCTAATCATTTACTCCAGATCTTGCAAAACGAATGGACTAAACAAAGGGGGAGGAGAGAGGGAGATCTCATCCCCCTAATTGCCTCATTGAATAATTGTCATGCCATAGACAATGCTTCATCTATAAAATACGTTCTTTTAAACCCTGACACATTATTATTTTTTAATTCCTAGATTCTCCATTATTAATGAGAATTTGGTAGTAAAGCATTTCTCATTCCCAATATTTGATCATCATCTTATCCTAAAGAATTACTTGCAAAGTCCTAAACTTACTACAATTATACCAATAGAGTCCTAAATATTTTTTGTTACCAATTGAATCATAAACATTTTGTATTTGTGGTAATTCAATTCATTCGACCAAATTCGACCATATAATAAGTTTGGCATTTTTGGATAATTTCCCAAACTCTATTATTATCGAGTAAGTTTGTTACTTGTCGATAATATCTAAAAGTGGTCATTTTTTAGTATCATCGTATGCCCCATTTAAAACAATTGAATAATTCATCAACATTCGCTTCTTTTAAATTAGATAATCAAGCATCATCATGTACCCCTTGTTGTCGGCAAATTTGATTTTTTTTATTTTTTTTAATATGTTGGTCGGTTTCATCACCTGATTCATTTTTTCCCATTAAAACCAAGTTTTGTGGAAAGTTTTCATTGTGCCCTTTATCTCTACCTTTAAGTAGTTGCTCATTCTTAGACACTATCGTTGCAAATTGAAATAAATCAACAAAATCTTGGCCTTTGAATCTTTCTCTAAAATTAAATTTCAACCAATGAAAACCAAATTCATGAACTCTTTTTCTTGAAAGTGAAGTAAGACATCAATTTCTAGCCTTTTTAAATTGAGCAACAAACTAATCGACCGATTCATTACTATATTGATAGAATCCGACCATATTAACAATCAATACCTCAGATATTGTTCTATAGAATTAAGAATGAAATTGTCTTTCCTTCTCAACCCAATTTCTAGTAGAATTTGGTGGTAAGTCAATATACTAAATGAAAGTAGTTACCGACAAAAACAAAGAAAATTGCCTACGTATTAAATAATCGTTTGTCCATACTGCCCAACATTCGGTTATAAATCAACCAATGATTCAATGATCGATTCTTCATCTTCGTTGGTAAAAAGGGCAAAGCCAAGGATTTTGAAGCTTCTTGGAAAAAGGCTTAATATCAACCCATTTAGGATGTGGTTTTCTACAAACATGTATGATAACATCATTGAACTTTTTCGACAAAGTTTACTTGGTTCAATTGTGGATTTGGTTGACCAATTTCCCCCTAGGCGATGATGCCCATCTTGCTTGATTATGTACGTTAATAGGCATGTTTGGCCTAATAGTGATATTCACAGGGCAGTACCATTGGGGCCACTGGCCTTATATTTTGAACATTTAGCAATTGATCGGCTCATCGACCAATATGATTTGCCATTATTGCTACCAATTTGGTTGTTTTGACCAACACTATTACTTAGTATCGATAGATGGAGAGGGATCATGAACGTGCCATGTTACCATTGGATTGAGCAGCTGTGGTTGATTGGACAATCCTAACCTCGAGAGAATATCATTCATAGTATTAATGACGATTGGTTTATTGCCGTATCATTTTGCTGCTCTTGGAATAATTTCTTTTCAGCAGTGAATTATGTTGTTCACCAAACTGCTATTATCGACTAAGTCTGTAACTTATCGATTATAACAAAAAAGTGGGTCATTTTTTTATGTCAACAAATAAACAAACTTGACCATGGTCGTGTCCCCCGGTGACCCGAACTAAAGCCCAAGGCGTTCTTATTCGACCAACAGCACACGTGCTGAATAACAATGCACTGTGTCGGACCGATCTTAGCGGCAGGAAAGTTGCCATTTCCTGAACTGGCCTGTTCATGACAACGTCGTGCTGTTATTCAATGGCGTTGCAATGGTTCTCATAGCCTCTGCAGATGATTTTTCCTGGAGCTGGGTTTATCATAATGATCTCTCTCTCTCTCTCTCTCTCTGCTGGAGATTGTCATTGCTTTTCTTTGCAATATACCAAGAGCATAATTCTCGAATATGGGTCGATGGATCCAAGAGCAAAGACTGCGGGATGATTCTTGGTGAAATCGTCAGCTGCTTAACTTGGGGACTTAGGAGACATCGCCAATAAATTCAGAGCTTCCTGAAGACAAGAACACGCTTTCCTCAACTCGGATACAGCATGACAAGGATCTTCGAAACCTCGCAAACATCGAACCCACACAGAAGGTAGTGAAAACTAACCCATTATTTCTAGACGTTGAGTCCAATGAAAGAACCAGGAAACTATTAGGACTTCACGTAGTAATTTAAAGTTGTTTAGAAAGTGAAAACTAACCCGTCATTACTAGACGTTGAGTCCTATGAAAGAACCAGGAAACTGCTAGGACTTCACACTGTAAGTTAAAGTTGCTTAGAAGACTCGTGGCACATGCGGCGAGTCATCTTGGACCTCATCGAACGGAACAAAATGCAGTAAATACATTTTGCGGAGTCTTCGCATCCCTAATGTCCCAAAAGAAGTAGTTTTTTTTAGGTGAGATTGCGTCTCTTTCGATTGAACATTCTAGTGTTCGACATCTTGTTCCACAAGCCGTGGTTCCTCTGCTTTCGTAGGCTTTCCTTTCGCTTTCCCTCTTCATATCCTTTAGACCTTCACTGGATATGGAGAATTATATTTATGAACCAACCTAATATATAAGTCCAGGTCCAGGTCTAACAGTCGCGTGTGCATCGGTGCGTACAGTCCTGATTTTTCACAAAAGCATTTAACAGTCCATGCTAGAATTTACAAAAAGCGACAAGCTGATAAAAATCTACAATATATACACTGGAGGTAAAAGGACTTTGCATAACAATTTTGGTTAACATTAAAGGGCTCTTGGGCAACCGATCTGCAGCATAAAGCCAGGCACAAAACAATGACGCCTTGGTTCTTAGGGCTTTGTGCTGTAAGACAGGGTAAGGACACCAAATCTTGTCTCACATTACTTCGTAATCATCTTTGGACTTGTTTTCACCTTGAAAAACAGTTGAAACACCACAGACAAATCGTAATAACACCAAAAAAACCACTGCATATATAAGCTCCATGCCCACATGGACGCCTTCAGGTCAAGCAGCCAAGGAAAGCTCAAAAGCAACTGCAACAAGGAAAGAATCACAGAGCAACAAGAGAAACAATGGAAAGGTTGGCCACAGTAAAGAAGGAAGTGAACATGGGAAGGCGCCACATGTGTGCGAGTGATGGCGTAGCGCCCGTTGTCAGGTGCATCAAAAGACGTCGCAGAGAACCGTCCATGGTCAACCTCGGCCTTAATGCTGACCAAAGTCAACCACACCAATTAGGCGATCAAGTATCTGCTGCCACCGCTACCACCCCGAAGAGAAGTTCAAAATTTCGCGGTGTTAGCAGGTTTGAATAAACTCAGTTATTTGAATTTGTGTTTTCTTTTTTAAGTAGATTGTGCTAAGTTGAGTGGAAATGGAAATACAAATGACAGGCACAGATGGACTGGTCGGTATGAAGCCCATCTGTGGGACAAGCTCTCTTGGAATGTAACGCAAAAGAAGAAAGGGAAGCAAGGTATGTCTAATTTTTCTCTCCTTTCTTTTTTCCTTTCTTGAATTGAATGAATCATCTTGATCATTACCTTTTCTCAACCCAATAACGTGTTCTTGTTTTATTGAATTCGCATGACCGTCGGATTCCACTGTAATGCTGTTGGGGTTGAACAGTTTATCTAGGTGAGTTCAAGCTATCTCGACAGAAATTATTCTATTCCATTGTGGTTCTTCGCAGGTGACAAAAAGAGACTGAACTTTTTCCACTCTCTTATCAATCTCTCAGGAGCTTATGATGAAGAAGAAGCAGCAGCAAGAGCATATGATATGGCTGCACTCAAGTATTGGGGAACATCGACCATCACCAATTTTCCGGTACACGACATGCTTCTATTTCAGCTCAAGACGCTAGATTCTTCTTTCAGGAAGATGCATATCATCTAACATCGAGATACCTTTGGCAGATATCAGATTATGAGAAGGAGATCCAGATTATGCAAACAGTAACAAAAGAGGAATACTTGGCCTCTTTAAGAAGGTAAGTGTCGACACGAGTTTGGATTACACAGGAAGGACACTATCGTGTTGCATTCTTTGCCTAGTTGACATCCTGTTGATTTTCTTTTTCGGCAGAAAGAGCAGTGGCTTCTCAAGAGGCGTATCCAAGTACAGAGGAGTTGCAAGGTAAATTATAAACAACGACAAAGAAATCATTTCAAAGAGATAATAGTGACGGGAACAGATTTGCTAAAGCTACAAATGATAATAAAATGTGCAGACACCATCACAACGGTAAATGGGAAGCAAGAATTGGGAGAGTCTTCGGAAACAAGTATCTCTACCTCGGCACTTACAGTAAGTTAAACTTTAGCCAATCTTATTGCTTGCATAGGTTAAGGTAGCAAGAAAATAGAAATTTTCTTCAGTTGGAGCTTTCTTCAGATAGAACCTAAAATCCAGCCGTTATTGAGAAGGACAATGTGTAAACACAAACTTGAATTCTCTCTCAAGTGTAATATATTAATCGTGAAGGTACTCAAGAGGAAGCAGCCCGTGCCTACGACATTGCTGCAATTGAATATAGGGGGATCAATGCTGTGACCAATTTTGACTTGAGTACTTACATCAGATGGTTGAAGCCTGGAACAAATGGTTCATCAGTCATCTTACCGGAACAACATATCTTCACAGATTCTTCAATGGCACTCTCAGCAACCAACTACATCCCTGTAGAGGAGACTAAATCCTCATTCTTCCTGGCCAATCCTTTCACTGAAGATTACTTAAACAATATCCCTCAAAAGCAAGATACATTCGAAAGTAAAGTACCCATTAGCTCGTGCAGTAAGTCTTCTTCTTCACCGACAGCGCTAGGCCTACTCCTCCGGTCTTCAGTGTTCAGAGAATTGGTTGAGAAGAACACAACTGTCTCCGAGGACGACACAGATGGCGAAGAGGAAAAAACCCAACCTCCACAGGGAAGTGACGATGAATTCACAGGGATCTTCTGCGACGGAATAGGGGACGTCCCCTTCATCTGCTCTTCAGACAGGGATGATGAGCAGCTACAAGAAAGAGAGCTTCATTCATTCTGTGAAACTCTAAGAAACCCATCAAAAGGATGAGTTTTGATAGTCAGCCAACAAGTAGATACGTTTTTGTTTGTGGCTTGGATGTGATGTAAAGAAGTTTCTCACCAAAATGGGATGTTAAGAATTTCCTGTCAATATTGAATAATAGATTCCCATATCTAGGGATCTGTAGAAATGAATCAGGATCCATCTTGCATTAATAGTCCGAGAGCCAAGCAGAGTCATGATTTTCTTTCAAGGTGCTTGAACATACGGTGTAGCCATTTGATTAACCAGAAACATTTGTTCTATCCATACGAACTGAAATTTAAAACATGTGGAATATTAAATCCTTATGGTAAGTGGTGTCAAATACTCCGCGAGGACAAGAGGTTGGATTGCAGATCTTGGTAATTTTGTGTGGCTACTGCATCAACGGGCATAGAAGGAACAGATTACGTCACTATCTGATGTGGTGGGGAAATACTGAATTCGTAAGTTCACTTTTCTTTATTTGTGAAAGAAAATATCATCCCCAGTGTGTCTACCAAAGATCCATCATGTAAAAACCATCAGGGAATCAGCGGTCAAGATATAAATGAAGAAAAGGACGTGCAACTGATTACACAAGAATGCAGGAAAAGATAACACGATAGTTCACTATATTTTCATGACAGAAAAAGATACATGACAGTTCACTGTGAAATTCCCAAGGGAGCATTCCACGTGTAGGTATCTATATACAGGATTACGACATCACCACTTCAGGCATCATCATCCAAATAGGAATTTGGTTGCCAAAAACATATATAAAGGTTCACTATGTTTTCATTACCATGGTAGCATTCCACATATAGATATCTATGTTCACAGTCACCACATAACTCCTCAGGCGGCATCATCATCCGAATAAGAATTTGGCTGCCAAAATTTTGATGTGCCCTCATCCTCATATTGTGAAACCGGGTGGTCTGCAAATGTGAAGTCCCTCAAGCGCACAAGTCCATTTTCAACGCCAGAAGCAGCAGTAACAATTCGGCAACCATCTACAGCAATGGCCGAACATCCAAAGGTGCCACCCACTTCTTCCGGTCTACAACAAATCAAGGAGTTCGCTTGTTTACCAGAGTCAGCTTCCCAAACATTAACATAATTATCTTTTTGGCTTCCTGTAACTATCTTGTATGAATCCATATGCAAATGCTCCACAGGACCTGAATGTCCATCCAGCTCAGCTATTGCCACCAATTTACTTTGGCCCTGGTTCTTTCTGACATCCCAAAGCATTGCCCTACAACATCACAAACAGCTTGCTTTCAGAGCACTAGAACCATCAAGTTGAAAACAAACTTTAAATAGAAAAAGTTTCCATATGAGGGGTATTTTTTAAACTTCTTTGCCATAATTGTCTTTGACAGTTCATTCCCAGTTTACTACTGAGTTTCAGGAATAAACTGTCAGTTTTGTTAACTGCAGCTTATGGCCCAGCCCTGGCAAAACAACCCCACCCTAACCAAAAAAATAATAATAATAAATAAAAGAGCCCGGGCCATTAAATTAGGGGACCACCGGAATAGCTCCAACTACTGTTGCAGATATTATATTCAACTATGGCATGGGAATGCGCATGTCTGTCGAAAACTTTTTTCTTGTTCATTGTTTCCTAATCCATTTCACCAACAAAAAATGAGCTCAGAGTACCTGCGCAACTCATTGGAAGACAACATTGAAGAAAACAAGAGACGTTTTTCCAGTAGGTGCAATCAATGGTGCATGCTTTGTTTACTCTTGATGAAAGTACAGTCTATCCAACAACCTAAAAGTATTGCACCTGTGTTCAATCTAACTGGTCTGAGGATGTCCAGTTGTTTTAGCTTCCCAAATCCCATAAATAGATATGCAGCTTATCATCAAAATAAACATATGAAGATTGCTTAATATTTGCAAGTTATTGGATCAAAGGAAACAACTGCTAAAGCGAAGTGCTCTGGATAAATTACAACATTATCCCTCAGTGTGGATGATTCTACACCATACAAGCAAAGTGCAGCTCATTAAAAAAATCTACTATCGCAAGAAAAAACTAACCTCCCAGTCTCACCCGTACAGATTAACGACTTTGAAGGAATAATTTCAAATGAATACAAGCCTGTTTGGGAAGTTCCTGCAGTGCTAACTATTTGCATTGTCCTTAAGTCTATAATGGCAACACGATAACCAGCGGCCACATAGAGCAGCGATTCATGGCACTTCATGTCTACAGGCGCACCAGAAACAGAAGCCATTCCAACGCAGCATGATGAACGAACAGCAGATGATGCATTTGCATCCCAAACTCTTATCTAACAAAAAATTCAACATCATCTATCAGGTTAAGAAAAAACAGTATCCCAAAAGAAACAATGTTCCTGGAAAACAAGACAATGGCAATAAATTCATTCAAAGGAAAAAAGTCCACACTAACGTCAAGAAATTCAGATTATTCTAAAGGTTCCCACTTTTCACCAGAAGACATGCTAAAGGCTTATGGAGCCTTTAGCCTATTCGCATGATGTTGCTTGTTCTGATCTATAAGCTCCTCAATGAGAAGAGTCCCTCAGTGGAATTCTCTCTCTTAATTTACATGTCAAGAGCTTATCCACTGATGGCGCTTAATGGAAGTTGCTCAGGGATCCAAGCAATTGTGAGAAATTAGTGAGGATAAATGAGAAAAAAGTTCAGAACACAGTGAAAGTGCCCATACTTTAATGAAGCGGAGTAAGTTCCTTTCATTAACATCATGATCATCTAATGACATGCAAAGATCAATTTATTGAATTTATGTTCATATACAGAATAGACACCTAGACTCTACAAGAGATAAGATAGAAGTACCTTAGAATCACTTGAAATAGACACCAAAAGAGAAGTCCTGTGCCTGTAAGGAAAATACAGACATATGGTCATATCAGCATGCCTGGTGCAAGGACTTCACACCATTGAGAAATAAAACACGACCAAATGACAATTTGAAAAAAAAGTATATTGAGAAACTTAGGAACTTGATAAGGAGCTTGTGAGTCACTAATGCAACTGATAGTGACATTGACAAAGCAGATAGTAACCGTGAGTTAACTACTCAAATAATATATATATATATATATATATATATATATATATATATATATTTAAGGTATGAACGCTATTAATAAAATTTAACTTCCATATCTCGTGAGAATCACCATGGCATGAACTGAATCCTAATGGGCAAGCCAACAAACTGGCAATATCATACTAGATTTTCCAAAATAAGAGGCTTCTGACAGTTGCATGGAATGATTAAAGTGAAAGGGATTCACTGGATGTGAGTATTCAAGAAAAGATGTGACAGACATTACATTAGTGTATTTGATGCCTTTGAATAAGATGGGAGGTTCTCAACTTGATGTAGTTTGGACAAGTGAATGATGAATTTTTGAAGCTCCTGTGAGAAAATGAGTCTCTCTAATCCGGATGTAGGTTAAAGGGCAAAGAAAAAGCTAAAAATTTGTGGATAAGGCCTTTAAGACTATCTTAAGTACCTAGATTGTCACGTGTCACTAAAGATTAGTAGTGCACACCTTAGAGAATGCATGTGCCCAACATTTGTTGAAGTGAGGCTTTGTCTTACTTATTATGCCTAGGCAAAATTAGCTTACAAATAAAAACCAAGAACATGATCGGCTAACATTTACTTTGAAGTTATGTCCAGATATGAGACAATCACAGAGAAAAAGAAGACAGTGATAGCAACTAATTTACCAACTTCAGCGAATTAAAAAATGGGCCTTTTATATCATACTAAGAGATCATTTGAAAACAGAATGTACAAGCTAAGGACCAAATTTCCTTAAACCTTCTCAAAAGCACCAACATAGATGAGATGCCACAGTAGAGTTCTTCGAGAAACAGACATACCCAGCAACTGAAATAAACTTGACTGGCTTCTCATGCCCATAAAATGTGGTCTTTAAAGCTTGTTGTCCACGTTTCCCACTTGAAAGGGACCAAAGCCGAACAGTGCCGTCGTCACCTCCACTTGCCAATACTCTACCCTTCCCTTCACCTATTAATTTATTTGACAGGGATAAAACTGGGCCGCTGTGACCTCTAAAACACCGTTGGCATGCACCCTGAGAAAGGAAGCATTAGAATTACAGACTATACATAGATTTTAGGGATAAAGCAGCCAATAGTCCCTGAATTTTTTTTTTTTTGGGGGGGGTGGTTCATTTGGGTACTTTATGTCTTTTTTGTTTGAGTTAACACTTCCTTTAAATATATGGACAGCATGCTGGTGTGGAAGACCACGTCAACCATATACATCCACATCAATGCCAACTCATCTTGCTCCTCCTAACTATTTGCTGACAGGGACCCAAAAACAAAAACTAAAAAAAAAAAAAAAAAGAGGAACCAGAAGTCAGAGAGAGAGAACTCCCTCGTGGAAGAGACAAAGATGGAGACGCAAGCTGGGTGGTGGTGGTGGTGATGGCACAGCCCAGCCACCAGCGAACGTTCAGTGACCTTTTCCATTGTCTAGGACCATTGCTGTGAATGGCGGCACCGCAGCTGCCATCGGCCGGCAAGAGTGCGTGCATGAAAGTTTTCCCTCCTCCTCTATATTGGCTATTCTGTATCTTTTTCCTTTTCAGATTTTGTCTTTTGAAATCTTGAAAAATATATACTTTTTGTATCGTATTATCTAAAATTCATACTATCCATATGAGATGCCATGTGAGATGCCAGCGTGACAATTAACAGCAACTAAATGGCCACATCAGTGGTTCTGTTTATTTTTACAACGGAAGGACTAATTTGAAACAGAAAGTATATCGTTCAAGGACCCAATTGGCCACAAAAGAGTTGAGAGACCAGATGAAACAAATTGAAAAAGTTTGGGACTACTAGTGCCTTCACTCCTAATATTAAGTTAATACAGGTCTTAACTAACGAATCAAAATGGTTAAAAGTCAACAAATTATCTTCTTCTAAACGTAAAGCCAAATAGGAGAACAGAATGCTTAAGCTTCTCACTACCTTAAAGTCCTTAACAGAAATAACATTTATAGCTGCATTTCTACACAGGTTCATTTCTCATTCAAATATGTTTCAGGAAAGTGCTACTCAATCCAGTACCTTCCACCATAGCCGAATGGAACGATCACAGCTTGATGTCACCAGTGCACTTTCCTGACTCTCCATCTCACCTCGGGACGAAGAAATTACACTAAGGGGAAAAAGTCTGCAAATCAAAGGATTCATAATTACAATAATAAGATATAAATTTTCTCACAGAAATTAGCTATCGAAACGTTTGTTGACATCTAGAAACAAAAGATCTACCCGAAAGAAAGAAAGAAAAAGCTCAATTTGATTAGTGTGGAGAACTTTAAGAAGTAGACACCCCCATTTCCTACTAGTTATTGAACTGACTAATACACAATAAGCCACATTTTGTAATTTGCATTTGAAAAATTCTACTACAGAATGCACTAAGTTAAGAGAGGTGCCTCTAGGTGTCAACCTGATCAAGACCCTGACTTAGGTTTTATTTTCCTTTTAGAGTAGCGCCAGTTCCAATAACTAAGCCCAGTGACCCAATGATCTAGGACACAGAATTTTAGGCAGTAAAACGACTGCGGAATTTCAGGCAGTAAAAGGAGTAGTGTAGAGAGAGAATGCTCGTATAGACATGCAGACATCCAAGAAAAGATAGAACTACAACTTATGGAGGAAATGTTAGTATAGCTCCTATTGGTCCACAGAAACTCATTTGAGGTTAAATCAGTACACATGAGACAATCACCTTTATTTGCTCTGGTAAGAATATGTGGCCTTTAGATGGAGAAATAGGGTAAAAGGAGTAAGGAAGACATGGGAAGACACTTTAAGAGAAGACTTTCATCATGGAGGACTTGATACTAAACAAATTAATGGCACAACAAGATCCATGCAGCCAGCCCCATTGAGGGGAGTAGCCTTGTTTGTTGGCATTTTCGTTGCATAAGACCAATATTTCCCATTGAGGCGTAAACAACGAGTTTTTGAGTATTTAACCCCCAAATCTCTCCCCAAAAAAAAAAAAAAAAAAAAACAGAATAAGATTCAATCATTTGCTCGTCAAAAGAAAGTTCATTCAAATGAGACACTATTAAGATGTACCCAGTGAGATGAGAACTTATAGTACAAAACTGTAACTACACATAGACAGTCAACATCACTCTGTAATCCTCATTTTAAATCCCATTTTCTTTAACGTAATTTTGTCCAGAAATATATCGTAACTGAAATTGACAGTATGGCATCACACTACAAAATATGTAGCAGCATGTAGCATGAATCATTAACCAACCAATGTCCAGCTTCATGATCTACTCTGGACAACAGCTAAAAGTAAATCCAAGCTACAAATCTCACCTCATACAAGTAACTTTTGCATTGTGATCATTTAGTGCAATAACAGATTCCCATTGACCGAGAGAGACATCGAACTTCATAAATCCTAAAGTTGAACCCTGAATGCAACACCATGTGCAACAAGTGTTACAAGCTTATTTTGCTCAAATATGACACTTAATAAGTGAAAATAATTTCTACAACAACTAATTCATAATCTTTTAAGACTGTTTCTTCATAACGAGTAGGTTGGCAACTTAGACGATACTTTGACTAATGTTAAAGAATCTAAAACTAGGACACAAGTATGGAAGAAGGCGCTACTCAAACGGAAGCAAGTTGCGAAATCAACATAAAAAGCAAAAGGAACTGATGCATCATACCTGAGCTAGAACCACGTTGTTCTTCTCCAATAAGATAGAATTGCATGCAGGCTCTGTCAAGTAGTCCATAACCAAGGGATCAACAAATTTAAACTGCTGCAGCACAGAAAGTCTGTCCAAATATGCTCTCCTAACCCCTGTTGCAAAGCTGGCGGCCGCTTGTCGAGGCCACTTCTCCCTATCAAATCAGTTTTAAGCATCACTCAGTAAATCAATTTTCATTGGACAGCGGCCGGCAAACAAATATATACTGACTTAGTCAACTAGGAATACTAACAAAAGAAGTCTCCTTTCAAGATCTTCAGTCATTAAATTCAAGCTCCAACGACATCACAACATACGATTCTTCCATACCGATTCAATACATATCACATCATCGACGTTGATTCTATCCTTCCATTTTCTTAGGCTGCAAGCTAAGTGGTAACTGATGAGACAGTGGCAATCCTCGAACTTCTGTTCTGTCATTTCCGCAGACACGATTCTCCTATGCGAAGCTTTCCCGCCACGACTACGTCGCAGCACAAACATCTTCAACTGTGCACTGTACTTTCTCCCCTTAACATTGTGTTTTCTAGGAATTTACGCGATTTCAATACGTGCACAGCCGATTCGTCACGCACACAAACGGACTCGCATCTCTAGTCTCTCGAAGGACGCCGTCACTACTGACCTATACAGGCGGTGCCAGACTGAATCGGAGTAAGCGACGCGCCTGAGGAACCTGCAGGACATCGCCATGTTCGACACCTCCTGCAGCGTCAAGTAATCCGCGCAGCGGGCCAGCGCGTCGACGTCCACGTCGGTGATCGCCGTCGCCGGCGACGGCGACGGCGGTCCCGGAGAATGGCTGTGGCTCGTCGACGGAGGCGGGTCCATCTTTAGCTCCGCCTGAAAACCCTAGCGCGCGCGGTTGTTGCCTTGTTCGTTGTGATTCCGACCGATGATCCGACGACAGGCGAAAACGATTCTCGACGCTCCGGAGCTCACGGCAGTGCTTTTTAAAAAAAAAAAGAATTCAAGAAATATTCTCGTTTCACTCAAATAAAAATCTGAGATAATTATTATTTTATATAAGAATCCGAAAAATCCTTATTTTTTTAAATAATAATTTAAAATGAACCTTATTTAAAATAATGACTTAAAATGCATATATCAATTTCAAAAAGAAAAGCCGAATTAAGGGTTATTTCATCTTTTTAAATTTTTTTATTTAAAAAAAAAAAAAAAACATGTAGGAGGATGTTGTGGCTGCCACCCCATTATCAGTGAGGCAGCGACGAAGGTTGATAGGATCGTCAAGCGCCTGGGGGAGGGCTAGCAACTTGGTCGACTAGAAGCAAGAGAGGGTGATGACCCTCTCTCAAATCTAGGTGAGGGTTGCCCGCCCTCCCCCTGGTTTGGCGAGGGTCGTTGGCCATCGTGCAGGCCCGGTGGCCCAAATCCAGCGCCACCGTCCTCCGGGGACATTGGGCGGAGGCTTTCTCTGGTTGAACGAAGTGACATATAACGAATAGCTTCGAAGATGGGCTTGCTGAAATGGGCTTCGGTATTGAAGCCGAATTTCTGCAACATCATTCTTGCAAAGTGGCCGGCAGCCCCTTCATCATAAATTTCACTGTAAGCAAAATGGTGATTCAATTAGAACTTGAACCGGCTTTTTTAATGGAAGTTGGACACATTTAGGGCGTGTATGATAAAATTTCTACTTCTCATTTATCGTTTTACGTTTAGGAATAGGTTTGGAATAGAAACCATTTGGTAACGTGATTTGATTTTTCTATTTCTAACAATTTATTTCGAAAATAGATTTGAAGAAGAAATCGAAACTAAAATTTTTAACTTCTCAATTTCTGAAATAAAGGCGAGAAATCAATTCTACAGCGTAAATCAATTTTTGTTTCAGAAATTTTGTCATACGCACCCTTAAGAACTTAAAGGTCTTGGTCGAAAACCCAATTCCAAAGTTTAGGTCTTTAGAATTTTCGTTTTCATGTACATGGGTCGTCTACACGTTCAAGAGAATTCTTGGCCTTTGGCCATTTCGATGATGCCTGATCTTAGGCCAACGTGAGGGAAACATAAATTGCCCCATTTTCACTCTTTGACTGACCAGCAAACCTTCAACTAAACAGAAACGATCCTTCAAATATGTAGTAAATGTGCTTATTCATGCCAACAACAACGCATTATTATTCAACGCGCATTCCAATTTTCATAAAAAGAAAAGAGATAAACTGACATCTTGTAATTGCTTCTCACTCATAACCAACGTTCACCGATTTGCAGCATCATGGTCGTTGCTCTTCTTGTAGGCTTGATGATGTTTCTGTTGATCCACCTTCCCACCATGCTTCTCGATTTTTTTTCTTGGAGCTGCCCATAGTATGCAGAAAAATAAACGGATGTCCTGTGTAAACTGCCTCTCAATTCTATAGCATAGTATGGAAAAAGAGTTTAACACGACTTAATAAGTTGCAGAAGCCATACATTTGTATATCCTGAGTCGCTTTCACCAAATTGCAGCTTCATTTAATCAGTCTAACTCCTCACTGGACAAGCACTCAATGACCCTAACTCATCGCTTAGTTCCGATGAAGCTTCTGTGGTCCACCTTCCAACCATGGTCTATTATTATCACGGAGTTGAGCTAATGATTTCTCATGGAATGGCTTCCCCGATGGTGACTTCCGAGCTAGAAAAGCTCCCGAGACTTGCTTCATAGTTGGTCGAGACTTTGGATTAGTACTCAAGCAAGCAAGCGCCAGAGAAACTATCAGAACAATACTTCTTGCAATGGAGTTATTTCTTGGAAAAGGCAACCGCGGGTCTAAGATTTTATGTAGCACAATATCTTCTCCATAGGATGTCAATAACATCGATAAAATATCTCCAGGATGCTCGCCCATTATTGTTTCCATTGCTACCACTCCAAAACTATATACGTCGCACTTCTCATTGACGCCCAAAGTATATGCAAGCTCTGAAAAAAAAAAAAAAAAACAAAAGGCATCGTAAGTTCTGATGATCAAGGCTTGCAAAAAATATAAATAAAATAAATACGGGTGGTTGAGCCATGGTGAGCGGGGTGGGTCCCCATTGAAACCTATTGGGTAATAATACACAAGTCATTGACGCGCATGGATGATGAAACTTCAGCCAGTCGTAAATGGTTGCTTACCTGGTGCAAGGTATCCATAGGTGCCAGCGATATTTGTAGTGAGGTTAGACGAGGAATCAAGATTGAGAAGTCTTGCGGTGCCGAAATCTGATACAAAAGCCTGCATTTTGCTATTGAGTAAGATATTGTTGCTAGATATGTCTCGATGAACCATTGACCGAGCGCAATCATGATGCATGTAAGACAAAGCATGTGCCATATCTTGGACGAGATCGACTCTTTTGGACCAATCTAACTCCATCGCTTCAACATTATCTCTCAAAGCACGAAATAGGCTCCCCTTTTCCATGTACTCATAAATCAAGAACATGCATTGCCTATGTAGGCAGAAACCGTGGAGCTTGATTATACTTCTATGTCTTACTTCTATTAAGTGTTTCATTTCGTTCCGAAAGCTCTTGTTGGAGGAGAGGTCCTTTGCTTCAAAGCTGTGAAGTTTCTTCAGTGCCACGACTTTTCCATTGGGCACTTGTGCTCTATAGACACTACCATAACCACCGGTCCCAATGCAATATTTGATGTCGAAGTCCTCCGTCGAATTGATTATGTCTTCATATGCAATCCTCCCGTCATAGTTCCATATTGACAAGAAATCTCCATTTTTCTCTGTAGTCTTTGATTGCTCGCTCTTTGTACCACCTCGAAACAGGAAACATGATCCAAGAACTATACAGGAAATGAATATTGTAGCCAGCGGAACGAATAGCGTCACATAATGAACAACCCTAGACCTTCTTCTGTTGGCTTCGTTGCCCATAAAAGAGGTGTCAGGAAAAGTAGCTCTGAGATTATCTGGAATTGGGCCCTTGAGATGATTGTATGATAAGTTAAGGTGAATAAAGAGAGTATTGTTTTTAAATGTGGGAATTGAGCCAGAAAGAGAATTGTTGTGAAGATCGAGATGGCTCAGCCTATCCAAATTATTCTCAAGTTCAACAGGGATTTTCCCGATCAAGTCATTCGAGCTCAAATCTAGAATCTCGAGATTTCTTAAATCTCCTATTTTCGATGGGATGGAACCACCAAATCTATTTTCCCGTAAATTCAACACGCTCAACCCCTCCAAATTGCCTATTTCCGACGGAATAGGTCCATTGAGTTCGTTTTGTTGCAAAAGGAGACGATCCAAGCCCATTCAAATTCCCTATTTCTGAAGGAATAGATCCACCAAACTTGTTTTCTTGCAAATAGAGATAAGTCAAGCTTATCAAGTTCCCTATTTCCCGAGGAATATATCCACCGAACTTGTTTTCTTGCAAATAGAGATCGGTCAAGCTCATCAATTTCCCGATAGCCAATGGAATGGGACCCATTAAGTTGTTGCAACTCAAATCAAGATAATTCACTTTTCGAGGTTCCAAAGTTCAAAAGGGATTTCCCCAACCAAGTTGTTTGAGCTCAAATCTAGCAGTTCGAGATTTTTTAAAATCCTATTTCCCATGGAATGGTGCTAACAAATCTATTTTCCTGTAATTTCAGATTGATCAAGCTTTCTAAATTACCTATTTCCAACGGAATAGATCCACTGAGTTTGTTTTCTTGCAAATAGAGATTAGTCAACTTCACCAAATTCCCTATTTTTGGAGGAATAGATCCAATGAGTTTGTTTTTTTGCAAATAGAGATTGGTCAAGTTTGTCAAATTTCCTATAGATGACGGAATTGGACCAATGAAGTTGTTGCAACTTAAATCAACTTCTTCTATTTTTGTGAGGTTCCCAAGTTCTAAAGGGATAAAACCACCTAATTTGTTTGAGTTAAATCTGAGGGATTGTAAATCGTGCAAGCGACCAACAATTGGAGGGACTTCGCCTCTGATTTGATTATGACTCATATCAAGAACTTGAAGCCTCGTGAGGTTTACGAGACAGGGAGGCAACTCGCCAGTGAAAGAATTGTAGGATAAGTCAAGGCGAGTTAGCCTCGACAGAGTACATATTTGAAGGGGGAATTTGCCAGCCAATCCGTGGCAAAAGATTTGAAGAAAAGTGAGGCTCGGAAGTAGAGAGAAGTTCATGTTGCTGAAATTACCTCCTATTTGGTACTCAGTTTTCAAGCGAATCCCGTCGACGCTCCCAGAGCCGTCGCAAGATACCCCGGGCCACGCGCAATGAGGCAAGGAAGTGTTGCCAGTGACGGAGGGAGGCCACCACCCGCTGTGGAGAAGTGCACTTGCCTCTGACTTCATAAAAGGTGCGGTGCTGCAACAATTGGATTGTAGCAGGAGAAAGCTATAGTGAACAGTATGAACAAGGACATATTGCAGATTATTTACTCATCATGGGGGGGCATCTTTCTTCTGCTGTAGTAGGAGAAACTGGTCTTGTTTAGTCGCTTGTTATACTGCACTTATAAAGTAAAGCAAGAAGACACTGTACTGACGCGTAAAAGCAAACGCGACTTTTACGATTGACGCGTTTTAACTTGATAATGATTTTCCGATTCATGCGTCCAAAGAAGAGTGATTTGTACGGTTCCTCCCATTTTCTGTTGAGATGATCGAGTTGTCATCAACTCGTAAGGCTGTAAAAGGTAAACTAAAAACAATAAATTGAATTAAATTCTGAATCAATTCAAAATTTATTTGTTTCGTGAACAATTAAAAAATATTATCTTAAAAAATATCACATGTATTGCTTACAAAAATAAAAAAAAATATAACTGTTGTTCATGAAAATGTTTAGACTATGATTTCTCGATAATTTGCTAATAAATTGTCAATCCTTTGATAAATTACTAATTTTTTTTTGTAGTTTACAAATTATCATATTTTCTTATCTTTTATTGATTTTTATTTGTCTTTCTTATAGCTCCCCTAAATGACTTACCAATTTTTTCTCGACTGAATTGTCAGGATTAATAACTTGCATTTGAGTTACTGTAATGTTTGTTTGTTTTTTTTATTTTATCAACTTTTATTATAATTTGGTGGCTTTTCTTTGTTTGTTTCGCAAATTCTTTAAATTTATCAACACTTATATGAATTACCAACATTTATCCTGTTGACTAGTTATTTCTCCTAATAGTTGTCAACTAGTTTTGGTTTATCAAGTATGATTTGAGTTGCTTGCCAACATTTATTGAGTTTCTTTCTTTAGACTAACTGATTTTTCCATTGAATTACTAACTTTTATTTGCGTTGCTTACCAACTTGTTAACTTTATCAATTCTTTTAAATTTTATCGATAAGTTACCTATAAAAAGTCATTTACCAAAAGAGGTTTTTTTTTTTTTTTTTTTTTTTTTTTTTTTTTTTTTTTTTTTTTTATAGCTACAGCACTTACTGAAATTTACCTACTCAAAAAAAAAAAATCGGCGATGACTACCAATATAGATAAAATATCTAGTCCGATGTTGTGACATCATTTGAATCTTGTGCCATAACTTTTTAAGTGATCATTTAAGTCTCGTAATTTTCAAAAGTAGGTCATTTAAGTTAGATCACTGATTTTTTTGTCAGAAATTCCTAAATGACATCACCTTCCAGCCAGCCACCTTTGTTGATTTGTAATGCTACAATGTTTCAAACAAATAAAAATCGATGTTGTAACTTAAGCGATGTCTTTTTAAAAATCATGACACTAATTTCCTGGCTAGCAGAATATTTTGCTTGTAAGAATCTTTAATTTCACTCTTTTATGATTCAATTAGAATGTAAATCAGCATGCATGTATGAATGGAACTTGTGTATCCATCAAGAAGTCAAGGTCCTTGACGAGTATGCAGTTCAAGTGTGAAGAATTCGAGGTCTTTTGGGTTTCACGTGTTTTGAATTCTGGATCAGTATGCGTTGCAATAGTTCATGGAAAGTGATGGTCTTCGTCGATTTTTTATTTGTGATGGTCGGCCCTAGAAATTTCTAACTCATCAATAATACCAACACGCGGTTTGACAATATCAAGCCGATTATATTGACCATATTTACTCCAGTCTCACTGGAAAGACAAAAAAGGAAACGACAATTTCCTGCATAAACTGACTCCTATGAGATGGTATGAACAATGTTTAACACAAGACTCAAACCGTAGATGCCATATGATCTTTTATCCTCAACCACCCTCACCAAGTTGCAGCATCGTTTCACCAATATACCTCGTCACTATTGT
The DNA here is from genome assembly GCA_014182565.1 of Eucalyptus marginata. Lineage (NCBI taxonomy): Eukaryota > Viridiplantae > Streptophyta > Magnoliopsida > Myrtales > Myrtaceae > Eucalyptus > Eucalyptus marginata. The sequence goes on from CM024593.1 coordinate 28,938,015, forward strand.
TGGGACAAATAGAAAATGACCCCTCTACACATCCTTTCAGGCTTGACGAAGTTTTTGTTGATCCACCTTCCAACCATGATCTGTTATAACCTCAAAGATAAATCAAGAACATGCATTGCTCATGCAAGTGGAAGTCATGGAATGATTATCTGCTAGATCTTATTCCATAGGGGTCGTCAACTTGTGCAAATCCTCATTGCCGAAAAAAGTGTTTGCGGTAATAGTACCCGTGAGACTATCTTATCGGATTGGGCCCTTGAGATGATTGTATGATAAGTCTGTTAGAACTAGTACGAGCACCTAGAGGGGAGTAAATAGGTGACTAAGACGATTTTTATAATTTTAACAGAATGTATAGGCAATTTCTTTGATGAGTGACTAAGGATTTGAAAACAATAATCGCTGCAAATGAAAGTAATGAAAAGTAAAAGGATTAGGGATAGAGAATCAAGACTCCAGATTTATAGTGGTTCGGCTTAGACCAAGCCTACGTCCACTCTCCCGCACGGACAGCCCTCTGGCTGGATTTCACTAAGAATCAAAAAGAATTTACATCTCACGCCCTTGATTCCACGGTGTAGAGACTCTACTACACTTCCTCAAGGTCTCACCACACTTCAGTCTCTCTTTTGATTACAAGTATAGCTCGAAGAATAGGATCACAAAATAACAAGGAGATTCAGACTTTGGAATTCTTCTATCTGGCACCCTTCAACAACTTGAGCGTCTCTCTTAAATACTTCTTCATGCCTTCATTACCATTGGCACCTTCCAAAGAAGTTCTTCCAATCAACCCGTTGAACATAATCAATTTAGAGAGATCTCGAGCTCTTTAAGGCAAGTGTTGATAGCCCATCAATCATGTTCGCCCATACAATCAGGATCTTGGTTTCCATAAGTAGAACCTTCCAAATATAAGTTGCGAATCTAGAGAATCTAGATTATTCGAATACGAATATAAGATCTTGTAGTGCTAATTCCAGTCGAGAGATATTCCTTAGAGTCAAAACCATACTAGATAGAATCAGAATAGAAGTTTTAACTTTGTCAGTCTGGAAACTATCCATGAGAGCAGACTTTGAAACTTGAGTCTTGATATCTTCAAACTTCGGTCTTCGGACTTTGCCGCAGAGTCTGCAAGTCTTGGGGCACTAGACTGATGGAAATGTTTTGTCGACTTCAAAATACCTTAAGAGAATTTTTCCAACAAAGTCAAGGTGGTCTAAGTTTGGAAGCTCTATAAATGAGGGAATTATTGCGAGGGTCGAGATGGCTTGACTTGACCAAACTCTTAAATTCAACGGGGATTTTTCCAATGAAGTTGTTCAAGCTTGAATCTTGAAAAAGTAAAATTGTTCACATCTCCTATTTCCAAATGGGATGGCACAGTCAAATCTATTCTTCCGTAAATTCAGAACGTTCAAGCTTGCTGTATTTCCCAGACTTGATTGGAGGAGGCAAGTGAGGAATTTTGAATTTAGGCTCATATAGGTTAAGTTCTCCAAATTGCCCATTTCCATTGGAATAGATCCATTCAGCTTGTCTACATGCAAATAGAGGGTTCTCGTGTTCTTCAGATTCCCTATTTCTGGAGAATAAGATCCACTGAATTTGTTTTCTTGCATATAGAAATATTTCAAGCTTTCCTAATGACATCGGTGTTTAAAGAGGTAATCACTTGCAGAAACATCAGAGTAAAAGAAGCCACAAAATCGACTCATGCCAAATGAATCGCAACCTTGGTCCAACCCATCGTTACACCATCTCAGCCACCCAAACTAACGTGGAATGCTCTCCAAATCTGTCACTTGAGCAAACTAAAACCGAGAAACAAACTTCGATTGCATCTCATCACAAGCCATACCATCATAAATGTATTTCGCCGCATCGTGTTGACGGTTTCATGGAAGTTCCCCGCAAGACTTTATCTTTCTCTTCACAACTTGGAGGAAACCGAATGGTACATAGTTTCCTAAAAAGAGAGTTAGCTAACGTTGCCTTGGCACATAAACTTTACTTCGGAAAAGTATGGGAACCCAATTTTTAGTGACCACTTACATTATCTCAAGATCGAGTCACGGAAAAGTCGCTCTTTCGCTGAATTTTGTGATTCAAACATAGATGCACTACTTGAGCGGTTTCAATTAAAATCAAGAAACTTTCGCCATTAAATTTAATTTGTATCATGGTGGTACATCACCTCAGTCCATTTCATCATTTAATGGGAGCAAATTAGACCTTATATCCCAAGAGCTGCGCTAACTAGCTTGATTGAAGTGTTGCCTGAAGTTCAATCCAAATTTACATCACATCAGTAGGAAGCAAGAGGTAAGATAAAATAAGCTCTCGTCGTTTTCATTTCCGCTCCACATTCTCTCCAGTACCTACACCCATCGATAATAGCAAGCAGCCACGAAATTGATCGGTAACTAGAATATGAACCAGCATTCTGTGCACGAAAATGTAAAGGAAGTCAAGGTCGTTGTCCTGTGTGCACGTTGATGAGATAAGTTTTTGGATCGACAGGACCAACATGGCTCCATGTTTTTAAGATAGTAAGTTACGAGTTTTGTAAGGGATTAACGAACTTCGAGTGTAATATCATTTGTCCCTATATGTGGAAATGTACCTCTTAATATAAAAGACATATTATGAAATTGAAATATATAAAAGACTCAATAAAGGTCCAAATAAGAAATTGAATGCAAGCAAATATTTTCTTTATTTATTATTTTTTTGCCAAATGCAAGCAAAGATTAAGGTAAAAAGATGGGTTAATTGCGAATGAAACATGAGGTTGATTTAGTGGTTAAAGAAACAAATCTGTATGTGTGGATTAAACCTATAACATAGGTTTGTTTCCCCATACAAACAAAATGACAACAATTCCATGTTGAGACCGACTGCCTATTAAGATTTTGCCTGTCGCCTTAACTGGATTATGAGATTAGCGGGATATCCCATAGATTTGCGCTTTACTTAAAGAAAACTATGAATTAAAGACGAGGGGGAGGAGCTGAAATGGAGGCTTTCTCTGGTTGAACGAAATGATAATAAAGAACGGCTTAGAAGATGGACTTGCCAAAATGGGTTTGGTATTGGAATTCATAACTAGGCTTGAAAATCTTCCCCAGTTGGGCTTTGTGGTTTTGTGTGTTGATTTTCTGGACCACAGGCACTGTGTCACATGGCTCGTCGGAGGTCATGATCTGCATATAGATACTCGTGTCCCAAGCAAGAAGAGTGGAGAGTGTGAGAAAAATTTTCGCTGCAAAAACAATGATCAAAATCTTGCAAGTTACAAATCCCAGTGGCGGCCACTTAAGGACACTAATAGGGAGTTGCCTTGTTTTAAATTTCTGCAGATATGAATTAATTTGCTGGAATTCATCTACACTACGATTGATTATTTATTTTACAATGGAAGTGTAGGACACCCCCTTAATCGAAGAAGTCGAATTTCTGCAACATCATTCTTGCAATGTGGCCGGTAGCCCCTTCATCGTCCATTTCACGGTAAACAAAATGGTGATTCAATTAGAACTTGAACTGGCTTTTTATGGAAGTTGGGCACGTTTAAGAAGTCAAGAAGGTCTTGGTCGAAAACCCAATTCCAAAGTCTAGGTCTTTAGAAGTTTCATTTTCATGTACATGGGTCGTCTACACGCTCAAGAGAAGTCTTGGTCTCTGGCCGTTTCCGTGATGTCTGATCTTTAGCCATCGTGAAGGAAACGTAAATTGCACCATTTTCACTCTTTGATTGACCAGCAAAACTTCAACTAAACAGAAACGATCCTTCAAATATGTAGTGAATGTCCTTAACAAGCCAAACATTGATGCTGACAACAACGCATTATCATTCAACATGCATTCCAATCTTCATAAAAAGACTAGAGATAAACTGTCTGTCTTGTAATTGCTTCTCACTCCTAACAAATTACTCCTTGGGTAAACTTTTAGCCTACCCAGTACAAGAAAAGTTCAACATGACTTAAATTGCACAAGCCGTATACTTCATATCCACAACCACGTTCACCGTATACTTCATATCCGCAACCACGTTCACCGATTTGCAGCATCATGGTCGTTGCTCTTCTTGTAGGCTTGACGATGTTTCTGTTGATCCACCTTCCCACCATGCTCCTCGATTATTTTCTTGGAGCTGCCCATAGTATGCAGAAAAATAAACGGATATCCTCCATAAGCTGCTTCTCAATTCTATATTATATTATGGAAGAAGAGTTTAACACGACTAAATAAGTTGCAGAAGCCATACATTTATATATCCTGAGTCACTATCACCAAATTGCAGCTTCATTTTATCAATCTAACTCTTTTTCTGGACAAGCACTTAATGACCCTAATCGCTTAGTTCTGGTGAAGCTTTTGTGGGTCCACCTTCCAACCATGATCTGTTATTATCAGGGAGCTGAGCCAATGAGATCTCATGGAAGGGCTTCGCCAATGGTAACTTCCAAGCTAAAAAAGCTTCCAGGACTTGCTTCATAGTTGGTCGAAACTTTGGATTAGTACTCAAGCAAGCAAGCGCCAAAAAAATTATTAGAACAATACTTCTTGTAACGGAGTTCTTTCTTGGAAAAGACGACCGCAGGTCTAAGATTTTATGTAGCAGGATATCTTCTCCAAAGGATGTCAATAACATCAATAAAATATCTCCATAATGCTCGCCCATTATTGTTTCATTGCTACCACTCCAAAGCTATATGCGTTGCACTTCTCATTGATGCCCAAAGTATATGCAAGCTCTGAAAAAAGAAACAAAAGGCATCATATGTATTGAAGGTCAAGGCTTGCGAAAAATATAAATAAAATAAATACGGGTGGCTGAGCCACAGTGAGCAGAGTGGGTCCTCACGGGAACCTATTGGGTAATTATACACCACAAGTCATTAAAACACATGGATGATAAGACTTTAGCCAATTGTAAACGGTTGCTTACCTGTTGCAATGTATCCATAGGTGCCAGCGATATTTGTAGTGATGTTAGACGAGGAACCAGCATTGAGAAGCCTTGCCGTGCCGAAAACTGATACCAAAGTCTGCATTTTACTGTTGAGTAAGATATTATTGCTAGATATGTCTCAATAAACCATTGGCCAAGCACAATCATAGTGCATGTAAAACAAAGCATGTATTGTATCTTGGATGAGGTCAACTTTTTTGGACCAATCTAATTCCACCGCTTCAACGTCATTTCTAAAAACATAGAATAGGCTCCCCTTTTCCATGTACTCGTAAATCAAATTGGCTATGTAGGTAGAAACCATGAGGCTTGATTATGCTTCTATGTCTTACTTCTGTCAAGTGTTTCACTTCGTTTAGAAAGCTCTTCTTGGAGGACAATCCTTTGCTTCAAAGCGGTGAAGTTTCTTTAGTGCCACGACTTTTCCATTGGGCACTTGTGCTCTATATGCACTACCATAATCACCGATCCCAATGCAATATTTGATGTCAAGTCCTCCGTCACATTGATTATGTCTTCACATGCAATCCTCCCATCATAGTTCCATATTGACAAGAAATCTCCATTTTTCTCTAGAGTCTCTAAGTGCTTGTTCTTTGTGCCACATCGAAATACGAAGCACGATCCAAGAACTATACAAAAATGAATATTGTAGCCAATGGAACGAACATTGTCGTGTAATGAACAACGCTAGACCTTCTTCTGTCGGCTTCCTTACCCATAAAAGAGGTGCTAGGAAAAGCAACTCTAAGATTATCTGGAATTGGGCCCTTGAGATGATTGTATGATAAGTCAAGATGAACTAAGAGAGTATTGTTTTTAAATATGGGAATTGAGCCAGAAAGAGAATTGTCATGAAGATCAAGATGGCTTAACCTGCTCAAATTCTCAAGTTCAATAGGGATTTTCCCGATCAAGTCATTCGAGCTCAAATCTATAAGCTTGAGATTCCTTAAATTTCCTATTTTCGATGGGATGGCACCATCAAATCTATTTTCCCGTAAATTCAACATGCTCAACTGCTCCAAATTGCCTATTTTCGACCAAATAGATCCACTGAGTTCTTTCTGTTGCAAAAGGAGACAATTCAAACCCATCAAATTCCCTTTTTCCGGAGGATAGATCCACAAACTTGTTTTCTTGCAAATAGAGATAAGTCAATCTTATGAATTTCCCAATAGCCAACGGAATGGGACCAATAAAGTTGTTGCGACTTAAATCAAGGTAAATAACACTTACAAGGTTCCCAAGTCCGAGAGTGATTTTCCGACCAGGTTGTTTGAGCTCAAATTTAACACTTCGAGATTCTTTAAACCTCCTATTTCCGATGGGATTGCACAATCAAATTCATTCTCCTGTAAATGCAGCATGCTCAAGCTCTCCAAATTGCCAATTTCCATTGGAATAGATCCATTGAGTTTGTTTCCTTGCAAAGAGAGATTAGTCAAGTTCATCAAATTCCCTTTTTCCATAGGAATGGATCCACTTAATTCAATTTCTTGCAAATAGAGATGTATCAAACTTGTCAAATTCCCTACTTCCGGAGGAATATATCCATCCAATATGTTTCCTTGCAAACTGAGATCAGTCAAGCCCATCAAATTCCCTATGGATGAGGGAATGGGACCAATGAAGTTGTTGAAACATAAATCAACATCATTCATTTTTGTGAAATTCCCAAGTTGTAGAGGGATGGGGCCACCTGATTTGTATGAGCTAAATCCGAGGGATTGTAAATCGTGCAAGCAACCAACAGCCCGAGGGACTGCGCCACTAAGCACATTGAGCCCGTGATCCAAATGGTTCAATCTCTTTAGGTTTCCCAACTCCAGAGGGATAGAGCCACTAATGTGATTATGATTGACATCAAGTACTTGAAGCCTGATGAGATTTTGGACACAACGAGGCAAGTTGCCAATGACAGAATTGTAGGACAAGTCAGGTGAGTTAGCTTCGACGGAGTACCTATTTGAAGGGGAATTTCACTGGCCAATCCGATGTAAAAGAGTGTAAGAAAAGTTAGGCTCGGAAGGAGAGAGAAGTTCATGTTGCTGAAATTACCTCCAATTTGGTACTCAATTGTCAAGTGAATCCTGTTGACGCTCTCAGAGGCATTGCAAGATACCCCAGGCCACTCGCAATAAGGTAAGGAAGTGTTGCAGGTGACAAAGGGAAGCCCCACCCGCTGTGGAGAAGCGCGCTTGCCTCTGACTTAATGGAAGGTGCTGGTGCTGCAACGATAGAATTGGAGTAGGAGAAAGCTATAGTGATCAGTAAAACTAAGGACATGTTTGCAGAGAATTCTCATCATGGGGTGGCCTCTTGCCGTAGTCAGAGAAACAGGGTCTTGTTTTGTCACTCGCCATACTGCACTTATAAAGCAAAGCAAGATACTGTACGGACACGTTAATCTTTTCAATGACTTGTTATAACTCTCTTTAGACTTTCCTTCCTCTATCTTTTAAATGGCCGAGTTGCCATCAACTCGAAGAGCCGTGAAAGGGAAACTAACGAAATAAAAAGAACAGAAACATGTTTGGTAAATTTATGTTCTTTTTTGTTTCTTTTAATTTTTTAATGGTTTTTTTTTAAATGGAATAGTTTGGGAACCATTCCCCGGCCATCGGCGAGCCTCCGTGGTGGGCGGGCGAGGCCGCCGCCCCTCGTCGGCCGGTCGCCGGCCATGGCCGAGGCCTGCAACCAGCCAAAGCAAGAAGAAGAAGAAGAAGAAAAGAAGAAAAAAAAAAGAAAAAAAGAAAAGAAAAAGAGAGAGAGAAAAATTGTTCTTTTGTTTTGTTAGAAACAAGAAACAATTTTTTTAGCAGCTTTTTGCGCAAACCAAAAGGTATGCATCAAATTCCAGAACAAAAAAAAAATTTATCTACATTGCCATTCTTGAAACTAATCACCATAAATGGCATTGCTTCAGTTTTGGCAAACAAAAGGTATGCATCAAATTTTATTTATCTACATTTTACATTATTTCGTTCCCAATAAAAAAAGAAAAACGAATCTTCTTATGTACCGATAAATTCCTAAAATAGTTTATATGTAAAGTTACTAGTCACTTGATTTCTCAGTATTTTGTTGATATATTATCGACATTTTTATAATATTTTTAACTTTTATTTGCAATTCACAAATCATCGACTCTTCTTATCTTTTATTGATTCTTGTTTGTCTTTCTTACAACTCCCTTAAATTTACCAACCCCTTCAAGAATTTATTGATCTTTGTAAGGGTGACTTACCAACTTTTTCTCAACTAAATTACCAATTAGATGGAATAACAACTCACATTTGAGTTACTTGAGAAATTTGTCTTTTTTCAGCTTATCAACTTTCGTTATAATATATCGGCTTTTTTTTTCGGTCTCTTTTAAAAACGCCTTCAATTTGGCAACACTTATATGAATTACTAACATTTATTTCTATGCACCAGTTATTTCTCTCATACGTTGTCAACTAGCTTGGGTTTATCGACTATAATTTGAGTTGCTTGCTAACATTTATTGAGTTTCATTCTCTCTTTGCCCGTTGCTCTGCCATTGCCGCAGTCGCATCGCTGCCGCTGCCACCGTCAAGCTGCTGTTCTTAAACCCCGCCGAGACATGACCTGTTTGTCTCCTCATTCATAAATCGTCCCCTCTACCACCGAGCCACTGCCTTCGGTCCCCCCGATCTCTATTAAATCGGGAGAATTATCAAAAAAAGTCATAAACCTGCAATTGTGCCAATTCAGTCATAAACTTTTTTTTTTTCAATTTAGTCCTAAACCTTTTACAATTATGCCAATTCAGTCCATTTGGCCGAAAGTGGCTAGCCGGCGCTAACGTGGACGCCGGCCGGAGCGGAGCGCGCGGCGAACAATTTTTAATTTTTTTTTGAATTTTTTTTTTTAATTTTTATTTTTTTTTTTTTAATTTTTTTAATTTTTTCCCTTCCTCTTCCTCGGCCGGCGCGGCTCACCCCGCCGGCCACCGTGGTGAAGGCAAGCCTCGCCCAGCCAAGGCGAGGCCACCATCGCCAGATCCGGCGAGGCTCGACCTCGCCATGGTTGGGCAAGGCCGAGCCTCGCCTTGGCCGGGCGACGACGGCCTCGCCTTCGCTAGTGGCTTCGCCGGTGGTCGGCGGGCGAGCCTCGCTAGTAGCCGGCGAGGCTGACCTCGCCGGCCTTTGCCTTTGGCTGGCCGGCGCGGCTAGAGGAAGAAGAAGAAAAAAATTCAAAAAAATAAAAATATTAAAAAATAAAAATAAAAATAAAATATTAAAAAATTGTTGCCGGCCAACTGTCTCCAGCCGGAAGTCCATGTCAACGCCAGCCGGCCAATTTTGGCCGGATGGACTGAATTGGCACAATTGTAAAAGGTTTAAGACTAAATTGGTACAATTACAATAGGTTTAGGACTTTTTTGGTAATTCTCCCCTATTAAATCTAGGTGGCACTGATTAAGGGCGTTATTCTGCAATGATATATTTATATTGAAATATATTATGAAGTTGCCAGCTAGCGCTCCATCGTAAATTTCATGGTTACCCCCAATTCCAAAGTCAAGGTCTTCAAAGTTTATTTTCATGTATATGGGTCGTCTTTGCGCTATCAAGATAAGTCGCGGTATTTGTTGTTACCGGCGACGTCCGATCTTAGCCGAAGCACAGAAAACATCAATTGCGCAAATTCCATTCTTCGACAAAAGAGAAACGATCCTGCGAATACATAGCGAATGTCCTTAAACATTTGTGGCAACGACAACTTATTATCAATCATCGTTTATTCTAATCTTACTACAAGGACTAAAAATAAACAACTGTCCAATGACTGCTTTTTTGTTCGTCAATAATTGCTACTTGGGTGAACTTTTAGCCTAGCTAGTATTAAAAGAGTTTGACATGACTTAAATTGCACAATTCGCATACTCCATATCCTCAACCACGTTCTCCAATGTGCAGCATCATTTTATCAATCTCCTCTTCACTTGTTGGAGTTCATTTGCTAATCACACGTCACAAGTCATTGGGAAATGTCCTCCTCCGGATGGAACACGGCGGATGCAATTTCTCTTCTATTTACTTTTTCTCTGGCATTTTGCCTTGGTTCTTTGAAAGACTTAAAGACGATTCAAAGTCTTCTTGCACTGACAAAGCGTTATAGGTCATTAAATGGTCACGTGGCGTTGGGCCCAGTGGTCTTAGTGCGGATACAAGCCAAACCTACATGAATCAGATGCACAAGATCCCAATGAATTTCAATTGTTAGATGATGTTCGTCTTATATATCTTGGGTTCAAGTTCGGGCCAACCATGTCCGAAGTGAGCATGAAAATGAAAAGGTCTCCTCACAGGTTAGTATAAGGTACTATTCTATGTTTAATTTTAGCGGTGTAACACATGTTACTTTTGTTTGTTCTTGATAGAGGGGGACTTCGCATATATATAACTTTAGGAGAAAAATTGGATCTGCAATAGGATTAACTAATTCACAAGCAAAGAATAACATAAAGGAGTGAGTCTTAAGCTGAAGCGCTCTAAGAATCTTACATCCTAAAGAAGTTTCAGCCCATCCATTGAGAAATTATGCTCTCGTTCAAAAATCAATAAATTTCAACAATTCAATTAGAACTCAAATCACCAATAGACATACGGCTCTATCGGTAAAGGGATTTGTGGATGGAGCCAAAGAGTGCCAGGTCTGGGATTTGATCTCCATGATCATCGCATTTTTTGCATGGCACTTGTACCCATTCATCATGAAGTCAAGGTCTTTTGTGGAGAGCATGCAATTCGAGTGTCACCAGAAGTCAAAGTCTTTGTGGTTTTGTGTGTTGATTTTGGGACCATAAGAACTACGACACGTGGCCGTCTTTCGGGGTTTCATATGTTGATTTTCTGGACCACTACGCATTAAATTGTTCTTGAGAAGTGACGGTCTTCATGGACTTGTTGCTGATGTTTAGCCTTGAAAATAGGAGCTATGTCCACCTTCCATGGAACGAAAAATAATATTAAATAGACTTACGCTATGAGTTTAATTGAATAGAATCAATTCAAGTTATAGGAATTGTGTATGGATACTCGTGTTTATTGGGACTGGTGTGGGTCTTGTTATTTCTCGACACAAAGTTATCGATCATGCATTTCGATCTTATCAAGAAGAAGAAAAATAAATAGATGTCCTATACAAACCCCTTCTTAATTCAGGAAAATTATCAAAATAGTCTTAAATTTATTACAATTTTTTCAATTCAGTCATAAACTCTTTTTTGGAGGCCAATTTAGTCCTAAATATTTTGCAATTATGTTAATTCAATTTATCCGGTCAAATTTTGGCCAGCAATGCTAACGTAGACGCTGGTGTATCATTTTTTATTTTTTATTTCTCTGATACTAACGTATCATTTTTTAAATACTTTTTTCAATTTTATTTTTTAAAATTTTTTTCTCTCTTTTTCTCTCTCTCTCACTGGCCAGAGACACGCAAGGCTTGACCTCTCTCCCCCAATCCTTCCTTCTTCCCCCAACTAGTGGCCCCGCCAATGTCTAGTGAGGGCAAGCCTTGCCATATCGACAACAAGGTCTCTTTGGGGATCTAGTGAGGCTCAACCTTGCCCAACGATGACGTTGTCGGCTTTCGCCATGGTTGGGTGAGGCCGAGCTCATCCTGCAATGGCAAGGCCTTGCCCACCTAAGGTGAGGCATGCCTCACTTTGGATCTGGTGAGGGCCTTGCCAAGTGACGGCGACCTCGCCATTGGTCGTGGATTTGGCAAGAGCCTCGCCATCACTGGGCAAGGCCCTTGCAAGATCCATGGTGAGGGTGAGCCTCACCTTATCGTCGCAAGGTTGAGCTTAGCCTCACCTAGCCATGACGAGGCCGAGCAATGTTCATTGTTGGGCAAGTCTCACTCTCGCCAATGGCCGATGGGGGCCAGTCTCGCCATTGGTCGATAAGGTCAAGTCTCGCCAGTCAACGCCTCTAGCCAATCGTCAAGGTCCAACAACCAATTGGGGAAAGAATGAAGGAGGGAGAGAGAGACAAAAAAAAAAAAAAAAAAAAAAAAAGAGAAAAAATTAAAAAAATTAAAAAAAATTAAAAAAAATGACACATCGCATCGACCGACACCGATTGACGTCCAGGTCGATTGGTGCAAGCCCACATCCCATGTAGTGTTGGTCGACCAAATTTTCCCGATGGACTGAATTGGCATAATTGCAAAAAATTTGGGACTGAATTGGTTAAAAAATAAGGTTTATGAATGAATTGGAAAAATTATAATAAGTTTAAAACTGTTTTGATAATTTTCCTTCTCAATTATATAGAAAAAAGTTTAACATGACTTAATAATTTGCAGGCACCATACACTTACATATCCTAAATCACTTTCACCAAATTGCTGCTCCATTTTATCAAACTCTTTAATGGACAAAAACTTAATGACCCTTATTCATCACTTAGTCCTGATGAAGCTTTTGTCGGTCCACCTTCCAACCATGATGTGTTATTATTTTGGAGCTGCGCCAATGAGATCTCATGAAAGGGCTTCGTCAATGGTAACTTCCGAGCTAGAAAAGCTTTCGAGACTTGCTTGATAGCTGGTTGAGACTTTGGATTAGCACTCAAGCAAGCTAGTGCTAGAGAAACTATCAGAACAATACTTCTTGCAACAGAGTTCTCTCTTGGAAAAGGCAACCATGAGTTTAAGATTTTATGTAGCATGACATCTTCTCCAGAGGATGTCAACAAGGTAGATACAATATCTCCCAGGTGCTCCCCTATCATTGTTTCCATTGCTACCACTTCAAAGCTATATATGTCACATTTCTCATTAACAATCAAAGTATATGCAAGCTCTGGAAAAAAAAGATTACCAAAGGCCAAAAAAAAAACTTTTAGTAGTGAAGGCTTCAGACGAGACGACTAACCCCCCCCCATCGCTGCCCCGCAAGGGCAACTTTTCCCTCCCCATCCTTACCCCACATGATTATGTGCAGCACCGCCATCCCGCTCCATTTGCCCCTCCAATTTTTCTTTAAAAACAATTAATTTATTTTCCATAACAAAACGTTTAATAGGAATGAATGATTTAGTAATACCACCAATGGTAGATGTAATCCTTCGTAAGAGAGGGGAGAGGTTCGATCCTTGACGTGAGCAGCTAGGTGTATTAAGCGTGACGCCGTGGTGGTGGGTCCTATGCTAGCATCACCAGGGGGTTTACGGCACGGCTGTCGGCTGCAAGTTGGTTCCTCCTGTCTCCGAAAAAATAAATAAATAAAAATAATGATTTAGTAATACCAATGTAGATATAATACAAAATCTAAAGATCTTGACTATTCCGATAAACTTTTACTTAGATTTAACATAAAAATATAGTTTGTGAGACACCTTTTTTTCTAAAATAAGTAACCAAGTAAAACTAAAAATAGTACCATAAAAATAAATATTCATTATCAAAAAAATCTTCAAAAGATATAAAAATAGATAAAATGAATACGGGAATAGGAACCACGGCGAAGGGTGGGTGGTTCCACGGGGACAATTTCCCATCCCTAATCGCGGCACAACCAATTCTTAGCTATTGTTGGCTAGCACACTATAAGTCTACAAGTCATTGATGTGCATGGATGGTGAGACTTCATCAATGCTGTTTAACTCAACCGGAAGGGGTACACTTTCTGACTTGTGCCTCTAGTAGTAAATTTCAGTGACATTTGCAATGAAGTTCGATGAGGAATCATGACCCAGAAGTCTTGTGGTGCCAAAATCTGATACAAAAGCCTGCATTTTGCTGTTAAGTAAGGTGTTATTGCTAGATATTTCTCGATGAACCATTTGGCTGAACGCAATCATGGTGCATGAAAGAAAAAGCTTGTGCTGTACACCGGACAAGATCGACTCTTTTGGACCAATCCAATTCCACAACTTCGATGTCATCTCTCAAATCACAAAACAGACTCCCATTTTCCATGAATTCGTAAATCAAGAACATGCATCGCCTGTGTAAGCAGAAACCATAGAGCTTGATAATGCTTCTATGCCTTACTTTTGTCAATTGTTTCACTTCATTCCGAAAGCTCTTGTTGAAGGACGGATCCTTTGCTTCAAGATAGTGAAGTTTCTTCGATGCCACGACTTTCCCACTGGGCAATCACGCTCTATAGACGTTACCATAGCCGCCAGTCCCAAATGCAATATTTGAGGTCAAAGTCCTCCATTGCATTGATTATGTCTTCATATATAATCCTCCTGTCATAATTTCATATTAATAAGAAATTTCCATTTTTCTCTAGAATCTCAGGTTGCACACTCTTCATTGGCATGCTCTTTGTTGCACGTCAAAATAGGAAGCAAGATCCCACAACTATACAGGAAATGAATATTGCAGCTAGTGGTGTGAACACCGTCATGTAAAGAATTACACTAGACCTTCTTCTGTGGGCTTGGGTTTCGTCAAAGTGGTACAAATCTTCGTTGCCGAGAAAAGTGGTATCAGGAAAGGCAGCCGCGAGATTCTCTGGAATTAGGCCCTTGAAATGATTGTATGATAAATTCAGGCGATATAAGAAAGAATTGCTGTTAAATGCGGGAATCAAGCCAAAGAGAGAATTGTTGTGAAGGTCCAGCTGGCTTAACCATCTCAAACTCTCAAGTTCAACAATAATTTTCTCGACAGAGTTGTTCGAGCTCAAATCTAGAAATTCGAGACACCATAAATTTCCTATTTCTGATGGGATGGCAGCATCAAATTTATTTTCCCATAAATTCAGCATGAATAACCTCTCCAAATTGCCTATTGCCGACGGAATAGAGCCACCGAATTCGTTTACTTGCAAAGAGAGATTAGTCAAATAAGTCAAATCCCAATGGAAGGGGACCAGTGAAGACTTTGGAACTTAAATCAACAACAGACGTTTCTATGAGGCTCCCAAGCTCGAGAGGGATTTTCCCGACCAAGTTGTTCAAGCTCAAATTTAGAAGCATGAGATTCCTTAAATCTCCTATTTATGACGGAATATATCCATTGTTTCTTTGCAAATAGAGCTGGGTCAAGCTTATCAAATTCCCTATTTCCAGAAAAATAAATTCACTGAGTTTGTTTTCTTACAAATAGAGCCGGGTCAAGCTTGTCAAATTCCCTATAAAAGACGGAATGGAACCAGTAAAGTTGTTGCAACTTAAATCAACAACATTCTTTTTTGTGAGGTTCCCAAGTTCTAGAGGGATAGAGCCACCTAAGTCATTTGAGCTAAATATGAGGGATCGTAAATTGTGCAAGCGACCAACAGTCAAAGGGACTACACCGCTGAGCGCATTAAACCCAAGATCCAAGTGGGTCAATCTCTTCCAGATTTCCCAACTCAGGAGGGATAGAGCCACTGATTTGATTATGATTGATATCAAGAACTTCAAGGCTGGTAAAGTTTTGGACACAAGGAGGGAACTTGCCAGTGAGAGAATTGTGGGACAAATCAAGGTGAGTAAGCCTCGACAGAGTACATATTTGAAGGGGGATTTCGCCGGCCAATCCTTTATAAAAGAGTTCAAGAAAGGTGAGGGTCATAAGTAGAGAGAAGTTAATGTTGCTGAACTTACCTCCTATACTGCACTTACTTGTCAAGTGAATCGCATTGACGCTCCCAGAGGCATCGCACGATGCTCTGGGCCACATGTAATGAGGTAAGGTAGTGTTGCTAGTGACAAAGGGAGGCCACCACCCATTGTGGAGAAGTGCACTTGCCTCTTACTGATTAGATGGTGATGGTGCTGCAACAATTGTATTGTAGCGGGAGAAAGCTATGGTAATCAGTACAGCTAAGGACATGTTGCAGATTATGCTCATCATGTAGCAGCTTTAGTCACTTGTTACTGCCATCTTCATGGGGCCACGGCACTTATAAAGTAAAGCAAGATACTATACCAACCCGTTAAAGGAAACACGATTTGCACATTTCACGTGTTATCTTTTTATTGACTTGACGCTTACGTTCAACTGTAACTCCCTTAGTCTTTCCTTGCTTTCCTTTCCTTTTGAGATGATGGGGTTGCCATCAACCTGTAGGGCTGTAAAAGGGAAACTAATTACTAAAAATTAAATTAGTTTGTCGAGCAATCGAAGTTTCAGCATCCCCCGCAAACCAAAAACTATGTATGAGACATTATCTGTACATTTTACGTCCTTGCAGAGTCACATTGCTTCATATAGGACTATTCTATTATTTTGAACCAAAAAAAAAAGAAAAAATCAATCTTCTTCTGTGCTCGTGGAGTCCTGAAAGAGTTGGTAAGTGCCAAAATATTGATGATAAATGGATCTTCATCAAGTATGATTTTATGCAACATAAAATTAGCAATAGCTAGTGATACGGACAAAATCACAAGCCGAGTGTTGTGACATCGTTCAACTTCCGATGCTTCACACCATCGCTTGCTTGATAAAATTGAATGATATAAACACACTGATAATGTTACAACTTTTTAAGTAATATTTAAGCGTCATAATTTTTAAAATTAGCTCACTTAATTTACATAGGTGATTTTTTTACTAGAAATTCCTATGTGACATTGATTCCTGGCAAATCAATTGGATGATTTAATATTAAATTAATACCACAATGAATTTTCAAGTTAGGAAAATCGTTGTTGTAATATCCGATTTTTAGAATTTATGCCACTAATTTTCGAGCAAACAAAATATTCTGCCTTTTTAAATCTCTAAATTTCGCAGTTTTGTGATTCAATTGGAATTTAAACAAGCATACCAGCTAAAAGAAAAGGATTTAAACCATGTAAAGATGGATATTGTGCACATCCATGAAGAAGTCAAGATCTTTTGGGTTTTTAAGTGTGTTGACTTTGGATCATTACGTGGTCAATGGTTCATGGGAAGTCATAGTGTTTATGACACTTTTACTGGTGATTGCCCTAAAATATCTCGAACCCATCGTAATGGAAAGGTCATGGACCAATTTTTCAGCCTATTCTTCTTTTGACTAACAAGCCTTCAACTTAGAAAGAGAAAGATCCTTGTATTTCCAATCACACTTTAAATACCAAAGTGTGTCGTGCATCAACAATAGTGACCCCATTGGAATCATTTCTCAAAGCACAAAGTAGACTTCCCCTTCCATCATGTACTCATAAACCAAGAACGCTCATCGCTTCAATTGTTTCATTATGCTTTTATATTGTATTTCCATCAATTGTTTCACTTCATTTTGAAAGCTTGCCAAAAGATGGGTCCTCTACTTCAAGATGGTGAAGTTTCTCCGATCCACAATTTTCCTTGGGCAATTGCGCCATATAGACACTACCGTAACATCCATTCACTATGCAATAAATGATGTTGAACTCTTATGTTGAATTGATTATGTCTTCATATGCAATTCTTCCATCATTATTCCTTATCGATAAGAAACCTCCATGTTTCTCTGATGTCTCTAATTGCATGCTTTTATTGTTCATTGAAGCGAGGCCTAAGAACTAGATGGGAAATTAGATAAGCGAGATTTTTTAAACATATCCATTAAAAAATGTCCAAAGTTCAAAGAGAGCCACAAATTTATGAACAAGATCTAATTTTTTTCTGGTGGACCATATAAAATTCTCCAGCCTTACTCAAAGGTTACTCCCAATCATTTAAGGAGTACCTTTATGGTTCTGAAATTGATTATTATTGCTTCGAGGACACTGTTGTTATTGAATAATTGAACTGGTGTTCCTTCTAATCATCACTAATCCATTCATAATCCCTATCTAAATTATGTCATTTAATGTCCCGAAAGATTGCTGAGAAATTGCAAGGAACTGCAATACAGAGAATATCTGTTGAAATTGTATGGTCAGTGGAACAAGCCGACTCCAGTCAAAAAACAGCTTCCGACATACTTTACTTAAGTTTGATTTTCGGCTCCAAATCTTATTTACAATTTTTCCACCCCACCCATATCATTTAAGTGTCTTCTCTCATTTGGTTTCTCTGACCCCCATATTACGTTGTGTTCAACCAAAATGGACGGACAACCGGTAAATCAGTGAATACAATTTGAAATTTGCATCAATTATTGAGTAAATAAAAACGGTGACGGTAATGTAGTTTTTTCATAGGAAAATCAGAAAAGATTCAACGATCTAGGTCGTTGAAATCACCCGTCAATTAATTACACTTGTGTCTCTGTCAGACTGGAAATAGTTTCTATCAAAAAGTATCCTCGACTATGAAATTCATCCTAGATACCAATTTCTTGTTATGCATCAAGAATGTACTTCGTCAATTCAGCTGTTAAGGAGACCCTGAAAATGTTCATATGCCGTTTAGATTTTGTCGAAGCTGCGCCAATGAGATTGCATGGGAGGGCTTGATCATCGGTATTTTTTGAGCCAAAAAAGCTTCAGAAACTTGTTTCATCGTTGGTCGTGATTTTGGGTATGCACTTAAGCTAGCAAGTGACGGAGAAATCGCTTGAACAATGTTTCTCACAACTGTAACTCTTTTTGGGAATAGGCAAGTGCGGGTCTGTCATGTTAATTAACATGACATCTTCTCCTTCTAAGGTTGATAGCACCGAGATGATCTCTGTCGGATACTTGCCCATTAGCGTTTCCATCACCATGACCCCGAGGCTATATATGTCAGATTTCTCGTTAACCACTAAACTATAAGCGAGTTTTGTGAAAAAGAAAGAGAGTCACAAAGTAGTATAGTCATATCTTGGAGTTAGAACCTGGACATTAGAGATGATTTTGAAACTAGTTATCAATTTACGTGTTCTGTTACAAAGGAGGGACACCTGGATGTTAATCAAAGCCTTCAACGACAATCATCCTTGAAATCTTGCTCTTATTGATCCATAGCAAAGGAGCTTGTTTTCGAACTTGGTACAGTGACTGCATGTAATAAACATATCTTTTATTGAATCGAAGGTGGGAAATAAGAAAACTATCTCATATAATTTTGACCAAAACAGCCTGTGAAATTGCCACCCTGTTTAGAAATTGTTTGGGCTGTTGGATGAATAAGCAAGGTCTAGGCAGCAGGAATGCCCAAATCTTTCTGTATTGAAATTTAGCATGAAAGAAAGCTATAAAATTGCTGCATATTAGTCTAATAATGCCAACTAAACAAGTTCTGGAATGTATGAGGGGGCTGCAACGATGTTGATTACCCTTATAAAACTCTTTTTTCAGTAAAACCAATTGAAGATTGCTCACCTGGTGCTATGTATCCGTGTGTACCAACGATATTTGCGGTGAAATTGGATGAAGAGTCCGGATCGAGGAGTCTCATTATGCCAAAATCGGACACGAAACCCTGTAGTTCATTGTTGAGAAATATGTTGTTGCTCGACACATCTCGATGAACAATCGGCTGAGCAAAATCATGATGCAAGTAATACAAGGCGTGCGCCACAAGGATGGTTCAAGTGATGCTTTTTGCTGATGTTGCCCATCTTTTATGGAACAAAAAATAATATTAATTGGACTTATTCTATGAGTGTATCCAAATAGAATCAATTACATTATGGAAATTGTGTATGGGTACTCGTGTTTTATATCGGAACTTGTGTGGGTCTCGTTATTTCTTGATGCATTGTTTATTGATTATGCATTTCAATCTTATCGAAAAGAAGAAAAATAAAGGGATGTCATATATAAACTGCTTCTCACTCCTATAGCATGATATGGTAAAAAGTTCGACACGACTTAGTACTTTGTAGAAACCATACACTTTTATATCCTCAATCACTTTGGCCAGATTGCAGCTTCATTTTTTCAATCCATCTCTTCACTGGACAAGCACTTGATGACCCTTACTCATCGCTTAGTCCTGATGAAGCTTCTGTGGATCGATGTTTCATCCATGATTTGTTACTATCTCGGAGCTGA
Source organism: Eucalyptus marginata (assembly GCA_014182565.1). Classification (NCBI taxonomy): domain Eukaryota; kingdom Viridiplantae; phylum Streptophyta; class Magnoliopsida; order Myrtales; family Myrtaceae; genus Eucalyptus; species Eucalyptus marginata. Next base: position 28,957,878 of record CM024593.1, read on the forward strand.
GCCAATGAGATCTCATGGAAGGGCTTTGCAAATGGTAACTTTCGAGCTAGAAAAGCTTCTGAGACTTGCTTCATAGTTGGTCGAGACTTTGGATTAGTGCTCAAGCAAGCAAGCGCTAGAGAAACTATCAGAGCAATACTTCTTGTGATAGAGTTCTCTCTTGGAAAAGGCAACCGTGGATCTAAGATTTTATGTAGCATGATATCTTCTCCAGAGGATGTCAACAAGGTAGATATGATATCTCCTGGGTGCTCCCCCATCATTATTTCCATTGCTACTACTCCAAAGCTATATACATCGCATTTCTCATTAACAGCCAAGGTATACGCAAGCTCTGGAAAAAAAGAATACCAAAGGCAAAAAAAGCTTTTAGTATTCAAGGCCTCAGACGAGATGACTAAACCCTTAACCCCCGCCCTGTCGCAGCCCCGCAAGGAGCAACTTTTCCCTCCCCGTCATCACTCCACATGACTATTTAGCACCCCACCCCGCTTCACTTGCCCCTCAAGTTTTTCTTAAAAAACAACTAATTTATTTTCCACAGCAAAACGTTAAATAGAAATCAATAATTTAGTAATACCAATATAGATGCAATACAAAATCTTAAAATCTTGACTATTCAGATGAACTTTTACTTAGGTTTAACATAAAAATATAGTTTATGAGACATCTTTTTTTTCTAAAATAAGCAACCTAGTAATACTAACAATAGTAGCAAAAAAAAAGATAAATATTCATTATCCAAAGAATCTTCAAAATACATCAAAATATATAAAATGAATACGGGAGTTGGAGCCACAGCGAACGGGGTGTTTCCCTAGGGACAATTTCCCATCCCTAATCGAGGCACAACCAATTCTTAGCTATAGTTCCACTATAAGTCATTGATGTGCATGGATGATGAAATTTCAAAGATGTCGTTTAACTCAACCGTAAGGGTAAAAAAAGAAAAGAAAAACTTATGAAGTATGAAGTATTGCTCACCCGGTGCAATATATCCATAGGTGCCACCAATATTTGCGGTGAAATTAGATGAGGAATCATGATTTAGAAGTCTTGCGGTGCCAAAATCTGATACAAAAGCCTGCATTTTGCTATTCAATAAGATGTTGTTGCTAGATATGTCTCTATGAACAATTGGCCGAGCACAATCATGGTGCATGTAAGACAAAGCGTGTGCCATATCCTGGACAAGATTGACTCTTTTGGACCAATCTAATTCCACCACTTCAACATCATCTCTCAAAACACAGAACAAACTGCCATTTTCCATATATTCGTAAACCAAGAACATGCATCGCTTGTGTAAGCAAAAACCATGGAGCTTGATAATGCTTCTATGCCTTACTTCTGTTAAGTGTTTCACTTCATTCCGAAAGCTCTTGTCAAAGGACGGGTCCTCTGCTTCAAGACGGTGAAGTTTCTTCAATGCCACGACTTTCCCATTGGGCAATCGCGCTCTATAGACACTCCCGTAACCGCCAGTCCCGATACAATATTTGATGTCGAAGTCCTCTGTTGCATTGATTATGTCTTCATATGCAATCCCCCCGTCATAATTCCATATTGACAAGAAATTTCCATTTTTCTCTGTAGTCTTTGGTTGCACACTCTTTGTTGCACGTCGAAATAGGAAGCAAGATCCAACTATGCAGGAACTAAATATTATAGCCAGTGGAATGAACGGCGTCATATGATAAACTACGCTAAACCTTCTGTGGGCTGGGGTTTCATCAAACGGGGTCAAATTTTTGTTGCCGAGAAAAGCGGCAGGAAAAAAAGCAGCCATAAGTTCTTCCGGAATTGGGCCACTGAGATGATTGTATGATAAGTCAAGGCTAACTAAGGAATAAGAATTATCAAGTTCAATGGGGATTTTCCCGACTAAGTTGTTTGAGCTCAAATCTAGAAGCGTGAGATTACTTAAATTTCCTATTTCCGTAGGAATAGATCCACCAAGTTTGTTTTCTTGCAAATAGAGATGGGTCAAGCTCGTCAAATTCCCTATAGAGGATGTAATGAAACCAGTGAAGTTGTTAAAGCTCAAATCTAGATGAGTGAGGCTATATAAATCTCCTATTTTCGATGGAATGGCACCATCGAATTTATTTCCATGTAAATCTAAAACAATCAAGTTGGTTAAATGGACTAAAGATAAAGGGATGGGGCAAGTGAAGGAGTTTGAGTTCAGCCTCAACTCAATCAAGCTCTTCAATTTACCTACTTCTGGCGGGATACATCCACTAAATTTGTTCTCTTCCATACTTAGATATGCCAAGTTTGTCAAGTTTTGTATTTCCGGATGAATGGATCCATTAAAGGAGTTTCCTCCCAAATAGAGATGCGTCAAGTGCCTCAATTTTGCTACGGATGAAGGAATGGGATTGACGAAGAAGTTGTCTTCTAGGTCAATGTGGGTCAAGTTCACACAGTTTCCTATCTCGAGCGGGATGAAGCCATCTAAGTCATTTTGGCTAAGATTGAGGAGGCATAAATTGGACAAGAGACCAAGATTCGGAGGGATCGTGCCATGAAGCTTATTGGAACTGAGATCCAGGTGGATTAGCCTTTTTAGATTTCCCACTTTAGGAGGGATAGGACTATCGATGTGATTACTATGAATGTCAACAACTTCTAACATGGTGAGGTTTTGGAGACAAAAAGGTAACTCACCGGTTAGGTAATTGCAGGACAAGTTGAGGTGTCTGAGCTTTGGAAGTGCACATATTTGAAGGGGAATGACACCAACAAGGTCATTATCAGGCAGCCCAAGAGAGGTGAGATTCGGAAGCAAAGAGAAATTCATGCTGCTCAAATGACGTGGGAACCAATAGTAGTAGTATTGGGGTGGTATGTTTAATTCGACAACGCTTCTAGACTCATCGCACAAAATGCCAGGCCACATGCAATGTGACAAGGAAATGTTACTCGTAATGTAGTCAGGCCACCATCCACTACGACGAAGAGTATCTACCTCTATTTTAGTGGCAATGGCAGGGAAGTTGTGGGAGAGAGCTAGCACAATAATGATCCATGTGGCTGCAATCATCAACTGGCAAACATGTAGGCCGATGTGTTTCCTTACAAGATTCATGCTTTAGAGAGAGAGAGAGAGAGAGAGAGAGAGAGAGAGAGAGAGAGATGATCTCTTCTTTTGCTTGGGAGTAAAGAGCCTAAGTTTGCTATAATATATGGAAAGGCAATCCAAAAGAAATTACTCTATGGAGAGCAATTCAACATAACAACTTTGAACTCTCCCAAAGTCTCCCCGTGTGGCACACTATGATCGTGGTCACCAGGCAGTGGGGCCTCGTGGTTTTAGTGTGGATCCAATTCACACTTCACACTACACTATTCTATGTTTGAATCTTGACGTGGAGCCCATCTATGCTGACTTTTGGATCAGTTTGTGGTTAATGGTTCATTGGAAGGCATGGTCTTTATGACACTTTTATTGGGTGATGTTTTGCTCTTAAATTTTCTAACCCATTGTAAGGGAAAGGTCATGATCTTTATGACACTTTTACTCAGTGATGTTTGGCTCTAAAAATTTCTAACCCATTATGAGGGAAAGGTCATGGACCAATTTTTCAGCCTTTTCTTCTTTTGACTAACAAGCCTTCAACTTTTTTTTTTCTTGGAAATGACAAGTTTTCAACTTATAAAGAGAAAGATTCTTGTAATTCCAATCACATAAGCGTGTAAAGCGGGTTGCACATCCCAAACAATAGTGACCTTAGTGGCATCAATTCTCAAAACACAAATTGCACTCACCCTTTCATCATGTACTCATAAACCAAGAACACCCGATGCTTGTGTAAGCAGAAATCATGGAGCTTAATTATTATTTTTATATCGAACTTCTATCAATTGTTTCATTTCGTTTTGGAAGCTCTTGTCAAAAAGATAGGTCACCTACTTCAAGACAATGAAGTTTCTCCAATGCCATGATATATTTCATCGGGCAATCGCGCTCTATAGACATTATTGTAACCTCCACTCACTATGCAATTTTGATGTCAAAGTCTTCTGTTGCATTGATTATGTCTTCATATGCAATTCTCCCAACATTATTCCTTATCAACCAGAAACCTTCATATTTTTTTGTTCTCTCTAATTGCATGCTCTTCGTTGTACGTCAAAATAGGAAAGGAGCCCTAAGAACTAAATGGCAAATGAGAGTTATAGATAAGCGAGATTATCCAAAAGAAGACATTATAAATTATCCAAAGTTCAACAAGAGCCATAATTTCGGATGACCAAGATCTAAATTTTCCGGTGGACCACATAAAATTCTCCAGTCCCACTCAAAAGTTAACTCCCGATTATTTTAGGAGTCCCTATATGTTTCTGAAATTGATTATTATTGCTTCGAGGACACTATTGTTTTTAGTAATTGAACTTCCGATGTTCCTTCTAATCATCCACTAATCCATTCATAACCTCATTTTAATTATTTCGTTTAATGTCCGAAAAGACTGCTGGGAAATTGCAAGGAACTGCAATACAAAGACTATCTATTGAAATTGTATGGCCAGTTAAACAAGCCGACTCCAGTCAAAAACAGCTTCCGACATACTTTGCTTAAGTTCGATTTTGGCAGCCCCAAAATCTATTTACAAATTCTCCACTCCACCCATATCTTCTAAGAGTCTTCTGTACTTTGATTTCTTTGAGCCCATGTAATACGTTGTGTCCAACCAAAATGAACGGATAACCGCCAAATCAGTGAATACAATTTGAGAACTTGCATCAATTATTGCGTAAATAAAAACGACGGACAAATGAAGTTTTTAATAGGAAAATCATAAAAGATTCAATGATCTGGATCCTTCAAATTAGTCGTGAATTAATCACACTTGTTTCTCAATCCGATTGGAAGGAGTTTCTATTAAAAAGTACCCTAAATATTGAAATTCATCCAAGAAACCAATTTCTTCTCATGTATCAAGAATTTACCTAGTCAATTTAGTTGTTAAGAAGACCATGAAAACGATGGTGTGCCAATTAGATTTTGTTGGAGCTGCGCCAATGAGATCGCATGGAAGGGCTCGACCATTTGTATTTTTCGAGCTAAAAATGCTCTGGAAACCTGTTCCATTGTCGGTCGTGACTTTAGGTTTGCACTTAAGCAAACAAGAGCTAGAGAAATCGCTTGAACAATGTTTCTAGTAACAGAACTCTTTCCGGGTCGAGTAACATGATATCTTCTCCTTCTGAGGTTGATAGCATCGAGATGAATTCTGCCGTATGCTTGCCCATAGTGTTTCCATTGCCACAACCCCGAAATTATATACATCAGATTTCTCATTAACCACCAAACTGTAATCGAGCTCTGTGAAAAAGAAAGGGAATCAAAAAGTTGTACAGTCATATCTCTAGAGTTAGAACCTAGACACCAGAGATGATTTTTAAACTAATTATCAATCAACGTGTTCTGTTACAAACGAAGGACAACCGGATGTTAATCAAAGCCTTCAACGCATATCATCATTGAAATCTTGCTCTTAATGATCCATAGCACAGGAACTTGTTTACTAAATCGGTACAGTGACTGCTTGAAATAAACATATCTTCTATTGAATCAAAGCTAGGAAATAAGAAAACTTATCCATAGAATTTTGACCAAAACAACCAGTGAAATTGTCACCCCGTTTAGAAATTGTTTGGGCTGTTGGATGAATACGCCTAGGTCTAGGCAGCAGGAATGCCCAAATCTTTCTGTAGTGAAATTTAGCATGAAAGAAAGCTATTAAAGTTACTGCATATTAGTCATAAAAGGCCAACTAAACAAGTTTTGGAATGTATGAGGGGGCCCGAGTACAGCTAAGGACATGTTGCAGATTATGCTCATCATGTTGCAGCTCTAGTCACTAGTTATTGCCATATTCTTTGGACTATGGCATTTATAAAGTAAAGCGAGACATTTACCGATGTATCAAAGGAAACACGATTTCCTCCCTTCCTTTTTTATTTTGAGATGACAGAGTTGCCATCAACTCCTAGGGCTGTAAAAGGGGAACTAATTAGGCTGTGAAGCAATCCAAGTTTCAGCACCCCCGCAAACCAAAATCTATATATCGGATATCATCTCTACTTTTTACATCCTTGCAGAGTCACATTACTTCGTCAAGGACTATTCTATTATTTTGAACAGAAAAAAAAAAAGGATCTTTTCCATGCTCATAAATTCCTGAAAGAGTTGGTAAGTGCCTAAATACTGATGATAAATGGATCTTCATCGAGTATGATTTTATACAACATAAAATCAGCAATAGTAATATTATAACTTTTTAAGTAATCATTTAAGTATCATAATTTTTAGCTCACTTAAGTTACATAGGTGATTTTTTTACTAGAAATTCCTATGTGGCATTGATTCCTGGCAAATCAATTGGATGATTTAATATTAAATTAATGCCACGATGAATCTTCAATTTAAAAAGAAAAAAACATTATTGTAATTTTAGATATTTGGTTTTTAAAAGTTACGCCGCTAATTTTCGAGCAAACAAAATATTCTACTCTTGCAAATCTCTAAATTACATAGTTTTGTGATTCAATTAGAATTTAAACAAGCATACCGACCAAAAGAAAAGGATTTAAACCATGTGAGGATGGATCTTGTGCACATCCATCAAGAAATCAAGATCTTTTGGGGTTTTACGTGTGTTGACTTTGGATAAGTGCATGGTCCATGGGAAATCAAGGTCTTTATGACACTTTTACTGGGTGATGTTTGGCCCTAAAAATTTCTTACCCATCGTAAGGGAAAGCTCATGGACCAATTTTTCAGCTTTTCTTCTTTTGCACATCCATCTAAGGATGGATCTTGTGCACATCCATCATGAAGTCAAGATTCTTTGGGGTTTTACGTGTGTTGACTTTGGATCAATGCATGGTCCATGGTTCATGGGAAGTCAAGGTCTTTATGACAATTTTATTGGTGATGTTTGGCCCTAAAAATTTCTAACCCATCGTAAGGGAAAGGTCATGGACCAATTTTTCAGCCTTTTCTTCTTTTGACTATCAAGCCTTCAACTTAGAAAGAGAAAGATCCTTGTAATTCCAATCACACTACAAATATCAAAGCGTGTTGTGCATCAATGATAGTGACCCTATTGGAATCATTTCTCAAAGCACATAATAGACTTCCTGTTGACATCTAATTTTCAAGTACATATAAAAAATAAAAATAAAAACTATTATTAATTAAAAAAATTAAATTTTAAAAAAAAAAATTAGAGGTTGGGTCGGGCCGAATCCAATCTTGGCCCGGCCCGTCTCTCCTTCCTTTTGCCCCCACTTGGGCCCAGCCCCTTCTCTTTTCCTTTTTCTTTTCTCTCGCGGCCCAAAGCCTTTCCCCCTTTTGGCCCGGCCCGCACCCGCGCCTTAGCTCTTCCTCCTCCAGCCACCTTCGCGTGTAGACCTGCAAAAAAGCAAAAGCAGCAACAGTAGGGGACATGGGGCAGAGTGGAGAAGATAAGAAAAAGATAGCAGTAGAGAGGAAAAAAAAAAAAGAGAGAAAAGAAAAGAAATAGAAAAGAAAGGAACGGAAAGGGGGAGGGGAGAACGGAGGAGGGAGAAAGGGAGAACCAAGGGAGAGAGAAGGAGCAGGGAGGAGAGGCGAGAACGACCGAGGCTACTACCGCCGACGCACCTCCGGGTCGCTGCTACCGCCGCCGACGCATCTCCAGGCCGCCGCCGCCGCCGCCGTCGCCAATGTGTCTCCGAGTCACCATTTCCGCCGGAACTCAGGTTGGTATTTCATCGAGCATTTGGTGTGCGTTTTTAGAACTAAGCCGGCTGGAATTCCCCCGACCTTTTTGGGCGAGCTCCGGCCATCACCCATCCCCGTGGCATTCTCTGTTGCTTTGGCATGCGTCCCCAGCGGTCTTGACTCGCGCTCGGGCCTCAATCGAGCTCAAAGCCCCCGGTTCCCAAGTGCCCCCCCCGCTCGCCGAAATCTCCAGTCGAAACCTCCATCTCCGCCCCCGCCTACAACTCTAGCGGGGTCGTTAGGCTGCCGAGAGGGGACACCGTCACCTGGTCGGAGGATGCCCCCAACCGAGGTGGCGCCGTCATGCCCTGGCCAAAGAACCAACTGCCTGGGCTACATGGCGTTGCCCTTTTGGTCATGGCCGGGCGGGCGTCGCGGACCAAGGGGGGGAGGCCAAAACGGGCTAGATCACCGTCTAGCCCGTTCGGCCTCTCTCGCCCCGCAGGTCGGCAGCCTAGAGCTGGTATGGGTTGTGGGCTGCGGGGAGCCCTTTTGCAAGGGGTTGGGCCCAACCCGCAATTGGGCAAAGGCCCCACCAGCCATGGTCGGGCCCGGCCCATTCGAGCGGGCGACCCGGCCCCGCCCCAATCCCGGACCGATCCGGGCGAGTTTGACCAACCCACCTCGACCAGGTTTTGACCCAACCCAGCCCGGCAAAAGAAACAATAAATAATTTTTTTAAAATATTTTTTTTCGAAAAAAAATAAATTAAAAATTGAAAATTGAAAAAAAGTGTAGGGTTTGGTTGGGAATTACCATGTCTTGCCTTCTTGGTGTAATTAGGCCTTTATTTGCTCGTATATTAATTATATCACATGTTTAATTTGCATGTTTAATTATGTTTAATTGCACGTGCTCAATTATACCGCAATTAGGACCTTGGTAGCTATAATTATCATTTTAATGATTGCACACCCACATAATTACCTCGTATGTTAGTAGATGGGTGTAAAATCAATCCAAACTACTTGACAAAAACCTTTTTAAAATGAACAAGATTATGTACTGAAATGGCATTAATTGATTAATTAGTGTAATTAAATCCCCGACCCTAAATTCTCTAGTTGCGTAGGAAGTGAGGTACACTCTCATACTTCACTTGGTTTGTAGCCGACCCCAATAGGCTAGTGGCGACTCCTTATTGCAAAATTCTTTAAAATGCCCAAACATCACACGAGATATGGGCTTGGGAAAGCCCGCGCCTAATCACAGGCCTTAGGTCCATCCTTTAGGCAATACCCCTAAACCTACTCCCTCCCACCGAAGGATAAGTCGCGACACTTCCACTTCCATCATGTACCCATAAACTAAGAACACACATCACTTGTGTAAGCAAAAACCATGAAGTTTCTTTATGCTTCTACATCGTACTTCTGTCAATTGTTCCACTTTATTTTGGAAGCTCGTGCCAAAAGATGGGTCCTCTGCTTCAAGACAGTGAATTTTCTCCAATGCCATGATTTTCCTTAGGCAATCTCACCATATAGACACTACCTAACATCCACTCACGATGCAATATATGATGTTGAACTCTTTCGTTGAATTGATTATGTCTTCATAAGCAATTCTCCCATCATAATTCCTTATCGACAAGAAATCTTCGTGTTTCTCTGATGCCTTTGATTGCATGCTTTTGTTGTACATTGAGATACGAAGCAAGACCTGAGAACTAGATGGGAAATTAGATAAGTGAGATTATCCAAACATATCCTTTAAAGAATGTCCAAAGTTCAAAGAGAGCCGCAAGTTTATGGACAAGATCTAATTCTCTCTGGTGGACCATATAAAATTCTCCAGCCTCACTCAAAGGTTCACCCCCAATTACTTTCAGAGTCCATTTATGTTTCTGAAATTGATTTTTATTCCTTCGAGGACACTGTTTTTGTTGAGTAATTGAACTTCTGTCGTTCCTTCTAATCATCCATTAATCCATTCATAATCCCATTTTAATTATTTTGTTTAATGTCCCACAAGACTACTGAGAAATTGCGAGGAACTACCATGAAAGAGAGATAACTCTAGCCAAAAACAGCTTCCGACATACTTTGCCTAAGTTTGACTTTGACGACCACACGTAACACGTTGTGTTCAACTAATTTGAGGACTTGCATCAATTATTGAGTAAATAAAGACGACGACTGTAATGAATTTTTGAATAGGAAAATGAGAAAAGATTCAACGATCTGGGTACTTCAAATCACTCATGAATTAATTATACTTGTGTCTCTGTCAAACTGGCAGGAATTTTTATCAAAAAGTACCTTGAACTATGAAATTCATCCAAAGGTACTAATTTCTTCTTCTGTTTAGATAATGTACCTAGTCAATTTAGCTGTTAAGAAGACCATGAAAATGTTGATGCGCCGAATAGATTTTGTTGGAGCTGCGTCAATGAGATTGCATGAAAGGTCTCGACCATCGGTATTTTTTGAGCCAAAATAGCTCAGAAACTTGTTTCATTGTCGGTCTTGACTTTGGGTCTGCACTTAACAAGCAAAGAGCCAGAGAAATCGCTTGAACAATGTTTTTCACGACAGAACTCTTTCTCGGAATAGGCAAGCGTTGGTCTAACATGTCGAGTAACATGATATCTTCTCCTTCTGAGGTCGATAGCATCGAGATGATCTCTGCCGGATGCTTGTCCATTATTGTTTTCATCGCCACTACTCCAAAGCTATATACGTCAAATTTCTCCTTAACCGCCAAATTGTAAGCAAGCTTTGTGAAAAAGAAAGAGAATCACAAAGTTGTGCAATCATATCTTGGAGTTAGAACCTGGACAGCAGAGATGATTTTGAAACAAGTTATCAATCAACGTCTTCTGTTACAAAAGAGGGACACTTGGATGTTAATTAAAGCTTTCAACGCATATCATCATTGAGATCTTGCTCATAATGATCCATAGCATAGGAACTTGTTTACTACTTGTACAGTGACTGCGTGTAATAAACATATCTTTTATTGAATCAAAGGTTTGATGAAGTCGGAGGGAAGAGAGATCCAGCAGAAAGGGCATTACCGACTCGACCCATCGTATCGAAAACCGCTGGATTAAGGCACATTCTCAAAATAGGTACTATCGAATTAGGTGGTCAATGATATCATCACCATTTTCATCAGATCAGAACCATACATGAGATAATTATGTGATATCTATTTTTCCATCGAAAAAAAGTATTCGATTTTAGGTCGTAGCGATTCTACATTTCTCCTATTTATTACTCCGCCTTATTATTTGATACAGTAGCAACACGTGCTCAAAGCAAATCAACACATTCAAGACTTATTATCAGTGCATCTATCAGCAGGGTTCTATATTCTAGAATGACGAAGATAATTCGTCTGTCTTTTAGGTAAGTAGCACTATAGGGGTGTGCATGGTCCGGGCGGGCGATTCTCGACCTAGAACAGGAAACCGCCCGCTAAAAACCGGTTCCGAAAAATTGGAACCGGGAACCGCCTGCTAGTTGCATGGATCCACTTGGGAACCGAACCGCTGGTCCAGTTCGGTTCCCGGGTGGATCCATAAAACCGGTCTAACCTCCACGCCTTCCCCTTTACGCCTTGAACTGGTCGCAACCCTCACTCCACTTCCGTCCCGGCCACCACCACCATTTTGGCCACCGCCTCCGTCGTCTCCCACTCCTCCCTCGAGACCGACAATGAGGAGGACAACAGGGATGATGAGCCGTTCTTAGACCTAGAGTTCGCCCATCCCTGAAGATAAGGATGATGAGGAGAAGCCTGAGGAGGGGGAGGAGGAAGAGGGGAGGTAGAAGCATGATGAGCCCAACAACGAAGAGGACGATAGTGACAGTGAATGCGGAGGTGGCGACGACATGGAGAGAGAGTTCAAGTTCGAGGGAAGAAAAGAGAATTAACTCACTGTTTTGCCGAGTTCAGACTAGAACTCAAAGGGAGATGAGTAGATCCGGAGATGAATCGAAGAGGAAGAGGAAGCTCGAGGAGATTTTGAACTAAGAGAGACGAGATGGAATAGGAGAGTAGTGAATTGAGACAAGATGGTGATTGGAGCCCTAAATTTTAGATTTGCTAATTTCGATTTTTTTAATATTAAAAATTAATAAATTATTATAATATAACCGATCCGGTCCGGGTGCGCAGATCCGCCCATGAAACCGGGAACCGGACCGGTTCCCTTAAGAACCACCGGTTCCGGGCGGTTCGGGCGGGTCCCGGTTCTTTTGCACACCCCTAAGTAGCAGTGGCACTGCAGCTCAAGATCATGGATAGGAGGTGACATAAAAGGTTACAAAAAGTTATGGTACTAAAGTGAATACCATAATAAATTATTACACTTAAATGATTGAAAAAAAAAATTGTGATCCTTAAGTGAGCGCCATACGAAAATTATGATACATGTGATATCATTTTCCCAAATTAAAGTTTAATACGCTTGTAGTGCCAAATCCTTATGGTACGTGGCGCTGAATACACCATGAGAAGGATACAAGGTTGGATTGCAGATTTTGTTTGGCTACTGCAGGTGCCCAATACATCAATGGAACTAGAAGGACATGTCTGTATCTGATATGGTGGGGGAACACCGAATTCGTAAGTTCATTTACCTTTATGTGTGAAGAAAATATCATTCCCCCGTGTGTCTACCAAAGATCCATCATGTAAAACCATCAGGGATTCAGAGGTCAAGATATAAATGAAGCAAAAGGACGTGCAACTTAATCCACAAGAATGCAGGAAACTATACATAACAGTTCGCTATATTGTCATCACTAGGGGAGCATTCCACAAATAAATATCTATATACATGTTTATGACATCACCACTTCAGGCATCATCATCATCAGAATAGAAATATGGGTACCGAACTTTTGATGTGTGCTCATCCGAGTATTGTGAATCCGGGTGTTCTGCAGATGTGAAGTCCCCGAGGCGCACAAGTCCATATAGAAGGCCAGAAGAGGCAGTAACGATACGGCAACCGTCTATTGCAATAGCCGAACATCCAGAGGTGGAACTCCATTCATCCAGGCCACCAGAAATCAGCGAGTTCACTCGATTACCGGTGTCAGCTTCCCAAACATTAACATAATCATCTTCTGGTCCCCCTGTAACTATTTTGTATGGATCCATATGCAAATGCGCCACAGGACCAGATTGGCCATCCAGCTCAACTATTGGCACCGGTTTACTTTGGCCCTGGTTCTTTCTGACATCCCAAAGTGTCGCTCTGCAACATCGCAAACGTGTTGCTTTTGGAGCACTGAAAACATTCTGTCAACAGAAAATTTTCCACAAAAGGGGTTTTGAATCCCCTCAGACAAAAATGTCTTGTTGATGCCCAATTTATTTCCGACACTTTCAGGAATATCTGTCAGGTCTGTCACCACATGCCCCAGCCCATAAAAACAGCCTGGGCGGTTGAATAGAGGGACATCAGAATAGCTGTGACTAGCAGATATTTTATACAAGTACGTCATAAGAATGTGCTTGTCTGTTGAAAACTTTTTTTCTCTGGTTCATTTTTTCCTATTGCAGTAAAGTAGGTAACAATCTATGAATCTGTAAAGTAGGTAACAGTATATAAATCTTAAGGAACAACTGCTCTCCTAACCATATCACACGTTTTTCTTGCCAACAAAAAGATAAGCTCAGAGTACCTCCACAACTCATTGGAAGACAACGTTGATGAAAATAAGCGATATCACTCCATAGGTTCACTCAATGGGTGTAAAAGAATTTGATTCAGGAATGTCGATGTGCATTGCCTTGCATACTTTGTTTACTCTTAGAGGATCGAAAGTATGGTTTACCCAACAACCTAAATTTAATGCACCCGTGTTCATTCTAATTGGTCTAAGGATGTGCAGTTGTTATAGCTTCCTATATCCCATAAATGGATATGCAGCTCGTCATAAAAATAAACATACGAAGATTGCTTATTATATGGAAATTATTGGATCAAAGGAAACAACGGCTATAGCAAAACGCTTTGGACAACTTGCAGCATGATCCCTTAGTGCGGATGATTCTGTTGAATCTTGCGGAAACGTGGTACAAATATAATTTACAAAATATAACTTTCACTATTACAATATTTTCTCACACCACATACAATACTCAGACAACTCTACACAATTTCTCTCACTCACGTGCATACATAGCACACTCTACTCAACACACTCTCAAGACCCCTACACACACACCCACACACCCCCTTGGACTTCTTACTCACACACTCTTGGTTGGACACTCAAGGGGCAAGAACCCCTATTTATAGGAGGCAAGGTGGCTTTCTACACTATTCTAGAAGTATTACTTTATTATAGCTTAACAACTAGATTTCTATGGAGAAGTCTAGAAGTGGTGCAGCTTATGGATTTTGCTAGAAGATTCTGGAGAAGGGAGAGATATGGAGAACTCTAGAGAGAGATCTAGAGAACTCCAGAAGAGAGAGAGGCGGTGATCTTCAACACTCCCCCTCACCGACTACTCTCTCTCAATTTAGATATAGTAGCCATGCCGATATTGTTTTTGGACTCTTCAACTATCTCCCTCCATTCAGCATATTGCAAAGCTTCCTCGGATGTGGATGGCTCTATGGCTCCATCTTCAGTTGCTTCTCTTGCTGCGACTTTCCATTGAGTTTTGTGATTCTTGAATTTTTGTAATGCCAATTCATTTTGCCCTTTGGTCTCCTTTTCCTTCTTCTCATTCGATTCGATCTTCGTATTCAGCATATCTCCTCTAAGAATTTTGAGATTGGAACTCACTCGATCAAGCCTCTCATTTGTGACTTTCATTTCGTGCTTCAACCGATTCAATCCCATCCGAAGCACTTCAATGTAGACCTCTTGATCCTTTTCCTCATAAAATTTCTTCCCCTTGATCTTATTCCACCGATCCTTATACCATGGGATGTAGGGTGTAGATGGCCTCCTTTTCTTAAAGAAAACTTTCTTTTTCTCCTTCAATTGTTCGTTGTCTCTTCCGATATGATTAATTCGGAACGTCATAGTGGGCTTGAGGTCCTGAAGCTTCTGCAACTTCTTCAACTCACATCGGAACTTCTCTAGCTCCCTTTCTTTTGCCTTGAGCTCTCGATCCTTCTGCTTTATCATCTCATCCCTTTTCTTCAACATATTCTCCATCTTTGCCTTCTCAACTTTCAGTTTCTTTATCATCTCCTGCATCTCTTGCAGTTTCTTTTCACGACTGCTTGTTGCCATTGTTAGTCGCTTCTTCGAGTTCTTCCTTGGCTTGCTCTTATTCGGGGTCATGGTAGAACCCGTCGCATTATCCAACTCAATTATACAAGCAGTTGCAAGCTCTTCTCGTTCCTTCACTGCAACAGGCGCTTGAAAGTTCCATTCTTCTTCGCTTTCAATCTCCTTCTTGCAGGATGTGACGACATTTCCTTCTTCCTGCCTATACCAACAAAATCTAGCAATATGTCCTATCTTGCCACAAACGTAGCACCGTTTGCTATGCCTTTTGTTGCTCTGATCTTCGTCGTCATCATCGTCGCGATCTTGACAAGCTCCCCCTGGTTGATAACCCTTCTCTTCTTGTTGCCTTCGCCAATCTCCATGATTTTTCCATGGTTTGCCATCTCTTACACCTGCTCTATTTCTATTCTGATCCTTGAACCCTCTTTTATTACGAAGAGGGCACTTTCATCATCTTTAATTGTGACCTTAGGGATTTGTTTATCTAAGGCCTCTTGGTTGGCCAATATATTTTCCAACTCAATTATAGTTGGCTCACTTGCCCATCCACGGGTGGCCGTAACAATACCGTTATATTCCGGCCTTAACCCATGAATTATTATTCTTCTCATTCTTGTCTCGAGAGATGGCATTCTCGGGATCTAATTTTGAAATTTCTTCGCAAATAGATTTAACTTTAGAAAAGTATTGACTCACCGTCATATTTTCTTGCGAGATTGAGAGGAGCTCGTTCTCCAGGCATTGTAACTTGGCATCGTTTGTCCTTGCAAATAGCGTCGCCAAGTTATCCCAGGCCTCCTTCGAGGTCGTCGCACTCTTTATGTGTTGCAGTAATTCATCATCAACAGTCACGGCAAGAACGTAAAGAGCCTTACCTGATTTTATGCTCCATTTTCTTAATTCGCTATCATTCGTGGGTGGTGTGGTGTTGCTCCCGCCAACGATATCCCATAAATCTTGTCCAAGCAAATAATACTGCATGCGAGTACTCCAATTATTATAATTGAAGTTGTTGAGCGTCTCCATGCCGTTCACATAACTCGAGAAATCCGCCATCGTGACTTGAGTATAATGCCCCGCACTATACCAAGTAAGCTCCGGTCTGGACCAACCGACTTCACAATCCCGGATTGTGCACTGGCAGAACTTCGATGTCCTTCGCTTCTTCGCTCCTTGGCTCGACGATCAACTCACTTACAATGGTCCCCGACCACTGTCTTCGCACGGTCTCTGACAACCCGCTCTGATACCACTTGTTGAATCTTGCGGAAACGTGGTACAAATATAATTTACAAAATATAACTTTCACTATTACAATATTTTCTCACACCACATACAATACTCAGACAACTCTACACAATTTCTCTCACTCACGTGCATACATAGCACACTCTACTCAACACACTCTCAAGACCCCTACACACACCCACACACCCCCTTGGACTTCTTACTCACACACTCTTGGTTGGACACTCAAGGGGCAAGAACCCCTATTTATAGGAGGCAAGGTGGCTTTCTACACTATTCTAGAAGTATTACTTTATTATAGCTTAACAACTAGATTTCTATGGAGAAGTCTAGAAGTGGTGCAGCTTATGGATTTTGCTAGAAGATTCTGGAGAAGGGAGAGATATGGAGAACTCTAGAGAGAGATCTAGAGAACTCCAGAAGAGAGAGAGGCGGTGATCTTCAACAGATTCTACACCATACAAGTATAGTGAAGCTCATTAAATAATCTCTCTACCACAAGGAAAAAAAAAAAAAAAACTAACCCGCCAGTCTCACCCATACAGATTAATGACTTCGAAGGAATTCAAGCATGTTTGGGAAGTTGCTGCGGTGCTAACTCTTTGAATTGTCCTTAAGTCTATAATAGTAACAAGGGAACCAGCAGCCACGTAGAGCAGTGATTCATGGCACTTCATGTTTACAGGTGCACCAGAAACAGAAGCCATCCCAACACAGCATGATGAACCAATAGCAGATAATGCATCTGCATCCCAAATTCTTATCTAACATGAAAATCAACATTATCTATCGGGTTAAGTAAAACAATATCCCAATAGGAACCAACATCGCAGGACAACAAAGCAATCACAATAAATCCATTCAAAGGAAAAAAGTCCATACTGATGTCAACAACTTCAGCTTATTCAAAAGTTTCCTCCTTTTCAGCAGAAGACATGCTTAGGACTTATGGAGCCTATTCGTATGATGTTGCTTTTTCTGACCTATACGCTTCTTAATAAGAAGAGTCCCTCAGTGGAAATATTTTTTTTAATTTATACCTCAAGAGCTTATCCAATGATGGCTCTTGATGGAAATTACTCAGGGATCCAAGCAATTGTGAGAAATTAGTGAGGATAAAACGACAAAAAAGTACGGGACGCCAAGAAAGCGCCTGTATTTTGACGTACTGGAGTAGGTTCCTCAAATATTAGTTTTATGAAGGTCGTGATCATTTGATGACATGCATAGACCAATTTAATGAATTTATGTTTGTATACAGAATAAACAATTACTCTTTAAGAGGATTAAGATAGAAGTACCTCAGAATCTGTTGAAAAAGACACCAAAAGAGAAGTACGGTGCCTGGAAGAAAAATATAAACATATGTTCATATCAGCCCATCCGGTGCAAGGACTTCACAAAATTGAGGAATGAAACACGACCAAATACATATGACAACTTGAGAAATACAGTACTATTTAGAAACTTACGGACTTGATAAGGAGCTTGCAAGTAGGTAATGTAGAACTGATAGTGATGATTGACAGAGCACACGGTAATGAATTTCTATATCACATGAGAGTTACTGTGACATAAAACTGAATCCTCATGACCAAGCCTACAAATCAGCAATGTCATTCTAGATTTTCTAACATTAGAGGCTTCTAACAAGTGCACAGCATGATTAAAGTGGAAGGGAAGACTTCAGTGGATGTGAGTATCCAAGAAACTATGTGATAGGCATTGCATAGTGTATTAGATACCTTAAATAAGATGAGAAATTCTCATTTTGAGGTGGTTTGGACAAGTGAATGATGAATTTTAGAAGTTCCTGTGAGAAAATGCAACTCTCTAATGAAGATGCAGGTTAAAGTGCAGCGGAAAAGCAAAAGCGCTGTGGATGAGAACCTAGAGAACATCTTGAGTACTTAGATAGTCACATGTCACTAAAGATTAATAGTGCACAGCATTAGAGGATGCATTTGCTCAACATTTGGTGAAGCGCAGCTTTCTCTTACTATGCCCTAAGCAAAAGTAACTTATAGACAGGGAACCAAGAACACGATGGGCTAAACTTTAATTTGAAGTTTTGTGCTGATATAAGGCAATCACAAAAAAGGAAGACAAAGCGATAGCTATTAATTTACCAACTTCAAGGAATTAATAAATGTTCTATGTGCCTTTTATTCCATACTTAGAGATTATTTGAAAACAGAATGTACAAGCCAAGGACCAAATTTTCTTAAACCTTCTCAAAAAACACCATAAATAGAAGAGACGCCACAGAATGGTTCTTCGAGAAATAAATACATACCCAGCAACTGAAGTAAACTTGACTGGCTTCTCATGCCCATAAAAAAAGGGACTTTAACGCCTGTTTCCTACTTGCAAGGGACCAAAGTCGAACGGTACCATCCTCACCTCCACTTGCCAATACTTTACCCTTGCCTTCACCTATTAATTTATCTGACAGGGTCAAAACTGGGCCACCTGTGACCCCTAAAGGACCATTGGCATTTACCTTGAGAAAAGGAAGCATACGAATCACAGACTGCACATATTTTTAGAGATAATGGAGTTAGTGGTCGCTGAACTTCTTTTTTTGCCCAAATGGGTCGTTTAACTATAATTTTTTTTTTTTTTTGAGTTAATACTTCCGTCAAATAAATGGACGGCATGCTGACATGGAGGACCACATCAGCCATATACATCTATGTCAACACCAAATCTTGCTCCTCCTAACCATCTGCTGACAGGGACCAAAAAAGAGGAAGGGAGAGAGAGAGCTCCCCGGTGGAAGAAACAAAGATGGAGGCGCTAGCTGGGAGGTCTCGATGGCACAGCCCAGCCACCAATGAAGGTGCAGTGACCTGCAGGGTTGTCTAGGACCGCCATCGTGAGGGGCGGCACTGCGGCTGCCATCAGCCAGCGAGTGCGTGTGCGTGAAAGCTTCCATTCCTTCACCCTCTACATGGCCATTCCAATATTGAAAATTGATTTTTTTGACTAATCTTGAAAATTGATTTTTTTTTCTTTGTACGATTTAAAACATTCTTAATTTCAATATAAAAGCATGACACTTAACAGCAATACTTGGCCATGTCAGGGGTTTCATTTATTTTTTTTAATGGAAGGACTAATTTGAACGAAAAAGTGTACAGTTCAGGGAACCAATTCACCAAAACGAAAGTTGTGAGACCAGAGGAACAAATTGAAAGAGTTCAAGACTAATGGGTGCCTTCATTCCTAAATTTTAAATCACTATAGGTGATAACCTAAATGATGAATCAAAATGAATAAAGGTCGACAGATTATCTTCTTTTAAAATTTAAGCCAAATAAGAGAACAAATTGCTTAAGCTTTTCATTACCTTAAAGCCCTTAATAGAAATAAAATTGACAGATGTCATACTCATCCTACACAGGCTTATCTCTCATTCAAACAGATTTCAGGAAGCGACAGTTAATCTCATACCTTCCACCATAGCCGAATGGAATGATCACAGCTTGATGTCACCAGCGCACTTTCCTTACTCTCTGTTCACCTCGGGATGAACAAATTACGCTAAGGGGAAAAAGTCTGCACATCAAAGGATTCATCTTCTAAAGAGTAAGACATACATTTTCACACAGAAGATTACACATCGGAACATTTGTTGACATCAATAAACCAGAGACGTGCTTGAACTACAAAAAAAAAAAAAAAAAAAAAAAAAAAAAAAAGGAAGAAGAAGTAACTAAATGCTCAATTTGATGAGTTTGGAGACCTTTAAGCCGTAGAGACACCCATCTTCTACTAGTTCTTGAGCTGACTCATAAAAAATATGTCACGCTTTTTAATTTGCATTTAAAAATTCTATAAGTGACCAGGATTCACTAAATTGAGAAAAGTAGAATAGCAAGTCCACAACCAAAGTGTCTCTAGCTGTTAACCTGAGATCAAGAGGAAACTGTCAAGCCTGACTTAAGTTGTACTTATCCTTAAAGAGTATTTCCAATCCAGTTACTGAGCCAGTGGCCCAAAGATTTTACGACACGGAACTTTAGGCAGTACGTTACCTGCAAGTGCATAGACTGATTGCTTTAGAGAGAGAATACTCTAGTAAATATGTGGACATTCAAGAAAAGATAGAACTACAACTTAAGATAGAGCTACAACTTATGGAGGAAATGTTAGCATAGCTTCAATTGTGGCAGAGAAACTCATTTGAGGTAAATCAGGACACGTGAGACAATGGCTTTCATATGCTCCAATAAGAAGATGTTGCTTTTAGATGGAGAAGACTTTCATCGTGGAGGATTTGATACTAAACAAGTCAATGGAACAACACGATCCGTGCAACTAGACCCATTGAGGGGGAGTAACCTTGTTTGTTGGCAATTTCGTTGCATAGAAGCAATATTTCGCATTGACGCGTGAACTGCAACTTTTTGACTTTTTAACCTTAAATCATTCACCAAAAAAAAAAAAAAAAGAATAAGACTCGACCGATTGTTCTTATGAGAACTCATAGTACAAAACTGTGACTGCACATGGACAGTCAACATCACTATATTATACTCATTTTCAATCCTGTTTGTCTTTAACGTAACTTTTATCAAACATTTAATACCTGAAATTGACAGTATGGCATCATACTACAAAATATCCAGCAGCATGTAGCATGCATCATTAACTAAGCCGATGTCCAGTTTCATAATCTACTCTACACAACAGCAGAAAAATCCATCCTAGCAGTCTCACCTCATACAAGTAACTTCTGCTTTGTGTCTGTTTAGATCAACAATAGACTCCCATCGACCAGCAGAGCTATCAAACTTCAGAGTTCGCAAGCGTGAACCCTGAATGCAACACCACATGTAGCAAGTGTTACAAGCTTATTTTGCCCAAGAATGAAACTGGATACATTTAATTAATCTCTGTAACAACTAATTCATAAACTTTTAAGACTGTTTCCTTGTAATGAGTAATTTGGCAACACTGGATGACGCTTTGACTAATGCCACGGAAGCTAAAACTAGGAGACAAGCATGGAAGGAGGCGCTACTCAATTGGAAGCAAGCTGGGAAATCAACATAAAAGCAAAAAGAACAGATCTATCATACCTGGTCAAGAACCACGTGGTTCTTATCCAATAAAATGTCATTGCATGGAGCCCGTGTACAGTCGTAAATAACCGAGGTATCAACAAATTTAAGCTACTTCAATGCAGAAGGTCTGTCCACATATGCCCTTCTAACCTCTGTTTTAAAGCTGGCAGGCACATGCCAAGGCCACGTCTCCCTACCAAATCGGTTTAAAACAGCCTTCAGTAAAACAATTTTCCTCAGAGATAGGCCGGCAAGTGAATATTTAACGACTTAGTCAACTAGGAATACTAAGAAAAGAGAAGTATCCTCTAAAGATCTTGAGTCGTTAGATACAAGCTCCAACGACTGTAAGGGCCGACCTCTGACCCCACTTGCTAACTATATTGTCCAGAGCACGCACAGCTTTAAAACGTGTTGTTAATAATTAAATATGGTGCTACTTCTTAAATGGCACATCTCCAGATGGTGTGAGATTCGGTTCATTCCTGCCCATCGCCATCCTCACGAGGCCTGCTCCTGGCCCATCTCTCATAAGATTGGGTTGTTACAACGACGACACGGTACATGCTTCCTCCATGCCAATTCAGTACAGATTGCATCATCGACATTTATTCTATCCTTCCATTATCTTAGGCCGCAAAGCTAAGTGGTAACTGAAGAGACACTGGCAATCCTTGAACTTTGTCATTCCCACAGACACGATTCTCCTATACGAAGCATTCCAGCTGCTACTACGACGTCGCAACACTACACTTTCTCCCCCGATGACCCTGCTTTTCAATGAATTTACATAATTCTAATTCACGTGCGGTCGATTCATCGCATGCAAAAACCGGAATCGCATCTCAATCTCGCCGACAGACACCCTCGCCCTGACCTCTATAGGCGGTGCCAGACGGGATCGGAGTAAGCGACGCGCTTGAGGAACTCGCAGGACATCGCCATGTTCAAGTAATCCGCACAGTGGGCCAGCGCGTTGATGATGTCCACGTCGGTGATCGACATTGCTGTCGTCGTCGTCCTCGTAGAACAGCCGCATCCCTTCGACGGATAAAGGTCCATTTTCGGCTCCACTGGAAAACTCCTGGCGCGCACGACGGTCCGCCGACAGGAGAAAATGATTCTCGATGCTTTGGGAGCTTGTCGCGCATTATCTTTCCTCCGAAAGGTTTCCTCTCGTCTAATACAATCAGTCAGTTGAAAATTTTTTTTTTTGTAAATTTATTAATTTTACATCTTCAGACACCCAAAAGTTGAAAAATAATTTTTAAAAACAATTTTTCTATAAACGAATGGACTCTTTTACTTTACACCTTTTTTTTTTTTTTTCGGTGAAACTACTAATATTACAATAAAGAAACCTATTACCAATTCGCCTCGATTGCTGATCAAACCGGTTTTTTTTTTTTCCCCAACTTCTTACCCGAGGAAGAATGTTCCTTCATTCTATTAACTCTCCAACTTAATGTTCGATATGGTGCATGAGAATTTAATAATTACAAGACTAGACTCGACTCTAACCACAAACATTGTATCGTTTCAGTTCAATTCAGCTCCTACTAAAAGATCCTAGAAACACACAACATATTAAACAAAACCAGCTGCAACTCAAGCATTGCCTAGATCTCTCAAGACACAGAGCTAATCCTAGTTGTATAGCTTGTAAAAAATATTAGTTAAAAGGTTGCATTTCCTCTATACCCTTTTGCGGATACTATAATCTAAGGATATCTTGGAATGTTTCCCTTCCGAAAGGATGACAAGCAAAAATTGAATTGGGGATCTGTAAACTCAGAGAAAAAGGAAACAATCACTAGTGGCACGAGCAAATAACTAATCAACACATTCGAGACTTATTACCAGTTCATCTATCTACAAGGTTCTATCCTCTAAAATGACAATGATAAATGATCTGTCTTTTAGATAAGCAGCAGTAGTTATTGCTCCCTTCCAAGCTCTGCAGCTCAAAATCATGGATAGGAAGTGACACGGAAAGAAATTTACAGAAGAACACACTAGAGCCCCAATAACACTTTATGAATTGCTTCCCGAACAAATTAAAATATGAACACAACACTGTCATGAACCCTTGACTTCTGGTTCTGAGCCACACATTCAGATACCCACATCAGATTTCTTATCTCCTGCTCCCTCAACCTCATATATGCGAAGAACACGCCATAATGGAACTGCAGTAAAAGGAAAAAAACCAGAGGAAAAACAAGTAAATGCAACATAGGCAAAATGTAAAACAACGTAATCCCTTTAACTACAATTAGATGTCAATCAACCAATGCAGAAATGCGAACCTGCTGCTCGAAGGCCAGGCACAGCCTTTTCACTTCCTCTTCATAAAATGCCTTGTCCAGCATCTGGCTCTCTCCATAAGATAACTTGGAGAAAATGGACTGATATGGAGGATATTTCTCCATGACACCGCGAACCTGCAAATTTACACCACAAAAGACAATTTCAATTGCAGTGACCACATGCCCATATAATACATCGCAACCACTTACATCTTATTTTGCTTACCACTAGGGAAAAAGTCACCAAAAAACCTATACTATACCCGCTATGACACGTTTACCCCATACTTTTTCCTATGACACCAAAAACCCTAAACTTGTATCCATATGACACAATTCCCTAAGTACAAGTTTTGGGTTATTGGAGTTGCAAAAAAAATAATTTGGAGGTAAATGTGTCACTCGTGTATAAGTTTGGAGATTTCGGTGTCAAAAAAAAAAATCTTGGAGTAAATGTGTCAAAAGGGTACAAGTTTGGGATTTTTTGTGTAAAAAAAAAATTCAAGGTAAATGCATCACAGTGGGCATAGTTTAGGATTTTTGGTGGCTTTTTCCCTACCAATAGCATGTTGTCATAAGAGAAAGGGCCAGAATATCCATTGGTTGGTTACTAGAAACTCGCTAGTTTAGCAGGAACTTCCTTGTGACAGACAACAATGCTGAAATCACGTTACATAGACAAGTAGAGGACTCTATAATGTTGATGAATGCCAATATAATCCATTTTTGAAGCAAAGCAGATGAGTGATCGACTTAATATAACAAATCCTGGATAAACTAAAATAGAGCAAATCACCAAATGTACAGTCCTACGTGACAAGGGCACCCATCAGGGGAAGATGGTTATCTACTTCCAGATCCTACCGGTCCCTTTTTATAGTAGAATGATAATATAGCTCATCTACAGGAAATGGACCCCATAATATATAACGCTGATGATGTCTGAAAGCTCAAATTACCTGATCAATATCCTCACAAACAGCAAGCTCTTCATGGCCGTAAGGATACCTATCACCAGTTGGAAATCGCAAAGAATTACTAACCGCTGTAACATGCATAGAAATAATGCAGCCACTGCAACAAATTGTGTCCAGATATCTTACAGTAAACCAAAATTAGAGTATAACTTCTTCCGATCATCCCTGGTGAGCTCAGTGCCGATACTGCAGTCAAAATACATTAATACCATCATGAAATTGCTTGAGATTTAAGTCATTGGGAGAAATTAAAGGAAATGGAAAAATTGAGACCACTCCTTAACCATATATCACCTGTTTATTGTGATGTTTACAGCCCTTCTGTCAGCCTCAAATGCAAGCAGATCAGACATGATCTCTGCAGTGGCACCTCCAAGTTTCTATTTAGGAATTACACATGTAAGCAGTCATAAACTTAAAAAAGAAAACAATCACATGTTAATTGTAACATGACTGAGAAAACAACATATCTCCTCCAAGAAGGGAGCTATTTGCACCTGACAAAACCTGTAAAAGTCCTCGAGGTAGGCCTTGTAAAGAGTGTTTCTCATGATCTCAATGTTCATGTCATCCAAGTCCTACAGACGAAAAATAACATGCAACCTCTGAGATTAACCAATCCAAAGGTGGATATGCAGCTGATAAGTTGAGAAACCATTATATAAGACATTTAAGCATATAAACAGAAACAATTTTGACCAGTGATGTTATTAATTTTTTAGTAGTTCTTCAACAGTCCAACAACCAGCATCAATCTAAGCACCAGGCATGACTTGCCCTTTCACGGGGAGGTTGGTCAAGGTGAAGCCAACTAAAATCTGAAGTTCCTAGGAGTGCGAAATCATTGTCAATCCATTTAAAAGCTCCAGGATTTAAAATATGCTGCAACCAAGGTACTATACCTAACATGCACCATATATGAACGATGATACGTTGATGACCTAGAGGAAAAAACTGATGGACATGTTGCCAAAAGACTGGGTGAAATAAAAAGAGTGAGATGATATTGAAAGTAGTACCTACTCTACATGTTTAATTTATGCGGGACACTTCCAATCAATATAAAGCCTTCAGCCTTTTCTTTTTCCCATAAAACCTCAGACTTTAAGAGCAACTGATACAAATTTCTACATTGGTACTTTAGAACAATTAAAATAAGATTTAATCCACTACCAGTAAAGCATTGTTTGAGTTACAATGAGAAAATAGATAATAAATGAAAGTCAGATGCAAATAAAGAGCGAAAGGAAAACAATGGCTAAGTCAAACCATCAGTACCTCTGACGTGATGCACTCAGAGAAATATGGGGCCAGAGGTGTGTCAACAAGAACCAATCTGTAAAGTTCTCGCATATTTTGAGCCACTGCCAGAGTTGCAATGCTGCATGAGGCCAATTAAGTACAACAAAGACTTAGAAGCCAAAAAAGAAGGTAAAATGGGGCTGAATAAAGTACAACAACAACCCAGAAAAAGTACAAGAACCTACTGTAGCTTGAAAATAATTGTGATTTGGCTCACTCATTACCCAGTCCATGTCTACGAGGTTAGCGGGTTACCTACTTACAGGGCAGGGAATTTATTTACCTAAGGCGTGTTTCCTCATCATCAAAAAGGGGAAAAACTAGAGTGATTAGCAAACGGAAGTTGTGAGGGGACAAAATTACCTGTCAAACATACCCAATGGGTGGCATTTCTCCAGCAGCTCTTGAACATCTCTTTCATGCAAGGTTCCAGTAACAATCAAAACAACATTGTCTATCATGTGACCATACCTACAATAAATAGAGGAACAAAGGCACCAAAATGCCGTGCTGATTATTTTTCCTTTATTTAAACTTTTAAAAATCATATTCTCTCTCCTTCCACAATAATCATTCAACCAACCCAATGCTAATGAAGGAATTAACATCCAACTGTAGATGCGGGCAATGAAATTCTGTACCACTAGAAGTGGCATAATTCTGGAATATGAGATGATAAAACAGAATTTTAGCTGGTACAATCATAACTCAATCGCAGTCACAGGGTACCAATTATGACAGCAACATAATAGAAATAAAAATCACTTCAATCAGGAGCTCCCTGGCAAACATTAGCTACCTCTAGGACCACTACAACATACTTGTAATGCCACTTGGTATTTGCTTCAGCTTTCCAGTGATATTAATTGATTTCCACTGCAAGTTACAAAACTACACCATCTGCTCTGAAATGCGTGTCCACTTGCGAATAAGATAATTTTCAAGTGTCCATCGCATAAATCTGAAGTTTACATGTACCTAAATCACTAAAATATGCAAAAAGCAACGGAAAAGCTTGTTGTGTAGGGAAAGAAAAAGGCTTGACAATTAAAGTTCAACAGAAATAGAAGCCATGAAGCGTACATCCATGTAATTAAGTGTCAATTATAAACTCCTAAACTTCAACTGAGCCAAGCTTGAAAAGTGAACGCCAAAATGAGACTGAAGAATTAAACCACAAGCAGTCTATTTGATTATTCCTTGACATAACAAGAAATGTGAACTGCCAGGACACAGGAATATGTTGCCGTGCAGCAAGAGGGGGATATCTTACGTAATATACTCCAAGAAAGTTGACAATGGTTCTGTGGCTTGGCAAAGCATCTGCTTGTATTCATCAACCAGTTTAAGGGTGCACTTCTCCACAATAGTTGTCGTATGCAATGGTGAAGGTTCTGAGAGACAAGACAACGAAAGGTTATAACTTGTGACTTAGTTAGCATGCATACAACAATAATATCAACATCAATAACACCCGAGTCTTGTCCCACTAAGTGAGATCCTCTTGGGCCATCGCACTCTATATTAAAACGGAAACGAAGTAGGAAGTAACCCGGCAGTCCCTTTCTAACCCCTTGTCATGCAGAAGGACCAAACATTATCAAGGTTGTGACTTCTCACGAGAACAACTATTCATACCACACCGTCCCACAGTCTACAAAACTTATAATTTACAACCTTCAGATCCACATTTGGCCACTGAATTAAATAAATGCCAAACTCTCAACTGCATGCATGTTTCCTCTCCATATCTAATCTTAATTAATAGGTAACATGTGTCAAGCAGTACGGCCAATTCATGAGCTCCTCCACTATCAGATTACTGCACATCCCAATTACTGCTAGAGAAAGCCGCCGCAAAACCAAGAGATCACGCATACAGTTGCAATGCAACGAAGAGCGATCCATTTAGCTCTTAGCCAAATCACAACTGAAAACACCAAAAAAAAAAAAAAAATCTTGCAACCGATGTAGGATAAACGCAATCATGTGCTGATTAGCGCGCACATGAACTCCAGACAACCGGAAAACAAGCTCAATTGATCGAAAACGAGCAACAACTCGACCAAAGTACCAAGCTAACATCCCTTAATAACAGCGATCACCGTGCTAAACACTCCCGATGCCAAAGAATCCCGATTCAAGCGCGCGATCCGAGCGACCGACCGCAATTCGGCGCCTCGATAACGTCATCCCACTCTCTCGATGCAATCCTCGATAATCTCCGACCTCCGAACCAATCCACGGGAGGGAGGAAAAGGGGGACGTTACCGTTCTGGAGGTAAGGGCCGTACTCGGTGGCGGAGAGGTGCATCTTGATGTCGTCCAGGGTCTCGCACTGGCAGAGGTTGTTGTAGTCGGCGGCGTGAGGAGGCTCGCCCGGTGGCCCCTCACGATCGCCTCCAGGTAGCCGCCGTGGATGTTGAACGTCAGGGCCTCGAACCCGTACATCTTCGCCGGGATCGAATCGGGTCGGGGCCGGCGGGTCGGGGGGATCCGGCTGAGATCGGGACGGCTGTGCGGCAGCGGCAGCGACAGCGAGGGAGCGAATCGATGGCGAACGCGGAACGGACGGAGGCCTCTCCTTCCACGGACACGGGCCCTCGCGATGCAGATCTCGTTAGGGAGAGGAGAGAGAGAGGAGAGAGAGAGAGAAATTTCGCGAGGTGAGGGACAAGGGGAAGGGGAGGGTCAGTTCTGGTAATTCCAACACCCCTCCCTCGCGTGCCGACTGTGCTTTTCCGAAATTGCCCTCTCTTTTTACTTGGTTTCACGGTTGGGAGTACTCGGACTGGTGCTGTTTGTTGGTGGATTGGGCCAGGCTCTGGCAGAACCCGTGCGGCCTGGTGTGCCTTGGGGCCCGTTTTGGGCCCAACCTGGCCTAGAAAACTATTCTCTGAGCCCGTCCATTATTTTTTAAACGCTAAGAAAACCTCTCTATTTTTTTCTGTGTATGAAGAAGGTTCGGGTTGGACTTAAATCCGGTCGGTTCAAGGTAAGATAAGACATGAGCATAAAGTTAAGGACTAATTTGGTCAAGCTCACCTGAACTGACTTTCTCATGATCCAACCTACAAGACCCAAAAAAACAAGGGGGCATATTGGCCCGTTTGGACCTTTGATTGGGTTCGGTGGTGCTATCGCCCACATATGGGGATCTTGATCTATGTCTAGAGATGCTCGATTTTGATAATCTCGTCCCATTGAACTTTTCAGTGGGACAAACCATGTCACTTGATTGATTGATGCATTAGTTTATCAATTACCTCTTCAAATTTCATATCAATCATTCCTTTGAATTATGAATTTGCAATAGCTAATATCATGATTGATATCAAGGGACATGACGGAAGATGGGATATAAATGATGCAATTCCCCCACGAGAGCACTATAATCCCAATATATAAATCAATTAATAATTGTCAAGTGAAATTGGGAAGACGTTGGATGACCATTTTTTGTTCCTGCTCTGTGGTTACAAATTGAGAAATCACGAGATCAAAAGTGAAATATGAGTGTTCTAAAATTAGCTCGTGTCGGATGGATGAGCCAAGCTCGAGTAGCAATCAAGCACAGTGAAGAGCAATCTAGGGAAAAAGAAAACGAAAATGACAAATTCGATAACCATGGTCGAGTAACTTTACACTTGTCCCATTCTCCATCTTCTGGAAGCGGTAATGTCCCCCTACCCGACCTAGGGGAGACTAGATACAATCCCCAATTTCGAGAGCGAACATCATAGGGGAGAGATCCTCTGCATCTCCGAAATGGTCAGACATGCTTTGAAAGACGAGAAGATATTCCTGCTGCTGCTTCTGCACGACAAAAGCAACTCCATGACGGCACTCTCATCCGTCCCTATCACCTCCACCATTTAGAGAGAGAGGGACGTACCAAGTGGAGGACCCGGTGGACTCTGGAGTGAACGTGGCATTTAGATCTTGTGAACCTCAAATGAGATCCACCCGACTCGAAAGCTATGCACGAATGAGTGCGTTTTACTGTTTGCAGCTTTTTGCAAGCAGCTTCGGGCTCCAGATGCCTTGAGTAAAAAATTCTAGTGTTTGGCAACACAACCTTAAAGCCTTCGATGTAAAGTTTTCGTTTTGTAAATGTTTAAAGCTCCGAGATACTCTCACTCGGTTTTGAAATTTCGTAATGCAACTTGGAGGGTTGATGAAGGTCTTTCTTTTTTCCTTTTTTTTCCAACTTTACTCTCGCTATATTATCTAAATTTGCTCTCATTTGGACGGAAGGGCTCAAGACAAGCTTAGATTAAATCGACATCGCTCGCTGTTGGCAACTGTTTGCTTTGGATTGCGTGAGCTTGGCCCTGGCTTGGGGTTGCGTGACAAGGTTTGCATCAAGGCAATGCAACAAGGGTTGTCGAGAGTCATGCAACAAGAGGACTGAGGAGGTGGCGAAGGCAGTAGTTGCGGACAAGCATAGGGAAATGTCGAAGCTCTGGGAATGTAAGATTGTGAGGCCAAGCATACATCTCCACCCACATTCGGGAAATGTCATAGCTTTGAATATAATTATCTCGCATCAAAATCCTTTTTTTTATAAATGCAAAGTCATTATTCCAAAGCTCACTCAAATGCTTTTAAAAACTTATTACAAATTTTGTCAATTCAATCATAAATCTTTTTAATTATGTCAATTGAGCTCTAAACATTTTCACGCTATGTCAATTGAGTCAATTTGATCAGTTTTTGTCAGAAAATCGCTAACGTGGACACTAATCATCTTACACAGCACGACTGGTGTTGATGTGAGCAATTGTTAATAATATTTTAATTTTTTTAAATATTTTATTTATTTATTCTCTTCTTTTTCTTTTTTTTTTTCTTCTTACTATTTCCTTTTTTCTTTTTACTTTTTCCCTTCGTCGCCCAGTTGCCAACCTGCATCAAGCAAGCCACCCTCACCGACCTTGGGTAAGGGATGCCTGGGCTTAGGTTGAATAGGGCCAATCTCACCTTCACCCATCAATGAGGCCCGACGATAAATGGCTAGTGAAGGGAAAAATAAAAATAAAATAAAAAGGAAAATTTTTTAAAATAAATAAGGAAAAGAGAAAAAAAGGAAAAATAAAATAATAATAATAAATTTGAAAAAAATTATTAAAAAAATGTCTACGTTAGTGATGACTATGCCACATAAGATAGCTAGCATTCACGTTAATAATTTCCGACCAAAATTGGTCGGATAAATTCATTTGATAAAATGTGAAAATATTTATGACTCAATTGACACAATTTAAAATGTTTATAATTGAATTGATAAAAGTGTAATAAGTTTAAGACTTTTTAGACAATTTTCTTTAAAAACCGCAAGTCTAAGAGAGAATGTGTGTCACTAGCTTGACAAAAAAAAAGAGATATAAATTAGGAATCTCAATTTTGAGTATGCTCATGAATTCACATGCATTACTACTTTATTGTCTTATTCTTTAAAAAAAAAAGTACATTTCTTTTTCTTTTTTTTATTCGAGTTTATGAATTGCATAGGGTTTGATGAAATGGTCAAGCTTTCAATCTAGTGAAATAAATTCATGTTCTTATCATAGCACCCCCTTTCAAATTAACCTTGGGCCCTGTGTGCCTGTCATCTTGAAGGAGGAGTCTTGTTTAATGCATATATAATTGGAATAGTCTCCTTTAATCCGTTGATCGGTCAAGTCGAAAATTCAAATTCCCTGTATTGTTAAAAAATGTTATTGAGGGCTCCAGGCTCCTGATCCCTTATGACAGAGCTAAATGGATAAAGAAATAGAAGGTATCAAACTTAAAGACTACACGACACTAGCAATGGTTACGAGGTTCTTCTATTATTAATCCATTTTTGCCCCTTTGGGTAAATGGGTTATTATTGATTTCTGTGCGGCAAATAATTGCGAGTTAAAAAGTATATTCATCTCAGGTCGATATCTCTATTGGAAATAGATAATATACTTTCGAATGATAAGTGGTCAGATAGCCAAAAGTAGCTAACTTTTTTGGCTAGGAAATATAATCTTCATCGATCACATCCATATTCGCTTTAGATGCAAAAGAGAGTAATTGAAAGCAACGCATGATTGGTGTCATCGGTATCCATTAATGGAGTTGTTTAGGAGCTAATTTTGCTGGTTAAGCTACCTTTTTTTGGTCAGATCTTAAGCTATCTTATTTAGTTTCATTTGGGGGTTTGTGTTTTTTTTTTTTGGCTTCGTGCTTTTCCCAACTAGGGCATGGTGACGGCCCGTGGAATCTCCTAAAGAGGAGGACGAGAATCTGTGCCTTTGAATAAAGGGGGATGAAATGCCGCCAAGAAAAAGAGAGAATGGAAAGATGTAGAAGGCATCGAAGAATATGACGAAAAAGGAGAAGGAACATTTCAAAAGCATTCAAAGTCAATAAAATGGAGATAAGGCTCAAGACCTAATCACAATTAAGGTCGTGATTAAGTTAAATTGTTGTGGACCGAATCTAATAATCTTCGCTCTCGAAGAAAGGAAATAGGAGAAAAAATTGAAAAATGAAAAAAAAAAAAAAAAAAAAGGCTTTCGTTTTGTCTCTCCATTCATGTTTTTTATTCAAATTTCTCTCTCTTTTGAAGCTTAAATTTCATATTCATTTCCGTTCATTTGAGAAAAAATCGACTGTGCAAAATAATAATGTGTTATCAATTATGATAATACTTAGAATCTCACTTTCCTACAAAAAAAAAAAAAAAGAATCTCACTTCCCTAGGACTTTTCTAGGCTCATTACATCTGAAGTTTCTTTTTTTAATTAATGTCCCCAATTAAAAAATAGTAATTAGATCAATAAATACCCAAGGTGCACAAGATTCCCGGCTCTATGAACCAGCAGAGGTCTCCAATGCACTCCACATATTGTTATTCCCATAAGTCAGGGTCGAATCGCCCACGGGCAGAGCTGACCTCTCACAATAATAAAACAAATATAAACAATATTCTCACTCCACATTTAATTGCAAACATTATTTTAATTTCCCATGAATCTCGATGTTTTCTCTTTATTAATTCGAAACATTCGCTTCGGTTTTGATTCACCGAACTTGTCCATAAAGTTCTAGGACACTCCTTGTGAAATGTTTTTCTAAAATACCTGTACCTACACTCGTTTTTACCTAAAATCACGTGAGGTTGACTTTTTTTAACTGTCTTGACATTTTCGTAAAAAGACAAAAAAAAAAAAAAAAAATTATCTAGTAAAAAAAATCATGACATATGTTGGAAAATTTAAAATGTTAGAAAATTTAAGTTTTTAGGAAAATCGATAATTTTACTATAAAGTCTCATATCGTATTAGAGCCTTTATAGACTGAGGAAGTGCCATTAAGTATATTACAAGGCGATGATCACGGCAACCTTACGTCGGCTGCATCGGTGTGTCAAAATCATCGTTATCGAGTGTCGTATACGCTATCTTCAGTCGTTTGTTTTGCCAAATTGACATTATCGTCAGACTCGTCATCCTCAAAAGAGTTGAACCCTGAAATTTATTCGTTGTCAGTGACCGGGAATTACGCCTCGATATATGTATATTAAGAAGACTTAATATACTTCACAAAAAATAAAAAAGTCAATGAAAGTAAGCTGCGAAACAAAGGAAAAGAAAGTAGCAAGTTAAGTTTCTGACAAAAAAAAAAAGTAGCAAGTTAAGTGAAATTAAGAGAACTTGGGATTTAAGAGAGAGAGAGAGAGAGGGAGATAGAGAAATCAAGAAATTAAAAAGGAAAAAGAATGAAAAGGAAAAAGAGGGAGGAGGGAGACTAGACTGGGAAGAAAAATCCGCTGTTTGGGAAACGGCCCACTGGAATGGCAAACATGGCAGCCCCTGGTTTTCCCTCTCCTCCCAACAAAACCAACCTTCTCCTCCTTCGTGCTGCTCCATCTAACCTCAGCCGTTCCTCGCCCTTTATATTCGGGACGACGACGACGGCGACGACGATCGCGATCCTGTCCCCTCTTACCCCACCATCCCCCGGCTCCCCTTTCATCGCCCCCCTGCCCACCAACGAGCGATGCGAGGTTTCAAGAATCCCCCGCGGCTAACCGACTGAGGAACGTTGCGCCGGTCTAACCGTCCCCTGTCTCCCCTGCCCTTTTGGCTGTTCGTTCTCCTGTTCGCTCTCCTGTGCTAAAGACAGGATCTTCTCGCGTTTTTCGCAGTACCCAGATTGCCGTTTCGGGTAAAGGTACGATCTTTTGCAGTAGCGCAGGTCTGATTGGGGAAATCTTTCTTTAGCTCGTTTGTTCCGTGGAAGTGAGGGGGAACCCGGCGCGGTTTCTTGCGCATTTCGGTGCCTTGAGTGCCTTTGGGTTGGAATTTCAGGTGGTGGCATTGGGATTTATTGGGGGGAGGTTTTGGGTTGTTGATGGGGATCACGACCGCGGTGGCTGATAGAAAAGGTAAGGAGTGCCGCGAATTGTCGAGGGACAATAGCGTGAAGACGAACAGCAAGTCGAGGAAGGGCCGTCGACGCCAGAAGAGGATGTTGCCGATACAGCAGCTGTACGATACTTGTAAGGAAGTTTTTGCGGAAAGCGGGACCAATATCATACCGTCTCCTGAGAATGTCGAGAGGCTAAAGGTGGTTTTAGGTATGTTTCTATGCGTGTAATGCACGATTTTGCTTTGTGCCCATGAAACCGTATGAAGGTTCTGTGGTAATTTTACGTCATGATGGAGGATCATTGGATTGTCCCGTTGAGTTGCTTAAGAATAGAGATAGATTGGTTTTCTGCGGTGTGTTCTGATTGAGATAAAGAAATGTAATGTGCGTGTAGGTTAATTTACTGTCTACAAGTGCGTTTGCCTGAAGATCTCTTGAGTCTTTTCTTGGAATGGTTTGGGTTACTTTTGGCTCGCTGATTGGTGGAAAACTTGATTGTGCTGGTGATGATATCTACATTTGTCCTGGCTTTTATATCATTTTGTGGAAAGCTTCGCATTACCGTCACAGAATGCTTTCATTAAGTCCAAGTTTCTGTCGAGTAGACCTTGTTGTTGTGAGCATTCTTAATTAACAAGTTAACAAATAGAGACTTAAGCAGGGGTTGGATCAAGGCTGGCGTTCAGGATTATAAACTGACTAATTATACTCCTGACCATGAACCCGAAGATACTGATGTCGTGGCAGCATTCCAAGTAACTCTTCAACCTGGAGTTCAGCCTGAGGAAGCAGGGGCTTGTTTAGGTGCTTTGGAAATGGCATCTTTTGTATTGTTTAGGTCAAGAAAAGGGCTTCTTTAGTTTCCCTTCATGGTCTCAACATGATCGACATGGCTTGTTGTTTGAAGCCTTAAGCAGTCAAGTTTTCTAGTAATCAAATACTTATTCTTAAATCAAGTTCAGTTTTTTTTTTTTTTTTTTTTTTTGGCCATATTAAATCAGGTTCAGTTTACTCATTCGTTATTAGGCTATTGGCAAGTTCAATGTTTTGTTTGAGGTTAGCTGGGATGTGAGATGAGCCAGAATCAAGAGGTTTGGCCAACAAACAGAAAAAAATTAATAACAGGCGAGAGAGGGGTGACCATCAAATGGTGGTTTGGTCAAAGTACGGTCACAACTCTCAAAGGATATGGTCTTAAAGTAATTTTTTATCCCGGTATAACTGGTCCCAAGTTTTTAAGTATTCTTCATCTGTTCCATGAGATTAACATAAAGTATTTTTCTGGAAAGTGGGAAGCACTGGAGCAGGAGGTGAAATCTTTATGATTGGATGATTTGATTACTTGTAATTGCTTGCAAATATTTTCAATGGTGTTTCTGCCGAAAGTGCAGTTGATACGGTGGTAGACTTGAAATAACATGGACACTGATTCTAAAATACTGATGCCACCAGCCTTTTCACTTATTGATCATGTGCTGACCTTTACAGATGGAATTAAACCTGGAGATCTTGGTCTGACTGCTGATATGCCATACTTCCGGTCATCCGTCACTCAGCGATACCCAGCAATTACATATCTGCATCTCTGTGAATGTGATAAATTTTCGGTATCTGACAACTCATTCCCTTTTTGTTTTCCTTGTGGGCATTGAAATCAATGGTTAACAAAAGATTGGGAATCCTGTTGTGTTGACCAACAATGGTTTTTATGGATCTTACAGATGGGAATCTTTTGTTTGCCACCTTCGGGCGTCATTTCTCTACACGATCACCCAGGAATGACGGTTTTCAGCAAGCTTCTTTTTGGGACCATGCACATTAAATCATATGACTGGGCAGTTCATGACCCAAATACATCTGCGGCAAATTCATCACCCAGTATGCTTCTTTCCTAGTTTTATAGAGCAAGCTGATTTCGTCCAAACTGTTTCAAATACTAATATTCATTAGCAGACATTGATTAAATCATATATGACTTTTTGCATTTACTCTGACATCCCACTTTCTGGCGAATAATAAATTGTTAGATTTGTCCCTGTTACAGGATGTTAAATTTGAGTAAATCTTGGGCCTACGCATGGATGAAATCTGATGCCTGCAAATGTTTGTACCAAGTTGATAAGAATGAGTTGCTCTGGAGAGCTTAGATCTTTGAAATTGGGCATCCTTATCCAATTTTTTGACATGATGTTATCTAAAATTCCCATGTGTCCTGACCATTACTAGTAACTCGGGTTACCGAGAAGCTTTCCTTAAGAACCAAATATTGCAATTTACTATGTGATGTATAGCATGCATCAGATCAAGTAACTTAAAAATGTCTCGGCATTTTCGTTTCTTCCCAAATGCAGCTGTGCCTCCTGGGGTGCGTCTAGCAAAGGTGAAGGTTGATTCCAACTTCACTGCACCCTGCAACACGTCCATACTTTACCCATCAGAAGGAGGCAACATGCATTGCTTCACGGCGGTAACGGCCTGTGCTGTTCTTGACGTCCTGGGTCCACCATACTCCGACCCGGACGGCCGACACTGCAACTACTACTGTGACTACCCATTCTCCAGATTCTCAGGTCTGTCCATTATAAGTTATGAAACTGGAAGTTTGCTCTTCATCATGATGTTTTTGTTTTGTTGTTTCGCTTGTAGTTGCACTCAAAGTTTTTCTTCTGCAATCGCAGTTGCTGGGGTTTCTGGGGTTTCGGTGCCGGAAGAGGAGAGAGATAAGTATGCATGGCTTGAAGAGAGGGAAAAACCCACGGAACTGGCTGTGGTGGGAGCACTGTACAAAGGCCCGATGTTTAAGGAGCGTTGATGATCTTTGCAGAGATTTCCCCCATTACATTCTTCTACATGCCTATTCTCTGTGAATGCTTCCGATTTTAGATAGCAGTTCAGACTTTTGTTTTCTTTTCCTATGGAGCTCTTTCTCTCTTCTCGGGGTATATGAACGAGGCACTTGGTGCCTTCCTTTTCTTCTTTATGGTTTCCTTTTTCTTCTCGTTACACAGCTTTAATGTACATAAAAACACGAGAACTGAAGAGAGACAGCCTTCTTCCTGCAGAGCAGAGAGGGAATAGTATGAATTTGTCTTGAGAATGTCAAGACTGCAAATTTGTTCTCTCTGCGTGTGGGATATCGAATGTTGGGTAAATCTCATGGATTACAATCTCTCTTGAACGTGAAAATCAAAGAGTTCTCATCTCTTGTTTTCAATTGGAGAATTTGTCTCGAAACAACCGGGAGAGCAGAACGAATGTGTTTCTTGAAACACCTTCAAAACTTAGCGTGTGATTTGTATTGCGTGTCCGTCGCAGCAACACTCATTTTCTTCTCTATCCAGAGATTTCGGAATGGATGACTATTCTCCCTTCACCATCCAGATGTAAGTTTTGAGGCATCGGGTACGCCTTCGCCCGCGTGGTTGAATTCGAGAAGGCGTAATTGAATTCGATGTTTTCTTCTCGTTACTCAAGATCGCCTTATGAAATGCCTAAGGAAAGTGTCACGCGTGTTTTAGTCAAATTGTGATGGAGAACGATAGCTAGAGACTCGACGATTTCAGTTATTAAAATCCAGTTGATCAACCCATAATTTATTCCATGTGGTTGTGCAATTGGAAGAGTTATGACTCCTCGACGTAACGATGACAGCATCCGAGCATGGTGCTTGCGGTAGCACCGTCCCCACCATCTTCTTCCACCATGTTTATGTTAGAAATGTTTGACATTTCACGCTGCCGTGTTAGTAATTGCTTCTTGATTTTGTTTCGTACCTAGCATGGATTAATCATCTTTGTAAAATGACCAAAAAAAAAAAATCCTTATAAAAAAAGTCATTAATGTCTTCCTAATGAATGTGAGGACGACACTAAGCGTTCATTCTATCTTAACTTGATAATTTCTTTTATATTATAAAGTAGGGAAATTTCCTTGAAATATATATTCACCAAACTAAAAAGTGAAATTTTCTTTGCCGTTTATTTCTTTACCAAATCAATTAGGCAACCAATTGAAGCTTCAATTGAAGGAAGAAGTTTCAAATCCTAACCCCCTTTTAATTTAGTATTGATGAGACATCGTCGGTTATCGATTCGTTGCCTTTAAACAGTGGTTGGTCGACCTTGTTGAATCCGTCGCGCTAGAGCACGACTCTGGCATCATTAAATATATGATTGAGAAAGGATTAGGAGACCCGATGTGGTGAGTGTGATGTTCATTCAGCTGTCAATTAGAACTATTCCAACTGGGTTTTGAGCTCTCGAATCCTCCGGGAAGAACCATTAAACAACGTCGTTGGCGTCACGGAGGTGAGCTGATCGAAGCTTTTATTAATAAGGATGACCAAGTTTGGCTCCAAGTCTTTGAAATCTGTAGGGTTGAATTGCTCAGAAGCCTCGGTCAACATCAATGTCGACACCCTTTTGTAAAAGAGACAGCAGCCATGGTCGTGGGGCGTGCTGGCTCTCTCCGA
The DNA here is from genome assembly GCA_014182565.1 of Eucalyptus marginata. Taxonomy (NCBI): domain Eukaryota; kingdom Viridiplantae; phylum Streptophyta; class Magnoliopsida; order Myrtales; family Myrtaceae; genus Eucalyptus; species Eucalyptus marginata. Next base: position 28,996,657 of record CM024593.1, read on the forward strand.
GTGATCTCATCTCCTTCATTGTCCCGAAAAAAAGGGAACGTAGTTTTAATTTTTCAACGGCACTAATCAAAGATTCCTGAAGAAAAATAGGGGAGATTAGGCGGTAATGTCGCGAGTAACGCCAAATGATATCGGTGCCCTTCATCAACCGGAAGCAAACAAGTGTTCGATTATGCGATTAATGCGTGATGAGATAAGTCGATCGCTTTTTATTTAAAATGATTGAACTCATATTTTATAAAGAGACGTGACTTTTTCGACTTTTTCTGTTTAAATTTGGAAATGAATCTTGGTTGTAATTGACTTAGATTAACATGACGTGAATGCATAACGTTTTTCTCCTTGCTACCGCGTGCGCTAATTCTGTTTTCACATAAATGGTTGAGGCTCGAAGGGGAAAAATATATATGGTTACAGGATGATTGTTTATACAAAAATATAGAAAGCACAAGCTCAAATGGCAATTTTTTTTTTTTTTTTTGGCAGAATCCTCCTTAATAAATTTCTTATAACGATTCGATGAGTATTTCATGTATCGGTTATGTCATGCGTTATAATTAAGAGTTGATAAAATACCAAATTCAAAATCATTTTGTACCATTCACCATAATATTTAATCATCGTACTAAATTGCGATCAACTGGCCTTACTTCTCCATGTTAGCGATATAATCCGATACCGAAAAAGTCTTTCTCGCATGCAAAGACTAAGGCCTTGCACAGATGAAGTAATTCTGTCAGCAGAGTCCAGTGGCCCTCCTAGTCCTAGCTAATCTCCCAAAACACAAGCTGACCTTTCGTTTAGCATAAATGCTAGCATGCATGCCCACATGAGAGCTGATTGATTTGTCTTCTCGAGGAAGGACCAAGATGTAGAGCCCAAATCAGGTCAATGAAGTAGGACAGCGATTGGTTTCGAGTTTCAAACCCCGCGTACAACGAGCGTATTGACCGGAAAACTTGACGACGCAGCACCGGGGTTGCTTCCTTTCAAACTTTATAATATTCTCCAGAAACCGAACGCCCACCGTCCAACGGGACTTACTGGATCACCTACTCAGCCCCGGTTTGACCATCCGCCCCATGTGACGTCTCCCTCCCTCTGAGCAGCGCGATTCGATGCAGCAAGACACCGTCAATGACAAATCTTATTATCAAAATAGTCACGCATCATGTTGCTGCTTTCAACTCTCTCTCTCTCTGTCTCTCTCTCTCTCTAAAGCTCCTGTCTGTCTCGAACGGCGAAGCGTTGAAGTTGAACGTGTGCTGTTTTCTTCGCCTTGTACTAAATTCTCGCGGTGAGAAATGGTATTAAAATGGAGGAGGAGCGTGAGACGGAGTTGTTGACATTGTCTGTGCTTTCCTGCGTAAGGTGATGTGTGATCCAGATAAGCATTTGCGAGTTCATTTTGTCGTCTGGACAAATGGGGTTTAAAGTCAACTTACAGCCAAGTTGCTTGGCTTGCTTGCTAGGGTTTTCTCGAGTTATAAGAAGAAGGCGTCGTTGGGGGGAGGGAGAGAGAGAACACCAGATAAAGAGATGTTGAAGCTTGTTGAGAAGGATCCACCATATCCCCTTCAAATGCGCATGTTCGACATACTCCAACAAGAAGCTCGAGAAATATCCTCTTCGAACTCTTCCAATGAAGAGGCCGACGAAAAACCTCAGCTCGTGTCTCTTTGCCTCGGAAGGAGCCAACATATGAATGACAAGAAGGAGACGGGCGAGTCCGGCGATCCTACACAAGACATCAAGACCAGCCTCACTCTGGGGTTGGATTTCAAGGGTGAATTCTCGTCAAAGCTCGCACCAGATCCTCATCGCAAGAGCCGGTTGGAATTGGACAATCCGGATGAAGAAGAAGGGAAAGAAACTTGTCTGTCGAGTAGGATTCGGAAGACGACTTGTGATGGTGAAGATAACGAGGTTTCGCAGCAAGAGCAAGTGAAGAGAGCTAGGGTTTGCGTCAGGGCCAGATGCGACACACCCACGGTCAGTACTCCTTTTTTCATGTGCATCCTCTTTTGTTGAACTCAAAGGCATATGCATCTGTATGTCGGAGTCACCAACTTCCAGCTAATGGTCTTAGCGATGCGTGTCTGCGTGCAATATTTGCGCAGATGAACGATGGATGTCAATGGAGAAAATACGGACAAAAGATTTCCAAAGGGAACCCTTGTCCCCGAGCATATTACCGTTGTACGGTTGTCCCGGCATGCCCCGTCAGAAAACAGGTGAATATTCATGTTCAACCAGTGTTACTGCTTGTGGCTGCTAGCAAATGTCTTGAATGCTCTTGCTTTTTGTTCATAACTCTATGTTGTTGAGGGATAATGTTCTTGAGGGTCGTAGCCTGTCTAAAACATGTACAATTATGTTGTGAAACGCTCTTTGACTGTAACCTATGTAGCTTACAGTACTTTGCGTAGAAAATGTCAAAATAGTTCAGGAATATTTAGGTTTCATACATTGAAGCACTATGACAAGCTTGGCTTAAAGAAGGCTAACGTTGAAGCATTTGCCATCAGTTATATTGAAGTAATCCAATTAAAGAATCTATTGCACTCTCGAATTAAGAGCATAATTGATTACTCTTTCAGTCTCCAATGGAATTATAAGGCGTTAAGCACTTGGTATGGATACGCTAAGTTCTCGGATTCTAATTATAACATCGCCTGTATATAATTACGATGGTCACCCTTGCCAAGTTGTGGGTGGAGCTTTATTGAAGCATGTAGGAAACTGGACATGGCGAATTTCTTGCATCCTTGAAAATTAGTCGAGCTAAAAAAATTAAGATATCCCTCATTATGAAATAGGAAAAAGGAAGTAACACTCTTTCTCGACTTGCCTGAGCTTCTCATCGGTTTCATTTTTTCAGGTCCAAAGATGTCCCGAAGACATGTCCATATTGACCACCACCTACGAGGGCACTCACAGCCACCCGCTTCCCGTTTCAGCCAGGGCCATGGCTTCCACCACCTCGGCTGCGGCTTCCATGCTCCTGTCTTCTTCTTCAACCTCCAACTCCGATCAGTCCAGCCTCTCTGGTTCCACGTTCCACACAGGCCCGAGCTTCAGCACGTACGACAGTTATTCAAGAAGCAGGCCCATCTTCCTCCACCCAAACCCTGCCTCGGCTCTGAACCCAACAATCACTCTAGACCTCACTGACGATGCGCCACCATCCGCTTCGATTATGAGCCACTTCAAGTCCAAGTCCAACATTGGGCCGACATCTTTATTGGGCTACGATTACACGAGCGGCCGTCCCATGTTGTTGCCTGGTTATGTCAGGGCCCAAGCTGGCCCATTTGGCCAGGAGAAGCAACCCCAGCAAGAGCAGATAAATCACGGCACCACCGGGGACAAGGACCAACAAATTTATTCTCAACAGTCCCTGACGGAGACCCTGACCAAGATGCTCACGTCGGACCCGAGTTTCCAGTCGATTGTGGCGGCGGCCATTTCGTCCATGGTTGGAGGCGATAAGGCACCCACCGGCCAAGGTGGGACGGGAAGATTTGGCCCGGCCGGACTATGAAACATCGACGATGTTCTCTGTTTTCTCCTAGGTGACAAGCTCAGACGAGACTCCACAACAAAAACACCCTTCACTGGGGATAACAAAAATGCTAGTATGCGCAAAATTTTCAGTTCCGCAGATGTTGATGACTTCCAATAATCATGAAGGCCTAGAACAGAACTAGTTAAATTCTCACTCTGACTGCCTGCAATTCTAGTTTTCTCGTGGAGATAGGGAAATGGATATTGCATTGCCCAGTGGTACTCCGTTCACATTGATGTCGTATATTAAGGCACGGCAGCACCAAAAATCGAACGATAACCTACTAATATCAAAGATCAAAGAAAGATGCGAGCCGAAATGGAGTGCAGAAGCACAAACATGGATGGCGTGTGCTTGTCTAGCGGTGAAAAGAACGTGTGCAGTTCATCCAATCCGTCAATATTCTTTGCTCTTTGTTCGACTGAAATGAGGTCGAATTCACGGATCCTGTCGCTGCGCTTGCTGCTGCAGAGGGTTGGGGACTTGGAGTTGAGTGATTTCTGTGCTCCCGGCTGTCGTGCAATGGCATTTCAGATAGCTTGTTCTCCATGTTTATTTGGAATGTTCTCTTTCTGTTGACTTTATTTATGGTTCAAAGGAGTCACGTAACAATTAGAAAAATGTCATGAGCTTGCGCGCATGGGCTTGGGTCGAACCGAGTGTAAAGTAAGATTTTGCTGGTCCCTTTGCGCAAGAAACATGCATGAGGCGCGGTCTAATGTTTTTTCATATAATCAGATCAAGATCTTATCTAGAAAAGCCTACTTCACAATATATCACATAGTTTCCTGCTTTCGACCATCCTTCATCGTTCTATGAATCCATGAATCACTCTCTCCTCCTCACGCTCTCTACCGGTTTCACACTTCCCCGTTTTCTTGCTATATCCGAAATAGTGCAGTGCACACTTAAGCGAGAGGTCTATTTATATCTTTGATATACCTATTATCAAACTATAATTAAGAAGTCTGTTTGAAATTGCGTCCTTCTAGTGAAACAACGGTCGTGTCATTCTCCCATTTTTATTGATTTCGGGGTGTTACAGTCTGTCAAGCAAATGGACCGGAATTAATGTCCATAAAGGTTCTTTACGAGCCACTTTTTACGCGTTGGTAAATACACGAGCAAGGCGGGTATTCAACACAAAGTAAGAAAGGGGTGGCCAATTCCAAGGGACCTGATGACTTGATAAAGCGAGCTGTCACCTTTTGTGATGAGCAATAAGAAGCTAATCTCTAGTCCGTCTTGGAGTCCTATGTTCAGGTTATTTGTCCATATGAAGAACTGTGTTTTAGAAGTCGCACGACGTCACAATGCTTCAAATAATCTCAAGTTTAGAGGGAGAGAGAGAGAGTTGCTGTAATGAATAATCTCGTTTCTGCATAATTTCAACGCGCTATTTCAATGGACTGTTGTATCCTGAAAAATAGTAGCAACACACTTTGTGCACTTATGAAGGGCATAATCTTACTCTTGAGAACCGTGCCTACACACTTTGTAATTTTTATTTGTGATTCTTGAGAAATTTCTCATGACATAGTCGACGAACAGCGTGCAAGAACTTTTCTCGAGAAATTTCCGCACTTTAGAGAGTGCATAAGGCGAGATGCGTAGGTATCCTGTGAACTAAATATTCATGCACATATCTATATATGATAAACCAGTAGTTTGGTATACAAGATCATGTGTGCACACACATATATCCTGTGAACTAAGTATACACATGAGGTCGATTTATATCATGGATATACCTATTATCAAAAGTATATATATTTCCATCATATACATACATATGTATACACGCAAATATATTTGAGAAACCAAGTAATTTGGTTATAATATCAGAGTTTATATACTTCATTAAAATGAATACATGCATATCCAACTAACATTAAACCCAACAAACTCATCTCAATCATATATAATTCAGAAATATACAACTAAGTTCATCAAGTCACACATTAATGGTCCAAAATATTGACTAATATTGGGTTTAAATATCTAACCATAATCACACTTAATGCCTTGTGAAAATGTCAACCGAGTAAAAACCCTTTAATTTTTCTTCTCTTTTCTTCGTTTTTTCCCCTTTTTTTTGACTCTTTGACCAGTCAAATGGTCAAACGCGCCTCGAGCAAATGGGACCATTGTTTGCACGGCAAATCGGACTTTGCCACCGACCAAAAAAAAAAAAAAAATTGGACTTTGCCGTGCAAACATCGGTCTCGAGAAAATCAATAATGCCCTTTCCAATCGGACAAGAGCAAATCTCATCAAATCTCACTAGCTACTTCCTTCCGTGCGATTTCCTGGTGGACATTTCTGCGTAAGATTTTGGCTTTGTCGACGATCACTGTCGGAACGGCAGCAAGAGCTGGTCGCATACTCTTTACTCATATGGCTTGCTCTGCTGCAGTTATATTCTCCCCAACGACGAGATAACGTCTATTATCACTCCAAGAAGAATAAGCAAAAGTCTATTCGTATTCAAGAATCTCCAAGCCAAACCCAAGTTCATGGGATCCTCTGTTTGGAACCTAATAGCCATACTAATCATGTGGGCTACTTCAGCTTTTCCAAACTCTTCTTGTACTCCGACATCAGAAGCGAGTGCCCTTCTTCGCAGCGGGTGGTGGCCCGATCGTGCGACTGGCAACGGTCGCTGGCCTCCGTGCAAATGGCCTGGCGTCTCGTGTGACGCCCACGGCAGCGTCAGAATTATCCAGTGGAATGCTCACTATGGGAGGGATTTCAATCTCGGCAGCATGGATTTCTCCCTCCTCCCAAACCTGGCCTCCTTGGTACTCCCTTCTTTGGCGCTTACTGGTCGTATACCCCTCCAAATATGCGCGCTCTCTAGGCTCGCCCGCCTCGACTTGTATGGAAATTTCCTCTTCGGTGAGTTGCCTCCTTGTCTCGGGAACCTCACCATGCTCGAAACACTTGACCTTGAAGATAATCAGCTCCGCGGTCCGATCCCTCCGGAGCTCGGGACTCTAAAGAGGCTGGTCCGGTTGTTTCTCAGGGACAATAAGCTGAACGGCACAATCCCTTCGTCTATAGGCAACTTGAGCAACTTGACATACCTGGATTTGGGATTAAACCAATTTTTGAGTGGATCGGTTCCGTCAGAAATGGGAAACTTAAAGAGTCTCGCTCATCTAGATTTGAGCTTGAACAATTTCAGCGGAGAAATTCCCGTCGAGTTTGGTCGTTTGACCGCTTTGATTTATCTCGATCTCGACATCAATTCTCTTTCCGGCACAATCCCTCCGTCTATAGGCAACTTGAGCAACTTGACAGACCTGCATTTGCGAGGAAACCAATTTTTGAGTGGATCGGTTCCGTCAGAAATAGGAAACTTAAAGAGTCTCGCTCGTCTGGATTTGAGCAGGAACAATTTCAGTGGAGAAATTCCCGTCGAGTTTGGTCATTTGACCGCATTGATTGAACTCTATCTCAACGACAATTCTCTTTCCGGCACAATCCCTCCGTCTATAGGCAACTTGAGCAACTTGACAATCTTGTATTTGTCAGAAAACCAATTTTTGAGTGGATCGGTTCCGTCAGAAATAGGAAACTTAAAGAGCCTTGCTTATCTGGATTTCAGCTTGAACAATTTCAGCGGAGAAATTCCCGTCGAGTTTGGTCGTTTGACCGCTTTGATTTATCTCTATCTCCACGACAATTCTCTTTCTGGCACAATCCCTCCGTCTATAGGCAACTTGAGCAACTTGAGAATCCTGTATTTGTCAGGAAACCAATTTTTGAGTGGATCGGTTCCGTCAGAAATAGGAAACTTAAATAGTCTCGCTTATCTGGATTTGAGCTTGAACAATTTCAGCGGAGAAATTCCCGTTGAGTTTGGTCGTTTGACCGCTTTGATTTATCTCTATCTCCACGACAATTCTCTTTCCGGCACAATCCCTCCGTCTATAGGCAACTTGAGCAACTTGATAGGCCTGTATTTGCGAGGAAACCAATTTTTGAGTGGATCGGTTCCGTCAGAAATAGGAAACTTAAAAAGTCTCACTTATCTGGATTTGAGCTTGAACAATTTCAGCAGAGAAATTCCCGTCGAGTTTGGTCGTTTGACCGCGTTGGATCATCTCGATCTCCACAACAATTCTCTTTCCGGCACAATCCCTCCGTCTATAGGCAACTTGAGCAACTTGACATACCTGAATTTGCAAGGAAACCGATTTTTGAGTGGATCGGTTCCGTCAGAAATAGGAAACTTAAATAGTCTCGCTTATCTGGTTTTGAGCTTGAACAATTTCAGCGGAGAAATTCCCGTCGAGTTTGGTCACTTGACCGCGTTGACTTATCTCTATCTCGACAACAATTCTCTTTCCGGCACAATCCCTCCGTCTATAGGCAACTTGAGCAACTTGATATACCTGTCTTTGCGAGGAAACCAATTTTTGAGTGGATCGGTTCCGTCAGAAATAGGAAACTTAAAAAGTCTCACTTATTTGGATTTGAGCTTGAACAATTTCAGCGGAGAAATTCCCGTCGAGTTTGGTCGTTTGACCGCGTTGTATCATCTCGATCTCCACAACAATTCTCTTTCCGGCACAATCCCTCTATCTATAGGCAACTTGAGCAACTTGACATACCTGAATTTGCAAGGAAACCGATTTTTGAGTGGATCGGTTCCGTCAGAAATAGGAAACTTAAAGAGTCTCGCTTATCTGGTTTTGAGCTTGAACAATTTCAGCGGAGAAATTCCCGTCGAGTTTGGTCACTTGACCGCGTTGACTTATCTCTATCTCGACAACAATTCTCTTTCCGGCATAATCCCTCCGTCTATAGGCAACTTGAGCAACTTGCTATACCTGTCTTTGCGAGGAAACCAATTTTTGAGTGGATCGGTTCCGTCAGAAATAGGAAACTTAAATAGTCTCGCTGAACTGGATTTGAGCTTGAACAATTTTAGCGGAGAAATTCCCGTCGAGTTTGGTGATTTGACCGCGTTGTATCATCTCGATCTCCACAACAATTCTCTTTCCGGCACAATCCCTGAATCTCTTATCGAGCGTTTGCACTTACAATTCATCAACTTGTCGTACAATCTGTTCACGGGCCCGATTTCTGATCGCCTTGTCACAGCTCATTCGCGCGATGCATTTCTTGGCAACAAAGGCCTGTACATTGTGAAGGATCGTCCTCCTTTAAGGAGTGATCGGACTAAGATTGTGATTGTTTTGGCTATATTCCCTGTGTTCTTTGCGGTTCTCGGTTCTTGCTTCTTCTTAAGACGTCGAATGAAGAGGGACGAGACAAAGGAGATGCCAGAAAAAGACGGAGATTTCATGTCCATATGGAATTACGATGGGAAGATTGCATATGAAGATATAGTCAAAGCAACAGAAGACTTCGACATCAAGTATTGCGTTGGGACCGGCGGTTATGGTAGCGTCTATAGAGCAGAATTGCCCAATGGGAAGATTGTGGCCTTGAAGAAACTTCATCGTTTCGAAGCGGAGGACCCATCTTTCGACAAGAGCTTTAGAAACGAAGTGAAGCACTTAACAAGCGTGCGACACCGAAGCATAATTAGGCTATATGGTTTTTGCTTGCACCAGCGATGCATGTTCTTGATTTATGAATACATGGGGAGGGGGAGCTTATTTTATACATTGAGAAATGACATCGAAGCGATGGAACTAGATTGGCCCAAAAGAGTGAATGTCATCTGGGATGTTGCGCACGCCTTGTCTTACTTGCACCATGATTGTGCCCAGCCGATTGTTCATCGAGATGTATCTACCAACAACATATTACTCAACGATGAAATGCAGGCTTTCGTGTCCGATTTTGGCACAGCGAGACTCCTGGATCCAGACTCTTCATCCAATTTCACCGCAAATATTGTTGGGACGCGTGGATACATAGCACCAGGTGAGCAATCTTCAATTGATTTTACTGAAAAAAGAAGTGTTATAAGGGTAATCAACATCGTTGCAGCCCCCTCATGCATTCCAGAACTTGTTTAGTTGGCCTTTTTATACTGATATGCAGCAACTTTTATAGCTTTCTTTCATGCTTGATTTCAATACAGAAAAATTTGGACATTCCTGCTGCGTAGACCTTGGCTTATTCATCTAACAACCCAAGCAATTTCTAAACAGGTTGCTCGGGTCAAAATTTTATGGGAAAGTTTTCTTATTTCCTACCTTTGATTCAACAAAATTTATGTTTATCACACGCAGCCACTGTACACGTAGTGAACAAGTTCCCATGCTATGGATCATTAAGAGCAAGATTTAAATGACGATAAACGTTAGAAGGCTTTGATTAACATCCAGTGTCCCTTATTTGTAACAGAAGACGTTGATTGATAACTAGTTTCAAAATCATCTCCGCTGTCCAGATTCTAACTCCAAGATATGACTGCACAACTTTGTGATTTTCTTTTTCACAGAGCTCGCTTACAGTTTGGTGGTTAACGAGAAATCTGACGTATATAGCTTTGGAGTCGTGGCAATGGAAACAATAATGGGCAAGCATCCAGCAGAGATCATCTCGGTGCTATCGACCTCAAAAGGAGAAGAAATCATGTTACTCGACATGTTAGACCAGCGCTTGCCTATTCCAAAAAGGAGTTCTGTCGCAAAAAACATTGTTCAAGCGATGTCTCTGGCTCTTGCTTGCTTAAGTGCAGACCCAAAGTCAAGACCGACGATGAAACAAGTTTCTGGAGCTATTTTGGCTCAAGAAATACCAATAGTCGAGCCCTTCCATGCCGTCTCATTGGCACAGCTTCGACAGAATCTATTCCGCACATCAACATTTTCATGGTCTTCTTAACAGCTAAATTGGCTAGGTACATTCTTGACACAGAAGAAGAAAATAGTACCTTGGATGAATTTCATAGTTCTGGACATTTTTTGATAGAAACTCCTTCCAGTCTGACAGAGACACAAGTGTAATTAAATTCATGAGTGATTTGAAGTACCCAAATTGTTGAATTTTTTCTCATTTTCCTATCAAAAAATTCATTATGGTCGTCGTCTCTATTTACTCAATAATTGATGCAAGTCCTCAAATTGGTTGAACGTATGTTACGTGTGGCTGCCAAAGTAGAACTTAGGCAAAGTATGTCGGAAGCTGTTTTTGACTTGAGTCGTCTTGTTCCACTGACCATACAATTTCCACAGATGGTCTCTTTCATGGCAGTTCCTTTGTAATTTCTCAGCAGTCTTGTTGTGGGACATTAAACAAAAGAATTAAAATGGGGTTATGAATGGAGTAATGGATGATTAGAAGGAACAACAGAAGTTCAAGTACTCAACAACAACAGTGTCCTTGAAGCAATAATAATCAATTTCAGAAACATAAATGGACTCTTAAAATAATTGGGAGTTAACCTTTGAGTGAAGCTGTGATATCCTCAAATTTGACCCTTCTCGAGCTATACAGCTAAATGAATCGTTATTGTGCTGGCTCTCTCCCACAACTTCCTCACCCTTTCGACCAAAATAGAGGCAGATGCTCTTCTTCGTAGTGGGTGGTGGCCTAACTCCATTATGAGCAACACTTCCTTGTCACATTGTATGTGGCCTGGCATTTCATGCGATGATTCTGGAAGTGTCGTCGAATTAAATATACCGCCACAATACTACTACCATTGGTTACTAGGTCATTGGAACAAAATGAATTTCTCTCTACTTGCAAATCTCACCTCTCTTGGGCTGCCTGATAATGGCCTTGCCAGCGGCATTCCCCTTCAAATACATGCACTCTCAAAGCTCAGACGCCTCAACTTGTTCTACAATTACCTAACCAGTGAGTTACCTCTTTGTCTCCAAAATCTCACCATGTTAAAAGTTATTGACATTCATAGTAATCACATCAATAGTCCTATCCCTCCCAAAGTGAGAAATCTAAAGAGGTTAATCCACTTGGATCTCAATTCCAATTCACTTCATGGCAAGATCCCTCCGACTCTTGGTCTCTTGTCCAATTTACGCCTCCTCAATCTTAGCCATAATGACTTAGATGGCTTCATCCCACTCAAGATAGGGAACTATGTGAACTTGTACAACGTTGACTTAGCAGACAACTCCTTTGTTGGTCCCATTCCTTCATCTCTAGCAAAATTGAGGAGCATGACGCATCTCGATTTGGGAGGAAACTCCTTTAATGGATCAATTCCTCTAAAAATACAGAACTTGACAAACTTGGCATATCTAAGTATGGAAGAGAACAAATTCAGTGGATCTATCCCGCCAAAATAGGTAAATTGAAGAGCTTGATTGAGTTGAGGCTTAGCTCAAACTCCTTCACTTGTCCCATCCATTTGTCTTTGGCCCATTTAACCAACTTGATTGTTTTAGATTTACATAGGAATGGATTTAATTGTGACATTCCGTCGAAAATAGGAGATCTATATAGTCTCATTCATCTAAATTTGAGCTTTAACAACTTCTTTGGAAAAATGCCTGTTCAACTTTGGAGTTTGGTCAAGTTAAGCCATCTCAATCTTTGGAACAATTCTCTTCACTGTTCAATTCCATATTTTAATAAGCTTATCAACTTAGATTACATTGACTTGTCGAACAATCATTTCACGAGAAAAATTCCACATAATCTGTCCCTTCGCGGTGGAGCTTTCTACAGCATTAATGGTTTGGAAAAGATTGATGGTTCTAGAAGAATGTCTAGTGTTATGCTCATAACGGTGATGACCGTGTGTAAGTTGTGGATATGACTGTGATTGCACAACTTATGGGTATATTATTGATATTTCTTGGGTCTTGCTTCATATCTCGATGTAGAATGAAGAGTATGCTGTTAGAGACAGTAGAAAAAAATGGAAATTTCTTGTCAATATGGAATTATGATGGGAGAATTGCATATGAAGACATAATCAATGCAACAGAAGACTTTGACATCAAATATTGCATCGGGACTAGCGGTTACAGTAGTGTCTATAGAGCACACTTGCCAAATAGGAAGATAGTGGCATTGAAGAAACTTCATTGTCTAGAAGCAGAGGACCCATCTTTTGATCAGAGCTTCCGAAATGAAGTGAAACACTTGACAGAAGTACGACATAGAAGCATAATTAAGCTCCACGGTTTTTGCTTACACAAGCAATGCATGTTCTTGGTTTATGAGTACATGGAAAGGGGGAGCCTATTTTGTGCTTTGAGAAATGAAATCGAAGCAGCGGAACTAGATTGGTCTAAAAGAATTAATGCTGTTTGGGATATGGCACATGCCTTGTCTTACTTGCACCATGATTGTGCCCAGCCAATTGTTCATCGCAACATATCTAGCAACAATATTTCGCTCGACAACAAATTGCAAGCTTTCCCATTAGACTTCGGCACGGCAAGACTTGTCAACCCTAATTTCTCATCTAATCTCACTGCAAATATTGTAGGCACTCGTGGATATATAGCACTGGGTGAGCAACAATCCTCACACTTTTCTAGAGTGTCTTTACTAGAGGTACATGGCTAGATTTGATATATTTTACCCCTTGTGGTGAAAAACACCTTTGGTGCTTCATCGTGCTTATAAATTTGTCGGTTGACAATGCTTCACTAAATTGACCACTTGATTTTGAGTATCATCAGATTTAACAACTTTATGTTCTATTTTTTAGAGCTCGCTTATACTTTGGTTGTCAATGAGAAATGAGACATATACAGGTTTGGGGTGGTAGCAATGGAAACAATAATGGGTGAGCACCCAGGTGAAATAATCTCAATTCTATCGACACTCGTTAGAATAGAAATTATGCTACATCAAATATTAGACTCGTGCTTGCCAATCCCAAGAGTGAATTCCATCGCAAGAAATATTGTTTTGGTAGTTTCTCTGGCACTTGCTTGCTTAAGAAATGATCCAAAGTCACGACCCACCTTGAAACAAATTTCAAAAGCTTTTCTAGCTCCAAAACTTGCGTTGGCCCAACCATTCCATTCAATCTCACTTGCGCAGCTCCAAGAAAATAATCAATGAGTATGGTGGGATGGTGGATCATTGGAAACTTCGTCGAGCCCCAAAAAAGAGCAAGGACCATGAAGTACTTGTCCCAACACTAGCAAATAAATTCTAACAAGTGAATTGTTGATTGATACAATGATGCAGCGAATTGGAGAACGGGTTGAGTAATATCAAGTATACTGCTTCTGCAATTTTAAGTCACGTCTGACTTTTTCTATAATACCTAGGCTAGAATTTACCTAAGTAGCAATTACTAAGGAGTGAAGAAGCATTTTGTAGGACAATTGCTTATTTTTCATCATTTTAGTAAGATCGGAATGTATGATAAGTGATAATGTATTGTTGTCGCCATGAATATTTGGCTAAATAAGGATATTCCCTACGTATTATTCCGGATCGTTTCGGTTTCGTTGAGGCTTGCTAGTCAATTAAAGACCGCAAATTGACCAACGTTTCCTTTTCGATGGCTAAAGGTCCGACATCACGAAAACAACAAAAGACGACCGTTACTCTAGACGAATCGTGTCGATTCGTCCAGCAATCAATACATGTCCGAAGACCTTGACTTGTTGACTTTTGAGGTGCCTGCTGGACAAAGACCTTGACTTACTGAATTTGCCCAACTTCCATATGTAAGCTCACTCATTGAATCATCATTATTTAATCGTGAAGTTTACATGGAGGGCTTGCCACTTCGCAATCACGATGTAGCAGAATCAGAGTTCATCAACTATAATGACAATATCAATCGTATAAATTGATTTATGTCTTGAAGTTTTGTGATAATGAACGCAGCCTTTAATTAATCAGAATCGATGAACACAAGGACAGACGAGGAAACCCATCAACATTTAAAAAACACCCCCACCCCCCCCAAAAAAAAACCTTAAAATCATAAAATTACTGTTCCTTCCCCTAAAATCTCGTATGCTGCACTTTCTGTATATCTTAACAAATCACAATATCCAGTAATCCAACGTCGAAAGAAAGTCATATCATAACTCAATATTTGATATATATAAATATCAAAACATTCTCCAAACCATTTCAAGATTCTTTCATAAAGAATTTCACAAACCATTTTCAACAACCATTCGAATTGAATTCAAAATATAACTCAGTCTTTCAAATAACGAAGTGGCAGTAATACCTCGATCCTGTTTTATGCAACAAAAGATGCATTTTATCAACTCATAAAGTATATAATTCACCATGTTTCTCAAAACATGAGTTTAAAATACAAAGAAGAAATAGTGTCACTCACCGGGGAAAAGCCAAAAATCAAATACGACGCTCACTCGAACCACGCACTCGGATCCCTAACAATTAACGGAAAAACAATATCAAAGGCCGAGTAAAAAGGAATATTCTTACAACAACTCGCCTAAACTAGGCCTATTAGTCGATAAAACGACACCTACGCGCCACAAAAGCACACAAAAAGCAGAAACCCAACAATTTCAGCTAGGCGCGGTCCATGCGCCAACTTCGTCACGCCATAACTCCCTCCACAAATTTCCGTTTCAAGCCATCTTGCAGTCTTTAGAAAGCTCTTTTAACGTACAACAACAACCCCAACTCAGCTACCCCAAAACAGAACCGAAAACGACAAAAAAGAGGCTCGAAGCTACTGCCGCTACAGTACCATATTGCGTCCCCAACTTCAAAATTCCGTTCGGACAAACCACAAGCTCAAATCACGATCCGTAAGATGCTATAGCTTCACAACGTCCCAAAGTACCATTTCTATAAAAATATACAGCTTAACGACTCAAAAATCGGGCTTCGCCACACAAAAAATCCAAGAAATCCGAATTTTGAGCCCTAATTGCGGCGATTGCTTGAAGTAGGTGATTAAAAGCTTCGATTCCTTACCGGCGTTGCAAAACACACTTGAGTCGGCTTGATGAGGCGTTCGGATCACGAGCGCGCCAAAATTTTTCCCCTTTTTCCTTTTTCTTTTCTTTTTTTTTTCTCTCTTCTCCCCTGTTTTTCGTTTCTGCCCTACTTCTGCCGAATGCCTCTTTCTCTCCCTCTTTCTCTCTTTTTAAAACCCACGAAGGTTCCACAGTTCTCTCCCTCAGCCTCCCTTTTTTGACTTTTCAAACTCTTTCTCTTCCTTCTTTTTTTTTTTATTAAAGAGCCCATATATTACATTCTCCCCTCCTTAAAAAAAATTTCGTCCTCGAAATTTACAGTATGTCAATCATGAAACAAGTGAGGGTATTTGCGCCTTGCCTCTTCCTCGAGTTCCCATGTGGCCTCTCTCTCCGTGTGATTTTCCACTGGATCTTCACATAAGGAATAGTGCGTCGTCGCAACACCTGATCCTTCTTATCGATAATGCGAACGGGCTGCTCTTCATATGATAAGTTTTCTCTCAAATTTAACGGTGTAAAATCCAGAACGTGATCGGGACTTGGCACATATTTCCGTAATAAGGACACGTGAAACACATTATGGACTCCGGATAATGCTGGTGGTAGGGCGTTTATAAGCAACTTCACCGATCTTTTCTAATATCAAAAATGGTCCAACGTACCTTGGGCTTAATTTACCACGCGTTCCAAATCTCATGACGCCTTTCATAGGAGAAACCTTCAAGAATACATGGTCTCCTCCATTAAATTCTACTTTGCGCCTCTTAAGGTCCGCATAACTTTTCTGACGGCTTTGTGCTGATTTCAAATTCTCTCGAATGAGTCTGATTTTCTCTTCTGATTGTTGTATGAATTCAGGGCCGGTTAATCTTTTCTCACCAACATCATCCCAGCAAACAGGAGTTCTACATTTACGCCCATACAAAGCTTCAAAAGGAGCCATTTTAATACCGGAATGATAGCTATTATTATAAGAAAACTCGCAAGTGTAAATGTTCGTCCCACGAACCACCAAAGTCAATAACACAAGACCGCAGCATATCCTCTAACGTCTCGAATAGTTCTCTCGATTGACCATCCGTCGTGGGTGAAAAGCTGTGCTAAAATTGAGTTGAGTACCTAATGCCCCTTGTAAACTCTTCCAAAAGTTGGACACAAACCTGGGATCTCTATCGGAAACAATACTCTTGGAACTCCATGAAGTCTCACTATCTCATTAACGTATCGCTTCGCCATGTCTTCAAGTGAAAGACCCGAATCGATATGACAAAAAGTGTGCAGATTTAGTCAATCGATCAACAATCACCCATATGGCATTCTTACCACTAGGCGTCCTCGGTAAGCCGACGATGAAATCCATGGTAATATGCTCCCACTTCCATTTAGGTACTTCAAGTGGGTGCACCGGCCACCTGGTTTCGATGCTCAATTTTCACTTGCTGGCAAATTAGACATTGGTCAACAAATTTCACAATATCCTTCTTCATATTGATCCACCAAAAATTTCCTCTCAAATCCCTGTACATCTTGGTGCTCCCTGGATGAATTGAGAATCTAGTGCTATGAGCTTCTTGTAATATCTCCTTTTTCAATTCGAATCATCGGGAACACATAATCGACCACGAAACCTCAATGACCCATCTACATGGATACTAAAGTCATCTTGTTTCCCAGCTTCTACACCTTCTCTGATCTTTTCCAATTGAGGATCTTCATTTTGTTTAGCCTTGATTCTGTCAATCAATGTTGGTTGTACTCGAAGATTAGCTAATCGAGCACCAAGCCGATGGACCAAAACCTCTAGGTCTAGCTTTCTCATATCCTCAAGAATAGGCTTTTGAGAAGTGAGCAATGCTGCCATATTTCCGAAGATTTGCGACTCAAGGCATCGGCTACCACGTTAGCTTTACCGGATGGTAATTGATGGATAAGTCATAATCCTTTAGAAGTTCTAGCCATCTCCCTCGCCTCATGTTAAGTTCTTTCGAGTAAAAATATATTTCAAACTCTTGTGATCGGTAAAGACTTCACATTTTTCACCATACAAGTAATGCCGCCATATTTTTAAGGCAAACACAACCGCCGCCAACTCCGGATCATGAGTAGGATAGTTCTTCTCGTGAGCCTTCAACTGTCTAGAGGCATAAGCCACAACTTTACCATCCTGCATAAGAACACAACCTAAACCTTCCTTAGATGCATCGCAATAAATTGTAAAGCCACTAGTTCCTGAAGGCAAAGTTAATATAGGAGCTTACACCAATCGCCTCTTCAACTCTTGGAAACTGCATTCACATTGATTTGACCATACAAATTTAACTCTCTTCTGAGTTAGGCAAGTAAGTGGACTGGCAATTTTAGAAAACCCTTCTATAAATCGCCTGTAATAACACGCTAACCCAAGAAAACTCCTTACCCTCGTGACATTGGTAGGGCGATTCCATTGAACAACTGCTTCAACTTTCTTTGGATCAAGCGAGATACCATTCTTTGATATTACATGACCCAAGAATTCTATATGATCAAGCCCGGAAGGCACACTTACTAAATTTAGCATATAACTTCTTTTCACGCAAAGTTTGTAAAACAACTCTCAAGTGCTATTCATGTTCTTCCAAACTCCTCGAATACACCAAAATATCATCAATGAATACCACAATAAATCTGTCAAGAAATTGCCTGAATACCCTATTCATTAAATCCATAAAAGCCGCAGGTGCATTCGTTAACCCAAAAGGCATGACCAGAAATTCATAATGCCCATACCTTGTTCAAAGCAGTCTTTGGCACATCGTCAACTTTTATCTTCAAGCGATGATACCCGTAACGAAGGTCGATCTTAGAAAATACATGAGCCCCTTGAAGTTGATCAAATAAATCATCAATCCGAGGTAAAGGATATTTATTTTTTATCGTCACCTTGTTAAGTTCTCGATAATCTATGCAAAGTCGCATACTACCGTCTTTCTTCTTCACAAATAGAACAGGAGCTCCCCAAGGCGATACACTAGGCCTGATAAAACCCTTATCCAAAAGCTCTTGCAGTTGTGTTTTCAATTCACTCAATTCGAAGGTGCCATCCGATATGGGGTCTTAGAGATGGGTGTTGTACCAGGCATTAAATCGATACAAAACTCTATTTCTCTATCGGGGAGGCAAGCCGGGTAAATCTTCGGGAAATACATCAGGAAATTCTCGACAACATGAACATTTTCTAGCTTTACCGGCTCCTTACTTGCGTCTTTTACACAAGCCAAATAACCACAACAACCCTTTCTCAAAAGCTTTCTTGCTTGCATAGCTGAAATTAACCTTGGAAAAGTGCCTTCATAACTTCCCGAAAAAGAGAATTCAGGTTGATTTGGAGGTCGAAAAATAACTTTCTTTGAATAACAATCAATAGTGGCATGATATTTTGATAACCAATCCATCCCTAGAAGAACATCGAAATCTCGCATATCTAACTCCACCAAATCCACAGGCAATGGTACATCATCAATTCGCAACAAACAATTCTTGAAAACACGATCAGCAATCAAGAAATCACCGGTGGGAGTATCAATACGCAATTCATATTTTAGAAGCTCAGGCAATACATCAAGTTTCTTTGCAAAGTCAATGGAAGTAAAGGAATGTGTGGCACCGGGATCAAACAATGCATAAGCAAGTTGTGAGGCAATAGAAATATTACCTGCAACAACTGTATTAGAAGCCGCCGCATCCTCTCCCGTCATTGTATAAACTTTCCAGGTCATCCTTTGCCTTTGTTGGCCTTCTTGTGGCCTATCAACTGGAGGCGCGGTCTTCCTCATAGAACAAGTATAGGCTCGATGTCCAGGTTGTCCACATACAAAACATACTCTACTATCTCCAGGGGCATTCTTCTGTGTCGGACACTCACGTGCCATATGTCCCATTTTTCCACAAGTGAAACATGCTCCTTTCTTGCGGTAACAAGGACCGCTATGTCGTCTCCCACAAGTAGTACAAGGGCCTGGATTATTCTGAATTCTAGGCTTTCTTGGCTGATTAAAAGCTTTCCTCTTTCCGCTGCCACCGGCGCCGCTATCCTGATAGTCAGTGAATCTCAACTTCTTATGCTGAGGTAAACCTTGCACGTCACGCTCCAAAATCTTTTGTTCCACTCTGATGGCTCGTTCTAACACGTCTCTATAAGATGTCAATGCTAGAGGTGTGAGTGCAGAACCAATATCATATCGGAGCCCCCTCTGAAAGTGATCAGCCTTATCTTGCTCATTAGACACATATTGCTCAAAGCAAATCTACTCATCTCGATTAAAGCGGGCTGCATACTCCAAAACCGTGGAGTCACCTTGAGATATGTGTATAAAATCACTCTTCATTTTTGTCCGAAATGACACTGGGAAGAATTGGGCATTGAAAGCCTCGCTAAAGTCCTCCCAAGCTATAGCACCACCCCTATCTCCGAGAGCTGGCCTCATTCCCTCCCACCAATGTTACGCCTCGCCTTCTAAGTATCGGGAAGCAAAGCTAACCTTCTTGTCTTCGGGAACACCTTCGCTTCAAAGATCCCCTCAATCTTTCTAGTCCACTGCTCAGCTGCAAGAGGATCAGCTTTCCCATCATAAGTGGGTGGTTTCGCCTCTCTGAATTGGGCAAAGGTTTATGAGCCAGTTGCTCCATCTCCACTTAATTCCTTTGCTGACGATACCAATGAATCATGGCTTGCTCAAAGTCGGCCGGGGGAAACGACCGTTGGTTAACTTCCCGACTTCATGTGAATCCGGACTTCCATCACGCCGATCCTCCCGTCTCCTCCTCAAAGACGCACCTCGAGAAGCTTGAGGCGTGTCTCTAGCACCTGGGCGACAACTTGCTTGCCTTTACTATTTCTACGAAACGAAGCAAGTGTCTCCGAGTCACCCATGACCACCGAATCCAAGAACGAAGCTACAACTTAGTATCTAAAAAGGCTAACGCGTAAAAAAAATCTATCACACAATCTCACATCGTCCCATATCTGCCCAAACAATTCAAAACCTAAGCTCTGATACCAACAAATGTCACACCCCGATTCACAAGAAAAAGGGGCATGACACGGCCGTCCTTTTACCAAAGGACGCAGCCTCAACATAACCAAAATTCAACCCAAAAACAATATATATACATCCATATATATATATATATATATAACAAAAAGGGTATTTGGTTACAATATCAGAGTATATCTATAATCCACAAAAGATCAAAACATAAACCTTATAACTATGCACAAGTCATACCCAAAAATCTCCACCACAAAAGTCCTCCCCGAACGAACGCTCACGCCTACTCGCGACTCGCTGAAGAACCTGAAAAGCAAGTAGATGAGAGGAGTGAGCTACCACGGCTCAGTGAGTAACACATTTCTTCTAAGCGGATCGAGAAATCACTATGCACATTTAAAAACACAAACACAACTCAAATACCGAAAGTACCAACGGTCGAGTCCATTAGTCAATCTCATAAAACACGTATCAATGGTCTATTCCATTGATTAATCTCATCAAATCGCATCGATGGTCCATTCCATCGACTAAACTCAAATCACACATCAATGGTTTACTCCATTAACCAATTCATGCTCAAATGTCTAACCATGGTCACGCGTAACGCCCGTGACGAGACGACCAAGATTCCCCCCTTGGCAAGGTCTCCACCTATTATTAGCCGGTGGCTCGGCCCACAAGGATATCCTAGATCAAGTATGCGCATACCCACACACCCCTCAGGGTTCACAGAGACATTGAGCACCAACCACAAATCACAATATCCAGTAATCCAACGTCAGAAAGAAAGTCATATCATAACTCAATATTTGATATATATAAATATCAAAACATTCTCCAAACCATTTCAAGATTCTTTCATAAAGAATTTCACAAACCATTTTCAACAACCATTCGAATTGAATTCAAAATATAACTCAGTCTTTCAAATAACGAAGTGGGTAATACCTCGATCCTGTTTTATGCAACAAAAGATGCATTTTATCAACTCATAAAGTATATAATTCACCATGTTTCTCAAAACATGAGTTTAAAATACAAAGAAGAAATAGTGTCACTCACCAGGGAAAAGCCAAAATCAAATACGACGCTCACTCGAACCACGCACTTGGATCCCTAACAATTAACGGAAAAACAATATCAAAAGGCCGAGTAAAAAGGAATATTCTTACAACGACTCGCCTAAACTAGGCCTATTAGTCGATAAACGACACCTACGCGCCACAAAAGCACACAAAAAGCAGAAACCCAACAATTTCAGCTAGGCGCGGTCCATGCGCCAACTTCGTCACGCCATAACTCCCTCCACAAATTTCCGTTTCAAGCCATCTTGCAGTCTTTAGAAAGCTCTTTTAACGTACAACAACAACCCCAACTCAGCTGCCCCAAAACAGAACCGAAAACGACAAAAAAGAGGCTCGAAGCTACTGCCTCTACAGTACCAGATTGCGTCCCCAACTTCAAAATTCCGTTCCGGACAAACCACAAGCTCAAATCACGATCCATAAGATGCTATAGCTTTACAACGTCCCAAAGTACCATTTCTATAAAAATATACAGCTTAACGACTCAAAAATCGGGCTTCGCCACACAAAAATCCAAGAAATCCGAATTTTGAGCCCTAATTGCGGCGATTGCTTGAAGTAGGTGATTAAAAGCTTCGATTCCTTACCGGCGTTGCAAAACACACTTGAGTCGGCTTGATGAGGCGTTCGGATCACGAGCGCGCCAAAATTTTTCCCCTTTTTCCTTTTTCTTTTCTTTTTTTTTTTCTCTCTTCTCCCCTGTTTTTCGTTTCTGCCCTACTTCTGCCGAATGCCTCTTTCTCTCCCTCTTTCTCTTTTTTAAAACCCACGAAGGTTCCACAGTTCTCTCCCTCAGCCTCCCTTTTTTGACTTTTCAAACTCTTTCTCTTCCTTCTTCTATCTATCTTTCTTTCTTTCTTTATTAAAGAGCCCATATATTACATCTTAAGTACAGTTCCAATGCAAGAGAGTTCCTGATGCTAAATTATGATTCTCCCTAAATGATCGTTATCGGGTTCGATCCATGTGAAACGTGATGCAAAGTTCTTGATACATCGGGTACGCATGTTCTTAATTTATGATAACATGGAAAGTGGGAGTCTATTTCGTTTTTAGAGAAATGATGTTGAAGCGGGGGCAGAACTTGATCGGTACCGAAGAGTCAATATCGTCAGGATATGGCCCGAGATCTTGTCCTGTTACCTGCACCTTGCTGCACCCGACCAATTTGATAGTCCGAAGAAATCCAACGACATCTTAAAAGATATGGGTGGGGTGGAAAAAATTGTAAATTGGTTTTGGGGCCACCAAAATCGAACTTAAGCAAAGTATATCGGAAGCTGTTTTTGACTAGAGTTTTCTTGCTCCAGAGACCATACAATTTCAGCAGATAGTCTTTTTTATTGCGGTTCCTTGCAATTTCTCAGCAGTCTTTTTTGTCTTTAAAAGAAATAATTAAAATGGGGTTTATGAATGGATTAATGGATGATTAGAAGGAAATGAGATGTTCAATTACTCGGCAACAACAACAACAATGTCCTCGAAGCAATAATAATCAGTTTCGAAACATAAAAGGTCGCCTAAAATAAGCGAGAGTTAACCTTTGAGGACTGGAGAGAATTTTATATGGTCCATGAGAAAATTTTAGATCTTTTTCATCCGAAATTGGGGCTCTCGTTGAGCTGGACATTTTTTAATGTATTTGGATAATCTCACTTATCTATAACACTCATTTCTCATCTAGTTTTTAGGCCTTGCTTCTTATTTCGACTACCACGAATAGCATGCAATTAGAGATAACAAAGAAAAATGGAAATTTCTTGTCAATAAGGAATTATGATGGGAGAATTGCATGTGAAGACATAATTAATGCAACAGAAGACCGTGACATCAAAATTGCATAGTGAGTGGATGTTACAATAGTGTCTATATAGCACGGTTGTTGGAGAAACTTCACCGTCTTGAAGTAGAGGACACATCCTTTTTACAAGAGCTTCCGAAATGAAGTGAAACAATCGATGAAAGTACAATTTAGAAGCATAATTAAGCTCCATGGTTTCTACTTACACAAGTGCCATGTATTTAGGGTGTATGATTACATGATAGAAGGGGAAGTCTGATTTGTGTTTTGAGAAATTATTCCAATAGGGTCACACTATCGTTTGCTGTTTGGGATGCGCAACCCACTTTGGTGTTATTTTCGTGCCGTTTGATTGGAATGACAAGGATTTCTCTTTCTAAGTTGAAGGCTTGTTAGTCAAAAGAAAAAGAGGCTGAAAAAATTGGTCTACGACCTTTCCCTTACGATGGGTTAGAAATTTTTAGGGTCAAAGATCACTAGTAAAAGTGTCATAAAGACCATGACTTTTCATGAACCATTAATTATGTATTGATCCAAAAATCAACACACATGACCCAAAAAGACTTTGACTTCTTGATGGATGTACAAGTTCCACCCATACGTGCAAGCTAGTTTAAATCCTTTTCTTTTGGCAGGTATGCTAGTTTAAATTGTAAATGAATTATAAAACTACTAAATTTAGAGATTGCATAAGTGGAATATTTTGCTTGTCAGAAAATTTGTGTTATGACTCTAAAAAACTGATCACCTAAATTACGTACGTTGACACCCAAATTTTCCAAAATCATTTCCAAAAAAATGGGAACTTGTTTTTCCACAAAAATATTTCAAGTTAAATTCTTGCATATAGATTATCTAGGCATTTAATATAGTGTTTTAAATGGAATATGTTTTTCCTTCAAAAAAATTAAAAAAAAAATTAAATCAAATATATAAATAAAAAAGATTAAAAAAGAAAAAGAAAAAAAGTTGGGGCCAATGATCTAAATGTGACTAGCCAAGCCCCGGAGGTCAGATTGGAATTAAATTGACAAATTGGGGCCAAAATGCAATTTCAAAAGTTGAGGGACCAATTCGCAAATTTTGCAAAATTTTGCCCGAACCCTTAAATCATCATCTTGGTCACAAATTAAGTTGAAATTGAACTTGGGCCAACTCGAATCAATCAAATCGGGTGAAAAAGACCAAATTTGCATTGAAATGGGTATTTTCGGATAAGAAAATGGCCAACTTTGAGGGACTTTCTTGCAAAATTGAGTAAGTACAATTGAGAAAAATGGCCAAGATCTTAAACTACTATACATGAGCTTGCTAATTGATCAAAAAACGCAACCAAATTGATGGATTAAAGCACTCAAACAAGCTACCAAAACCCAGCCCACGGTTTAGCCTCAATTCGGAGTTGCTGAGTAAGCAACTTGGTGGCCCCACCATATCCCACTCAGCCGCCCATCCAGCCTGATCTTTGCACGTGATTGAAGACCATAATGAGTAGTGCCAGTGGACAGAAATCGGCCAGGGATAAGTTGCTGAATGCACGGGAAAATCGCACCAAATCCGGACACTCAACAGCTGCAGAAGTTGGAAAAATTGGCTAAGTCAGAGAGTGGGTGAACTAGCTCAGTTGGCAGGCTTGGTAGGTGGACAAAAAGCCGACCAAGAGATTGATGATTTCGGTGGATAACATCTACGAAGCATGCTCTTTTGAGGGATGAGATAGAGAAGACGAGAGGGAGAGGAGAGAGCTCACGGTCGTCCCCCAAAGAGGCCATCAGAAGCAACTCCAGAAAAGAAAACCCAGAAATTCCAGACCAACCTTCGGGGAGAAAAGTGCAATTTTCACAAACTTGCAGCCAAAATTAGCCAAAACCTTCAACTAGAGAGTGAAACTTCACTCAAAGATCTTTCCAACCATAGGTCGCACGTCCTAAATGGAGATCGGGAAGGCCTCTAAAGCCCCGAAAAACTACCCTCCTGGCGGGCCAAAGAAAGTCTGAATTTTCTAAGTGTTGAGCCCGGTTGGTCACGAGTGAGAGAAAGCGGGTGTTTTTAAGAAAACAGAGAGACAAATGAGGAAAAGCTTGAATTTTACCCCAAACTAGAATATATATAGTTTGGTTTGGTGTTAAGTTTTCCAACAAAAGAGGTCTTAAAGTCTAATTTTAGAGGTCGACAAAAACCTTCGTTGTCATTTTTTCTTCTGCAGATCTCACTTTCAGTTTAAAGGAACCAACTTCCACGTGCTCCCAGAGGACAATTTCTTGGTTTCCTTGGCCAAGAGTCACTTGAAAAGGAAACTAGGAAGCAAGGTAAGCATCCTAGATGTATTTTGGTTTAATTTTGAATATGTTTTGATCATGAAAATCAAGAGGAAAACTAGTCTGGAGGATTGATTTTCGAGGTGGAAATTTTTCTAAATGTTGAAATCTCTTCAAGAGTTTTGCATGTGTGCTTCTTGGAGAGGTCGTTTGTGATGTGTTCGGTTGGTCATTCTCTGTGATGTTTGTTGCCTTTGAAAGCTCATGTTACCTACTTTCACTCGGACCAAGTATTGTTTTCCGTAGATCTTGCATGTGATGAGTGTCGGGGCTTGAATATGGGTATATAACCTGTTTGTTTGACTTGGGTTCAAACCCAGATTTGTGAAATCAGATCAAACCCGCATATTTGAGGATGATTTTAGCTTAGTTCTTTTGTGTTTTAAGCTATGATTTCTGTCTAATCTTACTCCTTGCATGTGGTAGTATAATCTTGATACTTTATTTCCGCATGAGATTGCTTGTGGGTTGAGATTGAAGGCCACAAACATGGCC
The DNA here is from genome assembly GCA_014182565.1 of Eucalyptus marginata. Taxonomy (NCBI): domain Eukaryota; kingdom Viridiplantae; phylum Streptophyta; class Magnoliopsida; order Myrtales; family Myrtaceae; genus Eucalyptus; species Eucalyptus marginata. The sequence goes on from CM024593.1 coordinate 29,022,797, forward strand.
CGACGAAGCTGATTTGGGATGATTTGATGCACGCCAAGTGTTCGACGAAATGCGCAAACCAAGTTTCGATCTTCAAACGGTCGATTTGAGCTTGATTTTTGTGATATTCATGTGCTGTGTTACTCCATGTTAGCATAGATCGGTTTAAGGAATTATTATTAATATTTTTAAAAAATAAAAATAAAAAGAAAAATATGAAAATTTCAAAAATATCAAAAAATGTTGGATGTTATCAAATTAAGCCAAAAATGACATTTAGGAGATTTTCCTAATTTTATAAAGTCATTTTTCCCAATTACATGATATTTTGGTATTTTAGAACCATTTTTGTAAACAATCTATTATGCGTAGATTAAAATTAATTAGAGTAATTGCATGCATCTAGAGTAATTCCATGCATATTTAAATTCTCATTTTGCTCACGGAGTCCTGTCCCGGGCGTGATAACAAGGCCATGTAACATTATTTGCTTCGACTTGTATCGGGTCTTTCTTTTTCCGCATTACTTTCAAGTCCTTTCAATTTCTTGAATGTTTACTTATGCACCGCTTTTCATTAATTTGAGTGTAAATTTCTTTTCTAGATTATGTTAGGATTAGTCTAAATATTAACAAAAAAACCTACAAAAACATTTGCATGGACGCTTAGCGGTTTTGTAAGGATTATAATTGGTAATCAAGATTGTGTGGCTATTTAGATGAACAACCTTTCAAGTTAGTGGTAGCAAGGGCGCTAATAGAAACATTAGCGTAAACAAGTCCCCGTTCCTAGAAATCTCTGGTTGCGTAGGAATCGAGACAACACTCCCGTGCCTCGATTGGTTTCTAGCCGACCCCAATAGGCTAGTGGCGACTCTAGAAATATTTAAGTTGTTAACAAAAACAAAATCTAACGTCGCGCGAGGTATGGGGCACGTGGGCCCACGCCAATTTAGGGCGGGTGGTCCGCCTTATAAGCAAATACCCCTAAACCATTCTTTCTTTTTTCCCCGAACGGAAAAAGAGGTCGTGACAACGTCGACTTTTTCCATACTTGAAAATCCATTGTGGCATATCATATATCGTGGCTCATCGGAAAGCGTTATTGAGAGATTACTTCTCCGTGTCGATCCGACGACTTCTCCGACTCCGACTCTTGAGTGCGCGCGTGCACGACAAAGACCTTCAACTGTTGAACGCGTGCCTGTTTTTACACGCACTAGGCTAGGCTGCATCAAAATCCAAAGTGGAAATCATTAACTCCTATCTTCTATTGTGGAGTTTTAAGCTACCCGCTATCTGAATTTGTCGTCTCTTTGCAATAGGATCTCGAGGTACTAGACCGGTTTGATCCAACGCAACCATGTTCTAGTCGCGCCGTGACACATGGCTCTCTCGAGTAAACCGATTAATACTAGTGGCGGTGATAAAATTCACTGACGTTTGTTGGGTTGTCGGAGAATTGGGAACCGGAAATCCAAATGAAGAGAGCTAATTAAGTATCATTGTCTTCTCCCTACTTCATAGGAGTTCGAATTGAAAAGAAAGAGCGTGCAGCAGTCTTCAAAAATTTCTGAGCACATCGCATGGACATGCTTTGGAATAGATCAGGAACTTTCTTCAGATTGAAGTAATCAAGCGAACTGAGGTGTAATGCCATGAATGAGGAGTGAATTAAGGATGAAAGTCGGCGTGTCGATCCCTGTCTATGGCCAGTGTTCATGTAGTGTCATGTTAAGGGGAAACTCTTAAATTGATTGGCCGAAATATAATCCATGTAATTTATAGGTAATCCAGCCCCAAGTCACATAACTCTATTTAATTAGATAGTTCAAGCCATGCCAATCCAATCCGTCCAATCCAGACATTACAAGAATAATCCAAATAATGTTTTGGAGGTAAAATCTAGTTTTTGTGGCTTTTGCTCAAGAAAAATGATGTGCTTATATGGTTATTCAACCAAGACCTACCAATTTTATAAAAATTCGACATTTTAATATATGATAATAGTTTGAATTATTAATATCATCATCAATAGTACAGCACAGAAAAAACTAAGCTTAAACTCCTTGACTTACCCCTTTCCTCCATCTTTGGTCAATTTAACAAGCTCGAGCATTCTTGAGCCCAATCCCGCCTCTTGGCTTGGACTGCGCCATTCCATTGGAAATAGGAAATTTGACTAATCACAATTATCTAGATTTGAGCTCGAACGGCTTCCATGGAGAATTTGCTTTTAAATTTGAAAAGTTTAATAAAGTTCGATAAGTTAGACCTTTCTCTTACGATGGGTTAGAAATTTTTTAGGGCTAAACATCACCAGTAAAAGTGTCATGAAGACCATGACTTCCCATGAACTATTGACCACGCATTGATCCAAAAGCCAACACTCGTGTAACCCGAAAAGATCTTGACTTCTTGATGGATGTGCACTAGTTGCATCCTTACATGGTTTAAATCCTTTTCTCACGGCTAGGCATGTTTGTTTAAATTCTAATTGAATCACAAAACCGCAAAATTCAGAGATTTCCATGTTTGCTGCTCAAAAATTAGTGGCATTACTTTTAAAAACCGAACACCTAAAATCCTTACTCGAAAATCCATTGTGGTATTAATTTATTATTAAATCATCCAATGTGATTTGTCAAGAATAAATGCCACATAGGAATTTCCAATTAAAAAAATATGTAACTTAAGTGATCTAATTTTAAAAATTATGACACTTAAATGATTGCTTAAAAAGTTATAACATTATTAGTGTCCTTATACTATCCAATTTTATCAAGTAAGCGATGGTGTGAAGCATCGGCGATGTCACGACACTTGACTCAAGATTTTATCCATATTAGTAGCTATCGCTAATTTTATTTTGCATGGCCTCCCTACGATACGGTGTGAATTTGTAGATTGAACTTGAAGTAGGTCATGGGATATAAGAGCTAATTTTGTTTACATTGAGCAATCAAAAAAGTTATCAGCTCATGGAATAAGGGTGATTAACTTGCTACCACAACCCGGAAAATCTTGACAGGTAGTCCAAAATAAGTTATAAGGCTTTTGTTTTACAATACAAAGTATTCGGACCATTTGACTCAAACAAATGTAACGAATGCATACAATTACCTGGTCACATGTATGTAATAAGGCTCCATCCACATAATGGTGGACAAGATTCTTCTAAATGGGAGACGTTGCGACCGAAATCATGGTATGTAAATTAAATGTTTAATCACTTAGTCAATAATTCAAGGATTTAAAACAAAATGATATGATTAACACGAAAGTTATGTTCAAATTATTTTGATCACGGAGTCCTATTTCAAACAATCATTCTTTATATCATATGCGAAGTCGTTGCACCCCTCTTTGGATACCAAACTAAAGTATGCATATGTTACACGGCAAGATTCAAACACAGAAAAGTGCAATGTGAAGTGAGAATTGGATCCGCACAAAACCACGGAACCCCACACGATAATCTCTTGTACTTATGTTGAATTGCTCTCCACTTTTCTATTTCACAACAAACTTAGGCTCTTCACTTCCAAGCAAAGAAGAGATCCTCTCTCTCTCAAGCATGAAGATATTTTATATGATTCATTTGAATCTTGTAAGTAAACCCGTGGGCTTGCATGTTCATCGGCTGGTGACTACAGCTACATGGATCATTATTGCGCTGGCTCTCTTCCATAACTTCCCTACCCTTGCCACCAAAACAGAGGCAGATGCTCTACTTCACAGTGGGTGGTGGTCTCATCGCATTACAAGCAATACTTCCTTGTCATATTGCATGTGGCCTCGGCATTTCATGCGACGATTTTGGAAGCATCGTCGGAATAAACCTACCACAACAAAACAACTCCTCCGTTAATTTGAGCAACATAAATTACTCTCTACTCCTGAATGTCACCACTCTTTGGCTGCCACATAATCAGCTCTTTGGTATCATTCCCCTACAATTATGTGCACTACCAAAGCTTAGACGCCTCAACTTGTCCCACAATTACCTAACGGTGAGTTACCTCTTGTCTCCAAAACCTCACCATGTTAGAAGTTATTGACATTCATAATAATCAAATCGATAGTCCTATCCCTTCCAAATTGAGAAATTTGAAGAGGCTGATCCACCTGGATCTCAGTTCCAATCAGCTTCATGGCGGAATCCCTCCAACTCTAGCGAATTTGAGGAATTTGACTCATCTTTATTTGCAAGGTAACATCTTCAATGGATCTATCCCGTCAAAAATAGGTAATTTGAAGAGCTTGACTGAGTTAAGGCTGCACTCAAACTCCTTCACTTGCCCAATCCCTCCATCTTTGGCCAATTTAAAAAGTTTGATCATTCTAGATTTACATGTTAATCGTTTCAGTTTGTGCCATTCCATTGGATATAGGAGATTTGAAGAGTCTCACTCTTCTAGATTTGAGCTCAAACTTCTTCACTTGCCCCATCCCTCCATCTTTGGCCAATTTACAAAGTTTGATCGTTCTAGATTTACATGATAATCATTTTAACTGTGTCATTCCATTGGATATAGGAGATTTGAAGAGTCTCACTCTTCTAGATTTGAGCTCAAACCACTTCACTTGCCCCATCCCTCCATCTTTGGCCCATTTAACCAGTTTGACAATTCTAAATTTACATGAAAATCGATTCAACTGTGCCATTCCATTAGATATAGGAGATTTGAAGAGTCTCACTCTTCTAGATTTGAGCTCAAACCACTTCACTTGCCCCATCCCTCCATCTTTGGCCCATTTAACCATCTTGAGAGTTCTAGATTTACATGAGAACAAATTCAACTGCACCATTCCATTGAAATAAAAGATCTAAAGAGTCTCACTCATTTAGATTTGAGCTTTAACTACTTTTTTTCGGAAAAATTCCTCATGAATTTGAGCGTTTGGTCATGTTAAGCTTTCTCAATCTTCGAACAACTCTCTTCACGGTTCAATTCCCAATTTTAAAAGCCTTTTAGCTTAAGTTACATCAACTTGTCAAACAATCATCTCGTAGGAAAAATTCCGGATACTCTGGCCAATGTTAATTATGGAGCTTTCAAAGGCAATGAAGGATTGGGAAAGATTGATGGTTCTAGAACAATGTCTAGGGTTACTTATGATGGTACTTATATCACTTATGGCTATACCATTCGTTTCTTTTTAGTTCTTGGGTCTTGCTTCATATTTCGACATACAACGAAGAGCATTGAATTAGAGACAGTAAACAAAAATGGAGATTTCTTGTCAATATGGAATTATGATGGGAGAATAGCATATGAAGACATAATCAATGCAACAGAAGACTTTGATATCAAATATTGCATCGGGACTGGCGGTTACGGTAGTGTTTACAGAGCACAATTGCCCAATGAGAAAATTGTCGCAGTGAAGAAACTTCACCGTCTTGAAGCAGAGGACCCATCTTTTGACAAGAGCTTTCGAAATGAAGTGAAATACTTGACAGAAGTACGACATAGAAGCATAATTAAGCTCCATGGTTTCTGCTTACACAAGCGATGCATGTTCTTGGTTTATGAGTACATGGAAAGGGGAGTACGTTCTGTGCCTTGAGAGATGATGTGGAAGCGGTGGAATTGATTTGGTCTAAAAGAATTAATATTATGCAGGACATGGCATATGCCTTGTCATACCGGCACCATGATTGCGCTCGACCAATTGTTCATCGAGATATATCTAGCAACAACATTTTGCTCGACAACAAAATGCAAGCTTTCCTTTCAGATTTTGGTACGACAAGATTTCTTGAACCTAATTTCTCATCTAATCTCACAGCAAATATCGTGGGCACTCGTGGATATATAGCACCAGGTGAGCAACAATCCTCCACTCTTTCCTAGAATCTTATTACCAGAGGCATATCATGCTTACCCCCATGTGGTAAACAACAATGATTAATGCTCCATCATGCTTATAATTTTATCATTTGATAGTGCATTAGCTAACATCGAGAACTTAGTTACAAGCTTCATTTAATTTATGAACTTCCTTTTCTGTTTTTCAGAGCTCGCACACTTTGTCGTCAATGAAAAATGCGATGTATACAGCTTTGGAGTGGTAGCAATGGAAACAATAATGGGAGAGCATCCCAGTAAGATCATTTTAATACTGTCAACACTTTTCAAAGAAGATATTATGCTACATCAAATATTAGACCCACGCTTGTCAATCCTAAGAGAGAATTCCGTTGCAAGTATCGTTCTGATAGTTTTTCTAGCACTTGCTTGCTTAAGTAATGATCCAAAGTCGCGACCCACAATAAAACAAGTCTCTGAAGCTTTTCTAGCTCCAAAACCAGAGCTGTCCAAGCCCTTCAATTCAATCTCACTAGCGCAACTCCAAGAAAATAGTCAAGGAGTGTGGTGAGAAGGTGGATCACAGAAACTTCGTCAAGCCTTTAGGAAGAGAGGACCATGAAGTACTTGTCCCAACAGCAGCAAATAAAATTCCTACAAGTGAAGACTCGATTGATAAAATGATGCTGCAAATTGGTGAACGTGGTTGAGGAAATGAAGTATGCGGCTTGTACAATTTTAAGTCATGTCAAACCTTTTATACTAGCTAGGCTAAAATCTTCCTCGGTAGCAATTACTAAGGAGTGAGAAGCATTTATCTGGCAATCATTTATTTTCGTCCTTTTAGTAAGATCAGAATGCATGATAAGTGATAATTGTTGTAACCGTGAATGTTTGGCTTGTTAAGGACATTCACTACGTATTTGCAAGATCATTTCTCTTCAGTTGAAGACGGAAAATTTCGAAATTGACGTTTCCTTCTGTTGGAATTCTAGTCGGCAGAAGAAGACTTACTCCGATTCCGATGCACAAACAGCAAATAGCCCCGAACGAACGTTGAATTGTGAATCAATCTGAACAACACTACCTCACGTTGGATGGATGCGATCACGAGGAAAGCACCCGATTTCACGGCGTAAATGCAAAGCTGTTCTTGCAAAAATTGAAATGGAATGCCTTCTTATTTGACGATGGAAATGGAGAGAGATTTTGGTGCAAATGATCTGACAACCATCCCAACGGTTGTGTTCGGGAAGCTTTTATACGTCTCCCTTCGTGCCCCTCCATTAGTGTCTTTCCATCTTAATGTTTCAACTTGAAACGGTGCGTCCAATCGCACCCCATCATGGACGTACCAGCTAAAGTACAACATCTCCCGCTCCGGATATGATGGGCTTGATAGCGCTTTATCAAGAATATAAGGCAAGGCGTTCAACATTTATCAACTTTGAACAATTCATGCGGCAAGTAAGGCAGTGCGACCACTAGTACACTTGCACTTGGGAGCTCAAATTATGCACCTGTTAAGGATGACATAATGGCTACAACCCCGAAGAAGAAATATACAATTGATGTCTCCACAAAGGCTCCCAGACATATTTTTGTTACATCAATACAAGTATACCCATCCCTTAAAGGCTATACTTGATTATCCTCAAAACACCATGTATTTACAATTATATCCAACCACATAAGGCGATATAATTGGTCGACCAGTAAATACATGTGATAGATGTAAAACAACAATAGTCTTCCTTCGCACTCATGTCTCTCTCAATTTTTAGAACAATTGCTTTCTAGACACGTCCCATAGGCCATATCTATTCATGACCGCCCGTAACATACTAAAGTAGCAACATTGATCTTTCATTTCGAGAACATAGTCAGAAGTAACATAGGGCACAAATTGAGGTAAATTATAAATTACCTCAAGGGCTCACACGATGAGTAAATAGGGATAATTTTACTCACCTTCCCTTGTCGGTCGAACAATGCACATGTAGTATGAATTACATGCTATAGTGGATTTCTCTTTTCTATAAGATTATGTCATTTTCTTAAATATATCCACTATACGGATCAGCCTAAACATAGTCATGTGCTTCTCATGTACTTTCATGTTTAGCTCGAGTGTTATATTAGCTCGCTTTCTATAGCGCCCACCAAGTACTCCGCATCCGGCATGCTACGGGCATACATGATTGTGGGACTATCATGTTCAGGTCTTATTATAAACAAATCACAGACCTCATCTTGACTCCAATCAAGGCGACATATTTTTTATGTACCAGAGACTTGCTCTTCAGCATTTATTTGTACATAACGTCTCATCTCAACGTGCTAACTATAGCATTTGAGACGACTGCTCATGTAAGTGAGCCAATCATTACCTGCTGACATACTTTCCAATAATATATGTGTGCTTGTGCTAGTCTCATAATGGATTTGTACTTCTTGATAAAACATCAAGTCATTAATAAACAAACAAGTACAATACATATGTCCATAAATACCAAACAATGATCATCTACAATAACACATATCACATTCTACGCAAACCTAGTGACATCCTGTGGGTCAAGAATGTGTCTCTAAGAATAGCATTCGTAAATGGATCAGCAACCATTCTATTGGTTGAAATGTATTGTAGAATCACTTCTTTCTGCGCTATAATATCTCTGATGAAGTTATTCTTTATGTTAATGTGCTTCGTCCTTCCATGATATTTGGGATCTTTCACATAGGCATGACTACTTGACTATCGCAATAAAACTCCACCGGTCTTAGAATCTCGGTGGCGGTGGCTAAATTTTCAAAAACGTTTTAGCCATACCGCTTCTGCACCGCGGCAGAACACACATAATTCAGCCTCCATAGTAGACAAGGCTGTGCATGTCTATTTCTTGCTATTCCAAGAAATTGCACCTCCATTTCTGAGCAGCAGAATGCATATCCAGTCCATTTACGCTCATCTAGGTCTCCATAATCAGCATCTAAATAACCTAATAGGCGTAAATCATTCCCTTGGTAATAAAGTCGATAGTCCATGGTGCCCTTCAAATATCTCGGGATCCTCTCATCGTTTCCGGTGTGCTTGACGAGGATTTGATTGAAATCGGCTCACCAATCCCCACAAAGATAACATATGTCGGGTCAGTACACATCATAGCATGCATCAAACTTCCGATCGCAGCGAAAGGAATAGTTTCCATCATTTTAATTTCTTCCCGGGAGTTTTTAGGACACATCTCGATGCCCAGGCCTTCACCTTGCATGACGGGGGTATCAATGGGATTACGGTGCTGCATATTGAAACGATCAAGAATCTTCATAATATAAGACTCTTTGTGATAAAGTAAAGGAGTTTCCTTGATCGATCTCTTTCGATCCTAACTCCTAATATAGCGAATTTTCTCCCATGTCCCTTCATTTCAAAATTGGAGGACAACCATTCTTTTATGGTGATTACCATAACCTTGTCATTTCCAGCCAACAGAATATCATCCACATAAAGTGATAGAATCACAAATTTATCTTCGGACCGCTTGACATATACATAGTGATCTTCTTCGATCATCGTGAAACCAAAAGTTGTTATGGCTCGATGAAAACGAAGATACCACTGTCTAGATGATTGCTGAAGACCATATATTAAGCGATGAAGTTTGCAAACTTTATGCTCTTGACCTTTAGCTATGAAACCTATTGGTTGTTTCCATATAAATTTCTTTTCGTCTAGTTCTCCATTGAGAAATGCCGTCTTTACATCCATTTGATGTAATTCAAGGTCCAAATGTGCAACGATGGCTAGAATAAGCGTATTGAGGCAAACCACAACGGGTGAAAAAGTTTCCTCGTAATCTATACCTCTTGTTGAGTATAACCTTTCGCCACAAGACGAGCCTTATACTTTTCAATGGATCCATCCGCCCCTTCTTTAATCTTAAAGACCCATTTGTTTCCAATGGCCTTTACGATTGGGTGATAGATCAAACCAAGTCCCTGCACATGATTTGTCCTCATTGACTCCATCTCGTCCTCCAAAGCTTTTCTCCATTCTTCTTATCGAGGATGAGAGAGCCTCTTGAACAGTCTTAGGCTCGGCATCATGTTTATGAGCAATCATAAATCTTCCCCTTGATCTCAAAACTATCACGAGGAATACTTTTACGATTACTTTTACGCAATTGAATTTCTCTTGAATTCAATTAGATCGACGATGCTGTTTCTTCATAGGGTTCTTTCATGTTGAGGTAAATCTTCATTTCTCCATAACATTAGTGGGTGTATTATTAAGGATCTTCCATCTCCCATATAATTGGAAATCCCTTATCAATCTCACCTTTACTAGGAAAATCGTTCTCCAAGAACGTGACATCTCGTGACTCCTTTTCGGTCACACTCCCATCAGCTTGTTCACTCATAAACACATACCCTTTGGAGTGTTGAGAATATCTTATAAAGATACATTTCTTCCTCTAGGGCCTAATTTGCCATATTTATGGGAAGATTCATGAACATAAGCTGCACATCCCCATGGGCGTAGACTCTCAAGTCTGGTTTTCTACCAGTCCATAATTCATAAGGGGTGGAAGTGACCGATTTGAGGGCACTCGGTTAAGTACATAGAGCGTGACACAATGCATCTCCCAAAAGAGATAGGTAAATTTGCTTTAGCCATCATGAGCATCTAACCATTTCCAATGGGGTTCTATTCCTTCTTTCAGCTACCCGTTTTGTTGTGGAGTACTAGGAATAATCAATTTGTCATACAATTCCACTTTCATCACAAAGAGCCTTGAATTGCTCCGATAGATACCACGTCCACGATCGATTCTTAATGCCTTTATCGTTTTGTTCAACTGATTATCTACCATCGTTATATATCGTCAGCAGTCTAATGCTTCGACTTATGGGAGTCAGAAAGAGCGTAAGCCGAAACGCGTGGAAGTCATCCATGAAAGTAATGAAATATGAGGTTCCATGTCTCGCCCTCACATTCGAAAGGACCCAAATGTCAGGAATGTATGAGTTGCAAATGGAAATTCAGCTCTAGTCCTTTACCGAATGGTTTTCTAGTTCTTTCCCGCTAGACAATGTTCACATATGGGTAGATCAACATTAGTGAGTGACCACTAAAAGGCCTTCTCTAGCTAATCTTTGCATTCTTTGCAACCCAATGTGACCTAATCTAGCATGTCAGTATTTTGCATCAATCTTAACATTACTAGAAGATGCAATTAAAGAAAAACAAATCATTAACATTAACATTGTGCCGATCATAGTCAATGTCTAACACCATAAAACCATTCGATACATGACCTGAACCATAGTAAACTGTTCTATACAAAATGTCAACACAATCACCATGAAAATTTCATTACATAACCTAAGCTAAGAAGAACCTTCACGGAGACCAAGTTTCGTCGAATATCCGGAGCATAGAGGACATCATGTAGGAATAGGCTTCGACCACCCGTAAAATTAATTTACATGCCGATACCCACTTCACTTCAACTCTGAGTTATTCCCAACATATATCCATCTTCTTCCAAGTTGTATCCGACGATACTCCCTGAAATGCTTCTCGGTCTCTAGCTACGTGGTACGGTGCTCCCGAGTCTACATCCACATTGGATGAGATTCAGAAGTATTTACAAGATCTTAGAAACAAAAACATTACTTAAAGTTATGGAGTAATGGGGGTACCTCTTTCGGCTCGGTGCATTCACGAGCAAGTAACCCATCTTTGCCACAAATTGTAGCACTTCATCTTGGCCTTGTCCTTCTTCCCACCACGCTTCTTCCTCGTTGGAAGGTTTTAGCCCTTTTAGGTGCACGATTAGTCTCTTCCATTTGTTTGTTGAATTGGGAATTCCTTTTACGCTTGAAGCCCGAAGCTTTTGCGTAATCCTGATTCAGCCAACATAAGCATGAGTAGAGGATCTCGCAGCCTCTAGGGCGCTCGTCCTCTTACTCCCAAATGATGCTATATCATCAAAAGTGACAATATTCTCATTATGCATCATATTGATCTTCATATGCTCCCACGATTGTCGAAGAGAGACCTTATAACGGCTGAACACAGCCGCCGTTCATCGAAGGGAGTGACCTGTGACTTGACTCATGAATCATATTTGACATCTCCCGAAGATGCTGCATCATACGTTATATTTGGGCGGCTTTCGGTATGTGCCAAACTTGATGGTGAGTCTCCCTTAGTGGCCGAGATGTACCCCCAAACTTATCTTTCAAGAGCGACCCACATTACATGAGCTTTATCATAGCTTTCAAACTCACATGAGATCATCTTGCATATAGCCAGCAACGTGATGCGTAATGCTATTCTTCTTCTTTTCCAAGCGATGAGTTTTTAGATCTCTCTCCTGTGTTGAGCTGAAGTTCCCGTGCTCAAGTTCATCCATGGTGTGGTTGAGGGTTCCAAAACCTCTTGCTCCTGAAAATGTACTTTTCGGTGCCAGTATCATAATTGTCACCGTTCAGCTTCTCACTTATTGAGGTCAGCCACAATGGTCTTGGATGCCGATGCCATAATCAATTGCTATAACACATTGACATAATAAACCCGAGAATCAATACTAGCACATTTTTCGAGTAACACACATATTTAATTTGCAGCAAAAACAAACTAAAATAATGATAATTCAACAAAAGACACGTAAAACAAAGTTCATCATGTTTTCCCAATCAACTTCTATGTACGATTGTTCTATTATCATTAATTAGTTTAATTTGCACAAATTTTGAGTTCTAGGTGAGTACTTTTTTCGAATTCTACCAACCTACGAACTCCTACTAGGAAAAATAATTACATGACCTCATGTAATGTCTACATTTTCCATTAACACAAAAACATAGCATGATGTAAACCAATATACAAATAACAAGAGATGCAGCAACTCAAATCATAAACCCAATTCAACATGTAATGGATTTCCTACCATTATTGGAATTTCTAGCAATTTGAAAATTGCAAGTATATTAAATTATATACATGATATCATCGAACAAGCTCTTACTCAGCATATATGACATCATTTGCACACAAGTTGAAGCACGTATTTCCTAAACCACAAGAAAATACGAAGTACAAATGAATAAAACTATGCATTAAACCCCAAAAATACGTGTAATTAGGGTTCCCTACACATTTTCATACATTTATAAAATCCAAATGAAAAATAATTATACCACAGTGTAGAGGACATCCATAAACCAAACGCCACCAACCACGCTCTGTCGGAGCTCGCACGCGCCAACACGCGCACGAGTGCGCGAGCGCGTGTGACGCACACCAACGAGCCCAAAGGCTCTGGCCGGTCACCGTTGACGGTCCGACCGGTCCAGCCGTTGACGGCCCGGCCGCTGACGGTTCGACCGTTGACCGGTCAACGGTCAACGGTCGGGTCCCAACGTCCAACGGGTCGGGTTGGAGTGGGGTCGCCGACGGCAGCACCCGCCAGCCGAGCGACGTCATCGATGACGTCATCCAGTCAGTTACCACCGTTGGATGACGTCATCACGTGCCGGTTCGCCGACGGCGTGACGCGCTTTTTGCCGGTTCGCGACCGGCACGTGTGGCTTCTGTGCCGGCTTCCCCGCCGGGCGCGTGGCGCCCACGGCAGCGCGGCGGCTTCCCGGGCCGCGCGTGGGGCGCCATCTCGTCAGCCTCCCAGGCGCTCGACCCATCTCCGGACTCGTCTCGGCGAGCTCTTTCTCCCATAATATTCAAATATTAATTTTGACCAAAAATTATTTCGAAAATGGCCAAAACCGTACGGTGTACGCACCCCTAATCCGTTCTTGCTTGGTTCGATTTGGAGTTTACCGTATGGCGATTCCGACCATTAGACATCCAAACAGTGTAGAATATAATCTCTTGATCTCAATATCAAATGGTAAATGAGAAAACTCAATGAAAAACAAGGCGTAAAATCACTGACGGCTCCGATACCAATGTTGGAATTCTAGTCTGCTTAAGACGACTTACACATTCCGATGCGCAAACAGCAAATAGCCGGAACGAACGTTGAATTGCGAATCAATCACAAACAACACTACCTCACGTTGGTCCGGATGCTTGTATCATGAGGAAAGCACCCGATTTCCACCGGGCGTAAATGCAAAGTTGTTCTTGCAAAATTGAAATGGAATGCCTTCTTATTTGACGATGGAAATGGAGAGAGATTTGGTGCAAATGATCGACAACCATTCCAACGGTTGTGTTCGGGAAGTTTATACGCTCCTTCGTGCCCTCCATTAGTGTCTTTCCATCTTAATGTTTTCAACTTGAAATGGTGCGTCCAACGCACCCCATCATGCCGACGTGCCAGCTAAAGTACAATACCTTCACATTGGCTAAAGATCATACATCACATAAACGACAGAAGACCAAGACTTCTCTTGAGTGTGTAGACGACCCATGTACATGAAAATGAAACTCGTTGGCCTTAGAGACTTTGGAATTTTGTACTGACCAAGACCTTGCCTTCTTGAACGTATCCTACTTCCAAGCATAATCCAATCTAAATCCTGATTGAATCACTATTAATCAACCATGAAATTTACGACAAAGGGGCTAACGGCCACTTCACAATGATGTCGCAGAAATTCAGCTTCTCTGATTATTGGCAATGTATACCTTCGTAACAGAAACAAATAATCATATTGTAAAATCCATTCCTAGAAACTAAATTATTTCTCCATATATATGTAATTGCAAAGTATTCTAGTACTGTCCTTAATGAGTGCCACTTGGATTTGTAATTAAAAAGATGTTGTTCATTGTTCTCGCAATGAGAAGTTTTCTCACACTCTCCATTCATCTTGCTTCCAACCATAAATCCTTCCAACTAGAATCCTTCCATTTCCTAAGTGCTCGCCCCATTCAATGCCATTAGTGTGATGAGTTTTGATGTTGAAAATCAGGAAGGTAACTCTTCCTACTAAGTATTTCTTTAAAGATTATTATTATTTTCTTTCAAAATTGCAATAGTTATCGATTACGTAGGAAATATCCCTGTGTATATAACAATGACAAAGAGGAATTTTCAACTATTGCCAAATCCAGTTATATTATACATTATAGATAATAAGAATGGAGAATTTCTTTTTTGGTCCAAAAGAAGACAATTCATTTGAAACAGGATACATAACATTGACTAGCCATCCAGTTTTTTGTTTTTTTTGCACTTGGCTAACTCTTTTAAAATTCTATTAATATGGAAAGATCCCGTCTTTTTTTAGTACGGCATAGTAGAATTGTACCTAGTGTAGCATTACGATTCTGCAAGGACGTAAAAAATGTAGAGAAATAATATTTGACACATATTAAACTTTCTGCATACTATGCCATAGGAGTGAGAAGCAGTTTATATAGGAAATCCCCCTTATTTTTCGTCTTTCCAATAAGATTAAAATGCATGATCGTAACCAATGTATCAAGATAATGAGACCCGCGCTTGACCCTATTCAAAACATGAGTACCCCATACACATTTTCTGTAATGTAAATGGTTCTATAAAGGATGGTATAGCTCATAAATTTCAAAGGCCGAACATCACAAAAAGTCCATAAAGACCATGTCTTCTCATGAACCATGTAACACGTAGTGGTCCAGAAAATCAGGAAACCCCAAAGACCCGGTACATGTCTATCATCATCTTAGTTCTGATGGTCCCAAAATCAACGCGTTAAGCGACGAAGACACCAACTCCTCTTGACACTTGAACTGCATCCTGTCCACACATAGGACCTTGACTTCTTGATAGCGAGCAGTTCAATCTCTCGATGGAGGGCCGAAGCTTCCTTTATGATATTGCTGATTCTGAACACTTCAGCTTGAGACTCACTCCATTGTGTTAGCCTTCCGCTTGTGAATCGTTCGTTTTATTGCAGATCCAATTTTTCTCCAGATTTTGTAATAGGGAAAATGACCCTAGCCCAACTGGGGGAAAGATTTTCCAGTCAAGTTAAACTCAATATCAAAGCCCATTCTAGCAAAGCCCACCTTCTAAGCTGTTCTTTGTATATTTACTTATTACCCAAAGAAAGCCTCAATTTCAGCTCCTCCTCCTCGGTTCATAGTTTTTTTTTTTTGGTAATAATTATTTAAGAAACCCCACTTTAAGTAGTAAATTGCAAATCCATGAAATATATCGTTAATCTCATGGTCCTGTTAAGACGTGAGCCAAAATCTGAACAGGTAGTATCTACATGGAAATGTTTTCCTTTGGATATGGGAGCCAAAACTTTGTCATATGTCTAATCCACTTACATATACTCATCCCTCTCAACCATTAAAGGGTCACGAATGATAACTATTACGAGTGCGTAAATTAAGCTTTTGAAAGAGGAAATAGATTTTTATAACACATTCTTTAGATGAGTTTCTAAGTAGAAGTACGCATTTGATGCTTGAGCAAAGTTCTTCCTCCCAGCTGACCCGGGAGTCGCGGTGGCATGCAGAGCGGCTGATCGGTGGCGGCGAATGGGCGATCGGCAGTAGCAAGACAAACAATGAGAAGAGTTTTATTTCTTATTTATATTCTAGAAATAGAAAAGTAAAAACATTTGTATTTCTAATTTCTATCCTAAACTTATTTCTAGGGTAAATATCTAAATAGAAAATGAAATCGTTTTTAGAAACGGTTTATATTAAGTAAATTAAGAATGAAAATAATTTTAGGTAAATCAAATGATTATTATGCGCACCCAACCCAACCTCGATTTTATTACAGTCCACTCCATTATTTTTCCACATTAATGTAAAATAAAGAAAAAATTGCTTGCATTCAATTTTTTTTCAAACTTTATAGGTTCATTGCTGGTGTGAAATATAATTTATACATTCATTTTTGAATGATTGACAAGTAGAAGAATTCAATTACAAAATCAATTCAAAACATACACGTCCTCATCCAACGATGAATGTAAAAGATATTTTAAACTAATTATAAACCTAATAATGAGCTTTGTTTTATAACGACAAACTTAATTCCTTTGTCGATCGTTCTGCCGACATTTCCTTTTTACATTTTGAATGCTGTTTATTTGCTTACATCAGTCAATGGCATATGCGATTTGTCTCTATGGCTTTCGGATAAATACACTTTGAACTCTGTCTGCTTTAAGCAAGATTTGAGTCATCCATATTGCATATGATGAATGTGGAAAGAAAAACGTTGAAATTTCCTTCATTCATTGAGTTGATAATTTGATTTGATACTTGTAATGATTTGATTTAAGTTTCAAGTTTATGGATCATCAACATCATTAATTTCGATCGGTTTCTTGAATTCTTTTGCATGACGTTACATATTATATAGTTCCCGAATTATACAGCCCATCTGCGTAATAGTTCATATAAAAGTTGAAACGACACTGCTTTAAGCCAAATTTAATATGAAAAGGCCTTCTTTTTCCTAGAACGGAACTGATCGAGGAAATAATCACAAATTACACTTACACCTACCTAGAACTTAATCTTGAGTTGCTTGTCTTTTATTTTTACTCCTCCCGTGACTTTACTTCTG